>CM053607.1:70877433-70956224 GCA_028646535.1 Procyon lotor
AATGGATAACACACGGAAAAGCATTGAATTTACTTCCAAATCTCATTTTCAGAATTGTTATTAGAACTATATATCTGTACAGTTGACCCTCAAACAACATCAGTTTGAACTGCATGAGTCCACTTATGTGGATTTTTTTCAATAAATATAGTGCTGTACTGTAAATGTATTTTCACTACCTTATGATTTTCTCAGTATTAGGGCCTCGAACCCTTGCGATATTCGAGGGTCAACTGTGTATCCATTATTTCGCTGACCATTCAAATTATGCTGAAAATGTAGAAAAGATATGAAAACTTCATATTCGCTGAAGTAAGACATCTTTTTAACAAGTACAAAATAGTCTTTAAACGATCCTGGTTCTAGAAGAGGCAATGCAAATGAATATGTATATTCTTTTTGCCAGTATATGGTTTTTGTTGTCTGTGCAGCATGACCCATTATTTGACAGGAAACATGTAATTGATCTTTATAACATGGTACATAATTACTTCTTTCCTAAATGGTTTGTTAGAAACTTTTACCAAGTTAGCATTCTCATTGGCACTAAAAGAAGTCTATTTCAAAAATAATTCTATTGAAAAGACTTTTAACCTAATGTATAAGAACTGTTGTTCGTATGTCATATTGTTGGCAAAAATGTGTGTGCGAGTATACGTGTGTGTGTGTGTGTGTACTTAAACACGAACTTCTGGGTAGAGAGTCTTCCCTTTCATGAACTTCTCAAAGGGATCTTTGACCCCCCAAAATAGTGGTGATAACTGACAAGTCCATAATAGAGGGACAGGTTTTTTCCTGTGTTCTCAAGAGGAATAATTCTTTTGCATCCCTACATCTATGACACAGAGTAAAAATTTGTATGTAGTAGTTTTAATTCACATGTAATGAAATAGGGTTGCTAAAGGGGACAAATGGTTGTACCCAAATCACCCAAAAGGAAACAGTATCAAATACAAAAGCCACATTAAAAAAAATTCCCTCTCCAATGGACTAACCAGGAGCATGCAGTTTTTCGGCTGTGAGCAATTGGCTACTGATAACCTTGTTCATTAACAAATCAAGCAGCTGTTCAGAGCTGCAGAAAAGCCCCCATGTTGTCCCTAAATACTCCAGTACAAAATCAGTGTAAACCAATTAAGTTACACAATGGGAAAAGCATCAGATGTGTAACTGACGCTTCACTTAACCTCAGCCTACTCTCCTTTTAGATTTCAATAATCCTCAAGCTCTAGAAAATGATAAATTTTTACATCAAAGTTGAATAAATGTTCCAGAGTAAATTCTCCTATTTAAAGAGAAATATATTTTAGGGATCTAAAATACTTTGTGGCTACTTGAACTTTATTTTTTACACTGAAAAAAATAAATCAGTAGTGGGAAGGAAGCTGTGGTTCCTTATTTATTTTGTTATGTTAAGAAATCCTGTTTGCACTCACAAAGTTGTCAATTATCTGTGGAAGAAATGGTGGAGGTATTATTATTTTCAAATTATACTATAGTAATTGACTTGAAATGTTGGGATGCATTTAGTATACTTAAGATCCGTCAACAAGAAGTCTAAATTGGGGTTTTAAGGGTATAGTAAATTTCACACACAAAATTATACACATTTGTATTTTTCACACGCATGGAGTAAAGCATATGGTCTACCTCAGCCTTTGTAGTTATTAGTATTTGGAAATAATTTATCTCAAAATTAATTGTGTGAGAGTTGAAATGATTTTACCTATAGCTTCTAAGTTCATCTTTATAATCCATTACCTATTTCCTTTTGTTTGGATAGTATCAAAATTGTGGTAAATATTAATCTTAAAATTACAGAATTTTCAGAACTTCAAAGGATTCTCAAGGTCCTTGGGTCCAACGCCTTTATTTTACTTCCTCAATAAAAACTCATTAGGAAAATAATCCTATTTTTCACATTCATTTCTAAAGGGAACACAGATTTCTATGCTCTGTCACCCAGCCCAGTTCTCTCAGTGAATGGAATGACCTTGAATTGAACTGTAGAAAGTACATGGAAGAAAAGTTTACTGAAAAAGTTTAGTAAGGATACAGGAGATTAATGCATGTATTTGTGTTGGACACCCTTTCCTGTGCTGCATATTCAAAGTGATGGGATCATGTTATTTATTATATTTTTCAGATCATTTGCAATGTTAATTTATAAGAGTTTGATATCGCTTTTGTCTTTTAGTTATGTGTTATTCTGAGAAATCCCTGGGGAAGCAGAGGATTTATATGCTTTGTGTACACGTTCTGCAGACTAAGCGCTCTGGCATAATTATTTTTGGCACTCGCTAACTGATTAAAACATCCAATTTAACTCATGATCAGTAAGATTAAACCTTTTTAATATACCTCAAAAGTAAATTATCATTTACTACTCAAACATCCCTTTCTGCACATGTCCTCAATAAAGCCTTTCTTTTTTCGTTAATGTACCTTTTAACGAGGATTCCCTTTTATTTCTTCCTTTGGGCAAAACTGCTTTATCCTTTATAGAGAGGTAGGAACTAAGATGAAATGGAGGCTGACTAGATAAATACACGGAGTTTTAATGTGCTACCAATTACCAGCCTTCATTTCTGTTGTGTTTCGTAAAGAATCTGCTGTTCAAGAAAACATGTCCCGGCTTTGGGCTTACTTGATGTACAGGCAAATGAGAACAGTTAGAAATAATATTTGAAAAACATCATTTATATGACTTGGCAAAAAAGCTGTCTTTTATTTAATTTCGCATTAGTTGCTTTGTAAAACCTCGTTTTGCAGAGCAACCCATTTGGCAGAATACCCAAAACACATTTCAACCTTACAACAATTTGTAGGGAAGAAAATGTTCCCAAGGATTAATAAGTGTGATATAGTCTTGAATTAGAATAATTGCTGTTTGCAGGTCCTCTTCCTGCTGAGGACTCTTGGAGTGGATCATCTTTGTAATGAGAGACACGGAAAGGAGAATGCCCTAGGTAACATGTGTTGGTTAAGTCAGGGCCTCCTGGAGCTTGGAAACAGTCACCAGTATAAACACCTCACACACGGAGGGAGGTTGGAGAGAAGATCAGATTAGTAGAATCCTCCTGCGTGGATGCTCGAGTGTTATTGTGTACAAATGTTATGGTTACTGCCTTTTATGCATGGGATTAACATCAAATGAAACAAGAATTATGGAGTAGGGCTTTAGATAGAAAATAGGTCAAGTCGATGCAATAAATATCCTGTCAGAATTTTGATCCAGATTTACAAATACTTCACCAGATTGCTAATAAGCCTGTAGCCCAGCATGTAAATATTTGAACAGTATGAAAAATGCATCTGAGTTAAACAACACTAGTATGCCCCAAATAGGTTGAACTACTGAAATGTCATAAACCAGGCACATTCTCTGGAATGTGTGGTAGATAGATCAAAAACACTGCCAAAAGTGGTTTCCTAAATTGTCAGGAAATCAAAATCTCGAAATGAGTAAGTCTGGTGGTTGGTTGCACAAGTTCTAAGAGCTAGAAGAAACAGGCTTACAAACGTTGTATAGATTTCCCATTCTTGGATCTAGAAGTGTTGGAGTCTTCTGAAAATACCAAGGGAAAAAAACGGCCACTCCTAAAAATATCCTTAAAGTTACGCTATCCATAGAGTGGTCTCCCCTCCAAGGTATATTCTGGATATGGGACTATTGTGAGGAGCCACTAATAAATGTGATTTTTTTTATTAGGCATATGTATGCCAGCTCCCTGGACCTTAGGGGCTGCACAAAGGTATAAGGTTGGTGGGCAGACATTTTCTCCATCCCTCCATCTCACATAAATTAGAGAATAATTTGCTATTGAAGCCCAATATGTAATTCCCTTGGTTAGTGTATTAGTTTCAACAGTTATTAAAGCTTTCATAAGACCAGTCATGTTTTCCTTGTACCACGGTACCTAATTTATGGTCTTGATTTCCACCCCCCCTTAACTTTTTGGCCAAATATGAGACTAAAGACTGCAAGTAAAACATTTATTTAAAAAGTGAAGACCACAATAATAAATGTTCTATTTTTTCTCCTCTGGTTCTAGCAGCAATTATACCAAATCTCTAGTATATTTATTTGTTGCTAATTGATGAAATAATAATGGGCATTCTTTTCTATTAAGAAACAAGTTCAATTATTGATCCCACCATCTGTAAAAAGGCAATATGCTATCAGTTTCCAAGTGTGTGATTTATTTTTAACTAAGAATGAAAAAACTTTGAACATGGGAGAGGGTTAGCTTGTTGTGCTTAAATTTTCATAAATTGGCAACTTTTGGCACTGATGCCAAAGAGAGAACAAGAATAAATGTCTCAAGCCTTGGTTGTTAGGGTCTGATCATAAGCATTGTGGTGTAGAATTCATGGATTATTCATGTGTAATTACAGATAGCTATTGTGCTCCTTTAAATCATCCCTATGGCCCATTATGGCCCATAACAACTGAAATAGCAATTGTCATAGTAAGGTTTGGGCTCTGTCACAGAGTGTGGACTCTAATCAATAATGATGAATGGTAAAATTTTACATCAAGCAGTCCAAAGTCTGGTTGGCCCCCTCCATAAATCTGAACAAACACTAAGCAGAGCAGCTGCAGCGTCTGGAAATTTAAAAGCCAACACTAGCCTTACCCCCTACAAGCATTTACCTCTGTAAAAGTAAAAAAAAAAAAAAAAAAAAGGTGGGGGGGAGGAGGGAGAAAAGGAAATGCTCCATATATCAATTCTAATAATTCACATGCTGTTAGAAGAATTTTCCCTCTATTTAAATGGGAGTGAACCCTAGGTTGTTTTCAAGGTCAATTTCAGGTGAAAGGGGGGTCATCTAAAGGTCACTTCAGCTCCCATGCAGGTCAATAACACCTCTTCACTTCCCCAGCAGACAAGTGCTCACACCCAATCAATTCACCAACGCTGCTGCTGCACCCAGCGTAATGAACAGTGAATAAATGTAGCCTATCATCACAAAACATGCTTTTTAAGTACCTTTCCTTTTCATGTAAAACCTCTCGCTGTCAAATTCTACATTCACTCATCCAGCAGTGAGTAGCAAAAGTGAGAAATCAGACTCTCATTGGGGTTGGTAAAAGGTCACAGCTGACAGACACGGAGGTTAAACTGCCGAGTTAAAATACTGTTCATTACCCACTGCAGCTTTTTGCTAACTACACTTCTTTGTGTTATAGTCAAGCAGTACATCAATATGCCCCTCCTCTTAATTTATTAGCAATTGTTGAATTGTGTGGGGTAGGGGCTAAAAGAGAAATTGATGTCTTATATGTGGCATGTATATGTCTATATCTAGAGAGACACAGATATTTTGCTTTTTGAAGACTTCTAACTCCTTATCTATTTGAATACTCAGTAATCTGTGCAGCTTTGTGTCTACTTGAGATTCACCCTAATTATTAGGGAAACAGAATTCCTAAGATCATAAGAGACTGGGTAATCTGAATTCCAAAAGCCCGGGGTCCGTTGTTTGGAGACTGTTTTTATTCAGACGTCTTTTTTCTTAAGCGAATTGTATATGAGATGTTTTGATTTTGTTCCCCATCAAAAAAAAAAAAAACCTGATTAAATATATAGGATCTTATAATTTCCACCCAAACATGCAAAACATGCATGTTAAATGTAAACGGTGTTTGAAAATTCATTTTCTTAAACATTGGAAGACAGTCTTAACGCTGGCAAGGTTAGCACCTATCAAACACATTGTCAGTCTAGAATATAATGTTATTTTTTCAGAGAAGTGTGTAATACCTGCATTTTCCCCCCTAATTCTGATGTAGTCACAGGAGCCTTTAAAAGCAGTGAGTAATCACGGAGTTGAAGTGGAAACAGTACTTTTTCTGAATTCAGTTGACTAAATGAAATGGTTTGGTGTGAAATTTGAATGCATTAGAACAATTTTCCAAAGACGAAATTTTACTCTTTGATTAATTAATACGTAGGTGGAATTCCCTTTATTGAAACACAGAGGCTTTGTATTTAAAGATACCAATATGAAAACAAGTCGTAGAGTTTCCCAATGCAAAATCACAAATCATGAATAAAATAAAGGTTTATTTACATGCTCTCTAGAACAATAATTTGACTCAACAAAATTACCATTATCTATTTACATCTTTAAAAAAATGCATTCTGAGATTTATTCTAGAAAAATATATCTTTTCCCCCCTCCTGTATGCCTTCTCTCTCAGTGGGACTGAAAATAAAATGTTATGACTTAAATCACAAGAGGCTAACATCATTTTTAGCAACAAGGGCTGCATAATTTCAAGACTATGAGTGAGTGGCTGACTTTAACTAAAATGTTTCAGTTCTCTGCGTATATAGGTACATAAATAATTCAGAATTAATCCCTGCAGAGGGGACAATGGGAATCGTAAATTATCCATGTGCCGTCCTCAACATTAGAGGCAATGAACCTATAGTAACAAACTATGAGTGTTACTCATTACATACATTTCACAGACACCTTAACCTTTTGAATATTAATTTCCCTCTGCAGCTTGTAGCTAGGCAGTATCATTTTTTTAATTTTCCTTCCCACTCCTCTTGCCTTCATTCCGTTCTCTCACGAAATCTCCCAAACCGTAGTTAAGCCACAGCTACTGAGTGGATGCATTGGAATACATTGATTTGTTACAGAAAGGTTTTTTTTTTTAAGCTGAATGTTATTCTGCAAAAACCCCTTAATATCACATGTAGTCTTTCTGTAGAATGCAAGGTGAGGTCTATCAGTCATGCTGTTTTTGTAAAGATAAATGGGGTTGCAAATCTGGACCAATCTGACTCCACTGTGCTTGGCAATGTCCTTTGAATTTCATAAATATGTGTTATATTTTTTTAGTTAAAAAAGATACCGCAGAATTGTCATAATTTTCATCTGAAGGTGAAAATTAAAAATGAGGTATGATAACTCCTAAGTATAAAATTTATTAAATTATAAAATTTAACTTATAGCGGTTATTTTTTAAAAAAGACTTAGATATAAGAATGAGTATTCTCACTTTTGTCTCTAAATTAAACTTCCAATTAAAAATATCCCAATTAGCCTTAGAACTCTTATTTCGAATAAAATAGAGATTAAAGAAATATTTCTAGTCTAATTTATTGTGCTCCGTTCCTGTTTCTTAGATAAGCTAAATTGAAATGTTTATCATAAATTTTTATGAGAAATAAGATTTTTAAAATAAAAACAAATATTTATAAGGATATATGTAAATATAGGCAAACATGCATATATGTATGGTACATGTATACATATAAATGGAAGTAAACAATATTATAAATTTCTGCATTTAACCGAACTATGCATCACAGGAAGGGGTGCCCACAGACATGGCTGGAGTGAAGTTCAAAAAAATTGTTTGTGTACCATGCTTTTCAGAGATTCCCACATGTCCTTCCTCAGCATAGTTGCATGGCTTACCCCGCCATCTCTTCAAGGTATTCAGTTACTTCTCTATATCTTCCATCAGTACCTAATTTAAAATTATGAACCCACCAATTCCGTGATCTCTCTCAATTTTCTTTCCTTCCTTTATCTCTGAAACTCTTGTAGCGCTGACATAATAGATAGTGTGCTCTTTTGTAGAACTTACTGTCCAGATTGGGAAGTTTTTGAGGATAGGAAGTTTTGTGGATTTTGATCACTGCAGTATCCTGAATGCCTGGCAGACAGTAAGAGCTCAACAAATATGCTAAAGAAATGAAACATGGTAGTAAATTTTAGGTGCCAAGAGCTATTTGAGAACCACTCTAGTTCCAATACAGGGGACTAATGGGGTAAATCATGATATGAATCTAAGGCAACACTGCCTTCTTTTTCTGTGGCACCCCCTGCACCTTGCACAAAACCTTACCTTTGGTCAACCATTGCTTTTGGACTCTCCCTGCAACTGCTTTTAGTGATATTAAAACTTGCTTTCACTAAAAGTCTGTTATCTTTCATTGACAAATTACACAGTACATGTTAATTTGTTCCACAAAATGCATTTGCATTTTAAGCCTTGTATTATACAGTTAAAAGATTTTTTTTTCTATGAAACAAACAAAAATTGCCTCTGCAAACAGTAGAGGCAATTAAGTTAGATGTACCTTTTTCTTCTTTTAGTTTAATGGACTTTTGATTTTAGATTTTTAATTCATGTTATATGAATTTCTGTTCCTTTCACCTATATATAAAGACAATCCTGCCTATGGTTCATTTAAATTCACTGGAAATAGCCTTAGTACTGGGGGCTGGAGTGTGGCCAACAGGTGCTCACTCATTTGTGCACACACACACACTTTTTCATAGGAGGCAGGTAACTAATTCTTTGTATTTTAAATCCTTTGTACAATTTATATTTTCTTTTTTAAAAGCAGACATTTTTTTCCCTCTAAAATCCAAAGAGTTCTTTGAGTTTATTGAATATCTGGATTTATTTAGATTTTACTTTGGAGTTGGAGATTTCACAACATTCATAGTTGTGAAGAAAATCAAAGAAAAAACTTGATCTCAAAAACTCAGGCCATCTACCCCCAGTGTTGGCTGTTTGTACGACTGAGTCATAAATTTCATCCTATCATTTTGGTACCAATGATATTGGTGTAAAATAGTGATTAGGAAATCGCAGTTCACAAAAACAACATATGGACTCTGTTGTAACTCAGTTTTTATGAAAAAACCACTGTTGAAGCTGTAGGGTCTGATTAAGCTGTTATTGACTATATTTATGTGGGATTCTAAAAGCAAGGACCCAACACATAAGTAAATCACAGCTTTTTCTTTTTTTAATAACAGGTTGTATGTGGTTTGAATATATCTTTTGAGACATACTCTTTTTGGTAACCTAATCCTTTGTGTCTTGAGTAGAAGTGCTTATCATTTAGTGAAGAATGACAGTGTTGTAGCAGGGATGAATCTCAGTACTTAATTATAGTTGCGTAAGAAGTGTAACATTTTAATTTTCTGTAACTGAACTCAGGTTCTACTTCAGGTCTAAATTTGGAAGACGATATTAGCTATTCTGGGTGTTCTTTCTCCATTCCTTTGGGCAGACACCTACATTGCTGGTGGTTGTGCAGCAGCAAGGCTTTGGGGGTGATGATGGGTACCTTGCACACCACCATTGCCATCACCTACATTGGTATCTGCACAGGCATCTCTTTACCTAAAGAATTTGGCTTTCGGACCAAGCACATCCCTCTGTATTATTCTCTTCTGAACCTACATGGCTTCTCTTTCTCTCTGAGCTCCTTAAAGACCTCCTTCATGCGTAAGACTGCCATTTGTTTGCCTCTCTCTGGGGCCATAGGAAACCTGTAGCCTTCCCTCTGACTTACTGGATCGTGTTTTGTTTCAAAACCATATGGCTAGACACCCCAATGAACCATCTTTTCTCCCTCTCTCCTGACGTCCATGCTGGTTGAGAGGATAACACCAGGCTGATAGAGCTTTTCTGAGCACTACATTAAATGTGAACAGTAAACACCAACCCTCTTTGTCCTTTGCTTTCCTGAACTCATTTAAACATAGTTCTCCCCTGTTTTCCTCTTCTCTTATGGGAATCCCTTTAAGAGCAAGGCAGTGGATCCTGATTGTAAAATAGAACTTGAGGGTGGAATTACTTAGAGTACTTATAATTATCCCTCATGATGGCATCAAAATTTTTAGAAAAGACTATTATGGAATAGGCATGTTTATATATCCCAGTTAAGGTGCATTATTATTGACAATTTGTTACCCCACAATGGGATATGTGGTATTGGGACACTTACTTCAGTTTGGAACAGTGGAGAACAGAGCACATTCTCTCTCTGTTGGAAATAATTAGAGCAGGGGGAAAAGCAGACTTCTCTGTAACTTATCTTGGCATACTCTTGAAGAGTACAGTGTAGGGGTAGTTGATTTTAAAGTGAGAAAGCCAACACAGAAGGGCTCTGAGTTGTAACTTGATAAAAAGCCAGGTACCCTGTAGAAAATAGTTGGTCTTGTGGAAAGTAGTTTCCTTAATCCCTTGTTTTCTTCAAGCCACCATTTCTAATGGTAGCCAGACTATGATTCAGCAGGCAGATATCTTCTTTGGAAATGTGAATGTTTACATTCTCATAATTTCATCCTCATTCTGCAGGGAATGAAAGGAATTAGTGAACACATGTCCTAGTTATTCACTTTTATCGTTTTTACTCCCCAGACCCAAAATACATGAATATAGTGCTGGAGAGCCATTTTAGTACTTTTCTTTAAAAGTTAAGAGCAAGAAGAGCAAACAAAGAGGTTTTGTTGTTGTTGTTTTCTGTTTGATGACCTTCTATAAGCAAAAGATGCAGTTGTATTGTTACAACATCTTTATAGTGAATTTAAACTGAGAGATCCTATTCAGCCAGGTAAGTTGTGCAACTGGACCTGAAGGAGTGAAAAATTGCAATGTCTTTTTCAAAATTAAAGTTGGGGTGTGTAGGAATATCACATTATTAAATTTTTTGTTCACATTTAAATAAATTCCATCTCTATGAAAAGGACAACCAGGGTAGTTTAGAATCTAAAATGAGATCATGTTGCTGAAGAACTCTTCCTGTGTATGATGTGGATTGAATACACTAACCTTCTAGACTTTTTTAGTACTTTGTACAAAGTAAATGTGAAATAAATGCTTTCTGAATCACTTTAGGAAACTGTCTCTCCTTATACCCATGACTGCCCACAAATTATTTCTTCCTGAAAGATTTTAGCTCAGTCTCTAAGGATATACCATCCTTAGCAAAATAGTTTATTGGTTTAAAAGATGATAATGTAATATAATAAACAAAATTATGTGATAATCTATAAATAGCTGGCAGAGAATTAACATAAGTAGCTATACATTAGGTTTTTTTTTTGAGAGTTACATGAATAGGTATAAGAAAGTGTGTAATGAGACCATGAAGCTACTATGTATCTGAAGATGAAGGTGGTGCCACAGAGATGAAAAAAATTTTTACAAATGCAGGGTCTGGTGACATCAAAGGAAGTATTTGCTTATTTCTTAATTTTGGTGTTCCCAATTTTTATGTTCCTACTTAAAGGCTACACAATGGCTACCATCAACGACTTAAAAACTTAAATGTTCATTCTGTGAAAATAAATATCTGAATTATGCTATTGTAGGGAAATGCAAATGTAAATCAACATACTAGGTTAGCAAAATAAGAGTTATTGGATCCTTAATTGTGGCCATGAAAAATCTAGGTATTGAACAAAGTGCCCCTTTCTTTACTTATGTATTTGTTAAAATAAAACTCTACTCAAATGAAAATTGTTTTGCAATGCAAAGCGAATCTAGATGACAATTTCAATATATCAAAGCTTTTTTAATATAACAATAATGGTATTATTTATAACGTAATATATTTTGAGATAATGTTACATGAAAACTTCTTAGTGAAATTAATGAAAATACGTATTCTTTTAAAAGTCAACTTTTTAAAAAACTTATCTTAAACAACTTTATAGTTGTGACATACAACCATTAGGGTGTTTCCAGATAGTATACTTAACAATGACCTTCGTCTTTCTCCACTTTTACCTTTAAAATCTTATGTTCTACCATGGTCAAATAATGTCCTCAAAGCTATTGTTTCTCTGAGATGGTATTTCTGGGAATGACCTTATAATACTATCAGAAATATTGCTGCCAACTTTGATAATAGTGGTTAGAGAGAGGTCTAGGAATTTATTGTGGGGACTAGGCAAAACTATCAAAAATGTTAAAATTTAGGGGCTCTGTAGTTTAATTCCTCCATAAACATATATAGAATCACATACATGACTCCAAGAAAATTAACTTCCAGAGGTCAAGTCTATACTGTATAAATGATAGTACAATTCACTGTATGATTCCTATGCAAGAAATTCTCTTTCCATTTTATATGCCTCAAGCTACTCAGAACCCAGAAGTTTCTCTCAAAATTTAAAACTGAAGATCCACCAATGTTGGTGTTACAGGATATCCACATTGTAATTTTTTAGTGCCTGATTTCTGAACGGCACCACAAGTGCTTTCGAATTCTTTCTTAAAGCTCATGGATAAACTGAATGATTGAAAAAATATCTTAAAAGTTGGTGAGTCAACTAGAGAAGACCTGGTGAATAATGTTCATCTACTCGACATTTTCCAAAATGAGCCTTGATCAAAAAATTGAAAAAAGTAGCAAACACAGTATCTGCTTAGGTAATTCTTCAGAGTTTCATTCCATAGGTAGAAGAAACCAATGTCAATATACTGAATAATAAAGGACCCAAGATTAGTTGAAATTTCATTTAAAAATTTGGACTATAACAAATCTTTCAGGCTTAAATTAAGAGAGAGTAACTGTCCATTTCCATCATGAATTTGAGAGTTACATGAATAGGTATGAGAATATAGGTATATGTTCCTTTATAGCAGACGTTTTACTTTCTTAAATCTTATATCACTGGCATCCTGGATACAGACATTCAATTCATATCAACTGAATTGATGAGTGACTAAACAAGTGAATGATTGAAAAAAAGCAGTTGAAATACTTTTTCAGTTTGTCATCAAGTTATCAGTACTTTATAATTTTGCCTAGCAAAGCACATTCTATTATAGAGCATAATGTAAGAATAGAATGGGTAAAGATAGAATAAGTGCAATATAGGTAAGAGGTACTCATTCAAAATAAATCTTTGCCTCAGAGGCAAATACAAGTCAAATTGGTTTTATCTTTTCACAATAGTGTAATTCAGATGTTGACTCTCAAGTGTTTCATTTATTATGGGGACATACAGTCTTTTTATTTTTCTTAATCTTGCTTTCAATTTATATTGGAATTAAATAGTACATATTTATTCAGAAAAACTCTAAGTGAATAGAAAACTATTGTGTGGATATTACAGTAAAAGAGTAAAAAAAATCTATGCTTGATTATTCTTATTTGTAGTTAAGTTAAATGAATTATGTCAAAATAAGTAAGCCCACCTGACTAGGACCTAAAGATTACATGATTTTTATTTTTAGAGGAAAAACCCCTCATAAACCACAGTCCAATTATTCAATTTTGTTTACTAATTATGGAAACTACTCATTTCTTGGCCTCAAGCAGTAGATGATACATCTCTGAAGGGTGACACAAAATCTGTCACCATCTATGGCTCGTTTTATTCAATGTAAATATTTTTGGAAAAGAAAAATAAATAGTTTAGAAATTCCTACATTCAATGTGGTTGATATCAGCATCATTTCTGATGTGAGCCGTGTTCCATGTCTTCCTTTAGATAAGGTTGTGGGTTATGCTTTTTTCCCTCTGGGACAGTGAAAAACACAGAAAGACATCAGTTGGAACAAAATTATAAACATGTTTTCTCATAATAAAAGCTGGTGTTTAAGCTATCAATAAAATTAGAATTAAATTGGGCCAATAGCTCATATTTTTAGAACTATCATTTGAAAAATTGTATCAATTTCTTTCCTATATGGCACAAAAGGAATATTGCTGGGTAACAAGTTGAAATAAAGCTATGCTTTTTCAAATGTCCTCTGAAGTAGCTAAAGAATTAGAGCTGAATTAAACTCTTCAAAAAATGTATTTTAGGGATGTCTGGGTGGCTCAGTGGGTTAAAGCCACTGCCTTCAGCTCAGGTGGTGATCTCAGGGTCCTGGGTTTGAGCCCCGCATCAGCCTCTCTGCTCAGCGGGGAGCCTGCTTCCCCCTCTGTCTCTACCTGCCTCTCTGCCTACTTGTGATCTATCTCTCTCTGTCAAATAAAGGAATAAAAATCTTTAAAAAAATGTGTTTTAAATGGTTTAAGATTATAGAGAAGATTGATGAGATGATATGTATGGAATTTTCTCCATGCACTCATGGGATCCTGTACTAAATATAATTGTTAAAATTTCAAACAAGTTTTATAACAACCATCACTTACAAATACTGTTATTGGATGGGAGCTAAAGATTTTAAGAAATGCCTCCACTTTGACTTAAGTATTAATCTAGAAATTAGATTATATTTATATAATATATATTTATTTACTCCCTCATATTTATTTACAGAGCAGTGATTCTTCCCATTTTTAATTCTTCCAGCAGTCTTTGCTGAATTGTTTTAAGAGCTTTATGAGAAGTTAGGAGCTTACTAATTTAGCTCATAAAACATAGTGGTATATTCCAAAGACAGCCACTTACCATGAAAATCATATTTTTTACTTTTTATTTAACTATTTAGACTTAACAAGTATGAATTTAAAAGAAACTGATAATAGTGATTCCGTTTATTATTATTGATAGATAATATTGGGAACAGTTTAAAATAATTGACTTCCTATAGTTTTTATCACCCTTCACATATTACTTAAAAAAACATTATTTTTAACTTTTGAGGAACTTTCATACTGTTTTCCAGAGTGGCTGCACCAGTTTGCATTCCCACCAATGGAGCAGAAGTGTTCCCCCTTCTCCATATTCTCACTGACACCTATTTTTTCTTGTGTTGATTTTAGTCACTTTGACATGTGTGAAGTGATAGCTCATTGTAGTTTTGATTTGTGTTTCCCTGATGATCAGTGATGTTGAGAAACTTTTCATGTGTCTGTTGGCCATGTGAATGTTTTCTTTGGAAAAAATGTCTATGCATGTCTTCTGTCCATTTTTTAATTGCATTGTTTGTTTTTTGGGTGATGAGTTGTAGAAGTTCTTTATATATTTTGGATACTAACCCTTTATCAGATATGTCATTTGCAAATATCTTCTCCCATTTGATAGATTGCCTTTTAGTTTTCTTGTTTCCTTTGATGCGCAGAAGTGTTTTTTTTTGTTTTTTTTTTTTAGGAAGTCTCAATAGTTTATTTTTACTTTTGTTTCTCCTGCCTTAGGAGACATATCTAGTAAGATGTTGCTATGACCAATGTCAAAGAGGTTACTGCCTATGTTCTCTTCTAGGATTTTTATGGTTTCATATCTCACAGTTAGATGTTTAATCCATTTTGAATATTATACTATGTTAACTAACTGGTTTAAGAAAAACTTTTTAAAAAACCCCTCATTTTCTGAAATCACAGAGGCAATATTTTTAGAATCATGTTTAACCTGAAACAATAAGTCATTTTAAAGATAGAAATGTGGGATAAAATTAATATATTTAAATAATTAGAAGTCAGAAACGAATTCCTGACTGGGCATTTTTAAAAGTAGTATCATCTATTTTTTAAAAGTTTAGATATTACTAAAGAGAGGACATAGATAAATACCAGTCTAATAATTGTGTTGCATTTTAATGATGCATTTCACAATGTAGCAACAAAAGAGATTCAATGGTTAGATCCCATGTTTTGTAGAGTATAATCTATAATTACTTACATAATAACCATCAAAATGACTAAACAAATCTTAAATAAATAGGTATGTATATGTGAATTAAATCATTTATCATAATTCTGCATACTGCATGTTTGTTGAATTGGATTTCAATATTTTAACATTAGGGAATATTTTAGACCATTTTAAGTCTGATAAAACTGATAGAGCATCAGTGAGATTTTTAGTTAAAATTTCCTTTGTAATTTCCTTCTTTATATTTCATTTAAAACAAAACTTTCTGAGCTGGAGAGGGTGACAATAGTAGAAAGACCATACTATTAATATCAATTGGATCATAAAATAAAGAGTACACATGAGTACATCTCAGTCCCTTGTTGTTTTTATGCCCTGACTTCATTTTATCTGTAGCATCTATTACTACTTAACATTTTCTCTCTCCCCTTAATAGGTTGTGTACTCCCTGAGAATAAGAACTTCATCTTCTATGTTCATTTCTGGATCCTCAGAAACTGGTATGTAGTAGATTTGAATAAATATTTGTGGAATGAAATAATTGATATAAAAATTTATATAAATGCATTTATTAAAACATCTATGCTCTTACATAAGTAGAAAAGATAGTGACATATGTTACTTCCATGTTTTCCATAGTATTTCTCTCTTATGTTTCCTCTTGTTAGTTTATACTTATTAGTACATGTGGATGACTTCATAGGATTTTTTTTTCAAAGAAAACATAGATACTATTCTCAGGAGATACACAGAACATTAAATTTATAACTAGCTATTTAAAGACTGAAGTAGGGGACAAGAAAAGATAACCCAAACTAAAAAGAATGTATTTTCTTTTCAATAGAATTTTAGTTGGCTGATAATAATTATGCACAAAAATAGACTTATCTCTAGGGTATGTGTTTCTTGTGTGTGGAGATTCTATAAAGAGTAGCAGGATAAAAAAAAAAAGAGTAGCAGGATAACTTTCTCTTCAAAATACAGCTAAGGATTACCTTCAGTCCAGGTATTCCAATGGAAAATAAAATAATTCTTTAGATTTAAGGTGGAAAGAGAAATGCTTAAAGAGATAGGCTGGTTTGGAACACTAGGTGATAAAGCTTATTCTGATTTAAATACTTGTAATATGCAAAGAAAGTCTTCCATAATTTTAGCTCATTAACTGTATCATTGGTATTTAACACTCATTTATAAATGACCAAAGACCACATACTCTTAAATATCTTTTCAATAGATGAATCTCTCACACTTTTTGGCATGATCATATGTTATTTTCTAGCATTTTAGATCACATTGGATAATCTTGTTTGAACTTTGATAACAGGTAATAAAACCTTGTAAATTCAGTTTATGGCTGAGACTAAAATCACCTATTCTGATTTCACTTCCTTTAATAATTAAAAGAAAAACTTTTGCACCTAAGAAAATACAGGTTCCTTAAGAATTCCTTAAGAATTGCTTCCACAAAATAGATAACTTAGCTAATAGTAAATGTGTAATAATGATTTTTATTGTATGAGAAGTTTGGTTTCTTATAATGTGCTCCAGTTAAAGAACATTGAAAGTATCCCCCAAATGTAACAGTCTTCTAAAATATAGTTTCAATTAATGTTCTTTGATAAAAGACAACTATTTTTTCACTAAGTTCACCTAATTCTTTTTACCGAATTAATCAGATATTTTTATGTCATGAAATATTTCCAAAATTATACACTGGAGGCAATGACAATACTGGAGGTAGACCTAGAATTCTGTGTTTTATAATGAAGTTAAGCATTAAAAAATTGAAGTGGCAATTATTAGCTCTTTCCTTCAATTGTCTGAGCATCTAGACTAAAAGTGATATTTTTACCAAAGTTATTTTGACAAATAACTCAATTCTTTTATTCATTTTGAACATAATTCTTATCTAAGCAAATCTGTAAAACTTTTTGTAGTCGTATTTCAAAGTTAATTTATTGGTGAGAGATGCCATTTTAGAATAGACATCCTCCTACTGCATCCATTTTATTCATAATTTTTAAAGCCCCCACGTGATTAATATATTTGTTCTAGATTTTTTTTCTTGCCCTTTATAAGAGAATTGTAGGTCTATGGGACTCAAGTGCCCACCCTTTTTGTCAACACACATGTTCTAGCTTAAAATACCTATATGATTTCTTTAATTCACTGATCATTATTGTTTAGATACTGTTTTAATCAAATTTAGAATTAATATTCGATACAAAGCTACTTGGACATCAGTTTCAACCTTTACAACTATTAGCAGAAATACATGTCTTTGAAAACATTGGAAGCAACAAAGTGCTGATTTTTCAGTATTTGACACAAATTTAGATGGCAGGTAATTTTAATTAAAAAAAAAAAAGCCTAGAGTAGAAAGTTATTCACCAGGAGGTAAGTGAAGACTACCAGGAATCAGCTAATAACTTGTTCTTACATTAGACTGAACCTAGGTCAGAAAGGTAAGCATCTAGCTATTATACAGCCAACTTTATATCATTCAAGTCAAGCTTGAAAAAGCAGGTTTCAGATGTTGACTTTTGCTTTCCCCTGATATATGTGATCTTTGGAGGAGAAAAGGACAGCTTTAGGCTCTTGGTGCTGGCATTTTCATGTCTTTCTCAATACCGCAACCATGCTGTGTCCTTTGGAGATGTTCTTTTACTGGACTGCTCCCCAATGAAACTGGGTCTTGAAGTGTCAATGGTATCAAGAGAGATCATAGGATACCCCTCTAAATCTGCCTCTGGTTGATGTCAGTCCTGCTAGCCCTGTGGATTCTGGTCATAGCTGCCAACTTTCTCTTTGAAACTTCTTCCTTTTCATTATGTTTAGGTGCCTCTCAAGTCACCGAGCTTTGGTCCAGACTCAAAATCAAATTTCTTTTTTCTCGTCTCTCCCTGACTGATCTCAGAGATATTACAAAGCACATTAAATCTCCAAAGAGAGACAGCACTTAAAAGTGCTATTTCACTTTTGTGTTAACTCACAAAAGTCAGTATCTCTGACTGATCACCTATGAAAGAACCCTTAAAAAGAACAGTATCACATTAAAAAAAATTTAAAGCATTTTAAACTGCTCTTTGGGGTCTATCTTCTTTTAGACACTTCAACCTGAAATAATGGGGGGGGGGACAGTGGGTGGAAACTTGGTCTAAAAAATAATGATTAGCAAATTTAGGAAATTCTTTAAGTTTGGCTGGATACTTTTTGCTTTGTCAGAACTGTCAGTGTGTCTATTTCACTTTTGATTTGACCAGTTCCAATTACTTTATAAGAGTTTCTGTTTTTGAAAATCTGGTTTCTTTTGTTTTTTTTTTTTTTCCCTCGGATAAAAGAAGTCATGATAATACTAGAGGTAGACACAGAATTCTGAGTTTTCATAGGTACAAAATTAGGAATGTTAACTTGGAGTAGTTATGCTATCTTTAAAAATGTTGGGAAAACTAAACATTACATGATGGTGGGATTTTATCGAAGAGAGGGAATCAGGTTAATCAGCTTGGCCAGTACATAGAAATGATCTAATATTTATGATCATGACTTACTTCATTCTCAGAGCAGAGTATATTAACTCGAACATATTTACCAAGAAGCTTGCGCATCTTTCCATGTAGATAGAACAAAGCTCAGAAAAATCAAGCTTGGCTCAATCTTTCCAAAATAGTTTTTATATAATGCTTATATTGTAAAAGTGGATCTATATAGCTTTAAGTAGCTCTTATAGCACAGCATGATATACCAAGAAATGGTATGTGGTTAATAATCATTTTTATTATGTCATGGGAATACTGAATAATTCTCAGCCTCACATACCAGTAAGAATTATCCATTTATACATGAAATCTAAAACAAACAAACAAATAAAAAACCCAAACAAACACCTCAAAGGAAAAGATCACATTTGCAGCTACTAGAAGCAGGGAATGGAAGGAGGAGGAAGTGAAAGAAAGTCATCAAAAGGTACACATTTCCACTTTTAATAAGATAAACTTATACTAGGGATGGAATGAGCAACATGATGACTATAGTTACCACTGCTGTATGATATACATGAAAGTTGGTAAGAGAGTAAATCCTGGGAGTGTTTATTACAAGGAGAACATTTTTCTTTTTTCCTCTCATTTCTTGGATCTACATGAGATGCTGGACATTAACACAGTGTGTTAATCATTTCACAGTATATGTAAGTCAAATGTTTATGCCATACACCTGAAACTCATACAGTAATGTATGTCAATTATATCTCAATAGAAGTAGGAAAAAATTTTGCTGTGCCAAATTGGATAGAAGCATGCTTCACATTACTTTTCTCTGTACTTCGATTGCTGTTGTCTGAGGGTAGCTATGACAGACACAGGGACTGACTCTCCAAATTAAGTGTTAGGTGAATTCTTGATCTACCCAGTGAATGATATGAGAACATTCTCGAAGAGTGCAACTGTCTTATACTTTCTTGGGCTTATTTTTTAATTTCAGAAACCCACCCATTATTATGTCTACAGAAACTCAGTTGATACCCTAATTCAGATCAAAATGCTCGGAATGTGAGAAAACATTTGTTTTATAAAAGAATAATAGGAAATCAGATGTTTGATTTGTGTTGTCACGTGGAATCCGTGAGCATATATGTGAAACTATATACCTAGTGTTTAGAATTATGCCTGTGACATTATAGGTGCTCCATAAATATTTGTTGAATGCTTGAATAAGAAGAAAAGGAATCATCAAGGGCTGAGAAGTCACATATAGACTTGATTTCCATAAACTATTTCTTATGATTTAAATTTCCCAAACTAGGCATGAGAATTTTAGGAATACTTATTTGATTTGAACTTTTCCAAATGGTGTATGTACATATGCATCTATATGTGCGATCTTCATTTTCTGGTCTTTGTGAACTAGACATACAAAGAGGAGGAAGTCTAGAAACCACGTTTTGAAGTAACTGGTACAGTTAAGGTGAATAATCACTGCAAAGTATTACAGCCTCTTAACTAAAATTTTAAGATCATCTTCCATGTGATAAAAGCAAACTATACTACAAAATATTCTTTCTCCAATAATTTTTATTACTGGCATCAAATTGATATTTTTTTGTAATCGCTATTTCTTTTTGTTCCCCTTGGGTTTTAAGCAACTGCCAAAACTCTTTATATCTTAAACCTTGAGGCAAAATGCATATAAGTATTTATATCCTACAGAGTAACTTTTAAACTTTTTATACTTTTGGATGGAATAGATGCTATATGTGAATATAAGAACACTTTTAGAGCTTACTAAGTTCTTATACATTTATATAGTGTGAGGGCTTAGTTTATAATTCAATTTGCTCCAAGTCAGAGCAGTTGACATTTTGATTTCGATTTTCACATATTGAAGTGTTGTTAGAAATTCCACTTTCTAGTTTGTTCATTTGCATTGACTTTTTTTAGATGAACAAGAGTGCACATCATTAAAAGGTTTTCCACATTTTGAGATAAGGTAAATTTAAGATCAAACGTAAATCTATATTCTTGATTTGTTAAAACTCTATTTGACAGAGAACATAATGGAGCACAAACATTAGTGTATCATGTTATAGACCAATTACAATATTGATGCCCAGTAAATAAATGGTTAATATCTATGGACAAATCTATAAGGCTTATAAATGGAAAAAATATTTATCTAGTATGCTGTTTAAAACTTACGGTTGGGGTCGCCTAGATGGCTCAGTCAGTTAAGTGTCCTGCTCTTGATTTCTGCTCAGATCATGATCTCGGGGTCATGAGACTGAGTTTCACATCAGGCTCCTTGCATACGTGGAGTCTACTTGAGATTCTCTTTGTCCCTCTCCCTCTGCCCTTCCCCCCTGCTCTCTCTGTAAAATAAATAAATACAAATCTTAAAACAAAAAACTTATGGAGCTTACCTGTATGATGACCATAATGTCAGAAGATAAAACTTGAAGTTATATGATTCCTAACTGGCAGACTATTTGCTAAGACTTCAATTTGAAAGAGTCATAAAATGTATTCTTATAGTGTTAGCCTCTTGGTTATTCTAAAAGGGAATATGCTTATATCCTGTGTAAGATAGCCTTTTTAAATAGTTTACATTAAGTGTGTATTTTAAGTTTTGAAAAAGTAATTGTTACTGTTTTCAGATACCCCAAGTGGACTAAATGTGAGCTGATTTTTCTAGCAAAATAACTGTTCTCCTAAAATTAGCATGATAATAGCTAATATTTTTGAGAAATTATTATATGTCAGACACTACCTTATGCATCGACGAGTATAAACTATTTAATGCAACAGTTCTGTGTGGTAAATACCATCATGAGATTATTCTGAACATAAGGAAACTGGAGTATAAAGTTGTAGAGAAAAGTCGCAAGGTTCCACAGCTCACATAGGTTGGATTCAAGACCAATGCCCTTAATCAATGATCTATATTACCTCTAAAATGTTTGCAGGATTTCTCCTCTCTCTCCTGATCTCTATGTCCTTTAGTTTCTGTTGCTTCTCCAGAGGATGGATATTGAGGTGAAAGTGAAACATTTAGTTTATCATTTGGAATTTCTCTAATTTTTCCTTTACAAGATATGGAAAAATGACAAACTGATTTCATAATTGTTTGGTTATTTTTTGTGGTTTATTTCACTTCATCAAGATTTTTGATCCTACGTCGACATAGCTTAACTTAAATGGAGGCAAGCATGCCCTGGAGAGGATAGGAAGGTTGATTGTACACACTTCATGACTATGTCTATTTGTTCCCTAAGAAGTTGGTGTAAAGAAACAAGAAATCCAAAATCTTAAGGTATCTCTTAAAAAACCATTATATGATATTTTAGTTGAGACGTGATGTTAAAATACATGAAATACTGAGGTCATCAAGTTAATTACTACTGACACTCTTACTATTCATCGTCACAAGAGAATAGTGTTTCACATCCTACC
Source organism: Procyon lotor (assembly GCA_028646535.1). Taxonomy (NCBI): domain Eukaryota; kingdom Metazoa; phylum Chordata; class Mammalia; order Carnivora; family Procyonidae; genus Procyon; species Procyon lotor. Next base: position 70,899,708 of record CM053607.1, read on the forward strand.
TGATCAAGAGGGAAAAAGCACTGTCTCATTATTTCAGTTGAGAAATCAACAAAGGAAGAAGTTGGGCTTGATGAGAACTCAAGATGAACATCAGCTCTGGAGGGGGAAAGTGCTGAAATAAACAGAAGTTTTTATCAGGTAGTGCATTAAGTTTTATGCAATAAACTAATTAACTAAAAAAAAAGCAATTTACACAGATGCCCCGTCAAACACTACGGGGAAGCACAGATGGGACACTATCAAGTAGCATAATGCTCTAGTACTCATTTATAAAATCTGCATAATTCTTCCAAACATCTGAAGCCCTGTAAAGAAACACATGCTAAATTTAAAAAAAATATATATTGCTCTAAATTCAAACACTCTTTTACATACTGCAATATATTTGAGTGGGTGAAGTGCTATTTGTGGGTAGTATTTGCTTCGCATTCAGTAAAGTTTAGAGATGGAAACAAATGTACACATCCAGGGAATTCCCTTGAATAAGCAATATATCTGCCCGATGCTGCGGTGTACACTGTATTTTCAGCATATCGCTCTACCTAATTGAATCAATATAGGATATCTTGAGTAGTTGAGCCATTTACTTGTTTGGAGATAGGTGTAAAATTCAGGAAACTTTATCTACACCGGAGGAGGGATTTATTTTCTCCTTTTAAATTATTTTGTTTTTCAGGCTTCAAAAGCTCATTTTATTTAATTTATACTGATGTTGCTTGTTTTGTAATGTTTTTGGGACTGACGTTCAAAGCAAAAGCACCTAAATTTAATAATCACTGCTAAGTGCACCCATGCATTTTCCTCTAATGATATTAGTGGGCAAATTTATATTGTTTTGCTCTATGCTTATCTTTTAAGGATGTATTTTTGAAAATGACTCTAGTGCCCTAAGCAGTGTGTAGAACAAACATTAACTAAATGCCTGACTCCTCTTTCTTAGACTTATGCCTTATCTTTTTCTGCAGAGATTGATAGTCCTTTATGATTTTATTATTATTCCTTTTTTTTTTTTTTTTTTTTTTTTTGCTTTTTGTTTTCTTAATGTTATAAGCCAACACATCAAATGCAAGAAGTGAAGTTTTGGGTTAAGGTGGTGGGCAGGGCATGAAAGCCTCTATGGGCATTGCTTTATGTTTTCCCCAATCTCTCTGCTACCTCTATTATAAAACATACAATATGCAATCTCATTGCCTTTGACCTTATTGGTTTCTCTTTCGCATGGGTAGTAATAATTAATACGGAGCCATTGAGTGATGCGAATATATTCTCCGTTGCATTGTTGAACATGCTAAATAATTTAAAATGCACAGAAGACTCTCTAATGCTTGGTGGGGGAGGTAAAACCATACCCATTTGGAAGGGGCCGGGGGTTGTAGGGTCTTTGCTTTTTTGTTTCTATTGAATGCTTTTCGGCTGTACAGCTGGAAAGGGCATTCCTATAGGACTTTAAAGGCAAAGTAGAAAAATGACATAAAAGCCTTGCTTGGATTTGATTGATGCACTCTCATATTTGAAGTTCACTCAGAGCTTTGTGCTAGAAGGCCTGGGTCACTCTATCCAGCACTCTAATGAGACTGTGTGTGAACACTTCCAGCTTTGTAGGCCTTGCTTTAATCAGAGATTGGAAAACACTCCTGACTGATAGGCTCCAGAATCAGATCTAAACAGAAAATAACATGCTCGATTTGGCCTCTGAAGGTGGGTTGAGCAAATCTTTGTGATGTATTGGAGCATTTGCTGAGTGCAAGTGCACGTGGGGTGGTTCCTATTTCTGTCGGCAAATACAAATTTTTCACTCAGCAGGCGTAATCAGAGCTAACTCGAGAGGAGAAATAACAAAAACTCAACAGCCCTTAGCAACTCAGCATGGCATAGAGGGATTTAAGACTTTAGCATTTTATCTCCATCAGTATGAAAATGTATGAGGAAATCTGAACTTTGAAAGTACAAATAAACATATTTAACACATTGCGAGCCACTGATCCACAGGGTCTTTAGCTGGGCACTTTCAATTCTTCTTCCTCTTCTTCTTCTTTTTTTTTTAAATCACTTGTTTATCAATTTCACCCAAGATTTTCAAATTTCATAAAACTTATTTCCTAATTGGCACCACTTAATCAGTTGAGTTCATCTGGATGAACAAAAAAAGAATATAAGCAGTGCTTCCTAATGAGTTACTTATTAGTACTTAGCGATATTCTGAAACTTAGCGATATTCTTAAACTTCAGATTTTTGTGCAGGATGACCAAAGGTAGCGTCACTCACTGATGAGCAAAAATTATCCTCATGCTTTGCGAGAAATACTGGAAATCCCTGACAATCACCACTCCAAGACACCTGAGTCAGAGACGCTTTTGGAACTCAGTTATAGAACTTTCTTATAAATGTTAACAAATAATGCAGTCATGCATATAACCATGAAGCATACATGCTCAGTGCCTTATTCACACAATTTTGCTGTAAGTTCACTTTGTTTTGTGATTTTCTTATCTTTATTAATGTCATCTCTTGGAAGCAGTGAAATATCAGAACTTATGATATCAGTGTTTAGTACTGAACCTCATGTTCCTTTGTCATCATGTCTGATATATGAGATCCTTCTTAAAGCACTATTTACCAATGTTGCCCAAGCACCTCTGGTGCTGAAGTTCTATTAGCAAGGTGGTCATGTATATTATTACCCAAAGTTAGACGCCTTTAGAACGAAACAGCACTATTATTAATAAGGCCAAGAGAGCAGGTATATTATGGATTTTCCTGGGAAACCAGTGTCCTACCTACAGGAAACTTTCTGTACATCCTTCTGATGTTGAAGCCTTATTAAGAAATTTTAGAAGGATCATTTTTCCATAATGAAAATTTTACTTATTTTTCACATACCTAATAGTCTTGAGTCAACTTTGTTTCCAACAGCACTCTAATGATGCTTGGCTCGCGCTTTGTAGATTCCTTGGGAATTAAAATTTAGGATGTAATCCTGTTTGAAAATCCTAAGGAAATGTTAATAAGTGGCAAATACGTGCTGCACTTTTGTAAAAATTAATATTCAGCCTGACTCCTGGAAGGACCAGAGTGATATGAGTGGTTAAAGGGATACTATTTTTTCTCTGACTTTTGGGCCCTGGAAATACCATCTTCATCATAAAAGTGGGCATTGGACATCCAAATGAAGAATTTGGATTAGAGTTCCCTACCCCATATCCTATCTTATGTTCTAACCTCATTCTACCTTTTCCCTTAATTCCTGGGGAGGTGTTTATTATGAACCCAAAGAAACTGCCAGGTCAAAGGGTTCTGTGCCATAAAGGAGCCTGGGATGTATTACTGTCAAAATTGTAAATTCTGGTATCAAATATTCTAAATAAATCTCTACTTTGACTATTGCCTAGATATTCTCACTTACTCTTTGGGTCTGGTTTTCAGGATGCATGTGAATTCTTTGACTTAAACTAAATTGCGCACTCTCCCTCTCTTTCTCTTGCTCCCTCTCTGCAACAATGTTTAAAAATAGCAAACCCAAAATGAGGGAATCTTGTAAGCCATTTAATCCCTTTGGCTTTTATATTGCTTAATTTGCATAAATTTTTGCATGTATATCATAAAGTAGCTTGTTGAATGAGTAAATAAATAGAACTACAGTAAAAGATTAATGCCAACATTTCTATATAGACTTAAATGAATAATTATACCAACACAAATGTGTAAATATTTTAATATTTCTTCCTAAAGTGTTTTTTTGGTTCCAATTGTCATTTATATTAAAAATGAAAAAACAGATTATAAGTTATTAAGTATACTCTCTGCAGTTCACCAGCTGGCACGTGTTTATGATTCTATGTATGCCACTGTTGTTCTTATTTTTGGACTTTTATGTAATTTTATGTAAAATATATGTAATTTTCTTTTAACTTGGAAAGAATTAGTAAAACTAAAATGGTTACAAAAGAATCATGCTCTAACTAAAATGAGAAAAATGGATTACATGTTAAAAAATCATGGTGTTTAAGATTTTAGAGAGTATATAGATGGATAGACTTATTTTTGCCATGTGCTTCTTTATGGTAAAATTTCAGTATATTTGGGGTTGTTGTCAGGTGCCACATATAAATACTTTAAATGTTGCATGCCATAATCTGGTATGATTATTACTTGGTAAAATATTATAGTATCGTTTATATCCTTACCTACTCCTTTTCTCTTTTCTACCACATCCAGTCCAAGACTAATCTCTGTCCACTCTACCTTCTGTCAGATTAGTGCTGCTTCTCCCAACAGCTGTCTCTGATTTAGTTCAGACCATAGTTTCCTACAGGAACCGTTTGCCTCCAGTTTTGTCGCTTTTCAATCTATTCTCCATCTTGTGAGGATTAGCTTTCTAAAATGCAAATTTTTTACCATTCCCCTGCTTACTGCTCTTTGAAAGCCCTCCATTACTTGCAGATAAAGCTGAACTCTTAACGTTACTACGAACTTCCTCTCTCTCACGGTGGTCCTTGCTGACCTACCACTCACAGCTTTCTTCCAGTGCATGCTCCCACTCATTTTCTCAAACATTCTTTTTTTTTTTATAACCCTTCCCCTTTTCCTCCTACAGTAATTTAATTCATTCCATCATTCAGGCCTGTTTTGCCACAGCCCCTGAAAACCTCCCATGATATTTGAAGTCTGTGTTAGGTATTCCTTCTGTGTGTGCCGACAGTAACCTATCCTTGTTTTGTGATACTTGTCCATTTAGTTATCTGAACTCCTGCTGTCCTAAAAGTTTCATGATATTCTTCACCTTTCTTTTCTTATTCACAATGATAAACCAGATGTAAATGTAGTATCTAGTCCATACTAGAGTTCTGTGTTTTTTTAATTTAATGAAATAACAACCTCTATAAGAACAAGTTGATCTTAAAGACATAGACCTTTCCATCTTGTTAACCACATTTCCAAACACAATTCTATGTAGTGTTCTGGCTTCAGTCACATGAAGCAATTTACAAACAAATTCATCATTTGATTTTGAATGTTTAGCCATCTATCATTATTTTTCTCCTTTATAAATACATTCTCACCTCTCGCACTTTTCCTCTCTATCCCTGTCTCTATGGCTGGTCCTGGTTATATTTCAAAGTAAAATATATCATCAGTAGGTCACAGAACGAAGAGTAGGCCTTTTCCATGAAATATTCTGAATGAATTCCAAAATCTTTGAAGGAAGAATGTTGACACAGATTCTCAGTCATTAAAAGAGACATTTGCATTAATGCATAGTTCTACATAAAGAAAAAAACCATACTTTATGTAAGTTTATTGGTATTTCACTGTGAAGTGAATGTATACTCACTTAGCTATTAATTTTCTATGAAACCACTTTTAAGACCAGGCAGCATACTTTATCTTCTCCCTCTCCTACTTCTGGAGCTGAATCTTATTTTATGCGTCTGAATGATGTGTAGGGATGGATAAATTAGCTTAATTAATTAAATGTATTAGGTAAATACACTGAACTAATGAATTGATTGTAATACCTATCTGCAACTGCAACACAATAAAGTTTGAGAGGAACATATTTAATATATAATAAATAAATGAAACACATAAAATAATAAGTATCCCAGATTTCTTCCTTTTTATTCTAATTATTTTCAAATTCCTAAAGAAAATAAACATGGAAGAAATGAAACAGGAATAAAAATCTAGTTATCTTAAAAAGCATAAAGTTAGAAGCAAAGACAATATCTAAATTTAGGCCAATTTAACTTTGAAAATGAAGAGAAAAAATTCTAAGGATTAAGTAACTCAATTGAAATATAAATAAGTAAATACAAGACATTTGGTGGGGACGATCAAGTACCAAACATGTCAAGAGACTTGAGACTAGCCTGATTCATGTTGGATATACAGTTGACCCCAGAAAAAACACAGGAGATGGAGCACCAATGTCACACGTAGTCAAGATTCCACATATACCTTTGATCTCCCTAAAACTTAATACTAATGGTCTGCTGTTGACTGGAAGGCTTACCGATAATATACGCAGTTGGTTAACACACATTTTGTACACAATATGCGTTCTATTTCTTAGAATAAAGTAAGCTAGAGAAAAGAAAATGATAAGAAAATTGCAGTGATAGAAAATTTATTTGCTTATTGAAAAAAATCCACTTACAAGTGCACCTGCACAGTTCAAACATGTGTTGTTCAAGGGTTGACTGTAATTTACAAGTGATTCATGTTTACTGATAGGTCTAGTTGCCTTTCTCTTTGCTTCTCAATTTTTGATCTGATTTCATGATTTGGAGTGTTTCAGTAAAGTTTAATTAATATTGACAGGTAACTTAGTGTTTTCTAGCACGTGACATCTTTTTTTTCTGTGATGGGACCACAAATGATAAGCTACACATTTCTCTTAAGGGAGTGAAATGGCTCTGGTTCTCTCAGTACAAGGGGGAAGCTACTTTACTTGAGAAGCTCATATTCCCTCCCAAGTTGCATAACCCTAAAGCTGCACACTCTGAACTCCACACGAGTGTGCTCACTGAATTGACGTTTACACAATTTGCCCTGTTACCCATAGGTAGAGCATAAAAGATGCATTCAAGCACCAGACCAACAACCTTAAGATAGATTTTATTGAGTAGCCCGAGAGTTGGTTTCCATTATAGGCAATGCGGAAACTTAGAGTTCATATATTATTTCAAGCTCCCTCTAATTTATTATTTAATCACATAAAAATGTTTAAATATTGCTTTTGTTTGTATAAGTAAAATCATTTTGGAAAAGTCAGGATTGATCAGTTACTGCATTACCCACACAGAGTTTACTTAATAAGAGCAAGTGCTTCTTTTCAGTTCTCTTTTACTTATGCAAATCTGACAAAATGAAGCTCATTTCTATCAAATGTTTTTAAAAGTGCCGTATGTTACTTTGTATTTTTATAAAGAAATATCAGTTTTCTAATAGTATTAATAGATTTATAGTTTAAAATTGTCCCAAACTGGTTTAGTTTTAAACTAAAAGTTCAAGATGTTTCCAGAGGTCAGACTAAGTGATTGAATCACCCCCCGAACCCTTTTAAAAAAAGCAGCACTCTTCAGAAAATCACCCTAATATATCTTCAGTGATCATTATGATACATTTGTTTATTTACATATCATGTTGATTGAGATGAGATAGTTTATTACAAAGGAAACTTGATATTTGGTTGGTGAAGTCATAGAAATTGGCATCAGAGAAAATCAATTTTGTGTTTCAGTACTTTGGTTAATCTCTTCTTAGTGTTTTCTTTTTGTAAAACACAATTTTTTCTTTAAAACATTATGCCTTATCTAAAGTGTTTAAGATGAAACAGAAAAAAGAAGCTAATAACAAATGAAAGATTTGTTTACATTTATTTTTTACTAAAATTCTAAATATTTCTCCTGAACTATTCTGTTTTTGCTTTTATTTTTATTTTTTGAGATATATTTTAAGTTTTCTCAGTTTCAGGCAAGTTGTAGAAAGCAATTAGATATGATTACAGAGGATAAAATATATGAGGGAAAATAGGATTATAATCATTAAAGTACAAAGAAACAAAACTGAAATAAGTCATTTCCTTTCCAAAGGAAAGAATCTCAATGTTTTTAAATCAAAGGGGAAAAAAAAAGCAAAGGTCTAGCTGCCATGTAAACTCATTTTAAATGTCATGTCTTATTAGAACCTAATAATCAGAATGCCTATTTCCCCCTTTTACTTGAGCTATCAAATTTGTCAAAATTTTATGATAATTCATCCCATCATTCCTTAGACATTTAAATGACAGACAGTCGCGGTAAAGGGGGAAAAAGCCTCTGTAATCCTACTCCTCATGTTAAAACTGCCTCCGGAGAGGTTTTAAAAATAATCCATATCATAGCATGTGGAGCAGATAAACTTCTCAATTCCACTTATGATTCTCTGCCTTTTTGGAAAATGACAATAAATTGGCTACCTACCATTCTTGACCTTTTGACTTTTGAACCATGGCTGACCAAATCTTTGCTGCCTTGTTTAAGTCTGTAGCTCTAGTATCTCTTAGATCCTTTCCCAAAGGGTCTGAAGCTTTCTCTCTCCTGAACGGGTAAGCTCCCCCTCTAGTGTTCACTGCTCATCAGATTATTTCTCCAACAAATAAGGGAACTGCCTGGTTTGGGGCTCCCCAAAGACAGACATAGCTTAGAGTGACATTTATAAGTGTTTTATGGCACAAAGAAGAAAAGGTAAGCATGAATTTTACATTTTAAAATATGTTCTTTCCTTTTGAAAGCATCCCAACTATTTGGCTCTGGAACTCTAGGAAACGCTGTTTTAACGTGTCCCTTGCAGGCAGAATGTAGGCTAAATAGATAGGATGATTTTGGAAGCTCTAAGATGACCTGGTAAAAGTGATCCTTTCTGTTGAGAAATTTGAAGCCTTATTACAAATAAGTGACTTTTCATTGAAAGCTCTTTATTTGCAGACCAACTACCAATAGAGGAGCAGGATTGGGGAGTATAAAGGGGTGGAGGCTCAATTTTTTTCCCCCCAAGAATTTTGAGAAAGACTAGAAAAAGAATTAAAACCCCTCCATTTGCTGTTATAGAGAGCTTGGGAAATAAGGTTCCACTGTAAGGCTTATTCTTACTCTATCTGGAGCAGAACCCCTGGAAAAAAGTACAATGGATATTGGCGATAGTTTTAAAGTGTGTCGGTCTCAGAGGTTGAATGTTCAGCCACTTCATAAAATCTAGTGTTGAAACTTCAGTGAGACATAATCCAGAATTTATCATGAAGTTGAAAGTAAGAGAAAGAAAAGAAAAGAAAGATCAAACTAAAGAAGGAAAAAAAAAAAAAACAATGAAAATCTGAAACAGTCCTGAAAAACTCCATTGCTGGTTACCAAACTAACATCTAGAAGATTTATTTATTTTTTAATCATGGTACATACCATTAAATTAGAAAACAAAAACAAGCCAGAAAACATACATCAAAAATTTTAAAGAAGGCTCAAAGAATCCTATTTAAGTAATTGCTTCAAAATTTGTTTCAAAGGATAGGATATGTCATGGAAAAGATCATGTAATTCAATTAAAATTCAGGTTGCAATAACATGATGATATTAAATTAGCTTTGGTGTTAATCATCTGAATTTTGAGGAATAATGAAAGCCCTCAAGCAGTTTTTTTCTTAATATCAGTGATTCTAAAAACATGGTTTGTTAATATCATTCTTGTGTTACAAGTTAACATACATTTCTTAATGACAGTACTAAGACTTTTAAAACTGATGATAAATAAAGATGACCTCCTAACTCTAAGAGAGAAACTTCTTTTAAGGTGTTCTGTTTTCATAGTCATGATCAAATAATCACTATTATCCTCATTATCACTCAGCAAGTATCAAGAACCTACAAATTATGTAAAACATACATCCTGTGAGAACCCAACTTACATTTTGTTATGATGTTTTGGTCTAAGAAATACATTAAGATATTTTCTAAAGTAAAGTAAAGCATTCCTTAAAAATCTTCCTTCCTTTGCTGTTGTTTTTCTCTTTACTGGGTCATTTTGACTGGATTGCTTAACATAGCAGCAGCAGAAGAGTGCCGTCAAGCCCTGCAATGTTAGACCATCTTAAGTTTTTCCTATTTTCAATTTTCCTGGTTCTGTGTTTTATTAAATTCCATTTTAGTGCTCTCTTTTAAAGTTGACTTAAGGGTCTTCTTAAAAAGATCATCCTTCGTGAACTGATAGGGTCAGGTGAGTAGGGCCTATCTTTGATCCACAGGAGCCCCTTTGAAGGTTGAAAGTCCTGGTATGGTCCATGGTCCATTTACTTTTGAACTTCTTGGATGAGACTGAAAACACAGAGGATGATAGTTTCCCCTGAGCTGAGGGTTTTCCAGGTGGTCACTCTTCTCTGAACTGGACTGAGATCACACACATTTCTCTCTGCACAGTTGTTCGACAGGAATATCCATCAATCGCAGGTCTCATGCTAGATTGCATTATGAGACACACAGAATTAATCGGAAGCCAGCACAAATAGATGACCACCTTTGGTTTTTTGTTGTTGTTGTTTTAGATGGTGCTCTAAGACATGGTTTAGGAAAACTTCAAACCATCAACAGAATTCCACAGTAAATACAATGCTGTATTTTATAGGAAAACTGAATTTTACGACATTTCCGTAGCTTAAGTTTAGTTGTACAAAATTCACATCAGAATTTTTAGTATGAAAGAGGTCATGAGTTAGCTTAACTAATTTTTTTTTTAAAGATTTTATTTACTTGACGGAGAGAAAGAGAGATCACAAGTAGGCAGAGAGGCAGGCAGAGAGAGAGGGGGAAGCAGGCTCCCTGCTGAGCAGAGAGCCCGATGTGGGACTCAATCCCAGGACCTTGAGATCATGACCTAGGCCGAAGGCAGAGGTTTTAACCCACTGAGCCACCCAGGCACCCCAGCTTGACTAATTTTTAATTGTTAAAGATCAGATAGCATTGCAAAGAATAGACAAAAGTGCTCCTGTTTATCGAAGTGGTTGTAGAAAAAAACACAGAGAAAAATATGGAAAACAACAAAAATAACCTGAGTGTACTGGTAGTTTAGAGCGATTTATAATAAGATTATGAAATATAAGTACCATAAGGGACCTTATGGATGATTTCATCTACTTATTTGCCAAATTTCAGACCCAGGAAAACTTAGAAAAAAAGTTGCTTACTTAATATTAGGCGGCTACAAAATGGTGAACAAAACATTAGATCCTGGTCTTGGGGCTTTAGTAACAGTGCTCTTTTTTTTTTTTTTACCAAGGGAGCTTTGGTCATGCCCTGAAGGGAGATAGGGGTGGTTTTACAGACATAAAAAGACATTTTTGGAAAGTTTGAAATAGGTGGAAGTTAGTCAAGGAGTAGAGAAATATTTAGAGAGGGTGCAAGTTAAATGTTTGATGGGAGTAAAGTACTAGTTACGCTCGTAAAACTCATGGTCTTGCCATTTACCTTCACTAAGATAACAACTAGTAAGATATAATTTGTTATTGATACTGGGAATAAAAGAATAATGGTTGACTGAACCATATACTTTGTAAAAAATATATTAGAAATGTTTATCAACTATGTACTTACTCATTAGGTCTCTATAATAAGTCCACAGCCCTGGGCCTGGCAAAGGCATAAACATGGTTCTTAGGAGTTATGATGAAAACGGGACAAGTAGGCTTATTCATTTTTAGAATAAACTGTGCATTCATTTATTAATCAGCAGCTATTCCAGTCGTGATGAGAGATAACTGTTACAGGACTTTTGGACAAAAGAAAGAAAGGAAAGGTGTTGGTTTTGAAAGAAGTTAAGTAGGAAAAAGTCTAGATTTAGTTAAAAGAAAATGGTCATAAGGGAGTATAGATAGATGACACTTTGCAGAGGTGGAAATTACCAAGGAAGTAAGGAGGGACCTTTACCTGCAAGGACAGGTAGCTTCAAAACTGGTTAACTGTTCTCATTGTGCTGCTGAAGTACTTGAACTAAAAATAAGGAACAAGAGTATTGTCGGCATTTACATTTAGGACAAAACTTATCAATTGCAGATTGTTCTTTAGTGTAAGGGCAAAGAACACATACATTAAACATGAATCAAATTGCTTAGAATCAATTTTAATTAGTGGAAATTGCTAGTCCACGTGATAAGCAAGTTATCATGAGCACGCTGAAATGTGATTATTTTCATCATCCTACGTAACCTCTATTTATTTGTAGGAACTCCCACCATTCATTGTCTCCATTTGGAGGCCCACTTTGTTACCACAATCTTCGCTTGCTCCCTTCCTCCTTGTTCTCTTAGGAGCCCAGTTCTTTGCTTTATTTAGATACTAGCCTTTTCCACACCTCAACTAGAGATTTCCTCATTCTACTCAGCCAGAAAATAGTCAAAAGTGGTGATTATATCTTTCTCTTCTGCATCTACATGAATTAATGTGTCATCCTTGTGCAGGGGCCATATCAATCTTCTCTGTGTCTTTCCAGTGTCCATATGTAAGCTGCCCAAGGGAGCACACTTTTTTGCATCTATAGTGCCCTCTTCTTGGTGTCTGGCAAATAGTAAGCACTCAATAGAGAATTCTCTTCTCTTCTCTTCTCTTCTCTTCTCTTCTCTTCTCTTCTCTTCTCTTCTCTTCTCTTCTCTTCTCTTCTCTTCTCCTCTCCTCTCCTCTCCTCTCCTCTCCTCTCCTCTCCTCTCCTCTCCTCTCCTCTCTTCTTTCTTTCTTTCTTTCTTTCTTTCTTTCTTTCTTTCTTTCTTTCTTTCTTTCTTTCTTTCTCTTTCTTCTTTTTCTTTCAGATTTTATTTATTTATTTTATATATAGAGAGAGAGAGAGCACGTGCACAAGCACAAGCAGGGGAGAGTGGCAAGCAGAGGGAGAGGGAGAAGCAAGCTGCCTGCTGAGCAGAGAGCCCCCAAGTGGACCCTGAGATTATGACCTGAGACAACAGACTGCACCACAGAAAATTGTGTCATAGAATGAAATCATGATTAAAAAGAAACTCTGGTTTCCCAGTATTTGGTTTCCCAGTATTTGTTCTCCTAGTATTGTTCAAAATAATTACTCATTCTTTTGTAGATACAGTAATGAAGTTTCCATGATACTCAACATTTTTTTTCAAGGTGATATGATGTATTCAAAATTGGAGCCATACATGGAAATTATGACTTTAACTCTAAATTTATACAATAAATTTAAATAAAAATTAAATAAAGTGCTTTGCTTTAGAATGTCAAATCATCCTTTAACAAGTATCTCCTGGGGTGTCTGGATGGCTCAGTGAGTTAAAGCCTCTGCCTTCCACCCAGGTCATGATCTCAGGGTCCTGGGATGGAGCCCCTCATTGGGCTCTCTGCTCAGCAGGGAGCCTGCTTCCTCCCCGTTTCTCTGCCTGCCTCTCTTCCTATTTGTGATCTCTCTATGTCAAATAAATAAATAAAAATCTTAAAAAACTCCCACAAGTATCTCTTTGTATACTATATAATGCCAACACAGGCATTTTGATCTCATTATATTTTCAGTGATATATTAACTATTTCACGACATTCATTCAGTGAGTATTTAAGGAATGTCCTAGCAGCACAGTAGCAATTAAATTTTCTTTTCCTCATGAAGTTATACAGTAGAACAAGAGGCAGATGACAAATAAACATGACAAAAATGCAATGGATGAAAAGAGTAGCCAAATACAGCATGCTAAAAAAAGGTCATACTTGAAGTTGCCGGATGTCATGTGTATGTTGTATTGCGGGGGCAAGTCACCAAGAATCTACCTATTTTCATACAAATATTATTCTATACAGACAACGGTGTGTCCAATTGTTCTTCTTTATTTTTTTTTGTAGAGATTCATTCCAAGAATATCATGGTTGAGGTGGCAGTGTTTTTTCAAGTGTATTGAATGCTCCCCACATTGCACTGGGTTGAGTATCCTGTTGTTGGTTATTCTCCAGACACATCCAGGCCAGTGTAATTTGTAGCAGAAATTATTACTTTAATAATGTCTGAGAGATATGGGGGAAATGTCCAGGAAAAAAACGAAGATTTTTTGAGAAGCAATGGGAATGATGAAGAAAGAAGAGAAGGGGCAATAGTAGGTACCTAGCAATCATTAGGAAAAACAAAGCAGATGATCTCTTACAAAACTGAAACTTTCAACAAGATATCAGGTAAACTGAACAGGATTTAAAACAGTATTGTGGACACATTTGTACAAATTTGATATAATAGAAGTAGTAAAAAGTGATATTGGTTGCAAATCAGCCATTCTACTTTCCATAAATTCCATAAACTTTAGACTGGAGATGTGGCTGATGGAATTTAACTAGGAATTAAAAGAAACAGAACCAGCCATGACATGATTGTAGAAGTAGAGCATTTAAGAGATAAAATAGATCTTGGAGATTTAGATAAAATTTTTAACTTTATAGATGAAGCTTAATTTGGGGCAACTGTTGAGTACAGATAACCTTGCAAGAGAGAAGATGTGGATAACACTGTCATAATATAAATATTAACATAATCTTAGTTCCTTTGCTTACTTCTCTCATATCTCTTATCACATCATATGAATGTAAACTTCTTGATTGTAGGAGCTATCTCTCACATACTGCTGAAATCCTGCTGTTTAGCACAGATCCTGGTATGATAGTTCTATAAATTCTCATGAATAGTCCTTATAAATGCTCGATTACTGCATGGCTTGCTGAATAAATAAGTGAATGAATGATGAATGAATAGAAGGCTGACTCTATGCAGACTATGATAAGCCAGAAAGCCAACAACAGAGGATCTGACAGGAACTTGACTTACTTTTGGAAAAATTTCTCTCACACTTTTAAGAAATAATGAGAAGAATTGCCTCTTCAACCTTAAATCTAATAAAAGCAAAAGCAAAATTAGTGAGTGTGAAGCATATGCCAAACCACTGTGCTTGTGTTAAATTGATTCACCCCATAACCTCTGGAGACATATGTTATCCTCCATGAGAAGAAAAAGAAACTAGAGTCTAAGAGAAATTAATTAAATTACCCAAAGTCACACAGCTTGCAAACAGCAGAGCTAGATTTGAGTGCACCTGGCTGACTACACAGCCAAAGCCCAAAGCCTTTCTCTCCTTCCATTCTCCCTTCTACTATACCATGATTTGGAGAAGTGGTCTTTAAAAACCTAGGAGGATGTGATATTATTAGCCTAGAATTTATAAAAACATGGAAAGGAACACTGAATGTAATTTAACCTCTACCCTAGATTTTAAGGAGGAGACACGTTCCAAAAATGTTGAGAGAAAAGAAACTTGATTCCGTGGTCATCCATTTTGAAATGTAAGATGGCTCCAGTGTTAGAAAAGACTCTAACACGTGAAATTACCAGTAAAATCACTGAGCTGCCTTCTTCTAAATCCTGGCTCTGTCACTTACTACTGTATAATTCTGGGGACAGGGCTTCTCTGCACCTCCTCTTCCTCATTTATAAAGCAGTGGTAACAACCATACTTTTCCTTAAAAAGAAATTGGACAATTGCACCAGATGTAAATGTAAAGAAGATTTAAAATAAGTGGCACATAGTAGACATTTAATGAATGTTAGCTATTATACTGAAGATGGAGACATTCAAGTATCCAAATGGTTTTATGAAAAAAGACACAGGATCAAACAAGTGGCAGCGGAGAGAAGGGAGTAAGTCAAGACGGTAGAAGACAAAGGTCAGTGGAACCAATTGGGAGTGAAAAGTCAATTCTCTTTAGAGAGAAGGTTGCAATAGCAGTCTAAATTTCTGAAGAATAAAGTGAATCTGGAAAAGTCGAAAACTGTCTGCTGTGGCTCTGGGTGGCATGAGTGATATGGTTTGACTGGTCATCGGTTTTTCAGAGAATAAAAGTGTCAGAAATCACAAGGAAGTTAAAATCTGGGGGAAAGCGAGTACAATTTATAAGATTAAATATAACAGAAATAAATATAAAGATCTGCACTGAGGTCAAAAGGTCAAAATAATGTGGAAAGATTGGCATTACCTTGGAGACAAATTTGTTTATGGGTTACTGAAAATCATCTTTATGTATGGTAATCGCCAGTGATATTGTATATTTTTTTTTTACATATTCATCTACAATGTGTTCTTACCAGAATGTCTGTTTCCAGATTAGCAGGGAACTCATGCACCTTGTCCACAGAAGCCCATGATGTGCTTAGCACAGTGAGGGGCACATAGGAGGTCCTCCAGAAATATTTTTCAAAGCACTGATTTCACTTTACCTTTGGGGGGAAAGTTACTTAACCTGTCTAAGCTCCTGAGACTTTGTCTGCAAAACCATTCTAATAAATGAGATAATATACGGAAAGTGCTTGGCGTGATGCCTGGCACATTGCAGCTTCTCATAAATGCTAAATTTATTCTTCTTGCCTAGTGCTGCCGTGCAGTGGATGAATCCTATGCTTTGTTGAGCACTCTCTGGTACGGAATGACACAGGACTGGTCTTCTTTAAATACCATGCCTCACAAACTACATAATCTTTTATGTATTTTATCTTTGCTAGAAACTCCTAAATTATTTTACAATGAAAGTTGCTATTTACACTACATCAGTAGTAAAATATTGACACAAATATCAAAGAAATTCATTTATATTAAGTTTAGTAAACACTTATTGATTTTTATCACATTACATGAAGATAATGCTATTTTTGTCTTCAAAGACTGTATATATGACTCAGCTGGCTGGACTTCAATTAAATAGCTATACTGCAAGGAATATATTTTTGAAAATGTAAGGAGGAACTGGAGTCACCGTCATTTTCAGCAGATGATTTTTTTCTTAACAAGCTAGTATTGAATTCTTGGAGACATCAATTTTAATACTAATAATCGTGTACTTAGAGTTTCCTTTGGTTAGACAAAAGCACTGCAAAGCAGTAAAACAAATCACGAAGGATTATTTCGCTGTTTTTTTTTTTTTTTTTAATTTCAGCTCCAAATGAAAACAATTATATTGGAGACATGCATTTAAGAAATGGGTGAATCATAAGGTCAAATTATCTTTAAAACAGAATCAAATGACCATTGAAATCTCTTACAAAAGACATTTGGCTTAGGAAAATTGTTTCTTTTAGTTGAGACTCAGCATTTATACATTTGCTGTTTTAAAATTACTTCTAAAGATTATCTTTGTATTATAATGGAATTGTTGTGCAAAGATAGCTTAATACATAAAATGAGGGCTATTATGGTCTCCCTTATGGTTCCATCACGATCCAGAAAGAGTCCTCCCAGGTCTCTGTGCAGTCTGCCCTCTGCTGCCCTCGGACTGTGCTGCCGCAGCCACATCCTCCAGCTAATCAGTTCTGAAAGAAAAAGCAAGTTATGAGCTCCAAAGGAGATTCCTTAGATGTAGCCTAAATTCAAATTAAGAAAAGCAAATACTATCAAAGGCTGATTTTGAACAAAGACTTCCCACCATTAAAAATCAAAACAAAAAATAACGTGTCTTAAAATGCCGGTTGAGCATAGTGCCCATTATCGAGAAAAAAAGGTAGGCCATGGCAGCGACTTTCCATATACCATGCTTAACTCTCTGCAAGGGTTATAAATTAATTGTAGAATTTCTAAAGACAACTGTTTCTACTAGGAAAATGATCTGTACAGTATTATGCTTAGTAATGAGTTCAGGCTTCACTATTTCATAGATAGCTTCTCAGAGGGCAAAAAAAAAAACAAAACAAAAAACAACAACAACCCACAACAAATTGTAGCCAGAAAAAGTTGTATTTTTTCTTCCCATAGTTATTTTAAAAAAATTAAGCAGAGATTCAAATACATTTACTTACTGATCGTATGCTACTTGTAAAATTTCTTCTTTTAAGCCTGGTGCCAAAACTCTTACACTTTAAATAAACATAGTAAGTAAATTCTAGGAAAGGAAAAGCATGTACTCAAATGCTGAAGTCTGGTTTAGAGTTCATAAATCACATAATGAAAATTTATTTCATTAATTTAAACAAGCTGCCAGACTTTATGAAAGACATCTTCATATTATAAATTGGCATTTAAAATGTGATAGGTCTGTAGTCTTATTTTAACCTGAAATGATCAAAATCAGGCTACTTAATACTTCATTAACTGTAATCCATTAAAGAAGATGACTAAATTCAGAATCCACTAGTTGAATATGTGATAATAGCTGACATTTTGTGGTATTAACAGTTTATAATTGTCTTTTCACATATGGAATATTATTGATATGATTAGCACTATACAAAATGAATAGCAAAGGAAAGTTATGTGTCTTACAGAGGAATAGCTGGCCTTCTTTTTTTAAAAATTATATATATATAGCATTGGAAAACTCACAAATCTGAGAATTGTGCCTTAATTGAACTATTATGAATTAATTTGTTCGGGGGGAAGCAGCCTTCTGGGTGATTTTAATGATGAGCTATATTGAATTTCTTGCACAATAGCATGCATGTCTTTGATGATATCAACCTCAGAAATAGATCATTTTAAACAGCCAAGGCAGCAATTATAGAAGGTTGTCAGATTACAGAAATTCCGCGATTACACAAGAATTTTATCAGGGGATGATTCAGTGTACATATTTTTAAAATATATATATATTATATATAATATATATATATGAATTCTTGTTATATCTGTTATAATAAAATATTTTAATCTCTCTCAAGAACTCTCTAGTTTAACAAAATCCTCCCACCCGATATGCAAACTAGAGCCAGGCTAGTCATTTTGGAATTGTGAAAAAAAAAAAAGGGGGTAATAACGTGTTGTGTTAAACTCTACTGTTCCAATTCATTTCAATGAGAATCAGTCAATAAAAAGTCTCTGTTTCAGCAAAGGCGGGAGGAAAAACAAAAGGACTTAATGAAATGATCTGTTTACAAAATGCTAAGTGAGGGTTCTATGAGAAAACAGTATTAAATCCAATTTTCGTTTCCTAACGCAATTTAGGAAATCTCATATTCTCTCAGTTTTTGCTTGTCATTTTTTTTTTTTAATAAATGGACTGAGGCCTGTGGCCTTTTATCTTAATGTTAATTTAAAAAAAAAAAAAAAAAGCTGTTTAACTTTCTTTTTCTTCAACTTTGCTACAGTATTTCTAAATAGCCCAGAAGAGATAAATCAACGCCTGAACTGTAACCTTACACTTATATACTTGTTAAATGACTTTTTTACAGTCTGTTATTGCTAGAAATTGGATTGCTTTTAAACTAATGCTGTCTGGCGGGCAAAAGTGAGTGAAACCGCAAAGCCTGGAGGAACACTAATTACTTGTTTTAATTAGCAGCAACTTTCACTAGAGTATAATCTCCCTACAGGCCACTTTTCGGTAGGTGTGGAAAAAAAATCATGTAGGAACAAACTGATAATCTCTTACTCGCGCCTAAATGAGAGCAGACCTCTGCGTCTAGTGTAGACATATTCTGTACAAGCCTCTAAACCCGCCGGGAACAGGGCCTACCAGGCTCGGCTACCCAATTCAAAGATCTTTAGCAATCAGTTGCACAATAGAGCCCCCTATTTTATGCTGCTACATCATAAAAGTGGTCCTTTTGTTACATTTCCATCCTGAAAAGGGTCTTAATCCCTTTCTTTTCAGACCAGTCTATGGCAAATTCCGCTGGGACATCCCATTCGCCACGAGGACTGAAATGACCCACTCCGAAAGCAGCATGTGAAGCTTTGAGCCTTTTTTCCCCCTGCCACTCTCCAGAGAACATTAAATCGTACTTTTCATTCCCCTCACCATAGGGGGAACCCCCTTAATGATGACAGAGAAAGAAAAAATTCCATCACACTGTCCTATGATACCATTCTGTTGTCAAGCAGGCGTTTCCCTGGTCAGACAATCAAACATGGCTTCCAGCAGGTGGATGGTGCTGAAGGTCACAGGCAGCCAAATGCAGAGGTTACGCACGGAGGAAGCGCAGGTTCCCACAGCAAATTAAGTCATCTGTGAAGCCTTCTCATTTCCCAGCGACTAAATTTATGACTGCTCTAAAGGGTCATCATTGCTCGCATGCTCGTGTGCTTTAATGAAAGTAGTTGAGAGTTTAGGAGAGCGGGATTGTCCCAATTAAAACACATACATGAGCTACATGTTTACAGGAATGAATGAAATACTCAAATCTGCGCATGTGACTCATTAGTGATTAAGAAGATAGACACTTCATAATTTAGTAGTTTAAAAATCAAGCCTTAAATAATGCATTGAGCATGGGTATATTTCCAAAGTAAAAGTGGAGGTATTGGGAAATAGTAACATTTTTTTTCTTTGAAATGAAAAACTATTTTAACTTTTATCTTAAAGATACTGGAAAAAACCACACAATATTATAGTTATGTAATGCTATTATAAATCTCGGTTATTATTTTGTGGTTTTGTAGATATCTTGAAATATGCATTTCATTTAAAAAAAATCAAAGCTGACTTAATATAACTTTTTTACAGAATAAAAAAATATGGCATAATAAGTTAGTGGTTTTCATTAGACTTAATGACTTGAGCTTGATTAATTTTATTCAAATTAAAAATAAAGTTTTTCATAGATTTTACCATGCTTATTTTTTTATTTAAAATACCTTTTAAATTATATTGTAGTTCTTGCTCAAAAGATGAGATTGGATAAGACTTTATTCCATTTTGCACAAATGACTTAAAGATTAAACTTTCACAGGTGTTGACATGTCCAACTGTAAATAGCGATATCATTATTAATACTCCCTTGATCTTATTACGATTTTTTAAAAAATGTAGGTATTTGTTGGAAAAATGTTCATTTTCTTGACTAATAACTTAGGAGGGGCCTTAACTGAAAGGTTCTCCCACCTCTCTACAGACATAACTTCTTGCAAGGGTATTTATATATAATCACATATCCTAGGGAGCAATTTTTATATATACATATATATATAATTTCATATAGTAATATCATATACACGTTTATTTATCTCATACTCCAGGATTTAAAAAATTCTGAATTACAAAAATAATGTTAGAAAATAAAAGCAAACTCAAAACTAAGCATAAGAACTCTAGAATACAGCAGGTATTTTATTCTGCCATTTTTATATTACTCAGGTGATATTTCCCCCTGCTTTGCTATTTGAAATATCAAGGAAAGAAACCCTCCAAAATGCTTATACTGTAACTTCCCTTTGTTGCTGCAGGACATTTCTCCCCAGATATTTATTTTAGCTTGCATAAAGGTATCTTTAGCTACTGTTTTGTAAAAAGTAAAAACTCACAAAGCGTTTATACCAATGATTGAATCTTTGGCCTGAGATTCGTTTTCTTCAATGGCAGGCTCGTGGTTTGGTTGTGTTTGGGGTGCAGCTTACTGGGGGGGGGTATGCTGTGCATGAGATAGCAAAAAGAGATCTGAGTGAGTGAAAATAAACATCCAGAATAAAGGAGCAGTTGAAAGGGGCTTTGTGAACAAGGAGTATTGCAGTGGAGGAGAATGGGTGAGGGTGGGCTGCCCCAACCCTTTGTTTCCCTTCACAGTGGTGCCTCTGAGGGACCTGCATTGTGCCATGAATGAGCTGACCATCTCCCAAATGGGCTAATAGTCACCCCTTATAAGCACATTTCAACTATGTAGCCTAAATATTTAGCGTTATTTGGGGCTCTTTTTTCATTAATTAGCGGCTACTACCTACCATGCCTTGATTTTCTGTACACTCTTTCTCTGATACTTTCTACAAGACACATGCTGAAATCTCTGACTAAAAGTTATGCCTGGGACTTGGTGCTATTAAGTCTGAAGAAAAATCATTTAATTTTTGTAAAATTTATATCCTATTTAGAGAGACTGCACATCAAATGAGATGCAAACTCAAACACAGTTTATTCCTATTTTCAAGTTTTAATCTCTGGACAGACAGACTATTTAAGCATAGTTTTCATTTATTTGCTCCTAAGTGGGGAAAGAAAACCCATGTCTGAAGAGTTATCTTGCAGAATCTACACACCACAGAGGGAAGTTGACTGAGTGTAGCCTGTTAAAAGAAAGAGAAAAAAGAAAACATTTTTTTCCTTTCACGAATTATCAAGGTATTTGTGTTTTATAATTCTGAAGATTGTCTAGGTAGGTGTCTTCATGGGAAATAAAACTTGGGTGTCCATGAGGGACTCAACCACAATGTCCAAGTGTCATGTAAATTCCATTATTAACTTTTTCAGTATTGTGACTGATGATTAGTCTCCTAGGGAAACACCATCAATAAAATGACTTAAAATAATTACTGAAACCCCAAGTATAGAAATTATGTGTACTTTACTGTTATTTATATATGTACACATATGTATTGTATAGCTGATAGCTTATTTGATAAGGCTTTAGGTAAACCGTAAATTTTTCTTCTGAGGTAACAAGTAATAAAACTATAAGGGGTTTTAATCACTGACCTTTGAAGCAAACATTCCTGACTCAAAATACCTTCACCATTTCTGTATAATGCAAAAATTTGGCATACTTGGCATTTTTGTAATGTCATTCTTTTTCTCTTTGGAGAACATTTGTCTTTGACTTTGAAATATAAATGCCAAAACAAAGATAATGTTATATTTGAGAAGATGTGATAATATAAACAAATATTTTAATCATAAA
This sequence comes from Procyon lotor, assembly GCA_028646535.1. Classification (NCBI taxonomy): domain Eukaryota; kingdom Metazoa; phylum Chordata; class Mammalia; order Carnivora; family Procyonidae; genus Procyon; species Procyon lotor. Next base: position 70,921,864 of record CM053607.1, read on the forward strand.
TAATTGTAACTTTGTCAGTACTTAAATATGGGTTCAGGTTACCCAGCTATTACACAGTGTTACAAAGCTCTACACAGTATGTATATTTTCTCTCAGTATGTATATTTTCTTTTCAAATATAAACTATTTAAAATTTTAAATAATTTCCAGAATCATAGAACTTCAAGAGTTGCCTTGCAAATTGTCTAATATAGATTTTCCAACAGGCCTTTCCTTTTTGAATGGACAATTTTATACCCAGACTATTTTGTCAGCGTGGAAGTCCTGGACAACCCACTTAAGGCATCTTTAAAAATGGCATAAATAATAAATGTGACAGAACTGCGAAAACCAAGATACAAATTGTAGTTACAAAGGATTGTTAAATTTTCCAAGGGATTGAGAGTTGCACAAGACAAGTTTGTTGACCTCCAAGGAACTCAAAATATAGAAAGGACAAAGTTAGACATATTCATAAGTCAGTGTGTCAGTTCTTCTGATGGAAATACAAAGAATTATGGAGTATCTTTGATAAATGCTTACAGTGTTATTTCTTAAAAGGTTTTTTTTCTTTTTTAAAGATTTTATTTATTTGAGAGAGAGAAACACAGCGAGAGAGGGAACACAAGCAGAGGGAATGGTAGTGGGAGAAGCAGGCTTCCTGCCGAGCAGGGAGCCCGATGTGGGGCTCGATCCCAGGACCCTGGGATCATGACCTGAACCGAAGGCAGACGCTTAACGACTGAGCCACCCAGGTACCCCTCTTAAAAGGTTTTTACATGAGTAATAGTTATTTTTCCCAACAGCCCTATGAAATAGTTACTGTTATTTCTACTTTACAGATGGAGAAACTAAGACTTTAAAACTATCAAAAAACACAGAGTTAGTAGGTATTGAAGAATGGATTTGAGTGAAGGCAGTCTGACTCTGGACTTTCTGTTCTTCTTTACTATTGGAGACTAAAATATTTCTTAGGTCCCCTAGAAGTCTTCAAGAGGGAGTAAGCAAATGTAGAGTTCTTAACTTCTGCTGATGAAATGCATATTCAATATGAATTAGACAATGACAGATTTCAAAATGTGTGTTCTCCAACTTGTTAATTTAGACCTAGAAATGGATTTACACATAGAAATGTTATTATAAATATATTCCCCAGTTTACAAATATCTGTTTAGTTCCTATTAGGATTTTCTCTGTTCAGCTTACAGATGAATTTGCTGCATTTTATGTCTTATGAAGTATTCATTTTTTAATATATACTTATTGAGTACATACTCTGTGCCACAACAAAATGTTACACTGATTATTAGCCCCCATATTCTAATAGAAGAAACATGGAATTATTGAATGCACTATAAGTCCTATAGTGAGAGAACATTTGTATGTTGTATGAAAGTTGTATGAACATTGTATGAAAGTAAACATACTTTCATAGTGTTCTAGGAGTATAGTGGAAGGTAGATCTGTCCTGACTAGTAGATTTGAAGAATTACATATATACTGTTACAGAACTGTTTCTCATTATTCTTTATGCCCCTTAATGGTAGAACTATGATTTTTGATCCTTATTTATCTAGAACTCAATTAACACAGTTTTGGAGAGTCTAATTATTGTTGAGGTTTTAATACATGGTTGAAAATTCTTTAACACTTCTCAATGAAGAGATGGGGTCAGTTTTTCCTCCCTTTCAATTTGGGAGGCTATGAAATTGCTATGAACAATAGAGAGTGCTGGGAATGGCACTATAGCTGAGTCCAATTCATTAAAGGTCATGGGGCTTGTCTTGTTTGCTAGGACAGAACACTTGCTCTTGGGGCTGTGAGCTGCCATATAAAAGTTCTGACTCAGAATCATATATTTTGAGAATTAGTAAAGTGAGAGGCATGACAATTAAAGTGGAAAAAAAAAAGAAAAAGAAGAAATCTGACTAACTAGAGGCCTTCACGTTAAAGGTGATCCAGTCAAAATTCCCAACTGAGCCTTGCCTTCCTTCCATCCATCCCCACTGGGGTGCCGGAAGTGAGAGTTGAACCATCTTGGATTTTAATGACAAGTTGAATGTTACCAGGTTGCCTCTCTCCATGGTACATGGAAAAAAACGAGTCTTCCAGCCAGGCACCATCCAAATTCCTGAACCACAAAATCATAACATATAATACAGTGGTTGTTATTTAAAGCCACTCAATTATGAAAAATTTCACCATACAACTCTACATAGCTGTAACAAACTAAATAGACATGTTCAAAATTATCTTTCTTTCCTTCATTAGAATTGTTGAGTGAATGAATAAAAGATGGAATTAAGAATCAGGGCTTTAACACTAACTAAATACACAAAATAAATACAATAAATTGCGGTAAATGCTCTGAAGTAACTTAAGACAGTGTGGCAAAGAAGAACTATTAGAAGAATCTAGTCCATATCAGGTGCTCAGAGAAAATTACTCTTTAGAAGTGAGATGAAGAATGGGAAAGAGTAGGTGGGAGGAAATTAAAAGAATGAACTTTTTAAAAAGAAAGAACAGCTATATGGCAAGTCTATAAAATAGGAAAGAGATCGGAATATTCTAGAAACTGAAGGAAAAAGAAATAACCATTAAAGCTGAAACATAAAAAGCAAATAAGAGAACATAGAAATGTGGCTCAAGAGCCATTTTATAGAGGAAAGGTCCTTTTAAAGAACTTGGATTTAATCCCAAATTCAATGGGAAGTCATATAAATTCTTTATAGGTGTTAGATATTATTATTTCTACTTATGTTGTAAAATATTTGCCAGCTCTCTTTCTAATAAAACATTATATTTATAATACTAATATAGCACTGAACTTTTAATATTTTTTTGTATAGATTTGAATTCTTCTCAAACAAAATCATGTTCTCAGTAGAAAGAATCATGTCATTTCTTCCTATAATTTGTCCCCACATGGTAACTCCTAGGCAGCCTTTGGAAACTACCATGGCACAGGAGTTAAGTGGAGAAAGAAAAAGGGCTCCAGAGAAATAGAGAATCAAGGTCCATCTGTTGTCAATACTGAAAAGAAAAAAGAAAAAAAAAGAACATTCCTGATGGTCATATTGAGGGTCCAAATGGTATTTCCCATGGCAGTTCTGAGGCTTATGTAAAATAATCCATGTATTTCGCTCATGGCACAATGTGCCACACAGTGATGTTTTAGTAAGTGTTAGTTGTTATTGTTATATTTGACATATAATTATGGTGAGGTAACTTTTCTCCCTAAATGATGTAGAGCATACTTGTAAGGTTAGCTTTCACGGGCTGAACATTTCTTGTCAGTAGTCCTTATTTAGAGAGGCCAACTTTTCTGTTCTAAGTTATGGACAATATACCAAGCTGTCACTGAATAGAGCCATTATTTTGAGGGCAAGTGAATTATCTAATTTTATAAATAAGCCCAGACAAAAGTTTGATTGCTTAAAAAGGAAGATTTTGCTCCTTTCTCATATACCTCACAATACCGTGAGGCCATTTAGGATCACTTCACCCAAACTTGGATAAATGTAATCTGATAAAACTACGGAAGTATGGACTCTACTTCCTCTCTTTCCCTCCCACTCCAACATGCCACAGGTATAAGCATGTGGCCATTACTCCCAAACTAGTTTTCTTTCTAATGTCTCCCGTCATCTATATCTAGATGTATTATCCCCCATCTGCAGAAGCTCCGGCAGGGGATTCTGGAGGAGAGGTATAACAATAGATTCAGGGAGCCTGGTTCTCTAAATCACCGCGTGAGAGCTCTCAAACCAAACCCTGCGCTTGAGCTGCTGTGTGAGCAAGAGAGAGACAATGTGCCCATTAAGCCACTCATTGAGATCTTTGGATTTTTATGTTTAGCTATTGGAGTAACTTGATGGACGACTTGAGATATTGCAGAAAATACCGTTCTCTCAAGATATAAATGAATTTTTTAAAAAATCACTTAAAATTACCATCTTTTCCTCCTCTTTAGTTGTCTGTTTCTCCTAATAGTACCATCATTTCCCCAGGCTCTCAGTCTCAAAATCGTGGTCTTATCTTCAGCTCTGTTTTGTTCTTCATACATAATTCGTTGCCATCTTCAGTAAAGTTGGAATCCTCAGTGATTTTTCCACCTAGCCCATCTTCAGCAAATATAGCAGTTTAGACCGTTGGCCTCTTTCCTTGATCATTATCTTAACAATTCAACCACAATTTATTTGGTTCTCAATATGTGCCCAGAATTGTGCTAGGGAGTATATTAGTCAGAGTTCAGCTGGGAGACAGAAACCACACAGTAATTTGAATTGGGAAAATTCAGTATGAAGAATTAACTAGCAAAACAGATTTTTAAAAAGACTCTAAGGCTAGAGAATTAGCAAATGCAAAAGCACAGGGAATCAGAGAGTAATACAAAGTCCTCACATTCTATTAGCTCAGAAACTACTTGGGCCATGATACAGAAGTAAGTACTTATAACAGATTTGGATAAGTGCTATGATAGGGTTATATAAAATATTCATAGGAATATAGAAAAGCTCGCTTAATCCGTCCAAGGAAATGGGAGAGTGATCATGGAAGAGCTGATCTTTTGGGTGAGTTTTGAAGAATGAGTAGGCGCTAGTTGGATGGGGCATGGGTGAAGAGGAGGAAACTCTCCAGACAGGAAACAGCAAGGGCAAAGGTCAAGAGAGAGCTAGACCATTTCTCATATGATGAATCATAAATTATGTAAACTGTGCACTCTGGCAAAAAAGTGACTTTAGTCTGTCAGCATGGGCTAGACCATAAATTTGTCTTTTTTTGTTTTGTTTTTTAAATGTTGTTCTAAGAAGCTTGAATTCTGTCTTGAAGATGTCAGAGAGTAACCTGATGATTAGAAACAGTTGGTTAAGATGGGGGGATTGTCACAATTAGAATTGCAATACCAAAAATTCATTGCCAGGGTGAACTTGATGTAAGTTCTGCAAGGATTGATGTTTCTATTCACTGGCAAGGCCCTCATGCCTATAATAGTACCTGGCACTTAGCACAGGCTCAAATACTTTTAGCCAAACAAATGATCAGAGGAGTGAGTGAGAGTTCCTTGCAAAGGTGGCACCTGATTCAACTTGAGTTAGAAGTAATTGAGTATTCGCTTGTGAAAGTTGAGGAGTCAGATGGATATAAATCTCCAGCTCAAGAGCAACTCTGTCAAGAAATTTAGTTTGGGGCATTACCAAGATACAGGCAGGATTTGAGCTCTTGAGTCCAAATAAAATCATTTAAGGGGAGTGTAACGGAATTGATACAAAATGAGGGTTGTAACAGAATTTAGGAAATATCAATAGTTACTACAGAAGTAGAGAAAAAGGAGTCGGAAATGAGACTGAGACATAACCAAAGATTTTGGACAAGATCAAGAGAAAGAGGTAATTCAAAGACAGTGGAGGAGAAAGATCAAGAAAGAAACTGTAGTGGACTGACTCAGTGTAAGAGTCAAGTAAGATAAAAAAGTAATGTTAGTATCTTTTAATCTGGCTTTTTCTTCCTAATCTTATAATACAACCTACACGCTGCTCTCTGGAGCCTTCCTAAAATTGGCTCTAATCATTTAACTTCCTCTTTAAAAACTTTCAGTGATTCCTCATTGCCCTTCATTCACGATCAGGAATAATCAAGGAGGCCTAACTCTCAGGACAGATGTGACCTCTGCTTTGAGTCCCATTGTATCGCGCTGGGACTTGCCACACTCAGCCTTTACATTCATATTTCTCTACTTTTCTTATCACATCTGTAATGCCCTTCAACTGGACCCTAAGTTTTCTGAGAACAGAGCTGAGTCTCACTCTTTGTATCTCTGCAGATTTAGCATGATGCTTAATTTTTAGAAAAAAAATGTATTAAACCCCATATTCTGAAAATGGAACTAGATTGCCTTTCCTGATAATGCTATTAATTAACATTGAAGCTTATAAGTTAGGTAAGATATTTCCATTTTGGCTCTTCAGTGGACCAAAGATTCCTTCCTGTATTACTCTTACTTGGAAAACCAGAGCTTCAAACCAGGGCTGTGTGCCCTTCAAGACTGAAATACTTTTCCACATTGTACCACATTGTAGATAGAAGGGCACCAAGAAATATTTATTTAAATAAATTGTTTTGAATTGCTATTGACCTTGGAAATTGTTTTCAGTTATGTTAATAGAGCTCTTTGTTTTGTCTTTTTGCCTATTTTAATTATATGATTTGGATAATGCTATAGAAAGCAGGGGTGGGGAATGCAAGGATAATAAGTTGTAGATGACAGAATTAGGATTTTGATTGATACTGACAGGTTGAAATGATGGGTTAAAGTGAATGAGCTGAAATTCAGGAAGAATTCTGGAGGATGCATTAGCAGTAGGGAGACTCAAAAGGTGAAAGAGCAGTTAGGATGGTTTTAAACAGTCCAGGAGAGAAGAAATGAGGACTTGAACTCTGTTAACAGGAATGGATGTGAGTGACACGGTGCATTTAGAATCTCTCTACCTTGACAAGTGAGTGGATGCAAGGATGAGGAAGAAAGATTCAAATGAGACTTTAAATATTTTAGCCTGAATAACCCAGAAAAGGTGAAGACATTGGCAGAGACAGAGAGGTCAGAAAAGGGACCCAGGTGGAGAGTAGAATGAGAGGAAGCACAGAGATTTCGGCTCTGGGGATGCAAGTTATTCAAGTGGACATAAAACCATTTTCTTTTTGAAAATTGGGACCCTGTTGATTCATCTCATTTATTTTAGGCAAGGTATTAAACCTATTCATAAGTTTTACAGCCACAGAGTACTGAGCAAATACTTTGTGCCGGTAACAAAGCAGAGTGTTTGATATACATCCTCTTACCTAATTGCCCTAACTTACCTCGAAAGTCCGTTTGCTTCTGAGGAAATTAAACTTGGCAACTAGAAAAGACAACTTAAGATAATCAGAGACATTTCTTAAGACATCTAAAGCCATTTGCAGAAGTCGCTAAAGCTCATATTGAATTCATTATTAAAGTTCATATTAAACGAAATTGCTCTTTTTGTAATATTTCTGCCTAATGTAAACCATTGGTTAAGCTGTGTTCATCTCAATGGACTTTGTTTCCCATTTTGTCACCCTTTTTGCATCTGTTCATCCGCTGAATCTATCTGTTCCCGACCTTCTTGCTAAAGAGGAGCGCTGACACCTGGAACTAAAATTCTGAGTCTGATCAATCTGGCTACCCTTAGCTGCCCTTATGCCTTCGCTGTGAGGAGAGGAACTTGGATATTCTCTGCCAGGTCTGTCTTAAAACTCCCCAACTCTCTCTGAGCTTTCCAGGGTAATTGTTTGAACTGGCTTTTGAAGTTGGAGGGAGAGTTTCATGAGTGAATATGAGAAGAAAGATATTCCAGAGTAGAAACAGTATGTGCAAAGAACAATACAAGGAAGGCACAGCAGACTAAAGTAATTGTCTTAATGATATTTGTTATACTTTTCTCAGTATAAAGAGTCTTTATAGTGAAGGTTGAAGAGGAAGACTAAGAGAGTCACAATTCTGTGTTTTACTTTCATCTTCTCAGAACAAGTGATTTCCCTTTTTGTCCATTTTTGTGTCCCAAGCATAGCTGAAGTGGACTTCCCTGTTTGCAGTCTTACGCTTAAAACTTTCTGTTGTGTTTGACTTTCTCTCCTTGGTGATGGTCACAAAAGTCCACGATATTTTCTATTTATTAATCTCAGCTCATCAAACCTCTATGGTTTCTGAGGCTAGTCTTTCTTTATTTCTCCCTAGATTTTGCTTTTATTTTTGCTTTGCTCAACTGTTCTTCCCACAAGAATCTTCTTTGGGGAGCTGAGAGAGAGAGTTCTAGATACCAGTTCATGCCTGCAGTCTCGCTTTATTTTGTCAATGGCTCTCTTAAAAACCTAAGGTACATGTTTAAGAATCTCTGATGGGCAATTTTCACACTTTTATGATCTCATAGATGACATATAACAGCTAACTGTTGGTTGTTCCTCCCAATGTTTAATTTTTCTTTATTTCCTCAGTGATAAATTCCACAAGTTTTGCTGATATATAGAATAAAGACCACATTTCTCATGTTTGTGGGCCTAAATTGTGGCCAACCGAATGTGAGTAGAGATTATGTTATGTGTATAAAGGCAGTGTCCTTAAAGGAAGCTGATATAAACTTTTCTTTTAATAAAGTTGATATGATTGGCACTCTAGCCGTCATCTCGGACTGATTAAAAGGGCCCCATCAGAAAAGCAGTAGCAATAATAATGGTCACAGAATGTGTAGCATTTGCCACGTGTCAGGAATTAATCTGTATGCTTTGCATATGTTAACTTATATGCAAATAATAGTCATATGAGATGGAGATCTCAGTTTCTTTACATAGTACTTACGAGCAGGATTCATATAGCCACATAGCCACAAAGGCATCGGTGTTGCCTTTTATCATCTGAACCTTACCTAGCAAGTAAAGAGTTACAAAGAACAGCACCTAGGCATGACAGACATTCATTAAATTGTTAGCTACTGTTACTTTCGAGTACTTATTACAAATTACTACCCACAGTTCCAATTAACAATTTCCATTAAAGTAATTTATAGTTAGTAATTATAGATCTATTTACAGAGGTAGATATGGAGGCACAGAGAATTGAAGTGACTTGCGAAAGATTGAACAACTAGAAAGTGGTGAAGTTAGATTCCACATCCATTTCTTAATCTATTCCGTTTTGAATGAAGGGCTGAGAGGGCCTGGAATCTATATACTAATGTGTGAGGTTGCTACCTTAACCCTGGAGAAGTTAACCTTTGGACTTTTTCAGCAAAGATTCAAATCTTATGCACTATGCCAGTTAATTTGGATTTTCTCTTGCATGCAGCTGAACTTAATTCCAACTGTATCATGTCTTAATTTCTCCCAAGGTCATTGCCACTTTCAGATCATTACGCAGTTCTTTCTTCTAGATCAGAGTGAAGTGCAGAGTAACAATTCTTGTTCCCCTTGTATCTTCTGGGAGGTAAAACTATCAGCAACATTAGTGAAGCATTTTAAACAGGAAGTTCAAGTTTTAGTGGAGTTGATGTTCTCAGATATGCGGATAGATGTAGGCCGCACAGCTCTATCAGCATTTTGCCCCAGATCCGTATCATTTATTGCTTGTATTAGGAGATAATCGTTCACATCCTCCACTTGCTCGGGCATTCCGTAGTACACTTCACCAGCGATGCACTAGCGTTTCTCTCTTTTTTTAATTTTCACCCAACTTCTGTCTTCATGGTCATGAAGTTTAGTGGAAATATGTTTCTGACTAGTTTATGTTCAAGACTTCTTGAAGCTAAATTCATGATTTTAAGTATAAGTAGGTATTGAGAAATGATGGATCTCTGTGTTCAACACAAATGCTTCATTGTTTCTGCTGTCTAATCAAGAGTAAAATTGTTTTTATGTATTTTTAAAAGCTATTTACACAATATAGGCTACTGTGTCTAAATCCACAATCCACAAATCCACAATGCTTTCAATTTTGGCTCTGAGGAACTATTAAAATTGTTTGGTATAAAATGTCATTAGTTAAAAAGCAGGGCAAAATGATAAGCAAATTACTAACATTTAAAATAACAAATTAGGGGTGTCCGGGTGGCTCAGGGGGCTGAGAATCCGACTCTTGATCTCGGCTCAGGTCATGATGTCAGGGTCATGAGATCAAGCCCTGAGTCAGGCTCTGTGTTGGGTTTAGATCCTGCTTGTGTTTCTCTCTTTCCCTCTCTCTCTTCCCCTCCCCTGCTCCCACTCATACTCTTTCTCTTCCAAAAAAAAATTTTTTTAAATAAAAATTAAAAAAGCCAATTTAGAAGTATAGTTGAATCTAACCTAATATTTTCTATTTGTTTTATCTGATGTTGCTATTAGATAATGTTTAGCTGTGGTATAGAAATTCATCTACAGATCTTATTTTCTACAATTTCAGTGATCTGGCTAGATCCAGAAATTCACATTAGGACATTTTAATAATTCGTTGTTTTTTTTTTTACTTTTTTTTTTTTTTACTAATTTTCAGAAGGGAGAACTGGGAAATCTGTATGTGTTTGAACATGAGGAGCCCCCCCCAAAAAAAAGTGTAAATTTTAGGCCAGCATAACCAAATAGAATATCTTTTGAAAGCTGGTCCCTCTTTTGTTACTGCTGCCTAAGCAGTCAACCACAAGGATGTTTTGATTTAACCTCAAATCTTCTCAGATATACTCTGAGGTGTAACGCTAACACACTAAAGTAAATACCACAAAACATCCTTTGCCTTTGAAACATAACTGCTGTCATAATGACCATCTGCCAGCTGTAGGTTTCGAACATTCAGTGACCTCTGACATTTATGACAAATTATGTACCAAAGTGCTAGTGACGCCTTGTTAAAATGAAGCCAGAGGCCCTCAAGTTCTCAACCCCTCTTGTCTTTAAAAGCGTGGGTTAAACGGCAGCAAGAGGCAGCCTGGACAGAAAACAGACATGGCGACAGCTAAAAGGAAATGAAATCCTAATCCTTTACTCTTTGACTTCTGCAGCTAGTGTCACTGCAATGTGCTTTCAACCGTTAAACTACCTTAACCTTCGGAAGAGCCAAACCAGTTAAAATTGACTGAAAATTTGCACATCACCACACAAGATTTGATTGATTTTTATTTGAAAATTGTGGAGAGGACAGTCGCTTACCACAATATTTTTAACCAACAAAATATGCTTCTCAGTCACCTCTGGTGCACAGTGAAATTGATGTCATAGAAAAAGCAATGTGAAGAATACTTTCCAAAGTCACAAAGTTAGTCAAGCTGCAAAATACAGTAGTGTCAGTTGGATTTAGACACAGTAGATTATATTGTGTAAGTGGCTTTTAAAAATACATAAAAAAACAATTTTACTTTTGATTCCAGTTCTAAAGATGTGTACTCATTTTACACATATGGGATAAAACAAGGTTAGTTAGTATTTATTATAAAAATCTATTGGTATATTTTTGTAAGCAATAGTTCTTTTATTACTATTGTCATGAAAAATAGTGAAAATAATGTACACAAAATAAACTTATACAATGCAATTTCTTCATAAAAAAAACCAAGGCATTTTTAATTTATGATCTCATGACACAAGGTAATGGTCTGAAGACCAAAATCTTCAAATAAGTTAACATAGTAATTGGTAAACTTATGAGGCAAGCCATATAAAAGAAAGGCATATAACTAACTCTACATGATAGGATGACATAAGAATGTTGACATACTGTGAAATATTAAGACATTTCTTCAGCAAACCTGTAGGAAAACTGGAGCTCCTAACTGTCGAGTTTTTCACCTGTGTTTTCTTGAATCTTCAATGTCAAATAGTTTATGAGGTCTCTGGAATGAAAAAAAAAAAGAGAGAGAGTGAGAGGAACTGAGCAAGGAGACCATAGAGCACAAAGGCACGTACTTAATGCAAAAATCTACATTGTACCCCCAAGCTTATCTAAAAAGTAGTTTACCTATGCATTTTTAAAGGAATTACAAAATTTTCATAACTTTGCTTTGTTGGAAATATTATCTGCAGTTTCAAAAATTATTTTAGATAAAATTCTAACTTGTGCAAATGAGAATTTATGACCATTGCAAAACCAGCTTCGAATGAAGCTTAATTCTTTGTGTGAGAGGATGTGAGGTGTTCATTTAACCAGTTTGAATTTTGAAATCAGATTCAGTGATAGATAAAATGAATTCTAGAAATACCCCATCCCCATGTTTCTTCTTTGTGTGTTTTATGAACTATATCAGGCAATATTTTCTTATCTTTTTTTCTGGACTACTTTTAGAGGACATGGGTCATGGATTTAGATATTGCACATTCTCTCCTATTAGCATTTTATAAATCATTGGTGCCTGTATAAAATATGCACATAAATATATGAATATGTTTGCATATATGTGTGTATATTTTATAATTATAACTTTATCATTTTTATTTGAATATTCAAATTGATATTCCAGAGACAAAATCTGGTCTTAAGCGAAGTTTATAGTATATTTCCAGTTCCTTTTCTGCCATTGTTTTTCAGTGGATTCTTTCATCTACATCCAGCACCTTTCTTTGTCTTTTTTGCCCTTCCAAGTCCCAATACTTCCTTTTCCTCCTGTTCCCCATCAAAATTGGCAGCTATGTTGTGGCCCCCAGATCATGTTTTCTTTTCTGGAGATGAACAAAGTAGTGCAAATAAATACAGAAGCACTCACTCATTTTTCCATGGGATATTAGATCTAAAACCTTATAGATCACAGAACCCAGTGATTTTTCATAAATATATTTTTAAATTAATGGGATTCCTTTTACTTTTCCTTCTTTCTTATTTTTCTTTTACTTTTCTAAAGGTATCTCTGTTTGAAGTAGAAGGGAGAAGACAAGAGCCCTCATTACTCCTCCTGATTTCTGCCTCTTTGAGTTCTCTCTAGTTACTGTGGCTTAGGAAAGACTCCTTGAACAGAGTTTGAAAAACTTTCTGTAGCCCAACTATACAGAGAGCTAACCAAGTCCAAAAGCAGTGAAGTGACTTTGGCTCCTTGTCTGAAATGTTCCTCCGTAATCTGTGTCTTCATTTTTAAAAGACCTTTTTATAGGATTCCTGTTCCATCATGACCTAACTGACTTCTCCTAAAGTCATTATATGCTCCTTTGTTGTCACCTACTTTTCCTTACAATTTTTAAATAACACTCTGCTGCAATTGTTTGTGTAATTTATGGGGACAGAGACTGTTTAACCCATTTTTATCTCTAGCATCTACCAGTGTCTGACCACAGCACATACTCATTAAATGTTAACATCCATCAGTATTGTCTTTAGAGTTGACAAGAGTTATGTACAGGCTGATACTGACAAGGAAAACAAAATGAAACCTAAAATGACCAGTTCTCCAATCTTCATTGCAATGCTTTATCTACTCTGTGGTTTTGCTTTAGATTCTTTTCTAATAATACTCAGTTTTATTATTTCTAATAATACTTTCTAATAATACTTAATACTGTGTGTTAAGACCTTTATGTTAGCCCTCAAAACAAATAAAAATGTGAGATTTCAGATACAGAATAAAATACTATTGATATACCTATGGTAGAGAAGTTATATTGTATTTTTAAAGAGATTTTATTTATTTATTTGTCCGAGAAAGACAGCCAGAGCACAAGCAGGGGGAGCAGCAGGCAGAGGGAGAAGCAGGCTCCCCACTGAGCAAAGAGCCTGATGTGGGGCTCGATCCTAGAACCTGAGCCGAAGGCAGATGCTTAACCCACTGAGCCATCCAGGCATCCCGTATTTTATTTTTTTTTTTTTTTTTGTAGCTTAATTTGTCTGTTAACACTTGTGACTGCCAAAACAATCTTTTTCGCTGCATGCATACTTCGGGCTGCTTCTTATTTTGCAACAAGTATGTCTCTTCTATCCACACCCAGGACTTTACAGTTCCACTCTATACATGTTGGCTCTGTGTCATGGGAAGAAATGTTGATGTTCTAGGACTGTCTGAAATGGAATGGGTTGTTCCAAAATATAAATATTCAGTGTTGTTGGTGGGTTCAAGTAGAAGATAAACTGTCGTTTTGTAGATGTTCAGGAGTGAATTTATTCTTCAAATCAGGGATCGAACATATATCCACACTATTAAATGTACCGATATGCTCCTATCTATAGCCAAAAGCTCTGCGTTCCCCTGTTAAATTGTTACAAAGTCTGTGCTTCTAAGGTAAAATCCTATTCTTGTCCCTAATCAAATCCCTCCTCATCTCCTCAAAGGTGTCACTCCAGCACTTCTCTCTCTGTCTCCTGTATCCTCAGTGTTTCCACTAGACAAACACAATGTAATACTCTCCATCTTTAAAACAAATTCCTCCCTTGAGGAGGAATAAGCTCTCTCACTGCTTATCTCTGTCTACTTAGCACCACCGCACTTCTCTACTCTGCCTTGCAGCAACACTCTTAGAAATAGAGCTTCTATACATCTCAATTTCCTCCCTTTGCTTTGCTTTGATTTTCTGTTGACTCAACACCAGTCAGCTTTTTTGTTATTCTGAAACTCAGAATTATCTCACCAAAGGATAGATGATGGGGGCATTTATAACCAGGGTCCCATCTACTCAGACTGATGGTTGTACAACTCTAACTTTACCAAAATCATTAAATCATAGGCACTCGGTGAAATTTATGGTATGGGACCTATTCTTCAAAAATGTTGCTAAAAATAACCCCAATTTTGATCTTCTGCCTTCAATTTTCTTCTTTCTTTCTCATTTCAGGACATATCAGCTCTTTTTTTTACCAGTTGCTCAAGCAAGAAACCTTGGAATCATTTTTAACTCCTTTCTTTTCCGTCACCAACCTAATCTGTCACCTCCACCACCACTGATCTCCCTCCCCATTCCCGCACTAGCACGACACCATCCTCTGTTGCATTGACTACAACAGCCCTGGCCAGTCTCCATGTGTTTATCCCTATGATGTCTTTTCCATTCAACAAATTATTCTACTTATTTGTTCAAAATGCTTCAGCACCTTTCCTTCTCCCTCAGGGTAAAATCCAAAGATGGTATCGTTGTAGGGTTTTTTTGGATAAACTACAGGGCACCCAGTTCAACATGAATTGCAGGTGAATGACAAAGTATATATTACATATGTCCTCTGAAATATTTGGAACATACGTATTTTAGAACCATTAGTTGTTTATCTACAATTCAAACTCAGCCAAACATTCTATATCTTCATATCTAGCAACCATCCATCCAAAAGTGCTCTATGATCTGGGCTCTCACTCTCTTAGCTGACCTTCCTCATGATTTCTGCTCCAACTACTGAGGCCTTTTCACTGCTTTCAAACAAGCTAAGACTATTCTAGCCATAGTGCCTTTGAGTTTTGCTCTTCCCTGTATCCAGAAAAGTTTTCCTCCAAATATCTGCCTGGTTTGTTCCGTCATTCCATTTGCCTTTTTGGCCAAATGACAGATCTGCGTAGTAGCCTTTCCTGATCCACCAGTCCGCAACTACTCTTGCTGTGGGCCTTTCTCACTTCTCTCATGTGGCTTTCCCTATCTTCTTAGCACTCTTCACAAAGGGGCCCTGTAACACATTTGTTTTGTCTATCTCTAACAATGAAGCAGAGGCGGAAAATTTGCCTCTTGTCACTTCTGTCCATAAGAGGACTAGAATAATATTTGACAGATAATAAGTGATTAGTAAATTCAATCATCCATCCATTCATCCAGCCACCCATTGACATATCTATTCATCCATTCAACACTTTTCCTTTTCTAGGTTCTAGGTTTCAAATCATGTAGTGATCCTGTCCATGTATCAAGTAGTGTATTTTTAGAGGGCAAGTGGAAAAAGAGAGAAGGGTGTGGGGAAGCTAACAGAGACAAATTGACAGACAGAAATAGATATGTGTCTGTAGACTGATAATAGCAGGATAAGTTGGATGGGAGCATGGCTGCTGCACTTGCATCCCTGAGTGACAAGCCCACCCACCCAACTGGGGTTCAGGGGAAAGGTTAAATCGAGAGACAGTGTTTGGGACTCATCTGCCTAGGGGTGATAGTTAAAACTGACGTATCCTGAGTTCCTGTCAGCAGCTGTTCCCACGCACTCGAGAACTCTCCATTAACATTTAAACTGACTGTCAAGTCCATAATTTTGTCCTCTCTTTTCCATCAATTACCTTCTTCCTTTTAAAATGTTGAAGTCCTCCCTGTCTGTTGGCACATTCGCCATTGCCTATCCAGTTCTCCAGGATTTTCTATTTTCAAAATGACTTCACTTTACTCTCCAGCCTTGTTCCATCTTATACCTCCTTTCTTTCATTTCTCTACTTCCTCATTATCTCACTTCAACCATTGAATTGAAATTGAATTCTCCAAAGTCAGCAATCCCGAATCCATTGTATTTTTCTGATGTTCATTCTCCTGGACTTCTCAGGTGAATCTGAGACCACTGGCCACAAACAAACAAATAAACAAACAAACAAACACATACATTTATACACACATGCACACACACATTCATTCATATATAATCCCCCCGCCCCCGCTTTGGGTTCTCCAATACAATTCAATAAAGCCTTTTTTCCCTTTCCACTTTTATAACTTTGATTCTTCTCTGAATAATTCATTCATCTTTTTCTCTATGTTTTTGTCCTCACATGTAAATAATTCTCAACATTCTATTATCAACTCTCTTTTGCTCTTTTTATAGTCTCTTGCCTGTGGAAGCTATTTATAGTCTTAGGACTTTGAATTGCAATACGGGTATATGCCTCCCCAGTGTACATAACCTGCCTGGTTTCTTACTCTTCCAAGTCTGGTATTACATCACTATTTGCTTGTTTTGTGTATTCATTTTAATGTACTAAAGATATATACATTTTAACATGTTACAGTGTAACTTAATAACTGATATGTCCTGACCTCCCAAATAGATTTTTATCTTACTTAGCAGAGTAACTTCTGACATATATTTCTTTCCAAAAATTGTCTTTATATATCTGATAAGTGAACAAATACTGTTTTAGATGAAAAGGAAACTGAAAGGTTTTATTTATTTATATAGATTAAGGAGCATACATGAATGCATACCAAGTGTTTTCTGTTTTTAGCAGTCAGCTTACCAGTTTGGGGCTTAAAGTGGTACTTAGGAAAGCAGGATGGGAAAATTATAGATACATACACATTTATGTTCAAACTCACATTTTTTGGTGCCTTTAATCATACTCAACTTCATATGATCTTCATTTATGCCAGATATAGCCATCAAGTCCTGCTCTAAACCTGTGTTCTATGCTTTCCTCTGATTCTGCCCAACTCCAAAGATAGTGATTAAGTAGCCAGCTCTGTTGGGAGAACTCTGACTGTGATCTTTGGTCAAAACCAACCTCCCTTATTTCTAGTGAACCGTCTCTTTATAACCTGCTCTGTGGGTAACAGGATTGCCATGCAATAGAATTTTGCTAGAATTGACATCCTATCTCTTTAAAAATGTTTAGAATTTGTGCTTGCTTACAAATTTTTGAATTTGAGAGAATTTAAATATACCAAAAAGAAATTTATATACAGAATTTTATAAAGAATCAACAGTGACACAGGTAAGCATGGATATGGACATAATCTTTTAATTAATACATATATTTTATTTCTTAACCATTTATATAAAACGAGATTAAATAGAAATGAAAATCTAGATTAGATAGATTAGATAGAAAGTGAATTTATAGTCTGATTAGGGCAAGGGAAAACTTGGGAATTTGCAGAGGGTTAATGAAAAGGTAAGAAGGTGGCTCTAATTTAATAAAAGGCCAAACTAAAGACAGGATAGGGAGAATAAAGGGGAAAGGAAAAATGGCAATTTAGAAAAGGCAAGAATAATCGGAGAAATACATGAATCCAGCAGCACAAAATGTCTGTCAACTTCATTGTAGGAGTGTACTATTCCCAAAGCAACACAGCTTTTAATTTCTTAGAAAGGCACGATGACCAAGTCTTGGAAACTATAATGTTCATATACAATATTCATTTAAGTCATGTGTAAACAAATAAGAGAATTTCAGATAATTGAGATGGTGTGAAATAGCAGTTACCTAATTGCCTACACCTTTAGGTAAATGATTTTAGTATGTACACAAGAATATCTAAAAAACACATTCAAGCTTTGCGCAGTGGCAGTATCGTAGCCAATGAGGTTTATCCGAGGCGCGATTATTGCTAATTAAAAAACACATTCAAAGTTAGAAAGAAAATCATCAAGAATAACAGCTAATATTTTATTATAGAGTTGGTAGAGCTTGAGTGCTTAACGTGGCTTAGGCCTGATTTGATAACTTGATTGAGGTGTCAAGAGTAAGGTATTATATATAATCTGTTTCTATTATATAACATATAATTATATAACTCCATATTATATCATACTGCTGGAGCACAACTATATGCTAGAAATTTTCTTATACAATTTATTTTATCTTATTAATTTTCATAAAATTTATGAATATGTTTATCATTATTTTACTTCATCAGTGAGGAAATGGGAGTAAGAAATATTAAGCAGCTTCCAGATTACATAAGAGGTATTAAAATAATGTCTTAGTGAATCCCAAAGATCATGCTCTACCACAGTATATTGCCTCTTCTACATGTGAATCAAAATGAGGATATAATTTACATGGATTAATTGTCTTTATATCTCAAAATATAATCTGCATTATACTTCATAATTCACTATAAGTGATTGGCTTATTTGAGCTGACATTTGTAAATTTCAGAGTGTACCGTTAAATGCAAATATTGTTAAAATGGTATCATGTATTTATCTTTGACTATCAAATTTCCTAGCTCAAAATAATCTATGAGATCAATATCTAATAGTGACAGGAAGGAGGGAGGGAGCTGGAAGGAAAAGTATGGAGTACTGGCTTTCTCTGGAAAGCAAGGCTCAGAAAAGATTCACTGCGTGTGTGTGTGTGTGTGTGTGTGTGTGTGTGTGTGTGAGGTGTGTTTGGGAAGGGGAAGAAGGAGAATTGAACTCCTTAGCTAAGGGAACAGGCACCTCTAGAGAGCTAAAACGGGAAAGGAAGTGTGAGCCCACCAAAAGCACATTTCTTATTGTGCCTTGGTTTTGGTGCTTAATAGTAGGGCATGATATTAAAATTCAAGTTGGTATAACTAGCATACTTCTCCGATTTCAACATGTATATGTTTTTGCATTTTAAACTCTTTGAAATCAAGATGCACATGACATTTCATATGGTTAGAGAGTATTAGATCACTGTTAAATTGGCAGCATTTTTATGTCTTAGTGGTATATCTTACAAGTGATGGCACCTTAGATTTGATGAAGACAATTAAGTGAGGTGCATCTGAAATTTAAAAGGAAATGTGTGTGAGTCTGTTCTGATATCCTCTAGTCACGCTCAGTATCACTTCTTGTGGTAGTTCTATTCTTCTCTGTATTTTCTTGGTCTTCAATAATAAGAATCATATCTCGTTAAGTGTGCCATTGAAGTTTCTTGTCTGCCTCATTCCTCCATGAAGATGGTGTGATGTTAATTGGGAAAAGGAGTTAAAGCTCCATTTATATAAGCAGAATATAGAAAAGCTGTGAAGTCTTCACGGCATTTAAAATAGAATTTTAAAAATCTCATAGGATTCAGGATACTTTTACTTTCTGAGGAGTTTTCCTATTTTGCAAGCTGTGTGATTTTTGTAATCTTCTGTAGTCAAAAAATATTTTAACTTAGTTAAAATATTAAGCTGCTCTGAGATAGAAAGGTTGAGTTCATTCTAAAAGAAAGTCTTCAGTTGAATAAATTGAGTAGTAGTTAAACTCAGAAAGCAAAAGCTCTGAGCTGTATGTTTCTAGCTGGATTCTCAGTTTTTGTTTTGTTTTTTAATAAGGCATAGTTTCCCATGCAGTAACATATGGTTTCAATATTTGAGCATTCTCAGCCATTTTCCCCATATGTTTGTTGTAATCAACTAACCACACATGGCCAAATTCTGCCCTTAGATGAGTGTGGAGAATGCTCACTGGGGTCGAGAAAAGCAAGCATGCTTCACGCAGCAACCTTTGGTGTACAAACCAGACTTCTGTCACTATTTGGACAACAATGAATAGTGCAAATGAATGATTATTAACACATTTTAGAAGTGACTCTGATTACAAAAGTGCTTTTGTTCTGAGAATGTCAGAGATTAGCTGTTCGATGAAGGAGTTTTTGAAAGACTCAGGGAAAGTTAAGTATGAGGATGTTCATGCATTGGGTAGGGGGATGGGGAGCATCAAACGTAGTTTGGGGTGTGCCATGCCAGAGACATCTGAGGCATTATTCACTTATTTCATTAATTCTACAAGTCAGCACTCTTCAAAGCACTGAATAGACGTTGACTGCTCTCATAGAACTCACATTCTGTGGGATGTCATATGGACAACAAAACAAGTAAACAAGTAAATAAACCAAGAAATTTATGTAAGTCCAATAAAAATGATAAAACAGGATAATATTATTGAGAGTGATAGGAATATCACTCTCGACAGAAGGGGGCGATGAACCATGAGAGGCTGTGGTTTTTCTCTCTCAGAAAGTCCTCTCTGTCGAGAAATGATATTTGACCTGAGACCACAGTGGTGAGAAGGAGCCAGCCATGTGAAATTGGGAGTGGAAGTAAGAATGTACTAGACAAGAGAAGGACCCTAAGGCTTGGACGGTCTGATGGCTCTGGAAAGAGGTGGGATTGCATGTACAGACCAGATCATGCAAGTTTGGCTAGACCATAGTAAATTTTGTGAATATTACTCTAATCACATGGAGTGTTTTAAGCAAAAGAGTGAAAAATTTATTTATTTAAGCATTTATATTTAATATATCATTACAATTGATTTGCCCAATGAATGACGACAATGATAATTATTTAGGATAGTGAAGTATAGAAAATTCTACTATTTGATGGGAATGGAAGTTGTGACCCTAGCAGCAACATTCCAAGACATATTAAAACTCTGGGACATAATTTTGATTTTCTGGTGTATGATATCTTTAGGCATAGAGTCCTTATTTATCAACATATAATCTTTTTTTAAAAGATTTTATTTATTTATTTGTTTATTTATTTTAGAGAGAGAGCATGTAAACAGGGGAAGGAGCAGGGGGGGAAAGAAATGGAGAGGGAAAGAATCCCAAGGAGACTCTACAATGAGCCCTAAATGGGACTAGACCTCCCAAAAGCGAGATCATGACCTGAGCTGAAACCAAGCAATCAGATGCTCAACTGACTGAGCCACCCAGACCCCCCAAATCTTCTTGGAGTTTTAAGGAGAAAATTAAGACATGGAATGCTCTACATGTAAATCTCACATAATTAACATAAACACATTTACATCTATGACGATTATGTAAGTCATTCCATTAATGGGAATGAAAATTATTGTGGTGGTAGAATGGACTGGTAAAGATTTTTGAAAATTAAAAAAAAAATGGTTGTATTTGGAGATCATAAAGTGCTTTCCAAAATTTGGCAGAGGCACATGCAATACATCTTCACCACCCCTGTGCAATTTCAATTTGGATCAATTTTTATTCAATTTAAATGTGATATGGTGACATTTATACATCAATATTAAGGATATTAGAATTTGTTGAAAGAGGTTTAATTTTCAAAATAGGAAAAGGAAATTTTTTGACATATGAGAACATAATTACCCGGCATCTAATTCTTTCCTTTCCTGCTAAGATAATGATAAAAGTGAAATCACAGAAAAAAGCTAAACATTTGAAAATGTTTAACAAATATTTGCAGATAGATTTATTTTCCAGATACTTGCTGTGTATTTTCAGTTTTTAAGGTCATCACTATGTTCCATGGCACTTTCAAATAGTTATATATGTTCAGTGACATAGAGATTTATATTGAATCAAGATTGTCTTGCTACAGAAAAATGTAATCTGATAAATGCAGAATGATTGAACCTTGGGGATTTTGAAAGGGCATGGATTTTCTAACTTAACTTGTAGGTGAATAGGGATTTCCTATTTATTGGCTGTATCAGTAAAATAGGCTAGTTTATGCTATGGTAATAACCAATCCCAAATTATAGTGGCTCAGAACAACAAAATTCATTTCTCCCTTATGTTCCATGTGGTTGGCAGGAAAGTTTTGCTTTTCATGGTTACTTGAAAATCCGGGTTGAAGGAGGTACCATGATTTTTCTTTTCCTTTAGTTTTTATTTTTTACTCTTTCTCAGATAAGTCACACAATGTGTGTACACAATTCACTGTGTAAAGTGTGCAACTGAGTGGTGTTTAGTATATTTGCAGTGTTGTACAACCCTCACCACTACCTTATTCCAGAACATTACAACTACCCCTAACACATGTACTATATCTGATAACAGTGACTCCTAACTAACTCCAGTTTCTCTTACCCCAGACCAAACATTAATCTACTTTCTGTCTTTATGGATTTGCCTATTCTGGAAACTTCATATAAGTAGAATCATACCATTATTAGTCTTTTGAGACTGGCTCCTTTCACTGGCATAATATTTTTAAGGTTCTTCCATTTTGTGGCATGCAGCAGGCATCTTTCCTTTTTACTGCCAAATAATACTCCACTGTAAGGATATAACACATTTGTTTATCCATTCATCAGTTGGTGGACCTTTGGATTGTTTCTACTTTTTTGGATATTATGAATAATCCTGCTACGAACAATTGTGTACAAGTTTTTGTGTGAACATGTTTTCTTTTTTTCCCCAAATACTTTTATTTTATTTTTTCAGAGTTCCAAGATTCATTGTTCATGCACCACACCTAGTGCTCCATGCAATATGTGCCCGCCTCAATACCCACCACCAGGCTCACCCAACCCCTCGACCCCTCCATTTCAAAACCCTCTGTTTGTTGCTCAGAGTCCACAGCCTCTCATGGTTCATCACCCCTCTGACTTCCCCCCATTCACCCTTCCTTTCCTTCTCACAATGCCCTCCATGTTTTTCCTTATGCTCCACGGGTAAGTGAGACCTTAAAATAATTGACTCTCTCCCCTTGACTTATTTCACTCTGCATAATATCTTCCAATCCCGTCCATGTTGATACAAAAGTTGGATATTCATCCTTTCTGATGGAGGCATAATATTCCATTGTATGTATGGACCATATCTTCTTTATCCATTCATCTGTTGAAGGACATTTTGGTTCTTTCCACAGTTTGGCCATTGCTACTATGAACATTGGGTGGCTCTTCTTTGTACTGCATCTACTTCTTATCTTAGGTGCAGACATAACAATTGGAATACCCGTGACATATGGTAACTCTATATTTAGCTCTTTGAGGACTTGCCAAAGCTATTTTCCAGAGCTACATCATTTTACATTTCTACCAGCAATGTGTGTGGTTCCAGTTTCTCGACATCCTCACCAACACTTGTTATTTTTGCTCTCTCTCTCTTTTTTTTAATGGACATCCATGTGAGTATGAAGTGGCATATCACTGTGGTTTTGATTTGTATTTCCCAAGTAATGAATAATGTTGGGCATCTTATGTGTTTTTTGGCTATTTGTATCCCTTCATTGGGGTAATGGTCTATTCAAGTCTTTTGCCAGTTTTCTATTTCTCCTTTTGTTGGAAGAATTCTTTTTATATTCTAGATAACTAGATCCTTATCAGAGATACAATTTGCAAGTATTTTCATCAATTCTGTGCTTGTCTTTTATTTTACTGATAGTGTCTTCTAAGTATAACATTTTTATATGTAGACAAAGTTCAATTTATTTTTTATTTGTTGCTTTTGCTTTTGGGGTAATATCTAAAAAACACTGGATAAATCCAAGGTCATATGGATTTTTATCTATGAGTCTTTCTAAGGTTTTTATCATAGTGGCTCTTACATTTATGTTTGTTATCCTTTCTGAGTTCATTTGTATACATTGTGTGAGCAGTCCAAATTCATTTTTTTAATCTGTGAATATCCACTTTTTCTGAAACTGTTTGTTGAAAATATTCTACTTTTCCACTGAATGCTCTTGGTACCTCTGTCAAAACTTGATTGACCATAAAAAATTGATTGACCATAGATGAATTGGTTTATTTCTCAAATCTCAATATTATTCCCTTGATCTATGTATTTAGCCTTGTGCCAGTACCATATTGTATCAATTATTACAGCTTTGTAGTAAGTTTTAAAATAGAAGAATGTGAGTCCTCCAAAGTTATTCTTATTATTCAAGATTGTTTTTGCTGCCTGAAGTCCCTCTAATTTCATTATAAATTTTAGAGTCAGCTTGTCTTGTTCTGCAAAAAGTCAACCTGGAATTTTGATAGGGATTATACTGAATCTGTACATCAATTTGAGGAGTATTGCCATCTTAATGACATTAAATTTTCTAACGCATTAACAATAGATAGCTTTCCAGTTATTTAAATCTTGATTCATTTAAAAACGTTTCATAGTTTTCCTCATACAAGTCTTTGCCCTTCTTTGGTCTAAGTATATTTTTCCATTGATACTATTAAAAATAGGATTATTTTCTTAATTTCACTTTCAAATTGTTAATGGCTAATATATAGAAATACAATAGAAATTTTGTGTATTCATTTTGTAACTTGTAACTTTGCTAAACTTATTTGCCAGCTCTGACTTTGTGTTTGCGTGTGTGTGTGTGTGTGTGTGTGTGTGTGTGTGTATGTCTGTGTGTGCTTCAGTGTTTTTAATTTTTTAAAGTGTTTTATTTTTTAATTCCAGTATAACTAACATATAGAGATCTTAGTTTCAGGTATACAATATAGTAATTCAACAATTCTATACATTACTCAGTGCTCATCACAATAAGTGTACTATTAATCCCATTCACCTATTTTACCCATCCTAACACCCACTTCCCCTCTGGTAACTATCAGTTTGTTCTCTATATTTAAGAGTCTGGTTTTTTGCTTGTCTCTTTTTTCCTTTGATCATTCATCTTGTTTCTTAATTCCACATAGGCATGAAATCATATGGTATTTGTCTTTCTCTGATGGACTTATTTCTCTTAGCTTTATACCCTCTAGATCTATCCATGTTGTTGTAAATGGCAAGATTTCATTCTTTTTTATAGCTGAGTAATATTCCATTGTGTATATATCCACATCTTCTTTATCCATTTATCTATAGATTCTTTATCCATATATCTATTTATGTATAGATGTAAAATCCATATTTTAGCTTTTGTAAGTAAAGCTGCAATAAACATGGAAGTGCATGTATATTTTCAAATTAGTGTTTTTGTATTCTTTAGATAAATATCCAGTAGTAGAATTACTGGATCATATGGTGTTCTATTTTTAGACCCTCCATACTGTCTTCCACAGTGGCTGTACCAGTTTGCATTCCCACCAATAGTTCACAAGGGTTCCTTTTTCTCCACAGTCTTGCCAACATTTGTTTCTTTTCTTTTTTTTAAGATTTTATTTATTTGACAGAAAGAGTGAGAGAGAGAACACAAGCAGGTGGAGTTGCAGGCAGAGGGAGAGGGAAAAGCAGGCCGCTGGCTAAGCAAGGAGCCTGACATGGGGCTTGATCTCAGGAACCCAGGATCATGATCTGAGCTGAAGGCAGACACCTAACCGACTAAGCCACACAGGCACCCCGCCAACACTTATTTCTTATGTTTTTTAATTTTAGCCATTGCGACAAATGAAGTGATATCTCAATGTGGTTTTGATTTTCACTTCCCTGGTGATGCATGATGTTGAACATCATTTCATGTGTCTGTTGGTCATCTGTATGTCTTCTTTGGAGAAATGTGTGTTCATGTCTTCTGCTCCTTTTTAATTGGATTATTTGGGATCTGTTGGTGTTTAATTGTATAAATTTTTTAGTTTATTTTGGATACTAATCCCTCTTAGTATTTTTTATTTTTGAGATTATGCCATCTGCAAGTAGATAGTTATAGTTCTTTCTTTCCAACCTGGATGATTTTATGTCTTTCTCTTACATAAATGCCCTAGATACAAGTCCTGTATAGTGTTGAAAGAAGTGAAGAAAATAGATACTCTTGCCTGGGTCCTCACCTTAGAGGGAAAGTTTATAGTCCTTACCATTAAGTATGATGTTAACTGTGGGTTTTTCATAGTTGCCTTTTATCAGGTTGAGGATGTTTCTTTGCATTCCTTATTTTGAATGAGTGCTGGGTTTTGTCATATGTTTTCTCTGTGTATGGAAATGATTGTGTGTGTATGTATATTTTAATATGGCATATGATATTTATTAATTTTAATATATTCAACAAATTTTGCATTCCTGGGATACATTCCACTTGGTAACGTTAATATTATCCTTTTTACATACTGCTGAATTCTACTTGTTAGTATTTTATCTATATTCATAAAGTATTAATCTGTGGTTTTCTTGCAATGTCTTTGACTTTAGAGTTAGGATAATACTGGCTTCATAGAGTGAGTTAAGAAACATTTTCTCTTTAATTTTTTGGAGGAGTTTGGAAAGGATTGATGTCAATTCTTTTAAATTTTGGGTGTAATAAACTGGTGAAGTTATCTGGCTCTGGGTTGTTTTGTTTTTGTTTTTGTTGTTTTTTTTTTGGTTAGTAGATTTTTGATTACTAACTTTATCTTTTTGTTTGTAATTGTTCTATCCAGATTTTCTATTTCTTCTTGATTTCTTCTTAAATCAATTTTGTTGTTTGTGTGTTTCTAAGAATTTGTGCATTTCATCCAGGTTACCTGATTTGTTGAAATACAATTATTCATAGTAGTTTCTTAATAACGATTTTTATTTCTGTAAAGGGAGAAATAATGTCACTATTGTCATTTCTGATTTTAGTAGTCTTCTTTTTTTGTTCTTCATCAGTATATTCATAGGTCTATTTGTTTTCACTGGTTTTCCTCTTTTTTAATTTCTTATTTCAGTTATTTCCACTCTATATTATTCATTCCCTCTCCTTGCTTTGGGTTTAGTTTTCTCCGCTTTTTCTAGTTTCCTAAGATGGAAGATTGGTTTGTAATCTTTCTCTTTTATTAAAGTAAGTATAGCTACTTATTTTTCTTTAAGGACTGCATTTATAAGTTTTGCATCTCATAAGTTTTGGTATTTTTGATATTTTCTCATGTATTTTCTAATTTCCTTAGTGATTTCTTCTTTGATTCATTTGTTATTTAGGAGCATGTTGTTTAATTTCCACATATATGTGAATTCTTCATATTTTTAGTTTCATTCCATCATGATTATAGAATATACTTTTACAATTTCAATCATATTACATTTATTGAAATTTGTTTTTTGACCTAATATATGGTCATTTCTGGAGAATGGTCCATGTGCTCTTGAGAAGAATGTGAATTCTGCTCTTTTTGGATAGAATGTTCTATAGATGTCTACTTATCTATTTGGTTAGATCTATTTGGTTTACACTGTTAGGTCTATTTGTCTTAGCACTGTTTGTTCAAGCCTTTTGTTGGCTTATTGATCTTTTGTCAAGTTCTAATTTTTTTTTTAAATCAAGTTCTAATTGTTTTTTTTTGTAAGTAGGGTGTTGACGTCTCCCACTGTTATTGACCGATTTTCCCTTCAGATCTGTCAGTTTTTGTTTTGTGTATTTTGGAGGTCTGTTATTAGGTGCATGTATATATATAATTGTTATATCTTCTTTATAGATGGACCCTTATATCATTATATAATTCTCTCCTTTGTCTCTATTAACAATTTTGGTCTTAAAGTCTATTTTCTTTTTATTTATATAGACACTCCAGCTTTCTTTTGATTACAGTTTGCATGGAATATCTTTTTCCATCCTTTTATTTTCAACTTATTTTATTGTACCATTTTAATTCTTTTGTCATATTTTTCAATACATATTTTTAGTTATTTTCTTTTTGCTACCCTAGTGATTTCAATAAATATTTTAATTTGTAATAATCTAGTTCAGATTAATACTAACAATTTCAATAGTATACAAATATTTTGCTCCTCTATGACTCTGTTCTCCCCCCACTTTTAAGCTCTTATTGTCACAAGTTTTCTCTTTATATATTTTGTGTCCAAGAAGGCAGATGTATAATTATTATCTATGCTATCAAATCTGGGAAGTTTTCAGATATTATTTTTTCCAAATATTCTGTTTATCCCTTTTCCTTCTCCCTCCTTTTCTGAGATGTGATTTGCGTTTATTTTTTTTCTAAGATTTTATTTATTTATTTGACAGAGTGAGACACAGTGGGGGAGGAAACACAATCAGGGAGAGTGGGAGAGGGAGAAGCAGACTCCTTGCCAAACAGGGAGCCCAATGTGGGACTTGACCCCAGGATCCTGGGATCATGACCTGAGCTGAAGGCTGATGCTTAACGACTGAGCCACCCAATCGCCTCAGTTGTGTTTATTTTTATGCTTGATTGTATCCCATTCTCTTCGACACAATTCGTTTTTAAAAATTCTTTGTTCCTCAGATGACCTAATTTCAGTGGACCTATCTTCAAGTTCACTGATTCATTTTTCTGCTGGCTTGAATCTGTTTTTCAACCCCTCTAGTGAATTTTTCATTTCACTTGTAGTTTCTTACTCTAGAAAGACTATAAATATTCATATATGTATATATATTATATATATATTTTTATACATAAAAAGCTACATAAATCTGTAGCTAAAGAGTCCTCATATTCCCATTTTTTCTTTCATATCTTTCTCTAACTCTGATGATCAATTAAAATTGCCTGTTCTGTTAGAGCTTCCCTCTAAACATCATATTTACTGTATCTCCTTTCTATGTGTATAGTATGCTTTGTTATTGCTCACTGTGATGATTCAGCAATGAGGGAAGAGATTTCTTAAATGATAAGATGTTTTAAATGTCAACTGAGTAGTTATTAGGGACACTGACAAGTCTTGTACAAAAGAGATCTTGAAAGGGGCAAAGAAGCAAGTTTTGTGAAGCTTATATCTATACCCCTGGCAAAACTCTGTTCAACTGCCACCACTAGCATCCTGCATTCTCTTTATTTGGTTCCTCTGCCCTGTGAAAATAGATTGACAAAAGCTCATTTGAAAGGAAGGATAAAAATGAAGGTGGTGTCTGCTCTATTTTCTCTGTCAGTGTCATTATAGGCAAGAAAACATATCTTCTACTGTCTATACCTCTAGTCAAGTACCTTTACTTATCCATTGTTCCCCACTTCTCATGTCCATCTTCTGCTGTTTGGCCATGGTGAATGAAAAGAATAAAACATAGGTACTGGCTATGAAAAGGTAGGGTATTGAATAGAGGGATTTTAGTTGAGTCTTCTTTTCTCTCCATCATCATTGCATGCAATTGTATGACCTTTATCATTAATTAGTGCAGACCATGAAAAAGAAAGTAAATATCTTATTTCTGAAGCTTTTCAGAAGATAAAATTCCAATTTATTCTTTAACATGGAAAAGGATGTTAAAGGATAAAAATTTCATTTATTGTTTCATCCTTTAACATGGAAATCAAAAGTTAGCTCCTGCCTTTATTTTTCTTAGTAAAAATAATTCAAAGAATCATCAGTTCTACAAAGAAGCTAGCGATCATTTCCATGGTTTCCTCAACATATGTTCTTTTCACTGATATTGATGGTTCGATATTTTGCTGTCACAAAGCAACATAAATAAATCTGTTGACAATTCTATTGAAAAAGTTCCAGAGTACAAGAGTAAAACCTAGCTAATTTAGCACACCTTTGTGGGTACACATGTCCTGAGCCTATAGTTAGTAAATTACTCAGACTCTGTACTTCCTTGCCCTTAAATTTGAATACAGGTGAGGTGTGTTTATGTGTGTATTTTAATTTTTTTTTTATTGTTTTAAGTAGGCTCCATGTCCAAAATGGAGCTTGAATTCACCACCCTGAGATTAAGAGTTGCATCTTCTACCAACTGAGCTAGCGAGGTGAAATGGTGTGTGTATGTGTTTTAAAGAAATTCCCGTCTTCTTGATGAATGAAATTAAAAAAGAAAAAGAAAGAAAGAGAAAATAAGACACAGCCTAGGAAACCTCACAATCCATTATAGAAACATTTTTTTTTTAAACTTTTATGAGAGTTTCTGGCTCCTGGGTAGCGTGGTGAGTTAAAGCCTCTGCTTTCGGCTCAGGTCATGATCCCAGGTTCCTGAGATTGAGCCCCACACTCTGCTTCTTCTCAGGGCCTGCTTCTCCCTCTCTCTCTGCCTGCCTCTCTGCCTACTTATGATCTCTCTCTCTCTCTCTGTCAAATAAATAAATAAAATCTTAAAAAAAAAAACCACTTTCATGAGAGTTTCTGTGCTACAAATGTCCAAACTCAGATCCAACTGCTCCTATAGTATGACTCCAGCATGAAGCACTGAAGTTGTGTTTCAGTTTTTATAGAAAACCTCAGA
The DNA here is from genome assembly GCA_028646535.1 of Procyon lotor. Lineage (NCBI taxonomy): Eukaryota > Metazoa > Chordata > Mammalia > Carnivora > Procyonidae > Procyon > Procyon lotor. Next base: position 70,951,735 of record CM053607.1, read on the forward strand.
GTTCAATAGTTTTCAGAGTCCACACAAATTCTTGAAGTAGGAACCTCAGTACTGATAGGTGAGGGTATATCCATGTCATAAAACATAGGAAAGTTTATTAAAAAGTTCACAGAGAGGGGCACCTGGGTGGCTCAGTGGGTTAAGCCTCTGCCTTCGGCTTAGGTGATGATCTCAGGGTCCTGGGATTGAGCCCCGCATCGGGCTCTCTGCTCGGCGGAGAGCCTGCTTCCCCCTCTCTCTTTGTCTGCCTCTCTGCCTACTTGTGATCTCTCTCTCTGTCAAATAAATAAATAAAATAAAATCTTTAAAAAAAAAGTCTCAAGAGAGAGCACAAGTTCTGCCCCTTAACTGTACTAAATCAAAAATTGATGTGCTATGAAGCACATAGGGACTCCCACATGGTAGTAATGATTGCCAAGGCTTATGTGAGCCTGACATAATGAACATAAGAGAGTTAATCCTGTAGACATGGCAGAAAGCCTGCATACCTTTCTTTAGTACATAGTATGATACTTTGTACACAATGGACATTAATTGAATATTGTGTTTGACTACAGAAGAAATTGAAATACAATGAAGAATAAGATGAGACAAGATAATGAGATTTCCTTTTTCATCTCTTTAGCCATCACAAACAAAATCTTCATCAGTCTTGCTGTACCAGACTTTATAATAATCTTTTCATATATTTTAAAGATAGAACCACATTAAACATTTGTATTTAAGAGATAAACAAGAGAAAGTAACCAGGCAAAGTTCCAAGAGAAGGAATGACCAAAGTTTGAGAAAACAGTAGTGTCCGGACAAGCCAAGGGGTAGGGTAAAGAGAAAGTAGGGGTGAGAAATACTTTTTAAGAACAATGAAGTTCTTTCTAGTGTCAACTTATACTGAGGTTAAATAAGCAAATGACTGAAACTTACCCATGTGTAACACTTTTGGCAATGATTTTGATGGAGTGATACAAGTAGCAGGAGAGAGGGGAGAGAGAATTCAGGGTAGGTATCTGTTGGAGGTCTGCAAGTTGAAAGAGTTGACTTGTGAGTAGTTTCTATTTGCCCTGCTGAATAGGAGAAAAGGTTATTTCCTAGGAGTGATGGATTGGGGTTATGGTACCGTTTTGGAAAGATGGGACTGAGTTTGAAATAGTCGCTGTGAAGAATGGGTGAGGAAGCTGATTGGAGCGGGCAGTCCTGTGGACTTCACTGAGGCTGCAGACCATGACCATAGAGGGTCACAGATGTTTTAGTGGAGATCCAGGAACTGCTGTGAATTGTCCTGTTAAACTCTTATAGGTAAGGACCATATCTTAGCTCTCTAACCTCAGCAGATAACACAATGCCTGAACTCTACATACAGAGGTACCTCAGAGATACTGTGGTTGGTTGGTTCCAGACCACCGCAATAAAGCAATTATTACAGTATGGGAAGCAAACTGAATTTTTTGGCTTCCTAGTGTATATAAAAGTTATGTTTACACTACACTGAAATGTATGAAGTATGTGCTAGCATTATGACCAAAAAAAACAATGTACACACTGAATTAAAACGTACTTCAGGGAGGCCTGGGTGGCTCAGTTGGTTAAGCATCTGCCTTCAGCTCAGGTCATGATCCTAGGGTACAGAGCTCTAGTCCCACATCCAGGCTTCTCCCTCTGCCTGCTGCTCCTCCTGTTTGTGTGCTCTTTCTGTCTCACTCTCTCTTCCTCCTTTTCTCTGTCTCCTCCCGCGACAAATAAATAAATAAAATCTTAAAAGAAAAAAAAAAAGTATTTCAGTGCTAAAAAAAAATGCTCACCGTCATTCGAGCTTTCAGTGAGACATGATCATTGATCATGGATGATTACAACAATAATGAAAAAGTTGGAAATATTGCAAAAATTACCAAAATGTGACTCAGAGATATGAAGTGGAGAAATGCTGTCAGAAAAATGCTGCCGATAGGTTTGCTTGATGCAGAGCTGCCACGAACCTTACAAAACAAAACCAAACCAAAGCAAAAAACACAGTATCTGTGAAGTGCAGTAAAGCAAAGTGCAATAAAACAAAGTATGCCTGTAATTATCTACAATTATTTCCTGTATGACAAAATGCTGACCTTTGTCATAGGGGACAACAATTATTGACTCTCATTCATGGGCATCAACAGATACACAAGCTTTGTGTTATCATCGGACTATGCCCGTTGTAGCACCAAACTCTCATGCAGTAGTTCTCCCTTCTAACTCTTTGTAGCCCAACTTTTTTTCCTGATCAAGTGATAATAATTATGGATTCCTAATCATCCATCAAATTTAGCACTTGCAGAACCTTTTCAGGGGAGATTCTTGATAACTTAGCTAGATTAGGGAAACACCCAAGAAAGAGAACAGCCCATTTGTATAATAAACCTGTTTCTTGATCCTTATTTATAAAGTCCATTTCTCATCATAGCAACGTACTATTTATTATCGGTAATAGAGATTCAGTTTCCATTCACAAAATCAATCTTTGGTGCTAGATAAATAGTATTAGAACTATCTCTTGCCAACCAAATGCAAAAGCATCCTATTTGGTCTGACCCATAAAACTCTAGACAGAGTTAATTCACAACTAAAAGTTGAATTAAAGCACTCAAATGGGTTAGTGGAATGATTAAAAATATTGTCTTTCATTGTCTCTGTTTCCTTAATGCCTCACGATGATGATTTTCCCCTGTGTATGGGTAGAAGTAAGCAATGATGATTATAGAAGAGAAAAAGGAGTCAGGGCTTGTATTCTGTATAGACTCACAGGAAGGAATGAACTCGAACGCATGATGGCCAATCCCAGCCATGTCATAGGAGAGCTGGGACAAGGCACATTTCACATCAATTCAAAATAATCTCTGTGCTTTTCAATTCATTTTAGCTCTATTAAAGAAGAGGACAGGCTAGGACACAGGAAGATCATATAGCTAATGGCTTTCAAATTGAGACTATCTGGAATGTATATCAGTCCTTCATTCTAAATTGTGCAGACACTAGTCTTCACTTAAAAAGTGTACCAAAAAATTCCCTGATCATAGCCATGTTTTAAGATCTTTAACGCTTGTCTATGATTAGGGGTAAAATGGCTTTAAAAAAAATTTTTTTATAGAAATTCTGGCTTTTCTGTGAAGATCAGCCTCTTCCTAAGCTGCATGGACTTCAAATATTCTGCTGGCAGTGTCCGCACAAGAGGCTGCTAGCTTCAGTCTGCCACAGGCCCTGGGATTCTACAGGGTCTAGAATCCTATGGTGTATGTCTATTCATTTCAAATAGTTTTCAAAAATAGAAAAATGTGAGAGGATGAATGCTTAATATTAAATGAAAGGGATCTTGGGCTACAAAGCACACATTCTGCCTGTGTCGTAGAGAATCATAATTTTGAGGCTGAAATTTATATTCTTAATGTGATTTCAAAGTGGAACATAGCTTTTAAAACAGTAAAACAATAAAGGAGACCATGCATAGCTTACAGATAGCACTGGGCTGGTAATGCCTGTGCCGAAGGTGCCAGAGTTCTCCACGCACAGCTTACTTTTAAAACCAGTCAAGATACGAAGATAAGTATTAAAACGCTTGAACCATACTTTGAGGAAATAGGGAGTGAGCTGGAGAGATACCTGTGAGTTTTGCATCAACACTTCCGGTATTGAGACTGATCCTCTCATTTTGTTTCTGCCTCGGTTCTCCAGCCACACCGTAATGCTAATTGTATCTTGCAACTTCAGGACAGCATTAACAGTGCAAAATCCTCGTTCGTATAGTCCTCAGTTTGCATTTATTCTATACACCTTTACGGCTTCAGTAATTATAGAAGGCCAAAACTCAAAAAGTCCAACAAAAATCTCCTTATGAATCACAGTTGTGAGATGGAATATGGACTCTCGGGTGTACCCTGTACCCATTTAATAGAATTTGGTGCTTACAACTAGACTCACCAAGTGTTTTCCTCTCCAGCCACAGGAGAGAAGGCCATTCATGGATTCCTAGCTTCTAAATAGGCCTCTTCCCAAATGCAAATGAAAATTGCAGCAAGCCATTCTGGGGCACAATGCTTACCTTACAAGGGAGAGGTGATTTGGGGAATCCATTATGTCAACTTTCACATTCCTTACCTTGGCGATATTTTCAACCGCCTTAATTTCTAATTTAGGTTATTAAGTATGTGACAAATCTGAATATCCGCTTGCGTTTTGTCTCATATTTTAGCATGATCCAATTACACAAAGAGACAGATGTAGAATACTTTTATTTCAGGATCAATTATACCCTATTGATAAATGAAAATGACATTGTACCTTATTATTTTCATCAATAAACTTTTCATTCGGCAGGAAACTTCCGCGATTTTTCTCCAAGGCTCAAGATTTTTCTTACCACTATGTGTCCCATGTCTTTCAGGAAACAACAAATAAATTAAACAAGTGAAACAGTTGACACTACAACTTCCACCATCCCCTTCCCCCACCGGTCCCCTCCCCGCGCC
>CM053607.1:70956324-70983364 GCA_028646535.1 Procyon lotor
TGAAAGCATTTCCGTGCAAAAGGTTTGTTTTCTTTGGCAGCCGTCCATGACCTCCTACTGTTGACAAAACTAGCAGCCTGTCCTGTCTGAAGTGAAGCTTGGGCAGAAGCCGCTGGCTCAGAGCGCTTACAGGATTTATCTCTAAATTAATATTTTCATCGAACACACTCACGATATACCTTACATAATCTTTAAATTATAGGAAAACGCTGGGAGGGTGCTCTGCGAGTCCCCGGCTGAAGTCACGCCGGAGATTTATGGCTCTCTGCAGTCGACATTTGTGACTGACCTACAGCGCACCGGGGCTGCTATTTCCCTTTCCTGATTCATGATAAGTGCAGCTGCCTCCAAATAAGCCTCCCGAGCCCATTAATGCTCAGGCCGTTCCCTTATGGTAAATACGCCCATCCCCGCTCTCACTTTTGAACGTTCAGCTGCGCCAAAGTTGAATAGAAAATCAGGTTGCCTTTTCCTGCTTGAAACCCTTTGCCAGGTGCCCTGCCAGGAAAATGTGGGTGCCCCAAAGTCCAACTTACCTCTGGCTCTAATTAAGGAGCTACTTTCCAATATCGTTGACTCCCAGAAAAGAGCAAAATGGTTTTCCCCTTGCAACATGGGTTTTAAGGTCCTGCACTGCCATGCCTCGTGTATCGCTGCCAGCACCATAGCTAATTAACAAAATTGCATAAAGATTGATATGAAGGTAAATATTAAGGGCACAAAAGGGAAAGGAAAGCAAATTATTTCAAATGTCAGAAAAGCCAAGACATCCATCTTCCCGGCCGCAATTTGTTTTTCATTAATAAAATATACATTGTTTTCCGCTCGGAAAAGTTATTAGTGGCAACACGGTCTGCTCGAAGCTTTGTCTCTTCTGAGATGAAGTCTTTGTTTAGACATCGGTGATGAGGGTTTTGTGCCATTGTCTAATCTGTCAGATTAGATGAGCAAGTGTATTTAGGGGTGCAAAGATGTGCAGCCACACCTGCTGTGCAAAGCTGTGAATTCACAACTCTTCTGACTATTAAAATGTGTTATCCTGGGAGCTCTTTTGTTGTAATGGAACTGTTGGTGGTTGTGTGTTTGAAGTGGCGCAAGTGTCAGGCCTTATTACAATCATAATAATCACTCTAAAAATAACCTCATATTTCAACCATTTAATGTTAATGTGCAAAAAATTAAAGGCTAAGCGTCTAATAGATTTGAAGACGTTAAGTGGATTTTGCACTCAGATTTTTCTAAGCCAAACCAAAAGTCCATTGATGCAATAATATTCACCATCCAGAAAAACTGTAGCCATTTGACAGAGAGTTTGGAAATAATACAGGAAGCAAACAAAGGCTACACAACAAAATGTGAAGCCAATATTGTCAGGATGAAATTCTTGTAGGGTAAAGGATATTAAATGTGTTCCTAAAAGAATGCTAATGATCTGTTTCTTTATTTGTTGATGTTTGTGCTTTTCATATGAACATACCATCGTATTTTATCCCTTCAACTAAATATTGGATTATGCCTAAGCACAGTGTTTTCTACTTATCCCTGATTATATTGACCACTTTTTTTTTTTTGCAATTAATTCCTATTCTTTTACTTTGCTGAAATGTAGCTTCGTTTAATAATCTTAAAACAAAACAAGGAAATAGAACTGCCCCATTTATTAACTCACCAGTGCAGTTCTTAAACCTACTTTCCCCCCTAATTTATATTTCTGATATTAGTTTTATTTATTGATTTTTTTTGAGGATTAGTGTTCTTTAAAAATTTTTGAGTGTCTAATTAATCTGTAGGACTTTCTTCCATATAAGTTAGCAGGGTATTTGCTGAAGAACGAGAAATTATTTTTTTTTTCCATAATCTAAAAAATAAAGGAAAAAAAGGAAAGAACAGAATGCTAAGCCTCTGTTGTTACTTTTCTAACACTAAGCAGCTTGTGGCAGGTTTAATAGACCCTAATCTAGAGAGGCCTTTTTAGGGACCTTAGACCTGGATGGCCTCATTAATTCACATGGTACGTGACAGTTCAGAGGTGTCCTAAACCAGCCATTACCTGCATAAACAGGTTCTGATGCCAGCCTGGCACGTACACTGTCCTCAGATCAGAATTCCTCGCCCTTGATAGCTGTGATTAGACAAAACCTCTGTCATACGAGAATATTTCTTTTTTTTTGTCTCTGTAAATACTAATGAAGTCTGACCACGAGGTAGCATTCGGTACCTTCCGAAGCAGATTTTTAAGTATCTGTAATGCTATCCTAGGAGAAGATCGTGCCAACTTAACAGAGAAAAGGTAGTGGCTTAAAATAATTGAAAGATATTGGCCTTCGTCAACTCTCCTCAAATTGTCATTTTACTGAGACTCGGGCCTACGGTTAGGTTGTCCTCATTTGACAATCATCACAATGCTGAGACCTGGATTTCATATTGTGTAACATCTGGATTGTCCTGCAGGTGTAGCGGGGTGACAGCTTCCCACACGCCTTGAAAAGAGGCAGCCACACACTGACAGTTCCTCATCATTCAGAACAAGGGGAAAAAAAAATGAAATGGAAGGAAGATTTTCCTCCTGACTCTTAATTTAGGCTAATCTATGTAAAATACATTATCTAATAGCAACCAGCACAAGAGCGGTTTTCTGGCACAATTGCAAATTGCAGCTGGTCTGAATTATAGCAAGAAATATTTTACTTTGTGATAGAGAAGGGAAAAAGTTTTTACCAAAGGCCAAACTATGTAATAAAGGAAATTAAGAGTAATTGAAGATTTGATTTAATTTAATTAACTTTGTAATAATCTTAAATTACTTCTCTTTTTTATCCTTATATAAATGCCCACTGAAGACATTGAATATGAAAATGCTAAAATAATACGTAAACCTAGTGTTTTAATTAAATCAGTGCCAGACTAATTTCCAGCTCTTACTTGTTGAAAGAAGTCTTCTTGATAACAGGATTGTTCATCTTAAGGCTTTATAAAATGATAAAAAATATGTAAATATGTGAAAATTAGTATCTACATATGTATTTTTTTCTTTTTAAGTATGCTGAGATCTTCTACAAACCTTTAATATTTATCTTTGTTCTCAGTCCCCCCAACCATATTGGTGTTTATATTTCTTATATTTTCCTCAGAACCCTGTGCCCCTGTTTTCCGGGCCGGGTTTGATCTGGAGAGGCAAAATACTGATGCTTGCTTAAAACTTTCCTGCACAGAAGGCATTTAAAGCGAGACAGATTCAAAGATTGGTTTCCATTTCCTGAAATTAATGAAAGTCACTGTATGCAGTGGATCTTCAGGAGAGAAAATACATTACTTTATGGAAGATATTTTTTTAAATGTTACGCAGAGGTCTCTCGCTCTGCAGTGTATCCACACTAGCTAAAAAGATTCAGTAGTCTGACTTACACTTTTACGTGCTGGATTAGTCTTTATATTTGTTTTGATAGAAAAGCAGGCAACAGCCTATTTCATGGACAATAAATTCAAGATAGTAATGATGAGATAGTATTGCCTCAGCTAAGTGCACCCAGATTGGAGGGTCACATATTTGACCTCGATCTAGTATGGTCCTTAATGAATCTATATACTTGATTAGAGTTACTGTCTTTTTATGGCTCAAAATAGCTTTGCATGGAAAACTAGCTCATTTTAAGTAGAGTTGAGAGAATCATTTTGCTTCCAACGAATCTCGGAAACTTTTCTGAGGACTTTAAAGTGCTTGCTTTAAAATCTTAACCTTCCAGAAAATTATCCTTCTTGCTAATTTTGGTTTTGTTTTACACCCTTCATGGCATGGGAAAGAAGTACTTTTCTGCCACATTTTAAAGGTCTGAAAAATGTGGATTTTTCAAATAATGTAGGAATACAATACTTGTATTGCTACTAGCGTAGGAATTTTTCAGATCTTCCTTACCTACCTCATTTCTGAGAACAGAACAGTACAGAAGGCTTGATGTTGGCATGCCCTGTGGAGAGATTTGTGTAAGCAGCAGTAAAACAACAACAAAACAAAACAAAACAAAAGAAAAAACAAGCAGTTGGGGTTAGAACTCAGAGCCATTGTGTCTTCTGTCCTGTTTTATCTGTGCTTTGTTTCTTTTTTTCATTTATTTTTATTTGCATTCTGTCAGTTCCAAAAACGAGTGGAATTTCTTTAGGGTCACCATCAACGTTCCAGTTTGTATGCAATGAACCTCCTTTATTATGCACTGGTCTTTCGCAGTCTCCAGGCTTCTGTGATGTAGCTCTCTCGTTCTCTGTGCTTCTGACTGCATCTCTGTCTCTCTGCCTCTCTGGCTGCATAGCTCACTCTTAACTCAAGAAAGTGATTTCTTACTTCTTGTCACTCTCTTTCTTTCTACCACTCATTCTCAATCTATGAGAACTCGTTTCCTGATTCTGTGACTACTCTGGGCTCCAGTTCTCTCCCTCACTCCATTCCTCTTCCAGAATTATGATAGAAATTCTTTCTCTCTTCTTTTTTTTTAAATGCAGCTTTCAGAAACTTTTATTTTCCTGCTTTGTCTTTTCTACCACTTTGGATTTGGCGAGTAGACGAAATTAGACAATATAATATCAAATTCACATCACTCTGTGTACTTCTGAAGAAATAAATATTTTCTGAAACAATCCACAAGTATGAAATGGTAGGCTCTCATGGTGTTACTCATTAATAAATATAATGAAGGTTTTAAATCAAGGATGTTTGGAGATGAAAGAATTAACTCTTAGGTGTGAAGTATTCACTCTAATAATGACAATTAGGATACACATGGGTGATTGTGAATATTTCCAGTTGTGTTCCTTAGTGTTAGACTCAGGTCTGAATCTGCAAAGACCAAAAATACTGGGATTTTACATTTTTTAGTGTATCATTTCATACACTTAGGTTCCTTTTATCTTACTATTCCTTCATGTTCGGAAATGGGTTGGTCATGTAGTCTTTTTAATATATGATTTCAAGTGGATATGTCAACATAACAGTGCCAAAATGGTTAAATCATTCTAACAGTATCAGGAATTTCATATGTAATTCAATAGTTACAGTGCTATTTTTTTAATAGCATTAATACATCCCTCAGCCCTTTGCAATGAATACATGATATAGGTCAATCAGTTTTGCTTAAGTTTTAAAGGTAAAACAAAATGCAACTTAAAAAGGTATTACTGCATCCACTCTAGAACTTCTTTTTTACTGGGGTTACAAACAATGTATATTTTCACATGCCACCAAAAGTAAGCATCGCAAAAATGACCATTTTACTACTTTAATTCCATATAATCCCAATTTGGAATGGGAATTATTCAGTAACTGTCAAATGAAGTCTGCCTTAAAACAAAAACAAATGACCCTCTATTGGCTTAGAGACCTTAAAATACTAATGAAAGTGGAGAAATTAGAAACAAACAAACACACTTGAGGGAAAGAATAAACCTCACAGTTAAAACTAAACTGAGGACACTGAAGCCATCTTTACCATTTCTGGGTAATCGGTAAATTAGTATTTTTCCCTTGGTAAGATAATGACACGTGCATCCTTCCAACAATTACTAGGAAAAAAAAACCAAAAACACCTGAATGATATAAATGTAATTCCAAAGAAAATAAATTGATTTTCCTTTGCTCCATGTAACTGTCACATAAGTAGGCCATAAGCTATGGTGTTAGGCAACACCCACGGCTTATTGTAAGTGAGCTCACATTCCCATAGTCCAGCTTCACAGACCCTAATAAACAGAATAAAATATTTAACACAATAGTAAAGCTCAGTTTTCTTTTACTTCTTGACAATAATTCCATAGCTCAATATCCTGCATATTTTTGCCTGAAGAGGATGAAGTATTTCTTCTTTTTGAATGATATTAATCTATTTCACTATCTTAGCAGGATACATTAACCAGGCCGAACTCTGAACACGTTTTTATTTCTTCCCATAGAAAAGACAGTCAGATAGCTCATTAAAATATATCAATGAATAATACCTTCTTCCTTTAAATTAACTAATATCTAAGTTTAATGAAGCTCAGTTTATAGTAATTTTCTGGCTGAAGTGCTCTTCTTTCTGCCTAATTATGTGCACCGTTTTCAGACAACAAGGAGTGTCTTTAACATTAGATAAGAACCTGGGCTTTTATCTCAATCAATAGTCTTTAGCCTTTGAACTCGTGTCAGTGGAAGACCAGTCCGTCACATTCAGTTCTACCTGATCTCTTTTTCTTCCTGATGCATGCTGCCATTTACAAAAGAAACACATGCACACGCACACACACACACGCGCGCGCGTGCGTGTGCGCGTACATACACGCACACCCGCGCATGCACGCACTCACACATGCTCATCCACATGCAGGCACACACGTAAGCTACAGGCAGCCAGCCTGTTTAGATTATTTGTGTGTCCGTGTGTGTATGTGCATGTGTGCACGCATGTGTGGACAGGCTCCTTTATAGCTGTAAAGATGTGTGACTGTAATGATGATGTTAAAATTTTCTTGTTTCCTTTCACTGGGCTTTGTGTATCTCAAAGGAGCCCCATATGGTGCTCTTTGTCCGTGTCATTACCTCGTTACAGCCACTGTCTGCCAGCCAAAGGTAGACGGAGCGCCGCAGCTGTAGACAGCGATACAACTGGAATTGTCTAAGGTCAACAGTGCCGTAATTACTTTAAAATGTCAGCGTACAATAAAATACAACAGTTCATCTGGCAGAAAGCAAATTAGCTTTGACCATAGCGTAATTACCCTTTTCTCAGCACCATTAGAAGAGATCAAATCTCCACATTCAGTGTTTGAGGAAAGGCCATCAGAGTACACTCTACCTGACAAGGATGCACATTTGCCATTTTCAGATGTAATTAATTGTCCCTATAATAGAAATTTTTATATTTGACTCTGGAATTGAAATGTGTAATAACCTGGCTTCTTCATTTTAACCATTTTGATGCTGGAAGAAAAGGTATGTTTTGCCAAGTACAAGTAAGTAGTATCAGTACCATCCAGAACATATTTTTCATTTTGATAACAATTAGTTCTCCCACAGGAGTGATTTTTCTGAAGGGACTTGCACGTCTCTTAAGAATGGGGCTGGCTGATGTCTAGATCCTACATCAGAGGAACCGAATTAAGAAATTGACATCATTAAATGCTGCTTTTCATAGCTTCTTTTTCTTTTTTGCATGTGTATTTCCTATCTGGCTGGGATAATGTGAAGTGAAGTGGCTCTTAGACTGACTTATTAAAGGTTGACTTCTGCCAACGATCTTCATCTATCCCTCTACCGCACATGCAAGGGCAGTCTAGGTAAAGAGCACCCCTCCCCCATCTCCCACAGGATTAATGAGCCATTATGCCAAGAACATCCTCTTTTTTTTTCAAAGACACTCATCATTAATGGTGGAGGGTACAAATGCGCCAATGATATAGTAATTTGATTAACTTAGAAACAAACAGCAAGGAGCTGACCAGTGACAGTGCCTGTAGGGCAAAGACTTTGCTGCTTGTTGACTTTCATTAATATTTAAGGGTGCCAAAGATGCTTTAAGCTGATTTGAAATGACTTAAGGTGTCTGAGCAGCATTTCTCCTTGTGCCTGGTTGTAGATACACATGAAAAACAGCTGTTTTGTATCAGAAGAGCCTTGCACCATATTGAGGGAATTCTACCACCATAAGGATGTTTACATTTTCTTGATGTTTCATTCACTGTGTTGTGGGCTTCTTCATAGTTTTTCAAACAAAAGCGTGTTCTCTTGAGTTCAAAATTCTTCCTTTTGAGCACAGATTTCCTGGGGGGGAAAACTCGCTGTGAAACCAACAAGGAACTTTATAGTTGGCAAGAAAATTCTTAACACAACCCCTTCTTATTGAACCATTGCTAGTTTTAATGTGCTAAAGCCAAAACAATAAACATGCTTTCTGGTAAAATCACTGTAGCATATCATTGATCAGTTTATCTCTTCAGAGCAGAAAATTATGGCACATACTGAGCTTTCTCCCCAACTGCTGAGTTGCTTTGTTCTTCTTCAATGTCATTTATGACTCAGATCATCTCACAATATAAGAAAAAAATTAGGCCAGAGGAATGTTTGAAAAATAAGCAAAATGCTCAAAAAAGCTTTTAAATAAGTGTGAACATTTGGGAAGAAAGAGAAAAAAAATTACTTTTTGAGTTCCATCTAGTTCCAGATGAAATCAAGATGCTTATTATTATAGTTAATGGATAATTTGTAGAATTCAGGGAAGTAAATTTGCAGGGTGAACTTATTGAGACTGACACTTTTAATTGGCAAGACTGGGGCGCCTGGGTGGCTCAGTCAGTTAAGCATCCGACTCTTGCAATAGGCTCAGGTCATGATCTCAGGGTTCTGAGATCAAGCCCTGCATCTGGCTGAGAATCTTAGATTCTCTCTCCCTCTGCCTCTACCCCATCTAAGATAATAAATAAGTTTAAATAAATAAATAAATAGGCAGACTGAACAAACTGGAACTTTCAGCCACCTGTGAATGGCATAAATTAATGACTTGCTATTATTTTGAAAGATAAGTGATTTTTTTTCCCACCTACTTCCAGATATTTAGAAGAGCCCTTAACAGGCTATAAAGAGCCTCTGAAATAGTCAAAACTTACATTAGCCCAGAATATAAGGCCTTTGACAGTGTACCACATGCACCTTTATTCTCACCTCTTGTGAGAATAAAGGTGGAAAAAAGGTGGGAAAAGTCCAATGCAAAGTTACCCTCCAATATTGCTCCCTCCCCATGTAACCACAGGTTTCTCTACCTCAGTGCCTAGGACGCCCTGTTTGCCTTCCCTACTGTCTGTGACTGCTCTAGATAAAATTGGTATTCCACTGTCTATTTCAGTAGTATGTCCACAATGGTGCTCTCCTTATCCATTTCACAATTATATCTTTCTCTTCTGAACATCTAAAAATTTTATCATCTGTTGAAATAATCCAGCTGTTAGATTTAGATATTTTTGGTATTGCTCCTTTTATTTCATTTGTATTAATCTTGTTTTAATAATAAAAATGAGTTCTTATGGAGGCGGATTTCATATATTACTTGCCATTTTTTTTTACCACTGGTGTGCTATAATCCTATGTACACATAAGTATTTTTAAATTATTGAATAAATTAATTAATTTTCTCAATAATTTGAGAAATTTGGGACAGAAGGTATCAGTGTCTATATAGAATTAGTGACTATGAATTACACATGGTGAAAATGATTAAGAAAAACTCAAATGCCAAATTCCTAAATCCAAACAATTCTTGAAGTTTTTTTATCACATTCATCCGTGATCCAAAAACATCACCTTGTTTTCATTTGAGTTAATAAATAACTCAAAGTGCAAACATAATTTGCAAATACTACAAGTGATATAAAGCCAGGAAGATCTAGATCAAAGCTACTGTTGTTCTCCTGTGTTACATACTTAGTGTGTGGAAAAATGGGGAAAAAAATAAAAATAAGCATTCTTGATGAAATAAAAAGTAGATTTATGAAAAGATATAAAAATGTAAAAGAGGGATAAGTCTTGAGGGGAAGATACAAATTAACATTATGTACAACAGGTTGAGCTAATATGTTCCTTATGGGATTCAGCCTATATTATAGAAAGGCAAATAAGTCATATAGAGAACAATGCACCAGTTTTCCTCAATCAACTGAGCCCACAGTCATTTAAGGGCACCCAATTATACATTTGGTATTTTCTTTACATTACTAACCCATATTGCTAAGATTATGTTTTTATAATTACATATTTGTTAAAACTATCAGCCCACTCTATTTTTTTCTTTAAATCTTGACATCAGAAAGCATTTCCTTTTCAGTTAATTGAAGCCATTAAACTGCAAGTAGAATTGGACATGCAAGACCTAGTAACTGGATTTCAGATGAAAAATAAAGACAGGTTAAAAAAAAAAAGGCAGATTTAACATGAGGAATTAAAGATGTTTTAATTTATGCACATTTATGTCTTAACTCTTTTCAGAAGACTCTAGTTTAGAGTGATCTAATTTTACATGTAATGCCTAGTAATCTTAATACATTTTCAAGAGTAGATTCACATTATTATTCTTTAAAAGTACTATTTCCTGCCTTGATAGCTCTCATTAAAACTCAGATCTCTACAGCCCTTCTCATTCTCAGCTGATCACTTTGCTTTTATTTCACTGATGAAAACAAACAAAACAAAAACACAAACAAATAAATGACTTCTATCTCAGTCAAGATGAGAAAACAGGGATCAGGTTTACCCGCCACACCAAAATTATCAAAAACAGAAAATATAAAAAATAAAAAATAAATTTTCAAGACAATGGAAATCAAGCAACAAAGTACAATGACTCCTGAGAGATGGAGAATTGACTAGGTAAGCTCTTTTACTGCCACAGTTAACGACCATAAGACAGATTCCAGGTGGTGGTACAAGGAGAGAAAACACAAGGGAATTCGGTACATGTCTTGCATTGAGAAGAAAAGATCTGAGAGTCTGGGTGGATGAAGGCAGGCAGCTGTTCCAGGGCAGAGTACCAGAGAAAAGAGATCTGCAAGAAAAAGAGATGCCCAGAGACCTGCAGAAAATGCTAGAGCAATACTCAGAGCTTCCATATGAAGGTTCCACCCAAGGCCAGAGAAATTTGAACCATCCAGCAGAATTGAAGGGAACAGTGCCAAGGTTCACACAGCATCCAGAATAATGCCTGTTTCCATCAACTAGGTAGGAAAATTTCATAATTTATGGGACACTAGGTAGATTATTCAAGAAGGTTATGCCTCAGCAGTGGGAAATAATTAGCCCTAGGCTAAGCACTGTTCCATATCTGACTTTGAAAAATCATAATAAATTACCTAAAAGAATCAAAATGTTTTCAAGTAATTTAATTGTACTCCAAAGCAAAACTCAAGAATATTCATAAGTATACAAAATGCTCAGCATCTAAGGTAAAATTTACAATGTCTGGCATCCAATCAAAGAGTACCAGACATACAAAGAAGCAGGAAAACAAGATAAATAATGAATAATCAATCAAAATACACAGATAGTAGAATGAGCAGACAGGGAAATAAAGCAGATATTATAATTCTATTCTATGTATCAAAAATGTTTAAAAGAGCCATTAAAGATGTAGGATAACAAGTGACAAAACAAAACCCCTTCTCAAACTTCTAGACAAAAAAGCAAAAATATCTGCGATAAAAAAATATACTGGATGAGATTAGTGGCAAATCAGACTTCTAAGATGTAAAATTCTAAATATAATTTTAATATATGTCCAACAATATATAGAAAAACAATACATCATGATCAAATAGGGTTTATCCCAGCAATTGGGTTAGGTTAATTTCTCCTTAAAAAAATCAAACAGTGCACATTACTATATTAACAAACTAAAAACAAATGAAAGATCATCTCAATAAATGAAGAAAAGCGCTTGGCAAAAATCCACTACCCATTTATGGCAAAAACTCAGGAAACTGTATTCAAAGAGAACTTCATCAACCTTCTAAAGGGCATCTACAAATCCCATACAGCTAACAGGACATTTCAAGGTGAAAGATTTAATGTTTTCCCATCGAAACATGGATCTCACATGTCCACTTCTACTCAGTCTTGTACTGTAGCTCTAGATAGCAAAATTGGGCAAAAACAGAAGGTATCTGGGTAGAAAAAGAAGAAAAATATATTTTTAGGTGACATGAACATCTAAGGAGAAAATTCAATGAAAACTAGAAACACGCTCTAAGAACAAATAAGCAAGTTTGCCAGGATTGCAGGATATGGACTAAATATACAAAATTAATTATGTATTTATATACTAGCAATGACTGATCAAAAATTTAAATTGAGAAAATACTATTTAAAACAGATCTCATCCTTCTTCATGCTAAACCTTCAATATGTTCCACCCCACTGAGTTATTCCCTATTTCTCAAAATACCAAGTTTTTAATGTCTTTAGTAATTGTATATTTGCTATTCTCTGTCAGAAGCACCTCTCTACTCTATATGCTTATGGCTAATTTTAAAAAGATTTTATTTATTTATTTTCCAGAGAGATATTTTATTTGTTTATCAAATAAGAGAGAGAGTGAATGAGCATAAGCAGGGGGAATGGCAGGCAGAGGGAGAAGTGGGCTCTCCGCTGAGCAAGGAGCCCAATGCAGGACTCAATCTCAGGACTCTGGGATCATGACTGGAGCCTAAGGCAGATGCTTAACCAACTGAGCCACCCAGACATCCCTGCTTATGGCTAGTTATTGAAGTATCAAGATCTCTGAAGATCTGTCACCTCCACTGACAATTGATCTCTGATCATCCTATCTGAAATAGCCACCACATTGCAAACCTCATACATTGTTGATGGGAATGTAGATTGGTTATAGCCACTATGGAAAACAGTATGGTGTTCCTCAAAAAATTAAAAATAGAAAAACCATATGATCCAGTAATTCTACTACTGGTATTTATCCAAAGAAAATGAAAACACTAATTCAAAAAGTTATATGCATTGCAAAAGGATACATGTTTATCAAAACATTATTTACAATAGCCAAGATATGGAGGCAACTCAAGTGTCCATTGGTAGATGAATGGATAGAGAAGATACACACACACACACACACACACACACACACACACACACAGCAATATTAGCTGTAAAAAAGAATGAGATCTTGCCATTTGAGACAATATGGACAAAATTTGAAGATATTTTGCAAGAGAAAGACAAATGCCATATGGTTTCATGATATGTAGAATCTAAAAAATAAAACAAACAAAAAGCAGAAACAGACTCTGAAAATGCAGAGAACAAACTGATGGTTGACAGAGGGAAGAGGACTGGGAGGATGAGCAAAATGGGTGACTGGGACAGGCTTTCAGTTATGGACTGAATGAGTCACAGGAATAAAAAGGATTACAGTCAATGGCATTTTAATAACATCGCATGGTGAGAGAGGGTAGCTACACTTGTGGACATGGCATAATGTATACACTTGTTGAATCACTATGATGTACATCTGAAACTAATGGAGCACTGTGTGTCAACTACACTTAGATTTAAAAAAGTGAAAAACAAAACAAAACAAACAAACAAACAAACAAACAAAAAAACCCTCCACGACCACCCCCAATCACTTTATATCCTCTCACTACAATATTTTCTTCAGAGCTCCATCACTGTCTACCCATTTGTTCATTTTTGTCTCTCTAGTTAGGTGGTGAGCTCCATGAGATGAGAGATTTCACTCTCTTGTTTACTGTTTATATTTCGTTACCTAGAAGAGTGTTTCAGAGATAATAAATACTTAACGTATAACAAACATGTATTGATTGTTACTCAATGAATCAAGGAATGTCCATTGTATATTATGCGGGTAGCATACTTAATTGTGAGCTGTTTTATTTTAAAGTGTTAGTCTGTTTTTAAAGAGCTTCTGCTTCCTGTCTTGAAACTTTTCTAAAAATAATTAATTTTCCAGACTATATAGAAATAGTTATTACTTGTCTCTGTGGTATCAGATAATGTGACGGCATCATAATTCTTCCTGACTGTTGTGTGATGGCAATAGTGGGATAGGACTAGTGGGCTCCAGATGTACTTGCAATCAGAATAAGCCTATCCTGTGTGTGTATTACATACATGCGAGTTTCCTTATGTATGCTCTCCCATTTACTAAAAAATACAACTATGAACATTTCCATATCTATTTTTTAAAGATTTTATTTCTTTATTTGACAGAGAGAGAAAGAGAGAGAGAGAGAGCGTGCAAGCAGGGGGAGTGGCAGGCAGAGGGAGAGGGAGAAGCAGGCTCCCCCTGGAGCAGGGAGTCCCATGTGGGGTGCAATACCAGGATCCTGGGATCATGACCTGAGCCGAAGGCAGATGTTTAACTGACTGAGGCCACCCAGATGCCCCTCCATATTTATTTTTCATATGAAGTAAGTGAATCTTAGTAAGGAAAGTTAAATTACCTTTTATAACAGAGAAACATACCCAGGCCAGTTTGGGGTCCATCAGACCCGAGTTTTACCTTGGAAATTTTCTATTATACCATATAGGTTTTCGAGAGACAAAATGTTGGTGAATATTGCTCTACATGTTTCAAGATAGGTTGTCTTTACTCAGTCTTCTATTTTTATGACTTATTCCTTTGTGTGTGTGTGTGTGTGTGTTGGTTTGTTTCTTTCTGTCCCTTTTTTACATTCATTCACTGAAGAAATACAAACATACCCAATAAAAAAGCCAGTAGAAAAATTTTATTAGATAATTTGAGGAGACTTTTCACTTGTTCACTTATTTTTTAAAGTAGAATCAATAAAAGACCACAAAGATCAGGACGACTGTTGATTAGAGACTCCAATGCTAAGTAAGGAAAGCAGATTTTCTCATTTATTATTACTTTACACAGCACATTTCCTCTGTTTCACTTAGGGCCTGCTTTATTTATATGAACATGTCATCAATACAGACAACTGCTCAAAAAATTACATTGGACAAGAAATGGTGGAAGGCTTGGAGCTACTTATTTTTAAGAGAGGTCATTTCTTTTACCTTTTGCAAAATTCTTTTAAAGTCTTTGTACTAAGGATCACTTTGGAAACTAGGCACTTTTTTTGTCTATGTTGTTTTCTAAATTAACACACACTAAAAAAGTGGAATAATCTTCCCATCCCTCCATCCCCACAAAGGTGGAGTTCCCATCTTATTCCAATATGGAAACTTAATTACTTTTTTTTCCCTGAAAGACATTCGCCTCTTTTCAAAAATGGCAATCATTGTATGTATCCCTAAATAGAGGCATATGTTAGCACAGGGCCCATGGAAAGGATCAGGTGCATATGCTTAAGGAAAAAACTTTGTCAGAATGAATTTCATATTGATACAGGGTAATAGAGACAGGCAAGGGAAAGCCAAACACCACATGGAGGCCATTTGTTCCTTCAAAGCATGATGCAGATTCAAACCTTCAGATAAAAATGTACAAGCTGCCAGCTTCAAAGGAGAAGCATTAAAAAATAAAAAAAAAAATTAAAAAAGAGAATTGTACCTTGCATACATAAACACTTAGTGTGCACATGTGTGCTGGTACCTCATGTTCATGGAGCATATCTGATGTCAAACCTTATTATCTTAATAGCCGAATTAGAAGATAACTGTTAAAAACTCTGAATTCCTAATGCATTGTGTACATAAAAAAATTCATAAGTTCTGTGGAAATCCTGGCATATACAACATTTACATTATTTACATTTAATTAGGTAAAATCAAATCCTACAAAGTTGGTTCATTAGCTTTCTCCAAGGCCAGTTGTTTATGTAAGCAATGAATCATTAATATGCAGTTTCTTCCATAATTATAAGGCTATCAGATAAGAAACCTGCTGCCTAAAACAGATAAAGAAACTTGGAGATAGTTACAGATATAAACCCCAATTCACACTGCTAGCGCAGTTGGAGAAGTCTTGCATGAAAATGTGAATCACTTTACAGGGGCAGACAATAGGAACCCAAATGGAGCAGCAAAAAACCCAAGTTAATTAGCTTTTTCTCCTTTTTAAATGGAAAATCGGGTAGGTGAATAAAATAGTGAAAATATTTATTTGAGTTAGCATTTTCTTATTTAAAGAATCTATTAAAAAGGTAGAAAACATCTTTTTCTTAATGT
Source organism: Procyon lotor (assembly GCA_028646535.1). Taxonomy (NCBI): domain Eukaryota; kingdom Metazoa; phylum Chordata; class Mammalia; order Carnivora; family Procyonidae; genus Procyon; species Procyon lotor. Next base: position 70,972,001 of record CM053607.1, read on the forward strand.
GGATATTTAGACGAAGATGGACTAAAGTTATAATATACCTCCATCCATGATAATAATGATCTCAATATTGCCACCCTATTTTTCTGAGTATCATTCCAAACAGTAATTTTTGGGTGATTAGAAATAGGCGTATCCACAAGTTTGTTGAATTCTCTGAGGAGAAGTTATCTACAGTGATTCTGTTTTCTATAATCTCTCATTTAGGTATAATCCAAATACACATACTCTCACTGAATTGTTTTCAGTCCTATCGATTCTCATATAGCTCATTCTCATTCCTCTTCTTTACTACTGTTGGACTGCACCGAATGTCTGCGTCTGATGCTTGCTCCTTCCATTTTAAGTTGAACCTACCTCTGTCTCGGTGCCTCTTCGAGGCCAGCCTTCCACTACAGCTTTCTTTTTTTGCCTAGTGACAAAAAAAAAAAAAAAAAAAAAAAAAATTCATGACACTGGCACAAAATCTTCTCTGTCATTTCACCTTTTCTGAGATATCTCCCTTCAATTCAGTGTCAAACTCCCTGTGGCCCAAGTCAGTGAGGTCTTAATTCTCTTCCCTCTAACATAAGATGAAGTCTTCTTCAAGGCAACAAAAGCAACAGTTTTGTTGAGAGGTCCTGAGAGGGGAAAAAGATTATTTTTGTTAAATATAATATACCTTTCCCTCTTAGAGTTTAACAATGTTAATTGATTTAAAATGTTGAAAGCAGAGCAGAAAAGGAATGTGAATTTCTTTGTTTTTTTGTTTTTTGTTTTTTTTTTAAGATTTAATATATTTGACTGAGAGAGAGAGATCACAAGTAGGCAGAGAGGCAGGCAGAGAGAGGGGGGAAGCAGGCTCCTCGCCAGGCAGAGAGCCCAACATGGGTCTCGATCCCAGGACCCTGAGATCATGACCTGAGCCAGAGGCAGAGGCTTTAACCCACTGAGCCACCCAGGCACCCCGTGGATTTCTTTGTTAACCTAGTATTTTCCAATCTATTTGAGCATAAAAACCTTTTCTTATAATATTTCAGAAATATTTGGGAAGTAGATTTTAAAACTATTGATATTACCATCTTGGACACTTAGTGTTTAATACATAATGTTAGGAAATACATCATGCTTTTATTTTTGCCTTATGTTGTTTCGTTATCTTCAGTGATTTCCACATACATTCAAATTGCTCATTTAAAAGCAAGCCTTCCAGTTCACTGCTTTCCTTTACTCATTTTTTTAAATTCTACATTGACTTTCTCAACATGACTACACCCTTTATGTCTTTATCTCAAAATAGGGCTTTAAATTCTAAATCTCCCTGGCATCAACTCCAACTTCTTTACATGACTCACCTCTACTCAGAATATCCAGTGACCGGTGCCTTACCTACTTTTAAAGACTCTGATCATGTTAGCCCTCTGGATTAGCCTATTCCTTTCAGCCTTTCTTCATTATGCTGGCCCACTGGACTAGCTATGTCAGCGTTGCCTAACCTCTCCTCAGGGCTACCATTGTTCCCTTAATCTTTCACGGCTAATCCTTGACTCAACTCTTCTCTTATCTGTCATTTATTTCTTTGCTTCTGCCTCAAATTTGTTCTAGAAAATCTCAAAGAATCTTCCAGATATTGGCCTACTTTAACATGACTGAACTAGGTATTAGTGGTAGCACTCCACAGCAGTGGGTAGTACACACAGCAGTGGATACACTATTAAACACCAAACTATTCTAGTGTTGGCCATGGCTTGCTTGAATAAGTAATGATTTTGGAGAAGAGACTTACAACTCAAAGATAGATCCAACAGAGTTCATGGATCAAAGATCTACCTACATTAGTGAAAGTGTCCCCATACCTTCTTGAAATTTCTTAAATTACCATTTCTCTTATTTTTTTGAGTTTTAACTTGAAAATAAGATTATTTCCTTCAATTCTTGGAGTAGAATGAGGAAAAGAAGAAAGGTAAAATTTTATACCTTGAAGGATAAGGGGATAAGGCAACTCAAGAAGACTCAGTGAAGTTCTCAAGAAAATGATCTGGGTAATCGGAGATCAGTACCTACAAATTAGGCTCCTGGAGGTTAAAAAAAAAAAAAAATCTGTCTCAGAAATTAAAGTAATCAAAGGGAACTTCAGCTAACTATAATTCTGACAGAATTTTTGCTGGTGACTCCACCCACATGCTAAAGAAAAAGTCCTCTCCCGGATGCCTTTGGGGCACCTGACAGAAATTGCCAATGTTTGCATCTTCTTTAGTCCTGTTGTACCTCACTCCTTCCCATTCAACACCATAGTGTTTTCCCTGGTTTCAGGTCCAGTTTGACAACTTTTCTCCCTCTTCCTCTTCATAAGTTAATTTAGACTCAAGTCTCAGGGAGTATGAGATGTTTCACAATGAGTTGGCCTAATGTCCCATTTTCAGTTCTGGTGTCTGCTTTATAACACAAGGTTCACATTATTACCTCAAGTCAAAAGCCAGTCCCTCTGACCCCCATCTTGCACCCTCTCCCTTTGTGATAAGGTTATCTTCACTTTCATAATCTGGCAAGTAAATCATTCCTGGATCCTCTTAATTTTTTTCTTTCTCTCAATGTTATCGGATTCATCAACAAATGTATCTTTCTCCTTATGGCCATACCTTCCTTTATTTTTTTAAACAATGCTGTTGTCTTCTTTTTGATCCTTATTATTTCATATTTATACTATATAAATTGTAGTCTAAATAATTTTCCTACTGTTGTTTTCTTCCATATTGTAATCTGGACTATGAATCTGTCAGATTCATCTGTCTTAAACATCACCAGTCACTACTATGCTTGAAAATCTTCAAAGACACGGAATATGAAACCAAAGCCTTTAACCCTGCATTTGGACCCTTTATAATTTGCCTGTCCTACATTTCCAAATGTGCCCTTCATTATTCCTTACCCATAAGCTGTCTTTCAGCCAATTCCATTTATTTACTGTCCTTCAAGTTTGCCTTGATCATTTTTACCTTACTTTGTCTTTCCTCCTCACTACCCTCACTCAGTACCCTAATCCTATCCTTTCTTAAATATGTAGCCCAAGATTCAAACTTTCTGTGAACCTTCTCTGACCTCTCCGGGCCACAGTAGACTCTGGTTCCTCTGAATGTTAAAATACTATGGCTTGTACCATTGGTATGACACTCATACATATGACTTTGTAGGGTTATTTCATTTTACTTTGTGTATATAAGTTCTTTTTATTCTTCTGTATTCCCCAAAGCTTCTAGCACATGTTACGTATAAAATAAATGCCATTCATATGAAAGAATGATATTTAACATCCATTGACCCTTAAACCAAATCACAAAGGACTTACAAAACTTCAAAGACAAAAAAATTCAGGACTATTTTAGTACCGGTGATATTTTAATAAATTATAATTGTTTAAAGCATGACAATCCATGTCTAACACAGTGACTCTCAATTTATTAAGGTACTTATTTGAGAACAAATTCCAGGGTGATGTGGGGTTCGTATTTCCTCATCTCCTCTATAATTACCATCTGACAAATGTCTATACTAACAAAATGAATTTCAGTTTTATAAAGAAAAATTGCCCAGTCACATAAACAGAAAATATTCCCCAGAACTTTAGCAAAGAGATAGGGCAAAAATATAAATTTTTAAGGAATAAAATAGTCTTATTTATTTATTTGTTTATGTATTCATTTATTTTTAAATAGTCTCACTTCAAACATTGCCTAAGAAGATGAGAATCAATGCTATTTAGTATCATTCAAAAGCTTTAAATTATAGGTATATTTTAATGCAGCAATTATCTTACTATAAAATAAAGAAATAATCAGGTAGTTTTTGCATAAGTGTCTGTATGAGGATGTTCACTACAGCACTATTTATAATGGGCCAAAACAAGAAATACCCATAACATGTGATAATAGAAAATGGATTAAGTGAATTAAGTAAGGCACATGTAGGTATTAGGATGTAATGGAAAGGTGGTCATAGCAAAATTTCTAAGGTATTCTATTGTGATTGTGGATTACCTATACATTTAAAAAAATCAACTCCATGTACTGTTGAGACAGGGAAAATAACTTATGTCAATGTCATATTTTGGAAGTTGCAGTTATAACGGTTTAAAGAAAAGAAGAAGTAATAAATTTTTCTCATTTTTATCTTAACATGTAAGGATTAATTTTATATATTTATAAATTATTAAATAAATTTATGAACTTAAACTTATTTTGCTGAATATCCATGAGGTTCTAAAATTAAGGTTAATACATAAAAGACAATACAAATGTCTTCAATAAGAATTACATTTCTCCTTAGAGAACATATGCAGGTGTACCACATTGACTTCTATATTAAATCTCATTTGGGGATCATGGGATTAAAGGTTTAAATAATATTTTTTATGTAATGCAGATAAACACATGATCAATTCCTTACAACCATATAGACTCAACCAAAAAGGTGTTTTAAATAAATTCCTTTATGAATAGGGGTCGTCCATTGATAAAGCAAATAAAAAAGTATTTCATAATACTGATCTTTCATAAGTTATATATACACAAATATAATTGTTACTTCTTATCATGATTATGATAATAGTAGCATCAGTATCCTGCTACAGTGGAACTAAAAATTACTTTTCAAAGTTTTAGACTAAATATATAACTCATTTTAAAAATTAGTGTAATTTATAATGAACTTCATTGAAAGTGACATAGATAAATATTATCTCTATATAATTATCTGTAATGCAATAGCTTTATAATTTAACTTTTTTAACTATATAATTTTTTTATGATTTTATTTATTTATTTGTCAGAGAGAGAGAGAGAGCACAAGCAGGCAGAAAGGCAGGCAGAGGCAGAGGGAGAAGCTGGCTCTCCGCCGAGCAAGGAGCCTGTTATGGGACTCGATCCCAAGACCCCGGGATCATGACCTGAGCCGAAGGCAGCTGCTTAACCAACTGAGTTACCCAGGTGTCCCAACTATATAATTTTTTAAAGCAGAGTCTTAAGTTTAAGAACCTAAAGTAAAATCTTTGAATTGTTTCTGTTTAGGTTAGTGATTGTCCACATATAAAAATATGTATAAGGCTTGAAATTTTTTGGTAACCAAAGAATTATTTTTTATTCTTTTTGCTAGTGAAAATATTAGGCATGATCAGTTGTAATTTGGACAAATTAATGTTGAAAATGTTTGCCACATTATGTTAGGTTCTCTACATTTAAAAGTCTGATAATCAAAAACAAAAATAAACCTACAATTTTTTTTTGCAAAGCATTGTTCATGAATCTACTGCATCAGAATCACTTAGATGCTTGTTAAAGATTTATAGATTCTTGGGGCACCTGGGTGGCTCAGTGGGTTAAAGCCTCTGCCTTCAGCTCAGGTCATGATCTCAGGGCCCTGGGATGGAGCCCTGCATCGGGCTCTCTGCTCAGTGGGGAGCCTGCTTCCCCTCCTTTCTCTGCCTGCCTCTGCCTACTTGTGATCTCTCTCTCTGTCAAATAAATAAATGAAAAATCTTTAAAAAAAAAAAAAAAAAGGACTTATAGATTCTTGGGTGACGTTCAAAGTATTGGAAAATAATCTGTGCCATGCAGCCCAGATAGCCACATTTTATTAAAGTTTGTATTTAAATTCCAGTTAGTTGAGATACAGTGTAATATAGTTTCAAGTGTACAATATAATAATTTCACACTTCTGTATATCACCCAGTGCTCATCACAAGTGAACTCCTTAATCCCCATCACCTATTTCACCCATCCCGCCCCCCCACCTCCCCATTGGTAACCATCAGTTTGTTCTCTATAGTTAAGAATCTGTTTCTTGGGGCACCCGGGTGCCTCAGTGGGTTAAAGCCTCTGCCTTCAGCTCAGGTCATGGTCTCAGGGTACTGGGATCGAGCCCCACATCGGGCTCTCTGCTCGGCGGGAAGCCTGCTTCCTCCTCTCTCTCTCTCTGCCTGCCTCTCTGCCTACTTGTGATCTCTGTCTGTCAAATAAATAAATAAAATCTTTTAAAAAAAAAAGGATCTGTTTCTTGGTTTGTCTCTCTTTCTCTTCTTTCCCTATGCTTATTTGTTATGTTTCTTAAATTCCACACAAGTGAAATCATATGGTATTTGTCTTTTTCTGACTGGCTTATTTCACTTGGCATAATACAGTATTCTAGCTCCATCCATGTTGTTGCAAATGGCAAGATTTCATAATTTTTTGGTTAAGTAATATCCTATTATATCTATCTACCCATCGACCCATCCCACATCTTCATCTGTTCCTCAGTTGATGGACACTTGGGCTATTTCCGTAGTTTGGCTAATGTAGATAATGCTGCTATAAACATCAGAGTGCAAGTAACCCTTGCAGTTAGTATTTTTGTATTCTTTGGGTAAATACCCAGTAGTGCCATTTCTGGGTCGTAGGGTAGTTTTATTTTTAACTTTCTGAGAAATCTCCATACTGTTTTCCAGAGTGGCTGAACCAGTTTGCATTCCCACCAATAGTGCAAGTGTGTTCCCCTTTCTCCACATCCTTGCCAACACCTGTTGTTTCTTGTGTTGTTGATTTTAGCCATTCCGACACGTGTGAGGTAATATCTCACTGTAGTTTTGATTTGTATTTCCCTAATAATGAGTGACGTTGAGCATCTTTTCATGTGTTTGTTGGCTGTCTGTAGGTCTTCTTTGGAAAAATGTCTATTCATGCCTTTTGTCCATTTTTAAAAATATTTTATTTATTTATTTGATAGAGAGAGAGAGATCGCAAGCAGGCAGAGAGGCAGGCAGAGAGAGAGGGGGAAGCAGACTCCCTGCTGAGCAGAGAGCCCGGTGTGGGCTCGATCCCAGGACCCTGAGATCATGACCTGAGCCAAAGGAAGAGGCTTTAACCCGCTGAGCCACCCAGGTGCCCCCCTTCTGTCCATTTTTAATTGGATTATTCATGTTTTACAGGTTGGTTTCATAAGGTCTTTATATATTTTGGATACTAACTCATTATCAGATATATCATTTGTATCTTTTCACATTCTGAGGGTTGCCTTTTAGTTTTGTTGATTGTTTCCTTTTCTGTGCAGAAGCTTTTTATTTTGATAAAGTCCCAGTAGTTTATTTTTGCTTTTGATTCCCTTGCCTCAGGAGATATATCTTGAAAGCAGTTGCTATGGCTGATGTCAAAGAGGTTACTTACTACCTGTGTTCCTCTCTAGGATTTTAATGGTTTCCTGTCTCACATTTAAGTCTTCAATCCATTTTGAATTTATTTTTGTGTATGGCCTAAGAAAGTGATCCAGTTTCATTCTGTTGCATGTTATTCTGTCCAGTTTCCCCAAAATCATTTCTTTTCTTTTTTTTTAAATTTAATTATTTGATGGAGAGAGACATAGGAGGAGAGGGAAAGCAAGCAGGGGGAGTAGGAGAAGGAGAAGTAGGCTTCCTGCCGAGAGTAGAGAGCCCGATGCGAGGACCCTGGGATCAGGACCTGAGCCAAAGGCAGATGCATAACGACTGAACCACCGAGGCACCCACCCCAAAACCATTTCTTGAAGAGACTTTTCCTACTGGATAGTCCTTCCAGCTTGTCAAAGATTAACTGATCATTTAGTTGTGGGTTCCTTTCTGGGTTTTCTGTTCTGTTCCATTGATCTATGTAACTTTCTGTGCCAATACCGTACTGTCTTGATCACTACAGCTTTGTAATATAACTTGAAGGCCAGAATTATGTTGCCTCCAGCTTCGGTTTTCTTTTACAAGATTGCTTTGGCTACTCAGGATCTTTTGTGGTTCCATACAAATTTAAGGATTCTTTGTTCTAGCTCTGCGAAAAATGCTGGTGGTATTGGGTAGGGACTGCCTTAAATATGTAGATTGCTTTGGGTAGTACAGACATTTTAGCAATACTTATTTTCCAATTTATGAGAATGACCTGTCTTTCCATTTCTTTGTTTAGTTTTAGAGTTTTCAGATCTTTAGCCCCTTTGATTAGATTTATTCCTAAGTATCTTATTGTTTTTGGAGCAATTGTTAATGGGATTAATTCTTTAATTTCTCATTCTGCTGCACAAGCCTTCCCAAATAGCCCAAATCTGGAAGCTAGAACTCTGTGAAGGTATTCTTACAGGATTTGTAGTCAGAATCTCAGAGGCTAGTTGTAAAATATGGAATAGATAATTATGAGTTAAAAAATAAAAAAGAGCTTGGAGGAAAATGGCTGCTCCTGAATAATATAACTTACAAGAAGTAGTCTTCCAATAGTCCTCTCGTTCTTTTTTTTTTTTTTTAAGATTTTATTTATTTATTTGACAGAGAGGCAGGCAGAGAGGTGGAGCAGGCTTCCCGCTGAGCAGAGAGCCCGATGCAGGGCTCGATCCCAGGACCCTGAGATCATGACCTGAGCCGAAGGCAGAGGCTTTAACCCACTGAGCCACCCAGGCACCCCCTCTCGTTACTTCTTGCCTTTCATTTTGTTCCAGGGGATAGCAGAAACAGAAAAGTTTGTGGAGTCCACCTCAATGCGTTTATAAAGTTATCCAAGTACAGTCTTTAATTAAGAAGCTTCGTTGCTTAACGCACTAAATTTTGCTACTACCAACCTCTGTCCTAAAGATTTAACAGATTATTAGTAACTTAAGTCTACTTAAGTCTGGGCAAGAGCTGATGGATAACTTCAGATTACATGTAAAGGCAATCAGTTTATTGTTCTAACTTAAGAATTCTAATTCAATATGTACCTGGCTGCAGAGTAGAAGACAAAGTGCAAATTACTTCTACTACTAAGAAATTACTTTTTAAATTAACTGTATCTTGTAGCATTATTGCATTAATATTAATGCTATAGTTTAGTATTGTGTTATAGAAGCAGAAATTCTTTTGTTTGCTAGAACCTTGGAGCTCTCTGTAAGGAGACAAGTATAAGAACATAGCTGAACAGGAAGGCTTGAGAGAACCTAAGCAAGCACTCTTTTTGTGTTTTCTGCCCATCTCTGGCCTTCTACTTCTCTTCTTTTGCACACTGGCTCCTTTTGCTTATCCCAATTTATGTAATAGAGAGTTTCGTTACTAACAGTTTCTGAAAGAAATTGATCACTTTTTTTTTTTTTTTCCTTTCTAGGTCCTGCCATATTCTTCATAAGTGACAGCTCTGCCCATGGGCTAGTTAACTTTGTCCAGGGGTGGTAATTGGGAAAGGATCTCTGATTTGTCACCCTTGAACCGAGTATCCACCCTCAGATCTGTCATTGGGAGGTACAGGAAGGAGGTCGAAAGACGAGGGAAATGGAGAGCAGGGAGCATGTTTTATGAATATGATTAGAGGACCTCATGGAGAGTAGAAGAAGGGCCAATGACCCAAGAAAAAGAACTACTGGAAGATTCCTTTCACAGGCTTGATTTTTTATAGAAAATCCTAGTTACCTGGGGGTGCCTGGCTGGCTCAGACAGTGGAGTGTGCAATTCTTGATCTTGGGGTTGGGATTTCAAGCCCCTGGTTGGATGTGGAAATTGCTGAAAAATAAAATCTTTAAAAATAAAAAATAAGAAAAAGAAAGTTACCCGAATGCATGAAAAAAATTGAGAGTTGCTTGACTTGTGCTCCATAAGCAAGAGCCTTACAACCACTTGGTGATGTGTCTATTCTAGAAACTGATCCTTCAGGGGTAACACAGCATAACAATATTAAGAGGAAGCTTCTGTTTAGACGGCTGTAAGCCAGGTGCTTTACATATTATTTCTTTTTATTCCCTACAACTCAATCATTACTTCTATTTTATAGATTAAGAAACCTGGAGTTCACTAATAAGTTGTAAAAGGAGTGGCCAGGCATCGAAACCAGGTCTGTCAGAACTAAAAAGCCAGGGTGCCTGAGGCTCAGTCGGTTAAGCCTCTGCCTTCGGCTCAGGTCAGGATCCTGGGATCCTGGGATCAAGCCCCGCCATGGCTCTCTGCTCAGCAGGGAGTCTGCTTCTCCTTCTCTGTCTGCCGCTCTCCACTCGTGCCCTCTCTCTCTCTCTCTCTCTCTCTCTCTCACACACACACACACACACACACACACTCTCTCTCTCTCAAATAGTCTTTTTTTAATAAAAAAACTAAAAAGCCATGCTTATTCCACTACGCAATTTATATTTTCTGAGTTCAAGGACATAGTCTGAATGATTGTAACATTATTTTAATAATGAAAATTATAAGCCACTATGCGTAAAAGGAGAAATGATTAGACAATAAAGTGAAACATATGATGGAATCATCATTGTCGTCACCCAGAAATCCCCTCAACATTTCAGAGGAAACCTTTTTCAGCTGAGGCTCATACCATAACGTGCACCTTCACTCCTTTCTCTAGGTCCGTAAACATAAGGGCAGATAGTTTATTTTGTGGAAGAGGATATGAGAGAACGTGATTGACAGACTTCTTTGAGGAATGCATCTGGTATTTGGAGAAGTAGATTTGTATGGTAAGGCTGCTTTTCAATGTTCAGTGGCCTGAAAGAATGCAGGGTCCTGAAGTACTTTGTCGTCTCGAGTTACTTGGGTACTAGCAAAATTTGTCTTCACTCGTATCCTTACTCTGAGAGCAGGATGTGTGGGTACAAATTTTCCAGGCTGCTATTTTCGGAACATATGGGCAAAGCTGAAATATATGAACATATGTATGTATGTTTGTGTACGTATATGAGCATGTATATTTGTATAAGCAACCACATTTTTATTCTCCCCCTCATTCTCCTGCCCTCTTCTACATTTGGAAGATATTTGAAATATGGAACATGTGCTTGGTGGGTAGACAGTATTGTTTTATAATGATCAAACAATTGCGTGTGTGTGTGTGTTGTTTGTGTTTGTGTATCTTCCTTAACAAACCTACAGGCAATTAACCTATTCTGCAGCTAAAAATTATTCCATATGAGTTATTCCTGTTTTATTTGTGTGCATACATTATATATTCTTTGTGAAGACAAAGATAATTTGTTATAATCTTGTTAAAGAAAAGTCAATCCTTAATTATTATATATACACCAGTCAAATAGGTACCTGCCAAAATTTTAAACACACAAATATTAAGATAATAGCTTATAACATCATTTTAGGGCATTCAGTATAAAAGCATGACCTATAGAAATGGGGTTTTGTGCACACACAGATAAATGGGTGTCCATGAGGTATATGGTTTTGTGAGCATACATGTGGGGACAATCTGTGATATTGGTGCTTACTCATGCTTTTATTTTTTTGTTTGACAAATTTTGGGGGAACTACTGATTTTCTTAACCTTTAGGTACTCAATTATATTTATGATACGTTATATTTGACAGTGTGCTAAATAAGCAAGGTATAAAATTATACAATTTTCCCTATTAATGTATTCTTTCTTAAGATGATCCATGATT
>CM053607.1:70983864-71088283 GCA_028646535.1 Procyon lotor
TTTTTTTTTAAGCATCATCTCTGTCCCAAGGGACACGGTATCTCACTTTAAAGCCAGATGCAGCCATTCTGTAAATATGAACTGCATCTACACAAGATGCAGGACGTATAACGTCTCTGTGGGCTGCGAAATACAATACCTATTTGCATCTCATGAATCTTGGGAAAGCCAGGCGAAGAAGAGAGGACAGGAAACACACGGCACAATTTTTCACTCAGTAGTGCACCCCTGCCAGCTCAAGGTGTTCAGGGAAAGCTATTTTACTCAAAGATCTGTTTCTCTTTCAGGAAGTCAACATATTCTCCAGAAGGAGTTACCCAACCTCGGTGATTATTCCTTTACTTTGAAAACGTTAACCTGCGTCTTTTAAAAACAGCAATCAGAACAAGATTAGTATGTTTTTAACACAGTAATAGCATACGTGTCAGCCTGTTACCCAATTTCTATGCTTCCTATTACGGATCCCTTATTACACACACACAAGCACTGTTTTCCTAAAAGCACCTTTCAAGTACCCTTCCTTTCACTGAAATGTGGCTGCTACTGTGTACTTATTTTAAAAATGGCTTGACAGAATTGCTAATGTTCTCATTCCTTCAGGATATTTCCTAATACTTGTAGCCTTTTCATGTTTCTAATTAGGCCAGTAATGGTCCCTGAAGTTAAACCAATTAAAATTATTTACTGTGACACACAGTGTGGAGATAATTATCTGATATCTGAATCCAACTTCTGCTTACTTCGCAACATTACTTAATAGAAAACAGAGAAACTGATGCCCGTGCTTTCATTTTCCTTGTCTACCAAATGTGTTTGCCCTATAGCAAACTGTTTAAATAAAGCATTAAAATCTTTGTGGTGCTAATCAAAATGTTTAAAATCCACTCACAGTCCCTTTATAGTTCTGAAAAGCATATAAAACTCTTACACATTACCTTTTACATTATAGTTGCTGACCAATGTAGTATTATAGCCACATTATATACGCATAATGCAGCTTCTGCAGTTTCTAGTAACTTTACTTTTCTCTCGTCCTCTGCCCATTTTCTCTAATTATTTTTGTTTCTTGTTAACATTTAACTTCTCTTCTCATTTTTCCCCCTTTCTGTCTGTTGTCCTGTGCTTTGCTTCAGTTCTGTGTGGTTCACCGTAAGGGGTACAAATCCAACGGACTTTGAATGTAAGTTTCACGCAACAGAAGGTAATTCTCTATAGCCTAAACAATTATAATAGCATGGAAACACAACAGGTTAGGGTTATTACCGTTTCATCTTTGTGTAGGGTTGGGTGTTTGGAAGATAGATTTAAAAAGAGGATTTTAATCAATGGCAGAAGTCTTAGTGAAAGTTCAGTTTATATTTAATATAAAGCAAAAATCCCTCTAGGAAAAAAAAATGCTCAGAGCAAGTAAATCATGTCATGAGCAATGCTTTTCATTAAAATTTGGCTGGCATCGTGTGGAGAATTTGGACAAATGTAAAGACTAAGCCTGGAAGTTAGGCTTGCATATGCTGTAGTTAAATGCCGAAGCGCCATCTCATAAAGAATTATAGCTTAGACACTTTTAGAACATTTAGCCCATAATCCCAATGCAAATTATTCTAAGAGAAAATTGAGTTTCATGCCAAAATGCCACCTTGAGACTGGCAATGTAAAGTTGGACATTAAGCCTGATCTTCGGATGGATTCCTTGACTGTTTCCTGCTTTCTGTTCAAATATTCATGAAAACCAGTGCAGACACAGATACGTTTTCCAAGTCACCATGTGCTTCACTAGAGCCCCTTGGCTATTTGTAATAGCCTGACTTTGGAAAAACAGATTGCAACAGGGAGAAGTTAGGCATGCCATTGAATTCAGACCCACAGCCCAAGAGTGTGGTGTTCAGGAACTTCTGGTGCAAACCCTGGCTTTGGAATGATAACGGATCAAATCTGAGAATCCCTGTTATGAGTGGGATGATCTGAGATGACCGGTTATTTTTCCCCGGCAGATAGTAGGGAATGTCTGTCTGTATTAGCACCTACGATTGCAAAGGCATTAGGTCAGCACGTGCCGGGAAGGGTAGTGAAGACTTTTCAGAGAGCCTTGAGATCAGGCAAGCCTGGGCTGAAATCCTTTGCACAAGCTCTCTTTCCTCTAGCACCAGGTTTAATCTCTGCAGAACTAACATTTGTTTATGGTGGCTTGTAATAAAGAGATCTGTGCTCCTTTTCCTGTATCATTGTGTATTTTACACATACCTTCATTAACACAACACCCGTTTGCAGTCTAATTATTTGTCTTTGTTGGTGAATAAATGTTGCCAAATGTAACTACAGTCAACAGCATTTCTTCAAGATTATTGATTACGAATGTTTTGGGGATAGGTGGAAGAATACATTATAAAATTTTTAAAAACCTTAAAACATTAGCACAAGATGACTCTTCCAACTCTTTCTATTCAACTAGTGTCCGCTGACTCTATTTTATTTCTTGGATTTACTTATGTACAGTGTTTTACATTAATGTATATCTTGTCTTAAGTATCTTAATCAGCACTGGCTTTGTCTCCACAACGGTTTTAGGATTGTGGTCCAAGTAGTGGTGACTCGTAAAGTGTTTAACGCCAAGAACATTACAGAGTAAATATACTATTATTAAATTTGAACACGAATTCAGAACCATGGATTCTGTGGTATGAATACAGCAAGGGCTCAATAAATATTTTTGTGTACGATGAGCTCCCGAAATTTGTACCCCACCATTTTGATTAATAATTTGCTAGTGAATTTATCTGGGTTTCATGAGGACACAAGAAGTGAGAGGAGGAAGGAAATTTAATTTTTTTCAAGCTATAAACATTAATTTTGACTCTTCACTTAAATTTTCAAAGTTTGATCTACCGGTATTACGGCACCATTCATTTTCATCTTTTGTTCTATTTATGAGCATGAAAGATACTGTTAGTAATAAAATAAAATTATTTCCCAGACTCTTGCCCCTCTGCTTTTACATCTTCCTGTAATACTGATGAACCTGGACACACATTTAAATAACATAAAACAATAATGTAGGTTATAACTTCCTGTTCACCACAGAGGCAGGGAGCAAGATGGATCGGGGGAAAAAAAGAATTCTTGCAATAGTGGAAGTTAAAACCATTGAAGGAGGAAAGACAAACATGAAGAGAGGGTGGTACCGAGCAGGTGAAGAGAAGGGAAAAAGCATTACTAAGACACTAGTACCTACAGTAGTGGAAAAACAGTTTGGAGGCAATAGTAACACTATTGTGAGCAAATATCAAACAATATCCAAGGTTAAAAAAAATGTACATGTTCAGAGGGGAGGGAGGGGAAGGGGATGGGGTAGCTGTGGGATGGGTATTGAGGAGGGCATGTGTGGTGGTGAACACTGGGTGTTATACACAAATAATCGTTGAACACTACATCAAAACCTAATGATGTACTACTATATGTTGGCCAACTGCATGTAATAAAAAAATGAAAAAAACAATTCATAAAACAAAATATTGATAATAAAAAATGTATGTGAACCAATCAGACATTTCTAGACTTTCTTGGAGATGGTGCAAGAAAATCATGAAAGGTTTAGAATTCAATTCTAAAATAGATACATTTTATAATTTTAATCTCATAGGAATTTGCATGCTAGAAGTTGACTGGATAACACATGTTCTGAAGACTTCATTGCTGTCAACTTTCATCTAGCCCAGCCTGGCCTGTTAATCAGTGTCGTGGAGGGGCGAGGGGAGGAAAGGAATGAAAATGTTGCTTCGAAAGACAGTCTTGCCACTATACTTATGTTAATAAGCAAAATGTGAAAAATATAATTAGCCCTATAAGTGGGCAGAAATTAGACCATCCTACTCATTTTAGAGTCAAAAAATATTGATTGAGCACTTTTTCAGCTTCGGACCACTGGGATGTGTGGATAAACAATAATGACAGAGTCCCTCTCCTCAAGGAGATTAAATTCTAGGGGAGAGAGAAGAGGTAATAAGCACATCAATAAGTAAGATTTTATCAGGAGTAAATAATTGTGGACCAAAAAAAGATGAAACAAGATAATGAGGTAGAACCATCAATGGTGGGAATTGGAATTTCATTAGCTATGGTGGTTCGTACGGAAAGATGAAAGTATTGTGCCAGGGTCCTGTGAAGAGAATAAATTTGGATTATTTGGGCAGCATGGCTAAAGGGGCAAGGAAGGGCACAAAAGGAAGGGTTTGAGTTTAGAGAACTAAGCAATCTCTAGATCACATAGATTTGGGCCACGCCAAAGAGCTTGAATTCTTAACATGGCTGTTGTTGCTAAAGGAAGCCACTATAGGATTTGAAACAGGGGTGGGAAACAACTTGAATTTATTTTCAGATGAAAACTGGAAGTTCATAAAGTTTAAGTAATCCACAGGCCTTTTCAAGTTGAGCAAAACGATGAAAATTGTGGAGGGAAAGTTTCCAATACTCAAAACAAAACTGACTAAAATACATTAATTAATAAATAAAACAAAGGGAACAGCCTCTGTCGGTGAATAACCATGTTGGTTTACTAGGGCTCCAGAGCAAAGCACTACAAACTGGATGGCTTCACAGCAGAAATGTAGAATCTCACAGTTCAGGAGGTAGGAGTCTGAAATCAAGGTGTGGGCAGGGTTGGCTCCTTCCGAGGGCTGCGAGGAAATATCTGGCCCAGGTCTTTGTCCTCGGTTTGTAGATGACCATCTCAGTTTTTGTGTGGAGTTCTCCTTAAATGTATGCCTGTACCTAGAATCCCTGTTTTCCGTAAGATCACCCATCATACTGGATTAGGGACTCCACTGAATCTAGTATGTCCTCATTTTTGGTTGATTACATGTTGCAATGACTATTTCTAGATGAGGTCCTGAGGGTTAGGACTTCAATATATGAATTTGAGGAACACATAATTCAACTCATGACAATATTTTAGTAAACAAGCTGAAACTGTTAAGATATAAGCAGAAAAAAAATTTTTTTCCCTTCCTTAATGACTCTTTAAACCCCCTGCAGAGAAATTTCTTCCTAACCCTTCAGATGAAATCTTAAACTATGTTTTCCTTTTTTTTTTTTTTTTTTAATTTTCAGTTTCCAGAATAGCATGACTTAAAAAAATAAAATGTCTATTTTGGTGGCACAGTTATATAACTTCTTATAGGTGCAATAAAAGATTTTTCCTTCCTACCTTGCCATGTCTTTAAGTGAGGACGATGGTATGAGAGGAGTATTCCCTTTCCTTGCGCCGGCTCCTACTTGCCCTTTTCAGGGGGATGCTTTGGGATTTCTTTAGTATTTTACCCTGGTGGGGACAGTGATTTGAGGCGAAGGGCCTTACAAGAAGACACAATTGCGTACCAGGCTAGGGAAACATTTAAAGTTGGCTTTTGACCTCCTGGGCTGCTCTTGTAGACTTAAAAAAATAAATACATAAATAACCCTTTTTGAAAACTTCTAACTGCACGTTTCAAGGTGGAGGGAAATGGGATGACTTCTGTTAGGACACCACTACTCAGTTCTTGTGTGTTGTCGACATGGACCATTGGCCCTTCATGGTTCATGGCTATCTTGAGCTGAGTTTCATTTCAGATAGCTTTAGGCTTCTTCCTGGGGTCCACACTGAAGCTTCTGGAACCACATAGATTTTCTCTGCAGGCAGTACTGGGACAGTATGCTTCCAATGCCTCTCATTTTTTTCTCTGCTCTCGTGACTCAGAGCCACACTGCACCCCACACTTAGATTTCCAAAATATGAATCACATCCTAGCACACCATGGCCCCTGTTCTAGGGATCATACTGCATTCGTTCTGAGTAATCCCCATAAAGCCTCCTCTGTGGTCCTGAAATGAGGAAGATGCAGCCTCTACCCGTTTTCCAAGGGGATTGCTTGACTAACAGTTTAAAAGAGGGGGCTGGAAAACTTCTACAACTTTCTCTGATTTTTTCTGCAAAATAATAATAATAATAACAGTTTAAAAGAGGGGGTTGGAAAACTTCTACAACTTTCTCTGATTTTTTTCTGCAAAATAATAATAATAACAGTTTAAAAGAGGGGGCTGGAAAACTTCTACAACTTTCTCTGATTTTTTCTGCAAAATAATAATAATAATAACAGTTTAAAAGAGGGGGCTGGAAAACTTCTACAACTTTCTCTGATTTTTTCTGCAAAATAATAATAATAATAGTAATAATTTTTCTTGCCATTGTTCTTTGACTTCAGTCTTTCATTATTTGTCTGTGGGTGTTAGATGAAGGGTCCCCCCAGCACTTTTGAGGCACCACTTTTACAGGTGTGGCTTAGGTCTTTGGTATGGAGGGGAAATGGCACCGAAGTTGTTGTTCTTGATCTTCATGGTCTCGTCTGGAATTGAGATAAAGGAGTCGAACGGGCCGTTGGATTACACACCTAATAGTGAAGTTCAGGTTCCAGGAGGGATGAAACCTGCGAGGCTGACACTCCTTAGTTCATTTAAGGCACATCTGCCTGAATGGGAAGAAGTCCCCACGATGATGATTTTCTGTTGTGTGCCTCCCTGTAACTGATAGAAACATCAGAACTGGATTTGTTTTGATGCCCTCTAGAGATGCATTTACCTCAAACATCCTGATACCACTCAAAATCAGAGGTCGTTTCTAGAACACAGGTGACATATTGCTACGGATCTTCCTCCGGGTGTTTTGGAAAGACTGCAAGTGGTGAAACACTTCTCTCGACATGTTTTTTTACTGTTTTGCTTACATCCTTTTAGTTGGTGGTTCACCGCCTTCAGCTCTCGTGTTCGAGCCAATGGTTTACACCTGTGGCCTCGGAAGACTTGCCTTCTGCTAACCCCAGCCTGATCATCTCACCTGGAGATGGCTAGGTAATCAGGCCCCTGACGCAGGGGTAGATATAAATCCCAGGGACAAAAAGCGGGCTTCCTTGTTTCGAGACACCGCTGTGTGATTATGCTCCCAAGTTTCGTCTCTGGATGAAGCTAAGGTTAGACTTTACCTGAGATCATAGTCTCAGTTTACCTCTTTTCCTTTCTTTGTTGTCTTTGTCCTGCCAAGAGGTTTCTCTTGAGAGCACTTTTGTCCTGAGATGGGAAAGTTTTTAGCTCCTTGTTCTGTGCTCCTAGCAGTCGAATTTTTCTGTTTGTCCTGAAGGTCAGATTTAGTAAATTCCAGTTTTTCAAGAAACGGTCTATTTCACTCACTTTCAAATTTATTAACCTAAATGTTTTCATGATATTCTTCTATCTTTTTAATACCTATGACGGCTGTGAGGATGTCTCCTTTTTCATAAATTTCATAGGTTTTCATTTTCCTTTTGATTCTTGAAGTTTTTGCGTTTTACAGTGCTTCTCAGGAAAGAGGTTTTGGCTTTATTGATTCTATTTATTTAATAGTGGATTTCTATTTCAGTAATACCTTTGCTTTTTCTTCACACTAATTTTTCTAACTTTCTAAACTTTTTTTGTCATTTTTCTAATATATAAATATTTTCCTCTACCGTCTTTCCTGTTTCTGTTAGGTGTAATGTACAATTTTTCACTGAGTATTTTCCAATTTTCATTATAATTCCTTATTTGATACATGAGTTATTTAATGCTTAACGTTTAAGTTTTTCATTGTCAGTGATTTTTACTCTAACTTCAAGTGGCCTGAGAATGTACTCTGTATGATCTCAATTCTTTTAAATTTCTCTAGAGTTTAAGTTTGTCTCGTATATTATCAAGATATGTAAATCTTTCCCGTATCTTGGTGGAGGGGGTGGAGTTTGAGTTAAGGAGAGAAAAGTTTTTTCTCCAATTGTTGTTTTCATGAGCAGTATTATATTGAGATTGATTAAATTGCGTGGTGGTGTTCCTAACTTTTGGATCTGTTTGATCTGTATATTACTGAGATGTGTTTTCCTATCTCCCTCTACCATGTTGGATTTAACAATGTTAACTTTTGTTTACTCTTTGTTTACTTTTTTGTTTTTTTTTCTTAGTGTATTTTGAATATGCATCTTAGGTTCACAGCAGTTTAAAAATTATTATATCATCAGTTAAGAATTTTAACCATGCCTAACGATGGTCTTTATCATGAACAATGCTTTTTTGCCTCAAAGTATTCTTTGGTCTGAGAGTAATATAGCTCTGTTAGCTCTTGTTAAGTTAGTATTTGCTTGATATATATATTTTTCCATTCATCTTCGCATTTTTCCATGTCCTTATATTCTAGACTTGTTTTTTTTTTCATTCAGTATTTGAAGGGAGGGTTGATGTTTTATACATCTTGACAAATTATTTTTTTCCACTGGAGTGTTTAATTGCTGATATTGTAGAACTTTTCAATTACTTGCTATCACTGTTTGTTGATATTTTTTTTTCTACTTCTCTAAATTTGGTATTAAGGGTTTTTTGGGTCTTGCCATTAGTTGGATCAGTTAAATGTATGAAAGTTAGTCATTTTCTAAATTTTATTTTTTTACTTGCCAATAGAGTAGTTAAGAGTCTATGTCTACTGTTTTAGGGTTACTTCTAAAAATTTTACTGTGAGTAGTTAAATGAAAAATAAAAATCATCCTTCATCAATGCAATTTGGGAATGTTTTAGTGCTTATAAATCCCCACAAAGTTTACATAATGCTGTCCAATGTTTCATTATGTATTTTTTGATTCCACAAATGATACTGTCTTAATAACCAAATTTACTTATATTTACATGAATTTACCATTTTCGTTGCTTTCACTCCTTCTTGCATGATTTTCTGGAATGATTTTTTCACAAATGTGACAATGGGATTTATGATAAATACATATTTGGTTTTTGTCCCTGTTTGTGGCACTGAGCTCTTTAAAATGCTCACAATTTCTAAGTGATAAGAGCAGTAAGGGTGTCTTGATATTCATAACAAACCCCTTTAAACCACATGTGAGTTCATGTGAGTTTGTGTTAAATGATTTTAAAAGCTTCCAAGGTTGGGGGCTGATTGCCAGGGAAACCAACCAGGAAATTGGAGACTGGGAATTTGTAGTCCCACTCACACACCCATTCCCCACTGGAAGAGTAGAAGGGCTGAAGGTCGAACCGCTTGCCAGTGGCTATTGTTGGAGTCACTCATGCTAATAGAGTGAAGCCTCCATTTGAAAACACAGGGGACTGAGTTTGAAGAACTTTGGGATTGGTAAACCTTTGGAGATGGTTGAGGAGAAGGGTGCTCCGGGAAAGGGCATGGAAGCTCCTTTTCCTGTTTTTTTTGCCTTGTGCTTTTCTTCCATCTGAGTTTTCTGAGTGATAGCCTTTTATAGCAAACTGGTAATCTAGCAAGTGAAATGTTGCTGTGAGTTCCAAGAGGCAATCCAGCAAGTTAATTGAACCCAAGAAGGGGGTGGTTGGAACCTCCAATCTGTAGCCAGTAGGTCAGAAGCCCAGAAGCTCTCAGAAGCTTCTGAAACTGTGTTCTTAACCCGTGGGATCTAATACTATCTCCAGGTGAATAAACTGTCAGAATGAAGTTGAATTATAGGACATCCAGCTGGTGTCAGAGAAGTGATGGGTGGTGTGGAAAAACCCCCACAAATGGTAATTTGGAGTCAGAATATTACTGAAACACCTCTTTAGACATTATGCTAGTGAGGGGCAGTTGTAATTTATTGAGATTTTTTATTTTCAGCACTTAAATTTTTCATGAGTCCTGAAAAAAATCTAAGCTATACCTTTTCTACTAATCCTCGTAATATCATTTTGTATATTGGAGATCTCACCATATTCTTAGGTCTTTTAATGTCTCTTTCACATTTTCTAATTTCTGTGTATTCTAAATTACTTAGATCTATTTTCCAGTTTCTTTATAGTGTATTTTTTTTCCAACATACTGCTAATGTGTATAAGTGATTTCTAAAATCCTTAAAATGATTTCACTTAAAAAATGGTTTACTACAGTTTCCAATAGTTCAAGTCTGTGGTTATTGTTTTGTCAAAGGAGTAAGTTGTGAATAGGGAGGGAAACATTTGTGAAAGAGTTGGTTAAAATTAGCCTTGAAGAATGGATAAGATAGGTGTTTCTCAGCTTTATAAATCTTCCAATTTGTAATAAGGTTAAAACAATAGTATAATAAAATGAAACACATAATAATTTACAATGTATATCCCCAGAAAATGAAGAAATTAACATTAATACAGTATTTTCTTCGGAATAAATATTCAGGATTTTCCAGTTGTATCCAAATTATAAACTATAAACTGTTTAATTTCAATCCAAGATGCAGTGAAGGGTCATATATTGCATTTGGTTGTCATTTCTCTTTTGTATCTTTAATCTTTCTTCACTGGGGCAATTTTGTCCTCAGATGAGTGGCATTATTCACAGACATGTTTGTTTAAAATGTGTGGGAAGTGGGGAGAGAGCTACTGGCATCTCACGGATAGAGACTAGAGATGATGCTAAACATCCTACAATGTATAGGACAAGTCAATTAAAACAATTCTGCAGGGCGCCTGGGTGGCTCAGTGGGTTAAAGCCTCTGTCTTCGGCTAGGGTCCAGATCTCAGGGTCCTGGGATCCAGCCCCGCATTGGGCTATTTGCTCAGCGGGGAGCCTGCTTCCCGCCCCCCCCCCACCTACCTCTCTGCTTACTTGTCATCTCTCCCTCTGTCAAATAAAGAAATAAAATCTTTAAAAAAATAAAAATTAAAAAATTCTGCAATCTTTAATGTCATCAGTGCTGAGGTTGAGAAACCCCAATCTAGAACTTTCCCTTCATTTTTTTTTCCCCCTGTCATGGCATTGTTATTTTTGAAGTAGCAAGGACAGTTGGCATGTAAAATACTGTAGAATGTTGAACAGTCTGGCTTTGTCTGTTTCTTCATGACTAAATTAAACATTTTGGCAAGAATACCGAGTAGTGATCTATGCCTTGTCATTTTTATGGTCTCTTGTTCTTCATTATTTTTCCAATACCTTGGTTCATTTCTTTAATTATACTAAATACCTTATTACATGCTATTTCTTTAGGTCTGAAGTCTTTGGTGGAGTTTCTTGGTTTTATTTACTTACTTCAACTGATTCTCAATCATAGTAGTGTATTACTTGTTCTTTTTTTGGGGAGGTGTGATACTTGATAAACTTGTATCCCTTGGTTTATATGTAGGAACTCTGACGCCCAACATTAAGGAGATTATTTTCTACTTGTAACTTTCAAAAAGTATTTAAATTTTCCTCTTTTTTTCTTGACAAATGGTTAATAAGCAGTCATGTGCATTTGGGTCCATTAATTCTTACAATTTCTCTAAGAAGACAGGCAAGTATTTCTATCATTTTCTTGTGTTTTTTTTTTTGGCAGGATTTTAGCTAGTTCATTGACTGAGGGTGTAATCTTTCTGGAGTATAGAGTGTGCTGTATCCCCCTAGTATTTATCTTCTCTAGCCGCAAGTCTGTTCTCTGTGCTTAGGTGGACACAGGTGCTAGGTTGATGGAGATTGGCATATTCCCAAGAGCAAACACCATTACTTCTTACCTCCTTTGTTTTGGGCTCTTTTATTGCCTTCAGCCCCCAAATACTTCTTTACTTTTCTGACGGCTCATCTATGCATGTAGAAATAGCTTTTCTCTATTTTGTCCAGCATTTTAAGTGTTTCCTGCCATGTCCCTTGAGAATTTCTTGAATATACTCCTATTTTGTCAGAAACAATGTCCTTTTGCTTAAAATGTACATCCGATTGTCACTCCACGACGTCTATTTAAGACTTTGATGCAAATGAATGGTATCCCTAAGCAATATCCCGGAATAGCTAGCTACTGTAAATCTGGGCTAAAGAAACTTGGAAAGTGGGGAGTGACATCACTGCTTTCATTTTTCCAATTTGCTGTTATTTATACCAAATCAAGATCAAAATTTACCTCTGTATCCATGTTGGTTAAATGCTAGCTATGGAATGAATTGCTCTCATTTCTCCTTCCTAATAAATGGCTTATGTATGTCATGTCACTTTTTCTCTGCCGGTATGCCATTTTCAGCTGGATGCCTGACTGTTCTTTGGCTGTCTGCAACTTTTTTTAAAGAGGCAAATTTCATTGTCATGTGTGTCAGGAGGAGTGTAGAGGTTCATAAAATGTAGCAGATATCCACTTCATATTTTTATTTTTATTAAAGATTTATTTATTTTAGAGGGGGAAAGAGAGAGCACACAAGCATGCCAGAGTGCATGGGGAAGGGAGGGCAAGGGCGAGGGAGAGAGAAAGAGAGAGAGAGAATCTCCAGCAGGCTCCCTGCTGAGTAAGAAGCCAAGGACAGTCTAATCCCATTATCCTGATATCATGACCTAAGCTGAAAACAAAGAGTCTGAGGTTTCACTACTAAGCCACCCAGGCACCCATAGTAGATATCTTTAGAGTCCTTAAATAGTAATAGTTTTATTTTAATTTATCTGCTAAATAGGTATTGAGCTCCTTCCTTGCAACAAGCATGATAACAAAGTTGAGAGGACAGCAGTGAACAGTTAGGACCTGATTTTATATGAATGACCTAGTAAACAATTCGAAGATGCAGCGAATAAAGTGTTACAAATAGTAATTCAGAATGAAGATAGAAAATTGTAGAGAAATAACAGGGTTTTATTAGAACAAAAGAATAATAGATATCCTTTGGAAAAAAAGAAGCTGAAGCCTCAGTGAGGGATATGCTATTTGAGTAACGGAGGGGGAAAAAAATTAAAAGTAGAGCCAAAGGTGAAACTTCGGTGGATATGAGGAACTGAATGAGGGGAAGGGATTGGACTTGAGAAAGAGCATAATGTTGTAAGTTTGGAGGACAAACTGCGTGTCCTTGTAAATTATTTTAAGGTGTTCTAGGCTATTAAAAAAACAAGGAGCCAAACAAGAGTTTTAGAAGCAAGACAGCTCACACTTGAACAAACTGATACTGAGTAATCTTTGTAATATGAGAATAATGGAGAAGAGCAGTACGAGAGGAAGCATGCTCTTAGGAAGCTGGTGCAGTAAACCAAATGAAGTCAATAGGTCTTAAATGGTGCTAAGAACCTGAGGGTAAAGGGGAGCAGGTAGGGACAAATATATTTTGAATACTGAGTTAGTAGTAACTTTGATGGATTGGATTTGGAGATTTTAAAAAACCCTAATATCAAAGGACAGGAGAATTACAAAAGATGTAACATACTTATAACTGGAACACACACATGGTAGTTACTAACACAACTATATTGATAATCACTTTAAGTGACTTAATTTAAATGCACTAAGTAAAAAGCAGATGTTGTCAGAGTAGACTACAAAAAACCTCAACTATATTTTTATCTCTAAGAAACCCACTTTAAGTGATCAAGGAAGGATTAAGAGCAAACAAACCCACTTAGAAAAGCCCAAAGTTAGAAGTAGGGACAAAAATAAAAGGAATTTGAAGCCTCTGGCAGCAATAGGTAGAACAGATAATAATCATAGGCTAATTAGTGCAAATCCTCACATTAAAGGCTTATTTACCTCAGTTCCTATTGCCCAGTATAATATGTCCATCTTCCAACCAAATAATTAGAAAGCATCCTAAGGGCAAAACAAAACGAGCAATTTGAAGAACCAAAGCAGTTATCAGAACCGGTTTAGATTTGACCTGGGTCTTGAAAATAGCAGACAAAGATTTTTAAATAACTATGATTAATATGCTAAGGACTCTACTGGAAAGAGGGGACTACATGCAAGAACAAATTGGTAGTGTTCTCACTGATAACGAGAACCCTAAGAAACTAAATGATCTACTTGACAGAAAAAAAAAAAAAAACAACCACACTGAAACAGGAATACAGAATACATCTGATAGGCTTGTTAATAGACCAGACATAGCTGAGCAAAGAATTTGTGAGCTTAAAAGTGTGTCAGTAGAAACTTCTCAAGTTGAAATTCAAAGAGAAGACGATGAGGGGGAAAAAAAGTGATGGAGAAAGATATACTATGCCAACACTAATTAAAAGAAGGTTGGAAAGCTGCATTAATTCTAGACAAAGTAACCTTTACACCAAGGAAAATTGTCAGGGATAGAGGTATTACATAATGATAAAGGGTCAATTGTTCAAGAAGACGTAACAATCTTAAACACAGTATGAACTAAAAGGTATCTATGAACACAACAGAGCAGCAAAATAGATGAAACAAAAATTGATAGAGCTGAAAAGTAGAAGAGGTAAATCTCTTAATATAGTTGGTGACTTAAATATCCTTGTCCTTAACAGGTCCATCAGGCATAAAATCAGTAGATACATAAATGACTCAATAGTTTTATCAATTAAGTTAATCTAATTGGTATTTAAAGGTCTCTTTATCAAACAACAGTTGAAGTCCTATTCTTAACTTTATGTAGAACATTCACCAAAGTAGCTCACATTCTGGGTGGTAGAATACCCCCTAACAAACTTAAAAGGTCAGTAATCATGCAAATTATATTCTTAGCCCATGATGTAATTAAAAACATTCCTAAATAACTGATGGATAAAAGAAGATGGCTCAAAATAAATTGGAAAATATTTTTGAACAAAATAAAAATATATACTTTACTGAATTTACAGGATAAAGTGAAAGCATTCCTCAAAAGGTAATTGATAGTACTACATGCTTATCATGCAGAAGAAAGATCTAAAATTAATAACTTAGTTGTCACCTTAAGAAACTAGAAGAGCAATTTAAGTCCAAACCAAGGAGAAGGAAAGAAATAATTAAAATTAAGGTAGAAATCAGTGAAAGAGAAAACAGGAAGATAAACATTGAGAGATAGTAAAAGAGGTGAGCCAGAATTCTAACTGGGTCTGAGGCTAAGGCCTGTTTTTTTGTTTGTTTGTTCTCTTTCTCTTTCTTTCTTTTCTCTTTCTTTCCTTTCTTTTCTCTTCTTTCTTTTCTCTTTTTCTTTCTTTCTCTTTTTCTTTTTCTTTGTTTCTCTTTCTCTTTGTGTCTCTTTGGTGTCTCTTTGGTGTCTCTTTGTGTCAGTTTTGGGTCTTTGTCTGTCTGTCTCTGTCTATGTCTTTCTCTTGGTCTGGGCCTTTCTCTTGGTCCTGGTCTTTATTTTTCTCTTTGTCTTTCTTGGTCCCACTTTGCTCCTTCTCTTTTATCTCCCCACTCCCTGGCTGTGCCTACACCCCGCTCCCCCCAACGTCTGCAAGCACCTTGAACCTGCAACCAAAAAAACTAAGTATGATTTACTTGGGATGGTAAAATTCTGAAATCAGAATAGAGTTATGCCTTGAGGAGAGTGTTTCCTGGTCCTGCCACAGTGGCCTGTAAATCAAATTGATGAATAGACATAGAATGCATGCTCTTTGCTTCAATCTTTTCTTGTGTACCCAAGAGTACACACTTAGTATTCGTTCTTACCTGAAGTGCTTCTTGCTGAGTATTTGCAGGATAGCTGCTTTCTTTTCCTCAAATGAGATCTTGAAGGTCACTTACACAGAGAATCTGAAGCAGGAGTCCATATCAGGGTTAATACTGGAAAAAAAAGAGTCATGGGCAGAGACTGGCAGTGCCCACTGCCCCAAACCTCTTCCATGTTCTTACTTCGTGATCCTAACCAAGTTAATGAGCTACTCTGCCGGTTTCTTCACTAAAAAATGGAGATAATAGAACTTCTTGGAAGGGCTTTTATAAATATTAAATGAGCTAATTAGTATTAAGTGCTTAGAACGGTGTATGGAACATAACTGTTCCACAGCATTAGCTTCTAATATTATTAAAGTCCTCTCTGTTGTGAGATGGGTTGCAATATTCTCTCTTAGCATGGTGATGATGATAAAACATTTGGTCAGTCCAAGCCCCCTTTTCTTTGATTCTGTATTTACAAAGGAATTTCCCATTGATTGGCTTCACTTTTCACCTATGGACAAGAAGAGTCTGGCCCCCTCTGCTTAGGATCTATGACAATTAGTTTCATTGTAAATTAACAAATTAACTTATTAAAATGACCATATAGATTTGTCCATAAGGGGAAATTTTCTGGGTAGACAATCTAAACATAGAATATTCTAGTTTCCTCTGTCAGTTATTTCTCCATTAATGAAGCTTTATTCAAAGCTTATTGAGCTTGGGGAAATGTAAGTATATCCTGATATTAATCTGCTTTGGAGGTGTTCAGAGAAGCAGGTTTGGACAGCAGATTAGTGACTTTCTGGATGATGTGTCAATGTCTTATGAGAGAGTAGGCAGCTTTATCCCAGGAAGACAGCATACGATCCCCTTACACATCCTTATGCACAGTTTTCTCATTTGCATATTTAGAATCCATGCTATTACCTTCGTGTTACAAATGGTGATCAGAGAAGCAAAGTAACTTGCTCAAGGTCGCATAAGCATAAGTGGCAGAGCCTATACTCAGACTCTGCTTTGACTGACAGCAAAGGCTTCCCACTGTATATACACTTGTTTCCAATAATAGTAAATACAAGAATGATCAGAAAATTGGCTTTGAGGTTAAAAAAGTCATTTGAAATATTTGTTTAATAATGAGAGCTCTGTAGAAAGATCTTAGTAAAATCAAAGGAATACTTAAATATGCATTTATGTGTATTACTACTGTCTCACACATACAAAAGTGTGCACATTTATGCCTTTAAACAAATTTTCTAATATTTGGTTTGTTCTCTATGTTACTATTTTAAACTCAACAAACTGTGGTCTAATAGGTTTAATTGGTATGCAAGAAGAACATGCTTGGGGTGAACTAAAAAGACATTTCACAAAATTGCTATTTATTTAATGTGCTATACAAGGTATAGCTTTTTTAGGTAATTAAATAACCTGGTCATTCTAATTTTTTTTTACATTCCAACCCACCACTGAAAAGTTTGGACTTTCATAATTGACCTGCTGTAAGTACCAACTTAACACATACATAAGGAATGTGGCTTTTAAACTCATTGATAAGATGGTAGAAGCTCAAGTAACCTAATCATGCTGCTCTATGGAGTGTTGTTTGGCTCTTATTCTTGCTTTAAGCATCTCAGCTTGAAGTGGTTCCTAAAGAATAGTTGAACCACATTCCAGCCAGTCTCTTCATCTTTGGCTGCCATCTGCACTCTTGAGCTCTGTGGACCTGGTTTCATGCTTGGCTCAGTTTCTGTGGCATCATTATTCATGGTATAAAAAATATTAACCAATCCATCCACGTGTCAGAGAAGACAGAGAAAAATATAAGTAGGTCAAAATGGAAGTTTACAAATTTTTATAGTGAAGAACAATGCATATAATACCTACAAAAGAAAACGATCACAAATAATTTCAAGAGACTGTGGAGGAAGTAGGGAAAATGCACTCATGCTCCCCTCACCCCAAAAGGCTTAAAACAGTAATATGAAAAACTAAAAAATCACTTAGATGTGATTTGGTAAGAAAGAAATTCAACATTATTAGGAAGGCTTATATAAAAAGACGACCATTAAAGGTGAATTTGAGGATCTTTTCTTAAAAGATTTTTAAGATTCATTCTTTTTATTCCCCTTGTATTGTTCTGTATCAATTTCCCATCATTCTATTTTCTGGTTTCCCTTTTTCTTCTAGGCATGGCTCTTTCAGCAAATTCTAGCCCGATAGATTAGTTTTCTCCAAATACCACTCTCCTCACATGATCATCTATTCTGGCCATTTCATTTTCTACTTCTTGTGTCTTTGGGTAGCACTTTGCACCTTGCCAATATTAACATACTTCTCAAACTCTTCCACTTGGGTTTATTTGTCCTCTAGTTCTATGCTATACTCTCATGAATATAGCCTATATTTTTAGTATTTCATCAGCTTAAACAGATGCTTAAATAGAATCTTCTCCAACAGAACACTTCTTTCATGTAGTGTTTTCATTTTGTGGAGGAATAGATTCTTGCACCAAAAACTGTTGAAGAAAATTAATTATATCCAATAGGAAAATAAAGAAACTGCTAATGTGTGCTTATGCAATAATAGAGGAAAACGAAATGAAGATTATAGTAATAGGAATGGCAACTTCAAATAGAAGCTTTGTTGTTTACACTTGATCTTAGCCAAAAGGCCGAGAAGCGATAGAAGCTTTGTTGTTTAGCACTGAGACTTGAGGTGAATTTCTAAATCTCTGTTCCTGAGTAGTAAAATGGAGAAAATAATGCTGAATTCATATACTCGATCATCTAGGCATTTGGGCATTTTGGCCTTATAAATCAACACTTAGAAGGAAAGCAAATGTTTAATTCCTAATACATTTCCTATTTCCTTGTCTTGGATGTTAATGATTTTCTATCAAGCCATATTTCCCTATGTGAATTCTTTAATGAAGTTTGTGGCGATTATTCCTTTAACAGTGTTTTACTCTGCTGAGAACCAATAGGAAAATGTGAACTTTCAGTGGCACAGGGTTAGAAAAAATGATAAATACGATCGCATAGATCTAGCCTAAGAAACAAAAAACTCAATTTTCTCCCATTATACCAATTAAATGAGAAAGCTAATCATTGAAATTGAGTAATTTCAGGATCTTAGTTCAAAAATTGTATCAATCATATGAAACCTATTCACAGTCGATGAAAGTTTTAAAGTAGGCATTCCATACTACTACTGAATGGAAGGTGTTGCGTTGATAAAAGTTAGACGTTTCTTAAGGTATTCTGTCAATGTAAGCAAAGACAAGTGATTCTAGTCCTCATGTCAGTCGGCTAATCACCATAGCTAATCAGTCCTGGCATTCTCATGGTTCAGTGGCCAGCAATGGAGTAAATGGCCAGTCTTTGGCATTAAGGAGTTAAATACTCCTTAGTCCAAACTTTGAAAAAGTTTTGCTCCATGCCCTTTTAGACAATGACTAGCTGTTAAGCTCAAAACTAATTAACATTTCAAAAACTAGTGTTAATCAGTATTAGAAAGACTCTAGGGAAACACTTCCCTGCAGAGACCCCTTTTTCTTCCTTTGCTTTAAAGCAATAACTTCTAAATTATTACTTTAATTTTAAGTTGTGTTTGGCACATAGTAAACAAACCTAAAAATCACTAAGCTAAAAGAAATGGAATCAAAGGTTGTTTCCTTATTTCTTCTTCCCCATTACAGGGGCAATGTCTGTTGACTTGACTGTATTTGTTTACAAAAACCAACTCTAATATGTGCAATAATCTTGCTTTAATATGGGTCCCTAAACTCATAATCCTAGAATGTATGAGTAGATACAACTTAATTCCCTATAGCTTTACAGTTTTACTCTTGTTTTCTGCAGATTTAGAAATAGGTCTGAACAATTGTCCAGTTGTTTAAGATTAAAGTACTTAGATTTAAAATTTCACATTTGGCATTGGGAAGTGTCTTTGCAAGCAAAATTCCTGCCCACCACTCCATTTTCACATGGAGACCCTGAGGCCCAAGCTTGGAAAAGTAGCTGTTGTTGGACGTGGACTGAGAATGCAGATGTTTCCAGGTGCTTTCTCTGCTCTTCTCACTGATGAGCATCTGATCAAGTGATAGTAATCCTGTGTTTAAGAACCATTTCCATTGAAATAGGATATGTGAGTTGCAATAAATTTTACTTTCCCAAGGACTTCTATGTGTAAGATCTTTTAAGAGTTTTTTGTGTTTTGTTTTCTATAGGCAATAGTTTTTCTTAATGGTGACAGATCTGTGTAAGTCTTAGAGTAGGTACTTGGTGGCACATGAGCTTACATCTGGACTCAGGACTTTATGGAATCAAATCCTTGTTCCTCCATTTCATCATTGCGTATACTGTAACTGAGGTCATCTCACTAAGATGTTGTTTTTTCATCTATGAAGAGAAGATAATAGCTACCTCATGATCACTGTGAGGCAGAAAGGAGGCAATATATATCATCTTTCCTAGTAAGGGTTTAATGAAGTACTAAAAGTGATAAATAGGTACTTAGATTGTAAGTTCAGGACCAGTTGGAAATATGAACTCATACCCTGAAACATGGAAGTTCTACAAGATGCCTCTGAAACCAATGATGTATTTGTGGGGGTACTTGTTTGATTTGTGGTGGTTTAGTCAAAGAAGCTGCATGTGACCTACACGGCTATGGGTTCCTTGCGGCCTTGGCTTTAAAATGGAGTGATTCTAGAAAGTTTGTGGGAAAATAATAACTTGAGAAAAGAACTCCTACTTGTGCAGACTGCAAATAGTCACAGCAGGAGTGAGGGAAGTGATGACTGACAGTTTTTTCTAGCTTACAGGCTGCATCTTACAATGTAAGTAGTAAATAAATCCTGAAGCCTATAATGATTTGAGATGGTGGAGAAAGCGACACTGAACACTTCTGCTTTGGTTGGCACAGAGTGCTCATCTTCAAGCCCTCTGTGAATTGTCCCTCTTCCTAGCAGTCCAAGGCTCTGCACTGACTTAATTGTCAACCTGAGAGTTTTGCAATAGACTTTTACATGTAATGACATCCAGTCCAGGAAGCTTCCAAGAACATTTGTTTTGGCCATCCAAGCCGAAACAATGTTTTCCCCAAATCAAATTCCCTATTAACACAGAAAGGGCTCTCAGAATTTACATGTAGCTAAGGAAAACTCCAATTTTTCTCAATCATTATATAAACATATTTGCCAGTAGCTTCAAACCCATTCATGAAAAGACCAGTGACATTGTTCTTCACGCCTCTTTGCAATAATTCCAGTAATTGGAACAGACAAAACAACAGAAATTGTGAGACGATGTGTTCTTTTCTGTGGTCATGTTTAGTTCTTTGAGGCCCTCTGCTGTTGGCCACCATTGAGTCTCCAGGGTGCGGCATGTGTGGGTGGCAGGCAGCAGTAATTCTGTAAGTAGTTGTGGTTTCTGTTTACTTTTTTTATTCATGCAACCTAAGAGCTTTCAAAGGGCAGATCGACTTTCCATCCATGTAATAACTGAGAGACCAGGAGGAGTGGGAATTACGGTAGAGGAGAGTCTTACAAGTTGAAAACCAGAAACTTAATTCCAAACTGTTGTTGCTCTTAGATAAACTTGCCTACTACCTCAGCATCAGGAGGTGAAAGTTTTCCAGGAAAGGATTATTTGGGAGGCAGTTGGGTTAAAGAGAAATTCTAAGACTGAGAGAATTAACTTACATAAACCTTTATTGGAAAGAAGAAATGGTCTGGTTGTATACAATTCTGTGCAAATTGAGGGAGGAGGGATTCAAGGTGGATAATATTTTTAAAACGTGAGTAACTCACGTATGTATCTCAAATACTGCCTCTGGGGTAAAGTAAATCACAGGTGCATTTATCAGTGTATGGCATACATAGTATCATAGGCCATTAAATAGCATGAGTGTACATGTACAGGACAATAATCCATATACCAGAAGCTTAAAAACATTTATCTCAATAGAGAGGTTGACACTAAGAGAGAAGGAATTTTTCTCTTTCTACATAATATGTACCTGTAATGTTTGAAATTGAACAGCAAGTATGCTTTCCTCTTCTAATAAGTCATTGGTGAAGAACCCAGACTCTAGATTCAGACTTGTGATTACTAGTGATCTTTTTTTAAGATTTTATTTATTTGAGAGGGTTGTGTGCTCTACCAGCTGAGCCAGCCAGATGCCCTGATCTCACAACTTCTTAGTGAAAACTTCTCTGTTTTTTTCTAAGTACATATCCGTATTTTTCACTAGGCCAGGACCATGTGAATGTTCTAATTAACACGGTCTACTTGATCATATAGAATTAGTTTTATGTATTTGTTGATGCTCTGCCTCCATTGTGAGTGTGTTAACATCAGTGAGGATAGAGTTGGTAGTGGTTTTGCATAGCCTAGCAGCACAGCTCCAGAAACCTAGTTCTAGCACAGTGTCCATCCGAAGTATACAGAAAACTAATATCTGCAGTGGCTTCACGTGATTTGGACATTGAAATGGTTGTAAAGAAAGATCTATTGGTTTGAGCAACCAAAAGGAAAAGTAGGCTGTAAGCAAGCCTCAGAGTAGCCTAGATTCAAGAACTTGCCAGTGTTTGTACACTGTTCATTTTTCTCCTTCCTTCTCTTCACCTTTTCGAAGCTCTTGTTGGTCACAGAGATTGTGTGATTGCAAAGTTGTCTAGTTTGTCATCTGAAGGGAAATAGAAAGCTGTTCTAGAGAAAGATCATGAGTCAATCCCATGTCGCATGCTTAATCCTTGATAGGAGTGGGACGTTCAGACTGTAACCCCCTGAGTCCAGGGCTGTTACCAGACAGGGAAAGGAATGTTGAGAAGGAAAAAATTGGGGCACCTGGGTAGCTCAGTTGGTTAAGCATCTGCCTTGGGTTCAGGTCATGATTTAGGGTCCTGTGATCAAGCCCCACGTTGGGCTCCATGCTCAGTGGGGAGTCCACTTGCCTCTTTCTCTCCTTCTGCCCCTCTCTCCCTGTGCCCCTCACCTTGCTTGTGCTTGCTTGCTTACTCTCTCAAATAAATCTTTTTTTTTTTAAAGGAAAAAAATAACTTTTTATTACACACTTAAAAACCAATAACTGCTTATATAGTGGTTGAGATTTTCAAAAGCTACAGAACTTTGAAATATCGTGGACCACTCATACATGATAGAAACAAAAACTCTGGTAGCTGAGATGTGGCTACTTTTAATGTCACCTCTTCAGGTCAGTGGTGATGAATGTCAACCGTTTATGAGGCCAGACCATTCCTCCACCTTGGCAGGGAAAACCATTGCTGAATAGAGAAATATGGACTTAATTGGTGAGGATAAAGCTGTTAGAGAAGTGGGTAATTGGAAATGGATGCTATAATCCTATCCTTGAGATCCTTGTCATGGAATCCTGCAAGAGACAAACATATGGAAACTAATTTTTCCATAGCAATTACTAGGAGAAAAGTAGAATGAAAACCCTGTATTATATTTAAAAATGCAATAATAGAGATGCTGTACACTGACCAGATTTCAATATATACTTGTAGTTTAGAAATAGAAACTCAGAACACTCTATAAAACCAGAATATTTTCATTGGGTTAGGTTTAAAAGAATTGGTGTAATAGGAGGCTTATCTTGCCTTCACTGTTTTTATTTTTTCTCCATTGCTACTTTACCTTCTGTGTGCACAAAATTAATGAGACTGGATGACTGGATTGAGGAACTAGTGATATTTAGCTTCTGACATTTCTAGAAATGCTATTGTTATTTTCAAAATCAAAGATGGTTGTCTTTGAATACTGTATGTTTATGCTGAAAATACTTTGGCCTTTGATCTTACAATATTGCATAAAGATTGTTGAGGTTTTTTGTACTTGATAACACATACCAAAGAATAGTTACGAAAGGGGAGGTAGACCTGGTGTCGCTCCGTGAGTCATGAATGGACATGCACAGGGTCGTTAACTGACGGAGAAGGTTTGCCAAGGAAAATCTTTGACTGCTTTGATAAATGCAGATGATGATTAAGTATGT
Organism: Procyon lotor; assembly: GCA_028646535.1. Classification (NCBI taxonomy): domain Eukaryota; kingdom Metazoa; phylum Chordata; class Mammalia; order Carnivora; family Procyonidae; genus Procyon; species Procyon lotor. The sequence goes on from CM053607.1 coordinate 71,007,234, forward strand.
GACATTGTTCCCATTTATTCAGTGCTGAATCAATCAGTGCCCCAAGTCACCCTGATGCAATGGGCTACTCTAGATGTGGTCTTCTGAATAAGACAGAGTGTTAAAATGAGGTCATGACCACTTTTCATGGTACTTTTTTTGCTTGGCTACATTCCAGCTTTGCTAATTAAAGTCTGTATTTCTAAGACCCCTTTACAGTTTTAATTGGGTATGTTATTTCTTGTGAATTGTATGGAATTGTTATTCACTGTCATAAGCAGAGGCTGTATTTTACCAGAGAGGTGGTTGCATTTCATCATCAGGATCAAAGGAAGGGAAACATGAATATAACTTTTTTTAAGAGCACTTTGCAATGCTTTGAGCTCTATGGAAGAAAGCATTAAAAAGGAAAATAATGGTCTTCTTAAAATGTAAAGTATTGCTATTATCATTTTTGAAAGAAAAACCTGGAGATTGAGAATGTGTTTTCTGGCGAGCTTCAGGAAAAATTACTTTAGTTTCAGAAAAAGAGCATAAATAGGATTATTAATTGCAAATTTAATGACAAACTTTGTTCTCTCTGAAAAGTCTCTATTATCTGCGTCTAGGGAAAATAGTTGGAACTTCTAAGCCTTTCTGAGAAGAGATTTCATACAATACACTCGTTTCTAAGTGCTGAAAAGACTACAACTGCTTCTCAGTTTATATTAGCTAAGGTTTTATTTACAGTTAATTTTCTCTACTTTCTATACAGATTGACAGTCTGTATTGAACAAATATACTCCTAGACAAATGATAAATTTTCACATCACACTGAGCCTTTGTTTAGCCTATTTTTAGTTACCTTAATTGATTGGTGAGTCACACCTCTTGGAGGGGTGCCCCACACACATACTCATGAGCACGTATGAAATCAGAGTCTCTTGAACAAAATAGCTGGATGGAGGGAAGGGGAAAAGTAGCTTTCTGCTACAGTGCTAAAACCAATAAGACTGTTGTCAATTTTCTATGCACTTAACAAATTTTGTTGATCTAACAGAATAAAGTAAAATAGAAAACCACAGAAATAGATGTAAAAAATGAGAAGTATAGAGAGAGGAGATGGACATGCAGTTGTGATTTTAAAAAACAGAACAGTGAGAGGTGACAGATGGGCTACAGGTATAGCCCCAAGTTGGGTCTGTACATCTTAACAATTAAAAGAAGAAAATATTTTTAAAGATAAACCTGAGGTGGGTAGTTCCTTTTTTTTTTTTCCCTTAGATAAACTCCAAATTGTTTGGCTATAGAGAACTATTTCTTGAAATCATTTGAGATTTCCTCCCCACTTAGAGAAACACTCTGCAACTTAACAAAATACCTTCAAAAACACCCCTAGAGGAGACATGATTTTTTTACAGAATTGTTCACAGTAAGATTGTGCACCGTATTGCACAAAAACACAATGCAATAAACTTACGGTCATGGCTGTCCAAGCTAACATGTAATATAACTCATGTTAGCTCTACACTTGTCTGCCTGCTAAGTTCATAACTTACACCTCATTGTATTATACTATTAAATATGGCAGCATTGACTTACCATAATGCTGTTTATTCAGTAGCGTGAGAATGGTGCTCCATAACAGAGCTGTCTCACTATGTAAATTTCATGTATGTTTATACATATATATACACCAATACTCACGAGAATGTGTATACCCAGTATAAAAAAAAACCTTGTAAATTTTTATCTCTGAGCCCATTTTTCTTTTTTTGGTTAAACTTATTACAACCTTAAAAAGAAAAAAAGTGCAGGTGTGATACATACAGACACACAGACGTTACTCTGAGGAGCTCAGAATTGGACGAACCCTAATTCTTGTTTTTTAACACACTACCATCTTTGGTCCTTGTAGGGTCCTATTCATTCATTCATTCATTCATTCATTCACTCACCCACTCAGGATGTAATGAACACCCCTGAACCTAGCACTCTAGCCACAGATCTAAAACATTACAAATAAGTTTCACTAACATGCCATTTCTCTATCCAACCTTAAGCTTCTTCAGGGGTGTTAGCCACCATCCTAAATTCTGTGTTTATCATGTTGGTGCCTAAACACACATACACATACACACACTTACATGCTTGAGCAAGGACTACAATAAAAATACTAAATTTTATAAAAAGTCCTTATCCTGAATGTAGTCATCTGTGGCCTGCTTCTTGCACTCAAGTATAGTCTAACTATACTTGAGTTATATTGTTGCAGGCATCTGTGGTTGTCTACACTGTAATATTTTATAGTAGAAATAAACAATTTTACCCTCTTTTCCTATGTATGGTAGGTTCTAATTTTTTGCCATTATACATATTACTGCACATATTTCTGTGTATATCTCCTGGTACAGATGTGCAAGAGTTTCTCTTCAGTAGGTACCTAGGAATAGAATTACTGGGTCCTACTTCATGTTCAACTTAACAAGGTAAAAATCCTTCAATTTACATTCCTACCAGGCATATTTAAGATACTCTTTTAGCCCACATCATCTCTAATAGTATAATAAACTTCCTAGTGTTTGCCAAACAAATGAGTGTAAAATGGTATTTAACTTGGGTGACATTTTATTATTTATTGCTTAATAATTTGTAATCTGTTTTCTGCTACCAGAATATAATCTTCATAAAGCCTGGTACTTTGTCTTCCTTATTTTATTCCCAGAACCTGTGATAGTGTCTGGCACATAGATGTATTCAATGAATAATTATGAAATGATTTACTATGAAGTTATTTATTATGAATTATAAATTGATCTTCAGTACCACATTTATATATGAGAAAATATACATATAATTAGGGCCTATAGTAAAATTTTAAAAGTAAGCATTTATAAAAGCAATCATAGTCTACTTACCTTTCTGAAGGTGAATAAGACTATGATATTATTTAAGTGAAAACTATGACATTGCAAAGATTTAAAAGGAAATTTTCCCTCTAATAATCACCAAGATCTTTCCAAAACACAAACCCACCCATTAAATCAATGACAAAGTATTAGTTCATGGTTGGTTCTCCAAAGACCTAGAATAGCTGCCTTGCAACACAAACAATCTTAATACCTATTTACATAATGATATAAAGACCTCTCAGAGTGTTCTAGTACTCATGTATCATTAAGACATAAGTTTATATTAAATAGCTTATCAGAACTCTTAATTTTTTAAATTTTTGATCTAGGAGAATGCAATGTTGGAAATAAATATTGGTAAGATTTGAATGTAGATCATCTGGGGCAGTGATTGTTGAAGTACAGTTTAAGGAACTGTGAGGATACCTCCTACCCTTTCTGGGCGCTTAGAAGTCCCTTTCTTTCTCCACTATGTATCTTTGTGGGGCCAGATTTTTTTTTTCATGTACTATATTTAAAGTGACCAAGGCAACCAATTGAATGCCAAAGCAGATACACGAATCTAAAGGTCCTCTATAAGCCTGAGATTTAAAATCTTTAAACTTTAAAATTTAAAATCTTTAAAATTAAAATCTTTAAATCTTTGCTCACTATTTGTTTTGGAAAATATAATTTCTGTAAAGAGATCTTCTTAAATTTTAATGAGTTTACTTTAAATACTCAATTTGCCTCCATTTTATAGCTAATATAGTTAACATCGATAGATGAAACCTATCTAAATGAAAGCCCTTTGCAAGTCTCAGAGTTTAAGAAATTTACTGAGTCATAGTAGCAAAATGTTTGAGAACTCTTACTCTTGGGAAACACCTATTTTTAAATACATAATGATAAACACAAAAATGTGCTTATATTTATAAGAGTCACTGACATCATTCATCGAACATTTATTGAACTCTTACTATATATGTCAGAGTGCTGAGCTATTGGGATACAGTGATGAAAATTGAATACATATCTTTTCCCTTATAGAGTACAGCTGGTCTAAGCTGGCAGTTACAAAGTAATTGAGGGGATGTGGCTTCATGGGAGAGTTTTGTCAATGTTGTTATTTAAGTTATAACCCTGGTACTATGGAAAGGTAACTACTGAGTACAGGCCTACCTCAAAAGACATTGTGGGTTCTGTTCCAAACCACTGCAATAAGATGAGTCAAATGAATCTTTTTCATTTTCCAGTGCATATAAAAGTTAAGGCCACAGATCACCGTAACAAATATATTAATAATGAAAAAGTTTGAAATATTTCAAGAATGACCAAAATGTGACACATAGAGCTAGGTGAAGTGAACAGATGATGTTGGGAAAACGATGCTAATAGACTTCCTGGAGGGAAGGTTGCCACAAACCTTTGGTTTGTTAAAAAACAAAAGAAAACAAAAACAACAAAACAGTATCTGTGAAGCAAAATGAAGTGCAATAAGACAACGTATGCCTGTAAAGTGAGATAGATTAGCGTTTGTTGGTTAAAATGTATGGTTATGGTTTTCCGTACATGGTTGGCTCAGTGGGTTAAGCAGCCAACTCTTGACTCCCTCTTAGGTCATGAATTTAGGGTCATGGGACACCCCCCCCCCCCACTCTACTCAGTGGGGAGTCTGCTTCTGGATTCTCGCTCCTTCTTGCTGTGCCACCCCCATGCATGTTCTCTCTCTCTCAAATAGATCTTAAAAAAAAAAAAAAGTATGCTTTTGTTTCACTCCTGCTCTCACACACATAAATTACGTAAAAAATTTTTAAATTGGAGACAATGTGTTGAAAAGCAATCAATTAAAATGTAATGCATTAAAATAAATGGATGTGAAGTGGAGAAGCACATAATTTAGAAACCATTTCAGAAGATCACATGTGAACAAACAATATGCAAAAATGCCCGTGTTTAGGTTAAATGTTTAATGAATGTATTTTCCATATGTATAGAGTCAAATGTACTTCTTATTTATTAATATTTTTGAATGATAGCTTCAGTTCTTTAAAAAAAATATTAAATAAAAACTGTAATGACATTATGCCCTATTTCACTCAGTGACCTATTCTGTCAGGCAGGATATACATTTTTGGGCAAAATTTTTCTGAAAATAAAGACATGTATAAAATATCTCTAAGTTATTTCCGAAGCTATAAAAAGAATAAGAAAAATAAATTTCCTTTCCGATAAGGAAAATAAACCACACATAATGAAAACAAACTGGCTAGAAAAATATTCATTTGATTATTTTCTTTGGCGATTAATTAAAATCTATGTACCAAGCATCACAAGCGTGGTGCTACAGGTTCCTAAGGACACAATCTACAGTGAAGTGCTGGTTCGCTATAAATTGATAGGGTTTTAGAATCCTGAGGTGAAACCAGAGGAAGCCGCAATGCTCACTTCATTACCCTGTTGCCATCTTGGATTTTACATGCTGTTTTATATATTGATTTGGTGCCTTTTTACCTTATTGATACAGGCTCTTATACCAAATGCTTCTACTCATTCTGCCTAGCTATCCTCCTAGGTATTTTTAACTAGATGTAAAGGTAGTCGCAATGCATTGTCTAATTATGATTATATATTTTTTTACAACTGACATCCTTCACTGAGTAAGAGAGTGTAACCACAGGCCGACCATTAATGTTTCTTAAATCATCTCTATACCAAAAGGGAAAAACGTGCTCTCAGCATTACGTCTGGAATGCAAAAGTATGGCTTTATGCATTTGAAACTGTATTGGCAGGTTCATGCTATTTTATGATACACTTGGCTTTCTATCGTCTTCTGGTTCACTGCAGCGATTGGCTTGTTCCACCGTGCCCACCCTCTTTCTGTCTGGCCTCGTGTCTGAGCCAAGCACCGTGGGCACCCGTGGGGTGAACTTGGCAACTGTGAGACCCAGATGCTGAGCTCCAGTATGTAATTTTCCAGCAACAGCATCTGGGTGTTTGGTTGGCCTTTTATGTGGCTTATGTTGTCTGTCATGGTAGCTGTAGAAAGTCTGTAAACCTGGCACAAGATTTGTCTCCTCATCTGCGGGCCTGTCTTGTCTGTACAAAATGTCATTTCCTATCGATGCTTACTTGGCGCTGTACAGTTAACCTCGATGACACATCTGGATAAGGAACAGAATGACATTTCCTGGCAGTCACCAGCACATTTAACCTTTGCACGTCTTTGCCTTCTAACTTGCCTGCCCAATCACATGCTATATATTTCCTAAGGAGATTCTCTGGTTGTAGGTTCACTCTTTGTCCCCATTTCTACTGTGAATCAGAAAGTGTAATAAAATGATTCAGTGGTTGGCACATGTGTGCAGGAGCCGTATCTCCGTGATTGGGCCCCTAGGGCTCTAGGCTTCTCTCTGTTTCAAGTTCTAATTTTAGACCTGGACTATGAAAATCCAATTCATATCTCCTATGCCGTATTCATTGTTGGAATAAAAGAACAAGATTATTAAAGTTTAAATAGGGGAGGTCTTTTAATCAGGGTTTTAACACAACACGGATGTCTGTCTTTCACACGGTACTTCAGCATATATCAAATCCTTCGCCATTTTGTGTCTCCACAACACTAGATCTTATAATTTGTAAAGATGGTATGTTTTTATTTTTCTCCTTTCTGATTTGATCTCAAGGAATTAAAAAAAAAAAGTAACCTTTAGTAAGAATTTGTAAGATTGCAGTTCATTGGGGAATAGTTTCTTAGAATATTCGAATTTACATAGTCTTGTTGCTATTAAACCAGTAAAATGAATGAAACTGAAATATTAAGTCATCAGAATTTTTTTCTAAGTTTAAGTTTCAGAAGAGAAAAAATATTGTGAGAACTGGATTTGTCTTTTCCTGTAATCTAACTTAATAAAGAGCAAAAATAATGTAGGTGCACAGTTGTCCTTGATGTGAAAACATAACTCCCTATATGGTAAGATATGTGACATCTTTCCTACTGACAAGTGCTTACAGTCCTGTTCATTAATTTTATCACTAACATAAACTTTTAATATGCATATGATCAGAATATAGGACTTCCAGGGCAGCTTAAAGTGACTGTAACCTGTAATTACTGTTCCTGTACTTGATTATAATAATCTGATTGCAATTATTCAGTGATTTTAATACAAGCCTCAAGCTACATAACAATAATTCAAGTTCAGTGATTGGGAACATGTTTCTGTTTGGCTGTGAAATGATGTTTTAATCCGTGGTGATTCAAAGATCTGAACTACACTTCTGTTCAGGTAATTAAAGCACATTTATATTGTCAGATAGAGTAACCTTACTTTGAAATAGATTAATTAATGCCAAAATTGCATATAAGTCAGAATAGATCAGTACCATGTATTTAAGAAAACGAAATAAAGCAAAGATTCTTTTGGCTGGATAACTTGACCTCTATGACTATGTATCCCAAAATGGCAAATGGAGATGAAGGAAGGAGACAAGCTGGAGACAAAGGATCTGTCAGGTATAGCGCATTAATGCTACTCTAAATAGAAATACTGAATTACGGTGCTTGAAAGGCTTTAAAGTCAATTGACAGGTATTTACTCTATAGAAAATTTCTGGAACTACCAAAAATGAAGAAAAACATTAAACGCAGGAATGATTTCAAAATAGAGGAGGCAATAATAAATAGCAAGAACAGAAACGAACAATCAAATATTTTAAATAAAGTTTCTTTAGAGGGACGCCTGGGTGACTCATTGGGTTAAAGCCTCTGTCTTTGGCTCAGTTCCTGATCTCAGGGTCTTGGGATCGAGCCCCGCATAGGGCTCTCTGCTCAGCGGGGAGCCTGCTTCCCCCTCTCTCTCTGCCTGCCTCTCTGCCTACTTGTGATCTCTCTCTGTGTCAAATAAATAAGTAAAATCTTTAAAAAAAAAAGTTTCTTGAGAAAAGAAGGAATCTTTGGAGAGAAAAAAATACTATATAGATCTGTGATGATATGCTGACTTCCTACTTTGATAATTTTTTAATTAAAACTAATAAGCGATAAATCTTCACTCTAAAACAATAGAGAACAATAAATAGGGAACAGTAAATAATGCTCCCAGACCCTTCGACTTAATCTAATGGTAAAGTTCAAAATGAGACGTATACAGAGCTCTAAGAGTGGGATAACAGTTTGAAGGTACTATGTTGAACTAGAAAGTCAAAATTACTGGACTGCCTGAAGGGGTAGATGAGGCAGACCCAATAGACTTCCTTGAAAAATGGATCCCTAAGGCTCTTCAACTCAATCTAATGAGCGACCCAATTTTCTTATAGAGGTGCTTAAGAATTCCAGGAAACAAAGGAACAAGGAGACAAAGCATAATCCTGACTTTTAAAGTCCCCAGTTGGAGAAATAAAGAATGAATTACCTGTATGTGTCCCATATTAAGTATCCAGTACAAAAAACAACCCAAAGAACAACACATTCCCTTTCTGACACGAGAACCACATTCAAGTGAAGGATCTGGAACGTATTTTTCATGCTGGTTGATTTCAAAAACTGTATTATAGCCGGGGAAATGAGGATAAAATGTTTATCTGTAGCTTAATTACAGCAAGGAAAGTGTGAGATGAAATCAATAATAGGGATCTGTTTGGAAGAAAATTCCCAAGGACAACTCCTTAAGGAAGGCAACGATTCTAAACAACTGACCACGATGAACTTGAAGTGATTTTTCACAGCCCAAGAGGGATTTGGCATATGATCGCCAGATGCAGCAGGCAGTATTTTTGAACCACATTCCCAAGTGAATTTACTCCCTTTCCCTTCCTAGTGTATTCCTGAAGAAAGTGCTTTACCAGACTTAATATCTTAGTCTAATGTCAAACCATCTCTTGATTTAGGAGGAAAAAAAAAAAAACGTAGAGACTTAGAGCATGGTATTTGATCAGTGAATTCTTGTTAAGGTTACATAACTTGCCTGGTTTTGAAGGGTTGGGAGTGGTCAGAGGAAAAACAGTTTTTCTCAAGCCATTTTCTTTTGCTATGCCTGGGCAGGGGAGAAAGACCCTCACAGTAGTGAAAAAGACTCCTAAGTTTAAGTAATGTAATAAAGCTTTAAAAAAAATTATTCCATAGGTGTGGTATTGAATATAAGTCTCTTTAACCAGGTGGATACTAAGGTTTGTTTTCTTGCCTCATACATGCTGGTGAGAATTTTAGGATCTATATATTAAAAAAATTCTACAAAGCTGGATAGAGTATTTCAGGTAATGCATGTAGCCTGAAAGTAGTAGTAGTAGTTCCATTTGAAACCAAAAGTATAAAATATTTCCCAAACAATTTTGAGAATTTATGAATAATGTAGAAATGAAAAATAGGCAATATGAAAATAGGAAATCATTTTTATAAAATACATAAATTTTTATAAAGTAAAAAATAATTTTTATGCCTTATGACCTATAACTTTTAAAAAAATTTCTTAAGATTTTACTTATTTGAGACAGAGAAAGAGCAAGCCTGAGTTGGGGGGAGGGGTGGATGGGGAGAGAGAAGCAGACTCCCCGCTGAGCAGGGAGCCCTGTGGGGAGCTCAATCTCAGGACATGAGATCATGACCTGAGCACAAGGCAGACCCTTAAGTGACTGAGCCACCCAGGCACCCTGACCTGTAACTTCTTTTAGTATCTTATATTTGTCATCATTTATTATTTTTTTAAAATCAACTCAAAATAATTTTTTTAAGTCTTAGAGAAAGATAGTAATGATTTACTTCATTAACAGGTTTATGTACTTGTATTTTAAGTCTCAAAGATAGCACTTCAGACTAAGGCCACCCCTTAGCTACTGCATGAAGCTAAGGAAGGATTTAAGTGTTTCATGGTAAACTTTAAAATTATGCAGTCAAAAATAATTGCTGATACTCTCCATTATCCTGGAGGCTTGGGCATATTTTTGTATGAAAGCTACTTAGACATAAAATAACTATCAGTTTTGAGCCATCAGTTCCACAGTTCTTACTCTGTGTAAATATTGCCCATTGATGATTTAAGATCAACTTTGGTAAGTTGGTGGTAAAACTGTGATTATATTCTGTGGAAGGTTAACTGTTACTTCAAGATACGTACAATAGACCACAGACAACTATTCAGAAAAGTAGAGCAAATACAATCTTGGCACATAAAGATTTAACTTGTTGATAGAAGCATATCCCATATTAACAGTATTTTGATTTAAAGAGAACTAAGTATCAGATAACAGAATATGCACATTTGAAGTTGAGATGATTTGGTCAAAAAAAAATGAAGCAATTCTCTAAGGTTATATATTTGGTCAGTGGTAAAACCAAGAAACCCATGTTTCCTGACAACTTGGGATACTTTGCAATGCCTTATTCATAGTTTAACATGAAGTGAATCATTCTAAAAACGTGTATTTTAGAAAGGAACTAATAGGAATGAATCAAAGTAACAAAATCCCTAAATTTATGTTTTCCTAAAAATAATACATACATGAAACCTAGAAGACTATATATATAAACTTATTCTTCTGAGTTTATTGTAATTTCCAGTTAATTACAAAGTAAAACTCAGAGAAATTATGTAGCCTTCCCTTATCCTTACCCATTCCTCTTGGCTGGATAACACAAGGCAGGAAGTCTCCATGACTATAATAATCTCTTAACACATCTGTGAGAATCAAATGTTATTAAGTGGAAAATTTGTAACTTATAGATAAGTTTTAAGATACTCTCAGGAAGGCCAACACTTGTAACTAAAAAACAATAGTTTGGTCTCAGCACCTTTGTTTTAATGTACCATTTAGCTGTGAGTGCTCTAAATATTAATCTTACCCAAGCCATCTTTTCCTCATCCCACTTCAATAGACTGGTGTTTTATTCATCTGAAGTGGTTTCAATTTCCAATAATGCATCAAAACCAATAAAATAAACGGATATACAGCACCTACATTTAAATCTCCGGAGATTTTTTCCAAATCATTAACCAATGTGAGCAGCTTACCGCTACTTCCCCTATTGCTTTTGCCTAATGACACTTGGTTAATATCTAGCAGAAGGATGCTTCTATCATCATAATAAACTATTGGTTCCAACTGTATATCATGTAGGAAACCACACTTTCATTGACCACAGCCACCACAAATTCACATTGTAACTTCCTTTTTCTGTGTAAGCAGTAGTTGATTATAAACTCATCCATTAGCATCTTTAGCCCTAGAAGTTCAAATGACCATCTCTATCCTAACCTGTATATCGTAATTTTAACAATGATGGTGCAACTGTATGTTTAAGTCTGCTTTAAGAAATTGGTGTAACTGATAGCCAGTCATATGTCCAGTGCTGGGTAAAACTCAAAAGACCTACATTACAGCCTTAGTTAAGGTTCTAGAGAAGTGACTTAACCTTCAGTACGGCAAGTTGCATTATAATTTTTTTCATCCATATAATACAAATGTACCTCAAAGAGTTTGGTGGTAAATTTTGTGTAATCAAGTTATAAACGTTCCAACTATGTATGAAGTTAAGTACTGGATGTATTGTGGATTAAATAGGAGTTTAAAAAGGCTACAGAAATAGTAAATGGAGAACATGTTAATCCATAAAGGTGACATTTCTTGTTTCAAAGAAAAACAAATTACTTACAGTTTTTTCTTTTAGCAACATTATTTTTTCAGGCTTGACTGTAAGGTGAATGGTTTTTGTAGCGTACCAATATCTATCTGCTTTTTAAAACTGACCCTTCCATTGGCTTGTATAGCCTATAGCATATTAAAACAGTTACTACAAAATGGAAGAACACCTCCTCAGTTTAGGACAGTGATTCTCAAAGCGTGTTGGCTTAACCAACAGTGTAGGTGTCATCTGGAAATACACTAGAAATAGAACTTCTTGAACCTAGCCCTAACCATACTGAATCAGAAGTTGTGTGGTAGGACCCATCAGTTGTTTTTATTCTCCCTCTTTTCTGACAACTTTGAACAGCATTGGTTTAAACAAATATTTTGGGCTTTGTGGATCATACAGTTTCTAAAGCCATCCTAACAGCGCATAAATGAGTGGACACAGCTGTATTACAGCAAATTTCATTAAAAAAAAAAAAAAGTGGTAGGTTGAATTAAGCCTGTAGGCTATAGTTTGCTGACTCCTAGTTTAAAACTTTTTCTTTTCTTTTCTTTCTTCTTCTTCTTTTTTTTTTAATAGTTCTCTCCCTTTGCTAGTTAACTTTTATTAGAACCTAAAAGTCCTATATAGCTACCCAAATACATTTTGAAATGAGATATTAAGGGGGAAGAGGATGAGTGAAGACCCAGAAATGAGGACAGAACTGCAGAAAAGAACATGAGGGGTGGACATTTGGGGTTTGTAGGAAGAACAGTAGGTGACATACTGGTTGGTTTGCTCTAAGAGGGGTGCTTCATTGATGTGAACAGTATCGTACATGTAATGGTCATATGCTCAGAACTTTTAGGCTGTGATACCTGGAATAGCCCAACTAAGTCCTAGAAAACAATAGTTGGGTAAAATATAAGCTATTTCACATTTACTGTAGAACTACTCTTTGAATGGTTTTATATTGAGAGGTATACTTTGAGTCATTACTTAGATTTAAGCATTCATTCCTGTAACCATTTGAGATAATATCCATCTTTATTTGAATTTTCTTTAAAAAGGGCAAAAAAAGATAATGCAAAAAAGGGGGGGACACAAATAATGACTTACAGTGACTTTTAAAACAATATAGATACCATCTTAGTTACTTGAAGACCATTTACACTTAAATTGCTTAGCCAGTATTATCTAACAGGTCCATCATTTTTCCCTCTGTATAGACAAAGTAACCCATGCCCACCTAGATCACAGAAGTAAAGCATGGTAAAATCTAGAAAAGAATTGTTTTCCAGACTCTGATCATGCTCAATCCTATGCATTTTAGAAGATGCATTTCCAAACGCCTTACTTGTACCTTTGGGAATGGGCCATTTAAGGTCTAGAAAATGATCAAGAATAAAAATTTTCAAACTAATAAACAGCAACAAGAACAGAGCTAGGTGTTGTGTTTTTTGAGGAAGAGGCACAGGTATGTTTCAGATCAGGGGCAGAGTGAGATCTCAAGTACTTCAAGTTGAAATGATAATCATAACCTCAACAGACTACATGCAGACTTGAAAAAGTAGTCCTTGCACCAGCTACATTTATTAAAACAAGCTTAACAGATTATAAAGAACTTGAATTATACCTTATTCAAATGTAAAAATAGGTCTTGCTAGAGAACTTAAAAGAAATATAAGGTAGGAAAATAAACTTGCATAATTTCCTCAATGATTAAGTGATCTTACCTTGCCATGTAAAGTCATTAGATCATCATTAAAATTATCCCGAGACAATGTTTAAAGTTCTGTGTTGTATGCAAAGAGTATATATTGTATACTTCACAATTCTGTGAAGTATAAACGGGACATATTTATAAACAGTTAAGAACTACTGTGTCGGATTGAAATATAATTTTAGAGTACTTAAAAACTTGTAAGGTGGGGGCACCTGGGTGGCTCAGTGGGTTAAAGCCTCTGCCTTCGGCTCAGGTCGTGATCTCAGGGTCCTGGAATCGAGCCCCGCATCGGGCTCTCTGCTCGGCGGGGAGCCTGCTTCCCCCTCTCTCTCTGCCTGCCTCTCTGCCTACTTGTGATCTCTCTCTCTGTCAAACAAATAAATAAAAAAAAATTTAAAAAAAAACTTGTAAGGTGATAGTATATCACTTATTTTTGATATATATTTTTGATATATCACTTATTTTTAATATGCAACTTTGAAGTCAATTCCTTAAAACAGTGAAGATGGAAACCCTTAGGAATTTCAAACCCCTAAAATTGTTTTCCGTATTGCATAATTCAAACCTATATTAGTATCTGTATGAACTTAGTGTGAATTTGCAGAAATGGAGCCCAATTTTGAACTATATTAGATTGTATATAACATAAATGAAATATCATAGGTATAGATATTCACTGTTACCATTAGATTCAAATAATTGAGCAAGTCACATCAAACAGTACACTACTGATGAAGAAATTCATAACTGAAATAAAGTGAGGAGTCATTCACAAAGATAACTGATGAAAAGAACCAAAGTAGAATTAAGCTCTAAATTAACTTGAGTCAAAGCATAACAACCAGGAAGTAGAATGAATCAACCACGGTCATTTTGCACAGCCTCTGGTCTTGTTGGATTAGCAACAATTTTGACTCAGGTTTTACCTTAAAAACACGACAAGGTCACAAATGAAATTCTGGACCTCATCCAAGTTTAGTGTTTGTAACATGCAACAGATATTCTTTTTTTTTTTTCCCCAAATATGTTTATTTTATTTTTTCAGTGTTAAAGATTTATTGTTCCTGCACCACACCCAGTGCTCCATGCAATACGTGCCCTCAAAACCCACCACCAGGCTTGCCCAACCCCCACGCCCTTCCCCTCTAAAACCCCCAGTTTGTTGCTCCTAGTCCACACTCTCTTATGGTTCATCTCTCCCCTCTGGTTTCCCCCCATTCACCCCTCCAAAATTCTGGGACAAGAAATCGGAATTCCAATAAAAAAAAAGAAGTTGGAATTCCTATGAATTCTTGAGATTACCCAAATCCTAAAATACTCTGTTTTTATAACATTTCATTTTCGTGTTTTTAATTATCAGTGACTGAACAAAATAATAAGCAGTTAACGTTTTCATGTGGTAAGGTTATAAATTTGAGAACTATTTTATGAAATAAACAATGAAAAACAAATGCACATATTATAACACACCAAAATACTGTGACAAGATTGGTTATTTCCAAATAAAAAAATTGTATTTATTGGAGACACTTGAAAATAGGTAACACTAAAGGAGGAGAAATAATATAAAATATGCCAAATAAAAATAATTTAAAACATTGGAAATACTAACTCAAATACTTCTCAGTTATCTTATGTTAAAACACTCAAGTCACTAATTTCTCCCACTAAAATAATAGTGGTATTTGTTTCATCATAAATATTTAAGATGTAGAAAAATTTATTTCCTATTGACATTGGTTGAGTAGTTGAAAGTGTTTCCAAAAGCATTTTCAACTTGGGCATTCAAGTATGTGTTGCCTCATGTAAGTTCATGGATCACTTTTTTTTTTTTCTTTACTCTGGATTTTGCTTTTGAAATTTTCCTCGGGTTGACCTTTTTTAAGGTCAGTTTAGGATTTCATGTTGGAAATCTCATACATGTTGTCTTCTCGGAATTTTGTCTAGAATATTTCAAGGAGCCATAGTCTACAGAAAGTACTGAAATAGAGCAGTGAACATTACTAAATAGAAAATACAGCTTTTATTTTTTTCAATGCTGTCAAATTGAAGAGCAGTATGTGCATCAATTACCAATTTAATAATTTACTTCCATGTTTGTTCCTTGGAACACCACTCATAGTGTTTGTATAAAGTATACAATATGTATAAACTTATTAATATTTTAAACAACTCACTGTAAGCAGCTCACAGAGCCAAGAACAAACATTTAAAACATGGCAATGAGCACAATCAACATCAACTGATTAGATCATGACTGCCTCTGGCTTATGTGATCCTGTCCTGGTTCCAGGAACTGTCCACCTTGACACTTGACTCTGAGTGTCAGGGTGTCTTCATTTTAACTTGATGTCAATAAATTCTTTCAAACTAGTAATGTCTCTTTATTGATTTTTAAAGTCTAATCCTCACAGAATACATTTTTAGTTTTTTTCCCAATTCCTCAACTGATAATTCTTAAATACTCAAAATTCAAAAAAACACAAATTTCCCAAAAGACACTGGGAAGAAATGGCCACATGAGGATAGTATTCAGGCCAATTTTATTATAGTCATACTCATTGTATTCCTGTCTTAGTATTTGTGTGATGAGTCTATATGCCAGCAGGTTTTTGAACTTAAGTCCCACAGAGCAAGGAAAGTGGCATTGATAGGATCCCTGTACTTACTAATGCAAAATAAAGCACCCGTCACCATCAGAAAATTACCCCCAGATATTAACCTCAAAAGTAACAGCTGTCTCATAACCTACTGGCGTGTTACTTGGGAAAAGAGTAAATTGTTCATGAGAAAGTGCACAGCAGTCACTGAGATGGGGAGATAAATGGGTCAGTAGTGACAGACTGCAAACAAAAGTTATATCCAGTAAGTAAGGAAGTGATTCTAACAGTTTACAATAGAAAACATGTGATTCCTTTTATTTTGAAACTAACTCAGTTAACCAGCATGTCAAGTCATGATTTATGTGTGCGAAAGACAAAATACACTGTGAATGATAAAACTGGTGCCAAGAAGCATAATTTAGGAGGAATGCAAATTCTTTTCATTTATACAACCATCCCCTGCACGGGTGTGTGTGTGTGTGTGTGTGTGTGTGTGTGTGTGTGTGTGTGTGTCTGAAGTTGGTAAGTTGGTAAATGCCTTGCTGATTTCTATAAAATAATAAAATTTCATTAAATGATTGTGTAATATGCTTGGCTTTTGATTTATTTAGAAAGGGTAGGGTGTTTGTTTTTGTATTTGTAGCTATAACTTGGCCTAAAGTTAAATGATACTTAATATTCTTACAAAGTGTATGAAGTCCAAGAAAACAAGCAAGTGAACATTTAAAGGAAGACTGTCAAAATGAGAAAGACAAATGCAAAACAGGGGTCCTAGAAAACGATCTAAGCTTTGTTTATTCTTTTGCGTTATGTATGATAGCGAAAATACTGTTCAAATTTTTTCGTGTACAATCCATAACATTGATAATACAGTTGACCCTTATAAAATAAATAGCTGAGTTTGAACAAATACCCACGCACTCAACTCTTTGATCTATGTGACTGAGGATTCGAGAGGTGATTCAATGATTAATACTGTCATTGGGCATATTTTTCTTTAAGAATTCCTGAAGTCTTTGGTGAGGGCTGACTTTAGTTACCATGTCCTTAGCATATGTTCTTTTGAAGAGCAGCTGTTCTACAGCTTTGTGAAGCAAAAGGCATTAAGACTAATATGGGATCTAAAGCAAGCACAGGGGTGGTCAAATGGTCGGTTATATGTCAATTACAGCAAGTTGGGCAATCTTCCAGTCCATCAGCTCTACAGTGCCCATTAAAGCAAGCATCAATAAGAAACATGCCTCACTTGACAGCTATAGGCTTTAGCTTAAACTGTGTCAATACTGAGGAAGATTCATGGAGTTAAATTTTGATTTTAAAAAAATTGCATTTGAGAAAACGAATTATTTTATATAGCATGATCTGCATTAAGTCAGTCAAGAATTGGGCTAACCAACCACAGGTATCTCAAAATTGATATTATTAAACATTGAGGGAGTTTATTTGGCTTAAGAAGAACTTTTATGTCCTCTTTCTATAAATAATATGGCCCTTAACTGGTTAGGTAATAAGACATTTAGGCAAAAGTGTTAAATTTGTCAATCTAATTAAGGTCAAAATGAAAAGGAATAATAGCTGTTTCTTCTGCTACCTGTACCTGGAGAAGCTGTGAAAAACTAGGACTGAGTAAATCAAGCTACAGTGCCACTTTTTAAATCATTGTAGGTATGTAGATAGGCCTATATACACACAAATGTATGAATATCTACATAGTCATACAAATTTGTATATATACATATATATATATATGCAAATATATATATTTGTATACATACAAATACATACAGCTTAGGAAAGTTCATAGAAAGTTGTATTGCATTTTTTGAATTTCAAGAACCAACAAATGGCAACTTTTATATTTTACAATGAAAGATGTTGCTTTACTCTTAAATGTAAAGCAATTTACCAACTTTGTAGGCTTGTACTCTGTTGAGATAGCTAATGAGTTGCCACATGGTGGCAACCCATTAGAACATTCTCAGTTGTAGGGATGAGGGATTTGTGGATGAGACAGTTTCACAACATTTTTTATCTAATCGAAAATTGACTCCAATACTTCCTCTAAGGCAAGAGAGAGATTCCACCGAGACCTGTACCTTCCTTCACTCAAAGGTAATTATCAAGCTCCAGGAATGATTGGCTTAATAAAATTTCTAGTGATCATATACAATGCATAACATAAATCAGAAGACTGAGCATTCCTATAAATACTACCAACCTACCAGGATAGATACAGCTATCCTGCTCTCAGATTTATCTACAGTGCATGTCTCAGTTAAGCATTTTACAAATATTCAGCTGTAGGTTGTTCTTTTAAAAAATCTTTCTGGAAAATGTGTACAAGCATACATATACATATATATAGATTGAAATCAGTGACAAGACACAAATTAGTAAGTAGAAGGGAAGATTTTTACCATAAATGTTTATATGCAAATACAGCATACAGGTTTGGAACTGTCTTTGTTGAGATTTTCATTAAAGTAATTTGATTCCTGAAATTCTTCTCTATTTAGAATCACTGGAAAGAGCACTTGACCTACTGGGAGAGATATTAAAATAGATTCCTATCTGGAGAGAAAATAGAAGGGAATACTTTCTATTCATACTAATCCTGAAAATGTTCCAGGTCACTGACCCACACTGATAGAGTGTACATTAAACTCCACCTATCGTTTCATGATACATTTAATTTCTGGATACTAAATCTTAAAACGTTCCCGTTATAACCTAATACATTGTTTTTTCATCTTTCAAGGGGAAAGAAGATACCGTGCAATTCAAGCTCTTTGCACACAAAAATAGAAATATTGGATTGGACAATGTACGTGGCTTAATACTTAGGCCAAATTTTAAATATCTATGTGGAATTAAAGATAATGTTAAATCCCTGCTGCTGCTAGCCTTGCCTTAGATGCAAGAGAAAATAAATGCATTTTATTTTTATGGGCTTGGTAACTATCCAGAAAAATGTTTGAGTTAGAGATCAGGCAAGACTTAAAATTAAGTTTTTATTTTTTTTCCTGAATCACTTTTTGCCATTAATTACTGTTCGTATGTATTCTGCAGGTACTGTATAGAAGCATTTCAGTCAAAGATCTGTAATGAAGACTTAATTGAAAAGAATTATGTATTTTCATTTATTAACTTAGGTATTATAATATGGGGAAATGAGTATTTCAAAGCTTTTTAGGACTTTAATGAGCACATTTTAAGAGATTAGTAACGCCTCTTCAACTCACCCAACTTCTCAACCCCGCTCTAAGGGAATCACATGAGCACTTGACCTCAGTAAGATTTTAAGAAGAAAAACAAACTTCATAAAATTTAATCACATTAGTTGAAAGCTGGAAGGATGTTTTAATGCTTCTTCTAAGCCACCAAGTTCCATTACCTGAATCCTATCAACATAATCCTTTCTGAGGAAGAAAAGAATGAATCAAATGGAAAAGATTTGTAATTGAATTATCTTCAGTCTCAAGGCCAATTAGAAACATTTTTTATCAGCACACCTAGATATAACCTTGACTGTTTCTAATTAGTCCATCAACTCAGATAATAAGAAATGCAAGAACATTTTTACAAGGTTGTAAATTGAGAAGAGTTCATATTGTTGATAGCATTTGTATTATCCATGTATGAATAGATGGGGAGAAAAGAAGGAAAGAAGTGCATTTATAATAGGGTGAAGTGTTAGGACATAAAGTATTTCCATTAGCGAGTAAAGAAGGTCACTCCTCTGCACAGGAAGAATTACAATTCTATTGCTGCCTATGTTATATCCTTTTCAAGATATTACCAGGTTTTAGCCACTTGTGCTGTTTGACGAAAAATGAGTATGGTATGTAGTTTGTATTAAAGTGGAACTATCAGCACCATACAGATTTTTGGCATGAATTTTCCATAGAACAGATGATAGTAAAGCTGGATATTGGGAGTCATAGAATATATGCATTTCTAACTGAGTTCTGAGTAGTTAAAACATTTTTAAATGTCAAAGTCCATTTCAGAAGTGAAATTGAATTCAAAAGAAGGCATGCTCAATTCTCCATTTTGGTACTCTATTAAGGAATATAACATTCCCGTTATTTCTTGGGAAGTTTGATAAATGCATACCCTGAGTTCTCCTGAAAAGTGGTATTAGGAAATTAAATGGAAAATGATCATTGTTGCATGGATTATTGCCTGAGTGTGGTATGGGTTATTTTTATCTTATGCTTTTCCCAAAATATGTATTTCATACCATTGAGGTTAAAAAGTAATGAGTTAAAGAGGACCTCTCTGAACAGAAGTTTCCTTGTGCAAATAAGAAATCCAGTGGTTTGATGATAATACATCCAATCTATTCTTACCATTAGTGAAATTTCTTTGGTTTTTTTTTTTTCTTTTAATTTCATCTGAAGTTACTTTAAGAACTTTCTTTAATCCCATTATTTGGGAACTTTTTTCTTCTCCCTTCCATTTGTAGTTTTCCATCCGAGTATTTTTGTGCTGCTTTTTCTAACAGATGAATAATTGGAAATAGCTTTGAAGCAAACTTTATGTACCCAGTGAGTAAAGTTTGTTTCTCCACTGCATATGTATTTACTGGATAGTTACTAGAGATGAGCCACTTAATATAGATGACGTGGAGGTTAAAAATTAAGACATGGCCACTGTAGTAAGCAGCTTTTGCTCTAGACCTACTTGGTTATATGCTTGAATCCGAGAAACTGGGGAGGAGCAGTATCTTGATCAAAATGTCCTTTCTGCAATTGTTGATACATAAGACTAAAGCTGAACTTCTTCCAGTACGTACAAATGTACAAATGTTAATTTTTAAATATTGACATATACTCCTTTTATACTATTTCTCATTTCTAGAAATTGACTAATTTCAAGTAGGAGCTGAAATTTTCCATGAAAATGAAAACTTTTCTTACATCACAACATCTATTTGGTGGTTTTGAGCTACAATAAAGGAGTTGAAGGTGGGAAAGGAGTTTTATTTTATTCAAATATAAAATGTGTTGCATTTCCAGTTTGGTAAAAATAAAGATTGACTTAATTGATTTGGGAAGATCTTTAGCTTTTGAAGCTAGTTAAAAGCTGGAAAGAAAAGAGTCTCAGTGTGAACACACTGCCTGCAATTTCTAGCTGTAATTTGGAAGGGTTATTCGGATCATAAGAATTGCACCATTTGTCACTTTTGGCTTTATATCAACTAAATGAATGATCATGGCTAGAATAAAGAATTACTAACCCTACTCAATACCTATTTTTATTTACCTATCTTTTGTTACTATTAGTAACTATATTAATAATGGAGGGGTGTCATTTTTACTAGTTCTCTCTAGAGTTGGTAGAGTATATTTTCTTGAACATCTTCCTATTATGTTTGCATATACAAACGGATGAGGGTGGAGACACTAGCAAGCAATTCCTGTGAATTTGCAATTGAGAGATTGTAATGCTAGGTCATGACTTTTTTGCTCTGAGTGACTCAGAATCACTTATGAAAATGTACCCTTACTGGTCCTTGTTCTTTCCAGAAAGATGCAGGTCACATACAGTCTCCTGATGTCATCCCTGTGTGCACAATGTCATATATGTCAATTATAAGATGTGACTTCATACTTTGCCCCTGGGGAAAAACAAAAATTATGCGGACAAAAAACTAAAATACTCCTTTCCAATCTATAGTCAAGAGAGTAATTCTTAGGGGCTAGAAAAAGAAAGACTGTGAGGAGTTAATTTTGGGTTAAATATTGAACTAAAGTTACGCATTAAAGGAATTCAAGTTTGTAATTAATTTCTTGCCTGTAATGGCACCAATTATAAATTATATATTTAAAATACATTTTATTAATAATATATATTTTATTTGCTGCAATACTACATGTTTTTACTTAGTGATAATTATCTTTAAATGTGTTTTTACTTACAGAGTGATAATTATCTTTAGAAATGTAAGAAAGAGACAACAGACTGACTATAGCTATATAGCTAATAAGCTTTGCTTGGATGCTAAGAATAAAATTGGTGTCATTTCCGCTTATATTGGTTAGTGAGAAAGGAATGGCTAAAGTACTAATGGTCAATTCTAATCAAGACATAATATTTGCTGTCTTTTCTTATCTTCTCATTCACAAATCTTTCCCCACATTCTTTGTAAATAGTTTAAAATCTCCTCATCGGACATATGAACATGAAGATACACTTTCTTTCCAGATATCCAAAACGGGCACTTGTGTCGGTTGTTTGAAAACTTTTAATCACACATTTGCGTTTGTTACTGACGTTTTAATGTCCCAAAGTTGCTGTAAAGACTTACAAGAAAGCCCAAGAAAAATCATGAGCTGGGAGAAATAACCCTTTTAACCCGTAGAACATTAATATGCTACTTTCATTTTCTCAACTGAAAACTGTAGTGAAGTAAAAATGTCTCCACTGCGGTCAAATCTTACCTTGAGGTTAGGTGCCATTTATCTGTAGCTCAGGTATTCAAAACAATATAATTCTTAGTAACAGAAAAATAAAACCCAGGCTTCAGAGGATTGTCTCATTCTTCATAATTATTTTCTGCTTAATAATAGTCTTTGAATTTATAATCTTCTGTTTTCCTGCCTTGTCCATTAAAGGTAAGTTTTGACAGTATTAAAAAAAATTTTTTTGACAGTGTCCCAAAAAAGCCAAAACAAGAAGACAGTAAAGTGAAAGAGATGAGAACTTCATCCTTGCTTAAGTTCTTTAGAATTGACACTATACTGTGAAACTCTTAAGTGGAGAAATGAAAATCCAGATTTTAAATTAAAATTTCTTGATACTAATACTGTTTTACCAACTGAAGGTATGCAGCAGAGATACCTGGTCTTTATTTTGAGGGGTGAGTTGTAATGATTAAACAGTATAGACCATATATTTCACATCCCCTAGCAAAGCTAGTTTAGGTTAATAAATCCTTTCCATTCAGAAACAACTGTTGCAAATATGTAAATTCTAGACAATAAAACAGTGGCTTTGAATCCTGTAGTCTATTATAAGCCCCCAAATCATACTGGAGTTACTTAATATCATAGTACAAGATACATCTCACATAGTTTTGTCCTGTAAAGGCGGCAAATTGAATGTCTATTTTGGCGGGTATTAGCCTTTTTCTCTTAACTTTCAGGTGTCAGAGGATAGCACTTGGATTTTACATAGATAAATTTTATTTCTAAAGAATACAAGCTCTGATTTCAGATTTAGTCAGAAAAAAGAGACACATAAATCTATATGACCAAGAGAGATAAGTAGATCATAAAAAGTCCACACACATCATAATCCTACACGTCTAACCCAGATAAGAACAGTTACAGATTATTATGGCGTGGGTAGCTTGATAATCTATGGTGAATCGGGTAAATTTCAAACTATAACAAATACAATGGCTCATATATTTTTTTTAAAGAAACATTCCACAGAGGCATAAGTTTACCCTGAGATTTGTGTCACTAAGAAACTGAATAGTTCAAAGCCAGACATTATGTGACTTGCTTTGGATTGCTCTTATGAAAGGCACTACAGAAATGTCACCCTATTATAACCTACTGTATTTAAGAATTAACTGCTGCAAAACAGCCAGGGGAGATGAATATATACTGATGTGATCATCCCCGTCTATTACTCGCCAGCAGTTAATACAAAGCATACTTTAGAAAAGTCTGTAAGACAAAGAAATAAACACATTGTTAAAAGGGGTGCATTTAATATCAGGATTTCTTTTTATTAATTCTAACAGACCCTTAGACTATAGTATTTTCTCTTTAATAATAGGAGGCTTTCATGTAAATGATGCAATCAGTATGCCACAAGCGGGTTCTTTCTTTAGTGGGAGGAGTTAGCAGCTCCAACATTCAATTGACCTGTTTCCAAATAATCTACAGGAAAAAAATGAAGATTAAGTCCTCTAACAAGAGCAGTTTTCACAGCCTTGCGTACAAAGAGAAGGATTCGGTAAAAAGATGAGAGGGCAAGCCGCATTGTGCTGGCCCACTTAAATCTTATTTCCAATTCACTAAATGTGTTATTTGACTTGGCAAGTGAGCTAGTATGTGTATTAGATCAGCAGGGAGCCTAATCAAGGAGATGCCAAGTTTACTGCAGCCCCTCTGAGCTGCATTAGCCTCAACTAGTGACCTTAAGCAAAGTGGGTGGTTGAACCCAAAAGAGAATAGCATTAACTTTTGCTTGAAGTTCAGCCTGATTTGAAGTCTCCTTTTGTGCCTTATCCACCCCCCCCCCAAAAAAAAGAGAAAGAAAGAGAGAAAGAAAAAGCAAAAAGCATTTAACAGAATTGAATCTAGTCTGCTCAGCACCATCTTCACACGCAAGGCTTCATAGAAGCTTGCCTCCATTAATGCTGACACATGCAAAAGAAATGAAAAGCATTAACTCAGCTGAGGCCCTTGATTTTGCAGCTGCAGAACAATTCACTTTGTAACTCAGTAACTCAGATGGGGCTTTTCCACCCAGATAAACTGCTAATTTGCTAATTGATACAAAAAGTATTTTCAAATATTAAATAAACTGCAAATAAAGCAAAAAAAAAAAAAAAAAAAGAACAGGAATTACAAGGACGCATGAAAGATACATAGTTGAGTTTGAACATTTCTAACAAGTGAAGAATTGATAGACCTAGCCCCAGCCGTAGCCTTAACCAGGTACTCAGCGTTCCTACGAGGCATTCTTTTTCATGGAAACCATCATATGTGTGAGTGACCTCTCAACTATATTTTGTACCAAGGAAATCACAAACCTTTTTAGTTCAGGAAGTTGTTATGTAACTAACGTAACCGATAGATTTATCTATAAAATAGATTTGTCCTCAATTTGTTTTCCCTATTTAAATTCAGCTATCTTGTTTACATATGCAAAGATTTCTAATGCAGCTTTTATCCTTGGCCTAAAAGCAGCTGGGATTTAACTTTGAATTCCAGGATGATGGACTCACAAATACTCATACAGGAGAGATTTGTTGGGTATGTGGAGTGTAAAGTTATCAAAGCTCAAAATGACGAATGTTTTACAGGATGCTCTGTGAGCCATCGGCATAAAACTTTTCCCCCCACACACAAAATGTAAGCTGAGGTTCTGTTTTATTCCATCCTTGATTTTCACTGTTTGCTTGACCTCCCTCTTCAAATACGCGAAACGTAAAGCAGAGCAAAGCATCATCACCTTCTGGTAACGGTAGAAATTACAGTCAAAACCAAAAAGCAAAGCACCCTTCCCACAGATTCCTCTCCTTGGTGTTTAAGTGACGGGATGAGTGTACAAAACTCAGATTCAGCCTTGAGCTAGATGGTCCAGGTCACAGAGAGATTCGACTGAGGCAGTTTTAAAAAGACCATAAAACGACCCTATCAGTTTATGTTTCCAGATAGGATAATTGCCTTCGTATCACACATATTGAGAAAAAGTGGCTTAAAATAATCTGACTGGTGTTTGGAAATAGGACGCTTAAGTAATTGCCATTGATGCTGCCTTTTTAAACTCTGGGATTTCAAAACATTTTCCAAACATTAATTGCAATGAGACCCCTGTGAGGCTGATATTATCATACCTATTTTCCAGGACAATAAGCAGGGAACACAGGGCCCATTTCTTGCCTGGCCCCATGCCCTTCAGAGCTTGCCCAAGCTCAGAGCTCCCTTAAAAACCACTGGATCAGCTCCATGGGAGCACAGAGGAAAATGAGAAATGGGCTCTTGGACATTTAAGGGATTTTTGTAAGGTCGTGTGTGCAAGCGAGCTGTAGCTGAAAGTCATAGCCAAAATTCTAAGACTCTTTATTCAGTGGTTACATATATTTCCTCATCTATATAATACATGGAGAATATCAAGCTTGCAGGAATATGCTGGTAAGAAATGGAATCGGTCGCACGTTTTTTAATAACTTAATAAGAAATGCCCCCCCCCTGCTTTTGATTTGAATAAAAATGACTAGATTTTCACAGGCAGCATGTATAGGAAACAAGCAAGGACCAACAGTGAATTTTAGCATTGACTTTCAGAAATTGTGTAAGAGGTGCCAGTAGCCTAATTTGAGGTAGAGACTAGATTTCGCCCCTCTCACAGGTTGTGGTATAAAGAGGCATAGTCAGAAGGTGGAACGACGGGTTAAAAGTCACACCAAACATGCTGCAAGGCCTGTAGGCATCTCAACCTTTTTTTCTTTAATTGGGAGAAGAAGAGCTTTTGACTAAAGACTAAGTTCTACAATGTAGGCCGGTAGCCCAACTGGGAAATACTCTTGATTTGAACAGTTTGCAGCAGTTCTATTCTGAAGTCTTTATATAGATCCTCTTTCAATCCTGGGACACCTATTTTAAGGCAAAGGGGTATTTTACTAATTTCTTTAATGAAGCTTTGACTGCAAGCAATACTTGGAGTTGGTAATCATCAGCTGGTTCCTTTCCCCTTCTGCACTGCAGGAATGAGGACAGTTTCACAGCTGGTTGTCAGCACAGGTCTTATTACCAACACCAATTATTGATTTTTAAAAGGCCTCCACTATTAGTACCCTGCTACATCTCTTCACACACAATATGTGTTTTAAAAATTCCTTTTTAAAAAACATAAAATCTAAGTCTAACCTTTCTATCATCAGTGTGCTTGCTCTTAACATTTTATCTTAAATCTTCACAGGAAAGCAAACCAGGAATCTTTTTTTTTTTTTTATTCTCCTGGTCTAATTTAGAAGCGGAGATGCTTGCCCATATGATCTCTCTGGCAGGTATCACGTTAGGAAAAGCAAATGGTGGTCAGTGAAGAGAGAATAAAAGAACACAATTAGAAACTTTAGGATCTTCTATCCCCTTTTCCCTGCCTTTATTTCATGCTATCCTAGTCCGTGCTAAAGCCACTCATAAAAACCCACCTGGCCTCCTTCTCCCTGGGATACCTGCTTTTGCATAGGGCCTTCATCCCAAATTGTATTTTTCTCTTCCCTTTGTAAGTTCCCAGTGATTCATTCTAGAAATTCTTTCAAAACAGACCATGCACATTTTAGTCACTCTAATTATTCATCTCATCCCCAGATAATTAGTTCTGACCATATGCTTCTCCAGCAGTAGGACAGAGATCTCTGACTCTGCTAGCGTGACTCCAACAAAGTACTACAAACTGAATGAGGAAACAATGGAAAGGTAGTGTCTTGCTGTTCTGAGGGTTAGAAGTCTGAGATCAAAGTGTTGGCAAGCTTGGTTACTTCTAAGGGCTATCAGGGAGAATCTGTTCCATACCTCTCTCCAGCTTCTGGTAGTTTCATGGCAATTTTTGGCATTCCTGAACTTAAAGATGCATCTCCCAGAGGTAACTTCATATGTACTTAGTGTTCTCCCTCTGTGTGTGTGCGTATGCGCATGTGTATTCAACTTCCCCTCTTTTATAAGGACACAGTCGTTGGATTACAGCCTGCTCCAATGACTTTATCTTAACTTTATCATTCGCCAAGACCCTACTTCCAAATAGGGCCACAGCCACAGGTGCTAGAGGTTAGAACTTAAACATTTTGGAAGGCATACATCTCAAATCAAAATAATAGGTTTTGTTAAATATCTTTACATGCGTCACTACTAAAAAATCCCACTGCCTCAGCAAAGAAAAAAAAATAATTGATCATTCTTTGTGGGTGGTTTACAGGTAACAATAAATAGAAAAACAAATTTCATGAGGATGCAAGAAATTTACAAGTGAAAAAATCAAAGTAATCCATTTTAATATGTATTAAATCAGTATCTGAAGAATGTACCCACATTCTGATGTTTTTTCAGTAGCAAATTAATTATAAAGAACTGAACCTACATTTTCTGGAGCAACTAATACACACACTACTGCCGTTGGGCATTAGATTTCTAAAGATAAATGAGAAATGTTTATTTCCAGATGATTGAGTCAGGAGGAGTGAGGTATAAGCGGTTCATTGAAATTAGAGGGCATCATCAAAGAAAGCCATAGAAGTAGGGGGAAGAAAAGGCAGGAGTCAACTCAGCCCGAGTAGCCTCGTAGTTGTGAGGAAGTTTCTTGAAAGATGTGAGCATATCTCTTTAGAAAAGATCAAATCTGGATAGTCTTACCTAAAAGGAAGGCTGTCTAGCACAGGTGTTAACAATGGAGGCCCATACTTCATATATCTAAATATTTAAAATGATAATTTAAAAAACTAAAATATATATTAATGTTCTACCTTGCCAAGTATAACTTTTGAGCAACAAAATATAAAAAAAGCATGAGCGTGAGTTTTCTATATGGAATAGGAAACATGATAGAATTTCATTTTGCCAATGTTTAGATCTGCTGTTGAACTGGTGATATTTGAATGAAAATTAAGAGACTTACATAATTCAGAAATACATATGTATGAATTTTGTACATTTTTTTCACTTTGATTACAGTAAAATGCATTTTATTTTCACTGAGATTTTTAGAGTTTGTAAAAAAAAAATTTGCTCTTAAGAACTTAAATTTATTGTGTCTTCAGACCTTGTTAAAATGAAACCTAGGTACTTAAGAGCATTTAGTCTACATTATCTTCTGCATCAGAATAAGAGGTCAAATCTGATGTTTGCTTTCTTGTAAAATATATATGATCATCTGTGTAAGTGATCTGTAAGATGGTAAATATAAACTCATTTAGAACAAGAAATATACTAGTTTTTTATTCTGCTTCTTCACTTCAGGATAGTGAACTTAGTGACATTTTTTGGGAATTCTAAAGACAATAGAAACAAATGAAAATGAAAAAATAAACAACGTGCACATTTTATAAGGCTTTTGGAAACATTGGCAATCGCAATAGCTGTAAACCTGACAACATCAAACCTCCAGAACATCTGGATATTGGAATTTGAATAACATTTGGATTTTCTTTTCCTACTTTTTTTTTTTTTTACCTGCAGTTTTAGGCTTACTACAAACACCAATTGCAAAGAATTAATAAAGTTTCCTTGATTTGCAATTTTTTTTTTCCTCCCTAATTTTCCAGGAAAAGGCACCCAGGCTTGGTGGTCTGATCCTTTGAAATCTCTAAAGGAGCTTAGATGTAAGTAAACATCAGTATGAAATCATAAAAGCAAAACTGATCATTACTTCCAACTTCAGTGACACAATGTTAATGCCCACCCACAAAGGGAATTCCTTGGATCATTTCTCCGACCCTGTACTAAAATACCAAACTGTGATGAATTGCTATAGATACAACAATCATTTTTGTGTGAAGAGGAAATTAGTCTTTACCGTAAGGAGTTGAGGGCATCATATCTTCATTTTGCTGCTGATCTAAAAATGAGCTGCAGAGCACATGGAAATATTACAGCTTCTGCATCTTCTGCTTAGTTATATAGCTTACTTGAGCATTTATTAAATGAATTAATCCTGATTTTATCACTTAATCACAGTAGGTCCTATGATTCTGAAATTCCTGTAGTTCAAGAACATGGTGTGGCTGGAATTTCAATGCCATTCCCCCTGCTTGCTCCAGAAACTAGTCAGGAAATAAAGGCTCTGGGGACCTGAGTGGAGCTTATTAGATAACTTTCACAAAAGGAGTTAGATCTCAACACATCCAAGATTATTGCCGCAAAAATGTTATTGTTTAGGGGCGCCTGGGTGGCTCAGTGGGTTAAAGCCTCTGCCTTCGGCTCGGGTCATGATCTCGGGGTCCTGGGATCGAGCCCCGCATTGGGCTCTCTGCTCAGCAGGGGGCCTGCTTCCCCCTCTCTCTCTGCCTGCCTCTCTGCCTACTTATGATCTCTCTCTCTGTCAAATAAATAAATAAAATATTTTTAAAAAAATGTTATTGTTTAAATGAGTGTGTTGACCATTTAAGTTGACAGTCTGGGTCATAATTTATTAGAGGCAAATGAGCATAGTTGAGGTCGCCAAAAGGAAACTATTAAAACATAAATGTTTTCATTTTATCTGATCTCGTGCTTTTCCTATAGCATGATATATCACTTTAGTACTTCTTAATTAAGAATGATGCCTTCCTCCAACTCTAAATCTATAATGCAAGCATTCCCCTGTCTCTTGTTTCTTTTGATTTACAAAACAGGATATAAAGCTGGATTGCATCATCTTAAAATCAAATCAACACCAACATGTAGCTTTTAGTGGTTTATAAAAATGATTTCACTGCATGGAATAAAAATGAATCTGGGAAATTTTTTCTTTTCAAAAAATTCTTTCAATCTGTCCACTCCCCTTTTTTTAAAATTTTTTAAAATTTTATTTATTTTTTTCAGTGTTACAAGATTTATTGTTTTGCACTATACCCAGTGCTCCATGTAGTATGTGTAATCTGTCCCCCCTTTTTTAATTTCTATCACCTTCTTTCTCCTTCCTTCTAAATTAAGATTATATTATTTTAGAAAGTTTCATCATCTAAGTATACCTAACATGTTAGGATGTATTTTTTATACTTTGTTAAAGTGCCTAGAGCATAGATTGAAAAAAAAAAAAACCAAGATGCCTATCTCCTATGTAAAATTAGAAGCTGCAAATAGATAATAATGATGTAACATTTCAGTTTTAGTTGAAATTTTTGAGATAGTTGTAGATGCACATAAAATTTTCCCAAATTTTTCCTTTCCCAAAATTAATTCCAAATTTTTCCCACATTAAAAGAAATAGTTGAGAGATCTTATGTATGCCTTGCCTATTTCCTCTCAATGGTAAACTGTAGTAAAGTACCAAATTGGGATATTAATGCTGATAGAACTCAAGTCTTAGCCAGCTTTCCCCAGTCTTATTTGTACCCATTTATGTATAGTGTATTCAATTGTATGTGCTTTTACTATAGTAACTTTTAATTTGAACATGTCAATATGTTCTTCAATTTGGAATACCTATGCCTAACAGGTGTGTATGGGTTAGATTATGTATAGCTAATGCTAAAATATATAAAAAATATTTACTGAAAAATATTTTCTTTTAGAGTTCTAACCAATATGCATTTCATATTTTTAGACCTGGCTCGATATTACTACTAAGTAGTTTGAAAAGATTGACTGTTGTTGCCCAAAATGAATAAGACAGTTAAAAATGAGTATAGATGACCTTTTCTTCTTTTTTTCTTATGAGAGCACACCACAGTTTGAAATCAGAGGTTCAAAAGAGGTTAAGAAATAAGAATGCATTTTCAGTGTTTGGGGCATCAGCTCATTAAGAGTAATAGACCAGGCTCCGAGTCTGAATAAGGCACTGACTCAAATGTGTAATGATTTCACTTTCAAATATCTTTTATCTCAGCTGCTTCTACTTCAACAAATACAAGTGCTTCAGATATAATAAGACTAATGAGCATTGCAGATGATTACAAAAATATAATACTTCCCAAGGCATAATGATATCTTTTTTCCTAAATTAAAAAAAAAAAAAAAAAGGTTTCCCTTGTTAGTCTTCATTGCCTGAAAACGACCTCAGTCTAAAACTAAAAACTCAAGTTTTTGAACACATCTATGAAGAAAGTGTTTTGTGAATAGAACTCTTGAGCTTGTAAGAGAAGTTTTATTAACTTTAGCAAGGACTATGTAGGTGCTATAGGATTAAATCCTTAAAATAAAATGTGCCAAAATGGGTCATTTGAAATCACTGCCTCATTGCAGCTTGGAGTTGGCATTTTGCTGATCAGCTCACCGTGTACTCTTGGGTACTTTCTCTATAAAGTCGTTACAAGTCCAGCCTTCTGATGTTATAGTTGGATGCACCATATAAAAGGGCCATTTTCTAATAAGTACCTTACTTGTTTCAGAGCCAGAGTGCAGAAGCTCTTTCCCATCAGTCACAGTTTTGAAACAGCAAGAGGGGCAGTGTTTCAGTTTGCACGAAGTACACACTGTGCTCTTTACGTAGACTCGGTGACAGAAATCAAGAAAGAACTTAAAACCAGTGTCATGCAATGTAATTTAAAAGACCCCCACCCCCCAAAAAAGAGGTGCCTAATCTGATCCGCCAAATGAGACATCTGCAAACCACTGTAGCAAATTGTGTCATGAACAGCATCTCCAGGGTCTTGTCATGTAATTCAGAGCTGTTCCTGGCTCTCTCATTTTAGTTTGAAGACAGATTATTTTACAAGGTACATCGGTCTTCAGGGAACAGTAATTTCCCCCCGGCTCTCCCCCAAAACCACCCCCAACAACACAAATGTAACTTTTTAAACTGTTTATCTTTGATCAAAAATATATTACTTAGCGCACTAAATCAACTGCCAAACAATTTGTCATAGAAATTACTGCTTCCTGGGACTATTTTTAGTGGGGTGTTTTTAAACATTTGCTTGGCAATTGGTAATGAGAGCTGATAACCCTGCCATTTGTTTTTTATTTTTATAATGATCTCAGGAAACCAATTTGAAATACAAACTGCTCTTTAATGTAATGGATAAACTACTATGCTGCCAGGAATTATACCCAACTTCCTTCCCCAATAGTCATGGGAACTGAAGCAACAACCACAACCCACACACATAATGCAGGAAATGATAAGGAACACATATATTACATTTCTGTGGTGGTGTGTTTACCAAGAAGGGCCACTTAAGCATTACTGAAGCTCCCGAAATACTAAATCAGGAAGATTCAGAATATGGACGTGCTGGTAGAAGAATATGCCCAATTGTGAAGTATTTTCCTTTTTTGATAGAGTCTGATAGCCACCTATGAAATAAGGAATTTTATTTAAGAGGTTTAAATATGAAAAGGAAAACAGTGTAAATAGAAAATTATTCCATTTTTTTTTCATTGCTGCTATGCAAAACCATTTTAAGCCCTGCATACATTTTGAATGCTTTAATCAATCTTGACTACAGCTTTGTTTTATCTTAATTTTTGTTTGGTATGGATATTATGATCTCCATCGGAAAACCGTCAATAGAACTCTATTATTTATGGTTCTTATTTTTTTAAAGATTTTATTTGAGAGAGAAAGAGTGAGAGCACAAGTAGGGGGAGTGCCAGAGGGAGAGGGGTGAGCAGACTCCCCGCTGAGCCAGGCTGATGCCAGGATCCCTGGATACTGATCTGAGCAGAAGGCAGATGCTCAACTGACTGAGCTGCCCGGGTGCCCCTATGGTTGCTATTTTTGAATCTACACCAGAGAAATTATGTCTTTTTACATATTTTCTGTCTGTTCCTCAATTGTTTGGGAGCATATATTTTCTTTCTTACTTGTGAGATTACCTGCAACAATTCACAATGTCTGTTTCTTGATGAAAAGGGGGTGCACCTGTAAAATCTTACTTTTTTTCCTTCCACAAACTTTCACAGGAACGAGCCCCTTCCTTTATGGTTCCTCTTCGAACCCAGAACATATGGGCAGTTAATGCAACAAAATAAAAAATAAATTGTTGTGTGTTATAAAGATGTGAAACATGGCTTTTAAACACCACTCAAAAACATATATTTGAAACTGTAGTAAAGCTCATATTCATTTTTTAAAGTCATACCCTGATTTGATTTGAGTATATATTTTGAGAAGCGAGAGATGAATTACAGGATTTCAATATTGTAAAAGCTGTGTAAATCATAATGTATGAAAAAAGAAAATAAAAATATTTGCATATAGCCTCTATTGAAATTCATAAAAGAAAAAAGTATACACCCAAAGTACAATTTTGTCATCATTTCTAAATGTCTAAGAAAATATATCTGTACAAGCAAAATCTGACAATGCTTTGCTAATTTTCCTAATGCTTAGGAAGTAAAACGTATTGATGACCAAGAGTTACCTCTTAAATTCTAAAAAGAGTTGCAAGGAGATAATTCTACACAATAAAAGTAGAATTTTGTTCTTAATTCAATTTTCTTGTTTTCCATTCTCCATAATCTCAAAAATAAACCAATGCTTAAAACGGAAAACCAACCTTAAGATATTATAAATGATGAATACATAGTAGGTATCAGATAATTTTAAAAGTAAAGGCTGTATTGATATAAATGATATTTGAGGAATGGTGCTGACAGGAGACTTTCCATACATTAAAAGTTGACTTTTCAAGGAATGCATTTTAATATCCTTTCTTGGGGCACCTGGGTGGCTCAGTGGGTTAAAGCCTCTGCCTTCAGCTCGGGTCATGATCTTAGGGTCCTGGGATCGAGCCCCGAATCGGGCTCTCTGCTCAGCGGGGAACCTGCTTCCCCCTCTCTCTGCCTGCCTCTCTGCCTGTGATCTCTCCCTCTGTCAAATAAATAAATACAATCTTAAAAAAAAAAGATAAAGTGTCCTTTTTTGATGCACAAGTCTTGTTATGAAAAAAAATACATAGAAGTGGGCTGCAAGGAAATTCTA
Source organism: Procyon lotor (assembly GCA_028646535.1). Lineage (NCBI taxonomy): Eukaryota > Metazoa > Chordata > Mammalia > Carnivora > Procyonidae > Procyon > Procyon lotor. Next base: position 71,041,325 of record CM053607.1, read on the forward strand.
TTCTATGCATCTATTCTCACCTTGCGTTACCGACCTTCAAGACAGTTGTATATTAGACCAGCCTCTGTCCTGTTAGAAACCTAGAGCTGAAAATTTTTCCTTGAGTATTTGGAACTGTATTCTAATACCTATCTGCTTTTCTGCAAAATAAAACTTTTTGCCCCGCATTAACTATTCTGCAGTGTACTTCTTGTTCTCTGTTACGAGCTGCGCATCAAGTCGCAGGAGAAGGCACGGGCTTTTCACCTCGTCTTCTCTGGGACTTTTCATCTACTCACTATGTGACTCTCTTTCATTTGGAGGCATACCTGCAGGGACATGTGTAAAGGGGCCTCACAATACTTGAGCCAAGTTGGTTTTTACGAGACTGCTATTATGATTCCCTTCTTGCCATAGGTTCAGAGATCCGGCCTTAGTTTGAATCCGCCTGCTATCTCCATTTGTCTCTGTCAGATTCCTTAACCACATAAAACGTATGTTCTTCGGTGAGCATTTCCATGTCTTCATAGCATTTTTATCTTTCTTAAATCCAGCACTCTTATGATGAATAATTATGCTATCTGCCGCAGAGTAAATACTTCCTCTACACCGAATGCTTTATTTACATGGGTATCATTATCCCTCTTCTCTTTAAGGAAACTATGCCTCAGAAGACAGACCTCCCTGTTGGAGGGTTGCAGAGTCAAAAATTCAAAGCTAGGCTGTTTGATTTCAAAGCCACTACTTCTCTGCATGTGACGCACTGACTTCTTTGACATATTAGCTCCCGTATCTCAAATTGTAAGTCATAGAAAAAGTTGAAATATTTTAAATTAGACCTACAGTGTCTTAATATTGACTTCTGTGTGTGTGTGTGTGTGTGTGTGTGTGTGTGTGTGTGTGTGTATTGTTGTAAAGTTTTTCTTGAAATTCAAACTTGTTGGCTTTTCACATTGATAATCTTCTATTTCATAAATGTTAAGGATTATACGAGTTACTGTAAGAGAATACATTGTCCGTATTTTTTCATTTTCTGTATTTTAAAACAACTCCTTTAAACGCAAACTTTGCACTACTATTTTTAAATACTTTTTATTTTAAGAAATCTTGAAATATATCAAAATGTAAGTAAAAAGAAAATACTCTTTTCACCTTGTAATTAACTTTGAAAGTTACGGAATAAGTAAAATAATTACAAGAGTGGAATGAACATTAACCTTAGAACCTCCAAAAAGGGCTAGCAATGGAAATAATTACTTTCAGTCTACTTTCCCAGGGATAGGCTTTAAGCTAAGCCAAATGGTCATGGTAAGAACACCAGCTCTGGTTGTACAGGCGGTTGCTGAAGGCAATTTTAGTTGATGGTTAAAGTATAATGATTAGCAGCTGTCACTTAAAAAAAAATAAAATGAGGAAGGAAAGCATCACTAGATAATACACTGTTGGTGATTAAAATAGGGATCCAGTTTCATTTGCCTTAAAATTTGGATGTCGAAACATTTTAGTAAAATGAGGACACTTGTATTTGTGTTATGTTTACTATGAATTCTTAAGCAGTTGTCCCACCTCGGGAAGATAATTAAAAAACAAACCTGCCCTTATCCATTAGACTATACGCTCCTCAGTCACAGGAATCCTTGTCTGTTTTATTCAGTTATGTGTCTGAAGTGTCCGGACCAACCCTGCATCAGAGTAAATACTTGATAAACTATGCTTGAATTATTTCATAATACTCTAATATTGTATCTTATGCTCAATGAAAAAATTCAGGAGAAAACCAAGAAAGTTTTTGGTTTTGTTTGTACTATGTCAGCATTTTATGTGAAATTCTAGTGGTTATTTGTATTGATTTTAATATTACACAAATTAAAGCAATCCTTACATAGAGGACTTATGCTGGTTTAGGATGATGACCTTCGAATCGGACTGCCTGTGTTCCTATTGGCATCACCACTGACTAATTTTATCACCTTGGGAAAATGGCTTAATAGATCTAGGAGTTGGTTTCATTTAGGCACAACACAAGTGTTATAAAGTTGTGAGAACTGTATATTCAAGAGGGTATTAGGTTTTTAGGGATCGCTGGATGGCTCAAGTGGTTAAGCGTCTGCTTTAGGCTCGGGTCATGATCCGAGGGTCCTGAGATCCCAGGGTCTTGAGTCCCGTGTCGGGCTTCTTGCTCTTCAGGGAGGCTGCTTCTCCTTCTGCCTGCCACTCCCCCTGCTTGGATGCTTGCTTGCTCTCTTTCTCTCTCTCTGACAAATAAAAATCTTTTAAAAAGAGGATATTAGGTTTTATTTTATTTATTTCTTTGACAGAGAAGAGAGAGATCACAGGCAGAGAGGCAGGCAAAGAGAGGCAGGGAAGCAGGCTCTCCACTGAGCAGAGAGCCCGATTCGGGGCTCAATCCCAGGACCCTGAGATCATGACCTGAGCCAAAGGCAGAGGCTTTAAGCCACTGAGCCACCCAGGCACCCCAGGATATTAGGTTTTAAAGTGTGTACTCCAATCATTATATAAAATTAAATGGATATAATTCGATGTTGTATAAATGTGGTTCCTATATATAAGATAGGCTGTAGGTAACTTACTGAATCATAGGATCTGAAGGGTTTTAAAAAACTTAGTCATCTTGAAAACATTTCCATTATCTTTGTTGTTGGAATTGACATGCACGTATTGGTCCCTCTTTTGTAGTGTATATCTGATAAAAGTATGCATTAAAGCGGCATCAGCTTAGTGACTTACCTCACATGCATCTAACAAAAAGGTGAGACAGATGAGGAGAGTTTGGAGACACATATACAGTGCTTTCATATCCCAGGTCCTGCTCTCAGTGCTCCAATGACAAGGTTTTGATGAGGACACACAGAGTAACCAGAATGATATTTCTAGAGAAGAGGGAAATCCCCAGAGAAGTGGGGTCCAAGTACAAAATCATGGAAGTTATTAGAGCAAAAGGGATTCTGAAATTCCAGTTTGTTCATTTAAGAACAATCCTTGAGTGTATAGCATATGCCAAAAACTGAGAAGCAGGGCCCCCAAGACGTAGTGTATGATTATCTAAGCCTGGATAGGTAGTGGCACACCTTGCTTTTAGTTGGCAAGTGAAGTTAAAATCATTAAAAAAAAAAAAAATGCTGATGTCTGTGCATCATTTGATCTCTCTCTCTCTCCCCCTCTTTATTTTGCTCTCTGTCTCAATGAGGACATAGCTGGAAATAGTTCTATTACCAGAAACGCTCAGAGCAAGAACACAGTTCCTGACAACCCACATTTGATTTACCCAACTAACATCATATACACAGGAGCAGCTTCCTGGCTTCATTCCAGCTAGGGCTGTAATTTCTAGACTTAATCAGATTTCAGGAGGCAGAACTGAGAAAGAAGAGGATGAAAGATAAGTGTAGGGTGACAATCTTGGATGGAAAGATAGTGTAGAAGACTCAGTGAAAAATCTTAACCAGTGAGACCACTGGCCACATTAGGAAATATTCAACCCTATAAAGTTATATTATCTCATTGGTAGCTAAGGGACAAGGTTTCTTCTAGCTCAAGGCAATCTTAGTGAATATTTTCACTTTACATTAAAACAAAGGACAGGGTGGCAACCTAAACGGTGGCAACCATTTAGTGTAATACGTTAGCCTAGGACTTAGAATTTGAATCTTTGAGGTGAGTTTTACATCTTCCAGTTGCAGCTCAACACTGAGTGCTCCCATAAATTGGGATGCTCTTGGACTAAAGTTTAAACTAGGGCTATGACACATTTTAAGAGTTAATTAGGCAAACAAATCCAAATAGCGCTAAATACCTAATAAAAAGCAGAAGCTTGTGTTGAGAAATCTTTTTCTTACTTTTCCTCTCTACACCATTGTGTTCTCCTCACGGATGGGCCAAATCCAGCCTGCCACCTGTTTTTGTACATCCCACGAGCTAAGAATCATTTTTATCTTTTTTAAGTGGCTGAAGAAAAACAAGAATATTTTGTGAAATGTAAAAATTATATACAATTCAAATTTCAGTGTCTATAGTTACGGTTTTATTGGAACATAGACACTCTCATTTGTTTCTGTATGGTCTAGGGCTGCTTTCACACCACAATGGGAGAGTGGAGTAGCTGTGACGGGGACCGTATGGCCCACGACGCCTAAAATATTTACTCCCTTGTCCGTCACAGGAAAAGTTTGCCGACCCTCCGGAGAAACAAAACTCCCCCAGAAAATAGGCTCTTGCTCTGTAGTCAGAGCCCAGGGGACTTCGGTAGAATGACTATGGTGGTGATTTTCTCTAGTCCTCTAGTCTTCAGTGACAGGTAATAAACATTTCCAAAAGAGTTACAGGACCAGTAGAAAAGCTGCAGTCAAAGTTTAAGATTTCTGCAACTTTCATGAGCTGTAGAGCCACACTGGCCCATAGGACTTTGTTAGTGGTGTTAGGCTTGCCACTAACAAAAAGTCTTGCTTGCCACTAAAAAAAAAAAAAGAAAAAAGATCTCGATGGAGAGGTGCCACGATTTCAATGATGAGTACGTATGGAAAGAGTGGACAGGGTTGGCAAAAACCTGACTTCTACCAGCTGCTCCAGTGAATTTGCTCCCATATCCCATGGGGTCTTTGAATCATCAGTTGTCTAATGAAAACACAGATTAACAGGATATCTCCTCAGTAAAGACCTGCTCTCTTTTCTACAGGGTGGTTGACTTGATGTGATTCAGCGGGTCATTTTTTTTCTTCCTGCTTTTTTTCAGAGCCAGTACTACCATCCATTCTAAAGTAGGTACCAAGCGATCACAGGAAGGCAAAATACTGTTTTCATGCAAATGTGGGCACATATCTGGAAACTTCTTGTTCCTACCTAATGGGCCAGGCTTTGTGTTGAAGAATGTTTTTCTTCTTTCTGTGGCATGGTGTTACTTTATAGTGATTGTTGTTCCTCATTACAATTTAAATACACATTTATCCATTTACTCAATTTGCTCATCCTATGTACTTTAAAAAGATGACTCTAAATAGAATAAAAAGACACATATTTTCATTTATGGCAATTCCACTCTGTGAAGGAACGATGATAGCTTGAACCCTTTTATTAAAAATCCTAAGCCGTACAATTTGCACTTACCATACTTACTTTCCTTAAAGTTACTACTCTTTAAGCAGAAGGTAATATTCTGTATTTAGAATTTAGGTAATTAAGACTTTGACTAGCGCTGTAAAACTTTTGCATTGCTTTATAATTTTGGTTTACAGATTTACTAGACCCTTAAAAATCTCCGTTAGGTTACCAGCTTTAAAACCATGGGGTAAAAACTAAACACTAAAAAGGATGTTAGCTATCAAACTGCTTGAGTGTTTAAACTCCAGCCAAGTACTTAACTCATAGAAAAAAGGTTACCAGGTCAACTGATCTCAAGCTGTTCAAACCCCTACCAGGCTTATTTTTCCCACCAGTATGCAGAGAGGAAGTTAATATAAAAAAAAAAAAAAAAGTTTAAGCAACAAGTTTACATTGTACATAGCAAACCTCATATGTATAAAATCCACAGAAATGTGAGGGCTGCCAAATTCCAATCTCACATATACGTTTAGATTGGATCTAATTTACAAACATAAAACAAGTTTAGCATGCAGACCGGCAAATTAAAATGAGAAAAAAATAGCTTCTTCCTTGTTCACAATGACAGACACAGCACGAGTGACTCGTTCTTGCTGTTACCATTAGAAATGCTGAGCTTATATCCTTGAATGTCAGCTCAAGTGTTGTCAAACTTGCGTAAGTTTTAATGTATGTGTGTTTTTTTCATAAAGTTGAATTGGTAAGTGGTGCTTTTTTTTTTCATAGCTGGCTTTATAAGATTTTGTTATAAAATGAAAACAAATAGGCACTTCCTATATATTTGTGTTGGAAATGCCTTTGAATTCATATGTATTCGTGATGTCTTTGCTCAGTTGGCTGTCTCACCCTACAGTGAGAACTTAGTGGGCACCTGGTAAGTATCTACTTGATGCATGTATTAGATTTGCCCTGCCAGTGTCTTTGACTTTGTAGGAGGGTCCTGCCCTTCCTAACACATGAGAGTCATTTTCTTCATGTGAAAGGAAAAACAATACTATTTATAATAACTTAGCACTTTTTCCAAGTTTATAAAAGCTACGATCTATTCCAGAGCGTGGAGAATTGTTCTCTCCTTGACTCATCCACATTTGTTAACTCTTACTACGTTATCTTTCCATGTGCTTAGTGTCCAAAAGAACCTCTCATGAAAATAGTTCCTCCCACTTTGAAAGAACTAATAGTTAGCGCTTTTCCTCTTCCATTCTTGCCTCCCTGACTCTGGCGTAGATGAGAGAAGTTGATCTACAGTCCCCTCTGTTGCAGAATTTATTTATTTTTTTTTAAGGAAGGTATTGAAAACTTTTATTGTGATAGGTTTATTGATTACATTTATTTTTTGCTTAGGTATTTATATGAGAGATGCAAAATAAGATAATTAGGGATAAAATAATGCACTATCCTTGTGCAAGGGTAATTGAAAATAAAATGTACCAAATTTGTGATTTTTAATGGAACGTAGAATAAAATCAGTGATGATTCAAGCAGTAGAATCCTCAACTGGATTTGAACCAACAAGTCCACTAGGCATATAGTTTCAATTCGTGTGACCTTTAGAACAACAAACAGGTAGATAAGGTAGTAAATTTACCAGTTTAAATTGATAAAGTCAATTCATCATATTGATTTCCCAATATAACACATATATTTCTTGAAGCTCAGAATCATATGTGTATACATTTCTTTACACAGAAGCATAGATAGTACAATATATAATTTTATACATTTTTACAAATTTTACAATTTGAAAACTGTTACGAAATAATATAAACTTTTTTTCATCATTATATCTGCTCTGTTAATAGTAGAGTTATTAGGCTGGTATAGTTTGAAGCATAAGGGGATATTTTTAAAGGGCTCGTTTTCTAAAACTGCTGGCTTTTTGGACTGAAAGTTAATAGAAGTTCTTGATATTTAAAGATGACATGATTAGAAGGCATTGTTTTAGCATGTGACATGAGAACTTAGAAAACTTAGTTTCTTATTAATTGCTAAATAGTCCCTGCAAATCAATTCCCTTGACTGAGGTTACTTTTATAACATCAGTCGAAGATGGAGAAATAGACAAAAGGAGTTTTGAAAGGATATTTCATTTCTAAGGTCCAAAAGTATATGGTTACTTATGCTAACTGTCAGTTTTATGTTAAAACTGACATTTTAAATTGAAAATATTAGAATGCAAATGTATCCATCAAGAATTTGGTGAAACTAGCCCCAAATAAAATGTTAGAATTTTTTTTACCGTTTTTTCTCTGGAGTTTAGATAATTTGTTTGATAACATACACTTTGACCTATACTTACTTAATTTTTAACTATTTTTTCTTTAAGTTCGATACTTATTGCCAATACATACTTTACAAAAGCATGTGGAAACAGTTCTGAAAACTTAATCAAAATGGATGATATTAAGAATTTTTTGGCTATATATGGTAATGATGAGAAAGACTTGCCGAAGGGCTAGAAAAAGTGAAGATTCCTCAGCATAAAAGAGTCCAAATATTAAAGTTATTAAAAATTGGGTTTTAAAATGTTTTAAGTGATGTAAGTAGAATGCACTCAGTGATGAAATGTTGAGCCAAGAATATATTTTGGTTTACACAATTATTTGTGAATAGAATCCCAACTAATGACTTTCAATGTGGAGAAATGTTCAGTCAGGGAAGAGTAATAAATAGAATGAAAATTAAAAACAGAAATTGAGGAAATTGATTCACTTAGAAAAGGGCTCAGTTCTTTTCAGTGAATATTGCTTATCTCCAGAGGATAACGTGGGGGAAGAGGATAGTAAAGAAAACTGCTAATTTAGTTCTCTGGACCTCATTTGATTTTTTTAATAGAAATGTATATTTTTATAATTAATAAAAGGTACACACTTTGAGTAATGCAGATGAGTCAAAATTCATGGGTTTTTTTGTACAAGGAGAGAAGAATGTATATAAAAGGGATATTCACTAAACACATACCCAGCTTCAGATATTCAAGGATTATTAATTTGATCCAACAACAACATTGATGGATACTGTCTTGACAATTACACTAAGCATCCCAGGGTTCTCTTTAGCTTTATCTTTGTCCTGCAGGATGCTGCGCACAGGCATCCATTCTCCTGGGTCTGCTAAATGCTGTCAAGGAAAGATTCATGGTGTGAGAGTTAATTGGTTCTGCTTCTTGACGTTAAGGTTATTGGGGATAAATGGAGCATACTTGGTGCAATTGGTGAGAAGATCTAGTGAAGGAAGAACCAGTGGTGTAAATGTTTAAAATGCCTACCCCCACTGAAGCAATTGCCTAGTAGGCACACATCAAACATGACCCAGGTATCAGAATGGTACTATGCCAAGCAAAACTCGTTTTCATTTCTCTCCACTACTGGCAGTATCCCTACTGTATCATTAGTCTGCTTCAAAAATGATGTATGCCCAATGGTGGAATGAGCAAGAAAGGGAATATTTCTTACTTTAAAATTCCAATAAATAAGTCTTTTTTAATGTGATATAGCTAGACCACATGTCATATTAGAATCAAATTCTTTCATATCCAGCCAATATTATTTTTGACAGATGTGAAAATATCAAATGTTTATGCCATGAGCTCTGATTTTGGGGCCACAGATTTTTTTGGAAGGTGAGGTGATTATTGGATGTCTTTGAGTTTATTTGACCTGGAATTTTTCGAAATTATTTGACATATAAACTAATATTTTTCATCAAATTTGTAGAGTTTGGGGCCATTTCTTCAAACATCACTTCTGACTTTTTCTTTCTCCTGAGATTTCTATTATGTGAATGCTGGTGTGCTACATGGAGTTACACAGGTGTCTAAGCCAATGCTCCTTTTTGCATTATTTTTATTTTCCTGTTCCTCAGCCTGGATAGCCTCAATCTTCATTGACATTTTTTCATATTTATGGATTGTCTATTCCTCCAGCCTAGATACGCTATTAAGTCCAAGTGAATTTTTAATTTCGATTCTTTTCAGCTCTAAAGTTTATGTTCATTTTTAATAATTTCTATCTTCTTAGTGATACACAGTATTTGAGGAGACACTGTTTCATAGTTTATTCTATGCACATTGCTTTCTTTAGTTTTGTAAGTATTTATTAAACTGATAAGAACAGATACTGCACTTGATCATAGCCAGAAGGCCGAGAAGCAATTATTTGGAAGTAATTATGAGAGCTGATTTAAAGTCTCTGTCTAGTAAGTCTAGCGTCTGGAATCTAAGTTGAGAAAGGAGCTTCAGGATAGTTTTGGTTGACCGTTAAATTTCTTTGTGTATGGGCTATACTTTCCTGTTCATTGGCATGAGTCATATATTTATGTTTAAGTGTTTACATAATGTGCCATTTCTGAAACTAGTGTTTTCCCAGTGCATTTTATTCTAGGTTAGCTTAATGGTCATCCAATGATTGTTGACACATTCCTTTTAATGGCTTGAACAGATGAATCGACTACCTTTTCTGAGGGGTCTGTGTTTTTGTTTGGGCATGCCTTCCTGCTCAGGCAGCTTATAAGTCTGTCTAGCTTTTACTTTGCCTTGTGTAGGGATGCAGAGTCAGTCATAGAGTTATTGAAGTCCTCTTAGGTCTTTCTTGTGTATGCTTATAGAACTGCAGATAAGTGCAACCTTCTAGATCCTGGGGAATATTTTAGGGCTTTACTATGGACATCTTCTCCAGATTTTTCTTTTGAATTTTTAGCCAGGATCTTTTTTGCCTCACCTAGTATCACACACTCAGGTAGCCTTTATACTTGACGATAACTTTCAAGTAATTAAAGATCTGACTTCACATACTGAAAAAGGGCACATATTATTGAGATAAATGACATATATTTGTCAACTCTGGGAAATATACTGATAAATCAAAAGATAAAAGAAAATCCATGGGCTCTTCAGAGAAAAAGAGCAAATAATTTGTGAGGGCCATAAAATTAAACTGGCATCATTCTATAATGTAGAAAAAGTGACTCACCAATCAGGCTAAGGATAAAGAAGCATTGAGGAAGGAGAAAGAGAGGAGAGTGGGAAGGACAGAGATTTAAGAAGAGGATGACCTAAAGATTTTATATCCATTCAAGCTGCTCTTTAATTATCAAGGCTATAGAAAAACATTTTCAAGCATGCAAGAATTAAGGAAGTGCTATTCTAGACAGACAACTTAGAAAATCTATTCTATGCATATACTATTAACTTCATCTATAGTAGTCTTTTTCCTATTATTAAAATATAATTGACATACAACATCATGCTACTTTTCAGGGCACAAATAATTCTAATAACTTCGTAGAGATATCAACCATTTTGAGGATAATCAGTACATTAAAATTCACATGAAAAATAAACCTGCAAGAATGTTCGATACTAAAACTAAGTTATGAGAGGGAACCAATCTTAATATATTAAAATATGCTATAAAATTCTCTAATTAAAATTGCATAATCATATGGATCTGCTTTGAGTTGACTGACCCCCCCCCTTTTTTTTTTTGCCATTTTGAATCTGCTATCAAGAAAATCAGGTACTTTCTGTTGTACTTCAGTTATAGTTTTTAATTTTAGAATTTCCAATCCAATTTTTATAGGTTTCATTTTTCACCTGAGATTTTCTGTCCAATCATTAATACCATATTTTTCTTTCAGTCTCTCAATCTTTGTGTCTGTCAGATTGATCTATGTGTTTATCTATATCTGGAATCGAGTATCTGAAATATCTTGGGGTGAGTTAAGTTTTTTAACTACAAGTTAAATTTTCCTGTTGTGTAATAAATTTTGGTTGTGTACTAAGCTTTTTGGAATCTATATTGGATAATTCCCCTGGAAAGTGTTATGTTAGTGTTGTTTGTTTCTTGTTGACAGAGGTCCAAGTTGGAGTGCATGTATAGAAACTCCAGTATTTTTCCAAGCTCCTCTCTCTCGGTGGAATTCTATTTCCAAATTATGTCTCCCTTAATGATTTTGTCGAGGCATGGATTTTGGCTTTGCTAGGGCCAGTCTGGTGTAAATATTACTATAGGTATGGAGTTGGTTCCTAATACAGGACCTTTCTTGAGACTCAGATGGTTTCTCCTTTCTGGCTAGGGTTGGAACTCTAATGTTTCTCAGTGCTACTTGATTTTTATTATCCTTGATTGCACTGTAGCAGCTGTTGTGCCATAACCTTGTGTAAGCAGTCAGTAACAGTGATCTCTGTTTGAGCTCCAGCTTCCTGTAGGGATCCAGAATAATCACGGGGCTTGTCCTCCTGAATGTCTCTCTTCTCAGGAATTGCGGTATGCAATATAAGCCTGTTGCTCAATGTCTGAAAACGGTTGCCTCATGCATTTTCCTCCCAATTTTATGGTTGTTTACCACACCAGGGTGAATTTAGTTCCAGTTATTTATACATTGCCAGAAGAAGTTTGTTACATGGTTTTTAATTGTTTTATTTACTGTTATTTCATAGGTCTTAGTCTATTTGTGCAATAAATTACAGCAGTGTGTGTTTATTATATTTTAACTCCAGTGTAGTTAACATACATTGTTAGATTACCTTTAGGTGTACATTATAGTGATTCATCAGTTCCATGCATAACCCAGTGCTCATCATACCCATCAATTCGTTCTCCACAGTTTGGACTCTCTCTTTGTGTGTGTGTATCTCTCTCTCACTCACTCTTTTTTTTTTTTTTTCTTCATTTGTTTTGTTTTATTTCTCAAATTCCACTTATCAGTGAAATCATCTGGGATTTGTATGTCTCTGGGTGACTTACTTTGTATAGCACTATACTCTCCATCTCCATCCATGTAACTGCAAATGCCAAAATTTCATTCTTTATATGACTGAATAATATTCCATTACACACACACACACACACACACACACACACACACACACACACACACACACATACCATTTCTTCCTTATCATTCATCAGTGGACACTTGGACTGCTTCCATAATTTGGCTATTGTAAATAATCCCATAATAAGGAAAGGGGGGCATATATCTTTTTGAAATAGTTTTTGTACTTTTTGGGTAAATAGTAATGGGATTACTGGATCATATGGTAATTCTATTTTTAATTTTTATGGGAATCTCTATCCTTTATTCCACAGTGGCTGTACCAGTTTGCATTCCCACTAATAGTACAAGAGTGTTCCTTTTCCTCCACAACTTTAACACTTGTTCCTTGGATTCTTAATTTTAGCCATTCTGACAGGTGTGAGGTGATATCTTCTTATAGTTTCAATTTTCATTTCCCTGATGGTAGTGAGGTTGAACATCTTTTCTCGTGTCTTTTGGTCATGTGGATGTCTTCTTTGGAGAAAGTTCTGTTAACGACTTCTGCCCATTTTTAAATAGGATTATTTGTTTTTTGTGTGTTGAGTTTTATAAGTTCTTTATATATTTTGGATGCTAACCCATTATCAGATATGTCATTTGCAAATATCTTCTCCCATTCTATAAATAGATTTTAGTTTCAATTGTTCCCTTTGCAGTGCAGAAACTATTATATTGATATAACACCAACAGTTTATTTTTGCTTTTATTTCCCTTGACTAGGGAGTCATATCTCATAAAATGTTGCTAAGGCCAATGTCAGAGACATTACTGTCTATGCTCTTGTCTAGAATTATATGGTTTTAGGTCTCACGTTTAGATCCTTAAACCATTTTGAGTCCATTTCTGTGTATGGTGAAAGAAATCGGTCCAGTTTCTCCAACACCACTTGTTGAAGAGATTGTCTTTTTCCCATTGGATATTCTTTCCTGCTTTGATGACGATTAATTGACCGTGTAACTATGGGCTACTCCTAGGTTTTCTGTTCTATTTATCCTTGTGTCTATTTTTTGCATGGTTGCTCCCATGTTGGGTGCATAAATATTTACATTGTTATATTTTCTTATTGGATTGTCTCCTTTATTATCTTACAGTATCTTTTTTTGTTCTTTTTACAGAACCTTGTTTAAAAGTCTGTTTTATCCAATATAAATATTGCTATTTTGGCTTTCTCTTGATATACATTTTCATGATAAATGTTTCTTCATCCCGTCACTTTTAATCTGCAGGTGTCTTTAGGTCTAAAGTGAGTCTCTTGTAGACAGGATATAGATGGGTCTTATTTATTTTTAATCCATTCTGTTGTTACTCTGTCTTTTGATGGCAGCATTGAGTCCATCTACACCCAAAGTAATTATTAATATGTATTTATTATCACTTCATTACTTGTTTTGTGGTTGTATTTGTAGTTTTCCTGTGATCCCTTCTCTTTCTGGTTTTCATAGTTGGTTTTCTTTAGTGATATTCTTGAATTCTTTACTCTTTATTTCTTGAATATGTATTGCTGTTTTTTAGATTTGTGGTTACCATTTGGTTTATATTAAAACTTCTTTTGCAAAACAAACAAACAAACAAACAAACTTCTTTTGCTATAGCAGTGTACATTAAGCTAATGGCCATTTAATTTTGAACTCATTCTTGACTCCTCTCCCCTCCACGTTTCAGATATTTGATCAATTTTACATTCTTTTATTTTGTACTTCTCTTGGCTGATTTTTTACAAATATACTTAATTTTATTTTTTAAATTAAAAATTTTTTAAAATTTATTTGCTTTTTTGCTTCCTACTTTTTCTTACTCTTACTTATAGTTTTTCACTTGGAGTTTCCCTTAACATTTTTTTGTAGGGCTAATTTAATGAACATGAATTCTTTTAACTTTTCTTTGGAAAATTCTTTATCTCTCCTTCTATTCTAATTAGTAGCCTTGCTGGATACAGTATTCCTAATTGCAGATTTTTCCTTTTCAGCACTTTGAATACATCGTGCCAGTTTCTTCTGTCCTGAAAGTTTCTGCTGAAAAATCAGCTGATAGCCTTATATGTTTTCCTGTGTTTGTAATAGTCTTCTTCTCTCTTGTAAACTTTTAAAATTATTTCTTTATCACTAATTTTTGCCATTTTAATTACTGTGTGTATTGATGTAGACCTCCTTGTTTTTAATTTTTGGGGGATCTCTGTGCCTCCTGAATCTGGATCTTTGTTTCCTTCACCAGCTTTGGAAAGTTCTCAGCTATTATTTCTTCACATACAATTTCTGCCTCCCCTTTCTCTCTCCTCTCCTTCTGGCATCCATACATTATGCTTGATATTACTGAGTTCTCTAAGTCTATTTTTATTCAGTATTTGTCTTTCACCTGTCCTGCTTCACTGCTTTTCATGACACTCTCCTCCAGGTCATTGATAAGTTCCTCTGATTTCTATAGTCTCCCATTTATTCCATCTATTATATTTTTAATTTCTTTGGAGTTATTCATCTCTGATATGTTATTTTTTAAATTTCTTTGTCAAGGGTCTTACTGATGTCCTCCACACTTTTCTGAAGTCCAGTGAGTATCTTTATGATCATGACTTTAAATTTTCTATCAGGTGTGTTACTTGATTCTACTTCACTTAGATTGCCTGCTAAATGAGTATGTCCTGTTCTTTCATTTGGGCCATAGTCCTCTGTCTCCTCATTTTGTATAGCTCTCTGTGTCTGTTGCTGTGTGTTCCAAAAATCAGCTATGTCTTCTGCTCTTAAAAGTAGTGGATTTTATGAAGAGCTGCAGTAGTGCCTGCAATGCATTGTTCCCCTTTGCCAGAATCTGGCACTTCATGGGAATCTCCTATGTGTGTTGCTGGCATCCTGTTGTTGTGTCTGAGTCACTTCTCCTTTCAGTCCAGAGGCCTGTTCCTACTTGGCTGTTGGGGCTGTGCTAGCTCTCTGTGGTGATAGCAAGATCCAGGCAGGTTGACTGTGAAGGGGTGTGACTGCCAGAGGGGAAAGCCCTCAAAATGTATGGGGTAGAAGGGTGTGTTCTAAGCAAAGGTAACAAATGCTTTATGTACTAATATGACTAACTATTTTAACACATTTCCTAATATTGAATTACATTTGAATTTCTACATTAAGCTCCACATTGTCACAATATGTACATTTTCCCCCTGGAAACTCTTTTTTTATTACACTTTTCTGGGGCCACTGATTTGGTGTAGATGTTCTTCATCTAGACTATTCAGTTTGTTTCCATCTTTTTTCTAGCCAGTTAGGCTAGAAAACTGCTAACTGCTCCTGTTAGGCCCTTGTTTTCTATTCTTTTCTGTTTTCCATCTTCAATCAAATTAAGATTGTCTTTCTAAAATGCAAATTTTTTTTCTCACATCTACTGAAACAACTTCCTACAGTTACCCTTTGCCTCCAGAATTAAACCTCAATGCACCAATCAAGGCATTTAGAACTCTAATGTGCCATTTTAGACACAACGTCACCCTGCTGTCATTGTAGCACCACCTGTTTTACACACTGTATTCCAGCCATCCTACATTTCTGTAAATAGAACATGCATTGAGATCCATAGGTAATGTCCTAATTCTTGTAATAAAATAATTAATGACACATAGGCTTCCAGAAACTCGCAATATGGAGACACAGATCATACAATAAATAATTTCTATATTATAAAACCTGTGTGTATAAGAAATTATTCCTGACATGATTCAGTGAATTCTGTATTATCAAAAAAAAAAACAAACAAATTATGCTCAAAGTTGTCTTGGCGATGTATGGATTTTATTTTTTAATTTTATTTTTATTAAAGTATTATTGACATAAAATATCCTGTTAATTTCAGATGTACATCATAGTGTTCAGTATTTTTATACATTACAAAATGATCTTCACAATAAGTCTTATTCATTACCTTGCATATTTGATGTGTAACATCATGCCAGTTTAAAGTATACAGTGTATTACTTTGATATATTTATATATTATAATACTGCTATAGAAACATTTTTATCACCTAATTATACTACACTATTATTGTCCATATTCATTATATTGTGCATTAAAGCTCTACTGGCTTATTTACTGATATTAAGTTTGCACCCTTAAACACCATCACTTTTTTTTTAAGGAGGTATGATTGACACACAATGTTACATTAGTTACAGGTGTACAACATAGTGATTCAACAAATCTATACATTATGCTATGCTCACTGCAAGTGTAGCTACCATCCTACAAAGCTATTATCCTACAAATATTATTACAATACTGTTGACCATATTTCCCTTTGCTGTGTCCTTAATTCCCCTGACGTCCCCATTCTGTAAATACAAACCTGTAGCTCCCACTCCCTTTCACCCATTTTGCCCATCTTCTCACACATTCACCTCTGGCAACCATTAGATCTCTGTGTTTATGACTGTTGCTATTTTTTGTTTTATTCATTTTGTTTTTTAAATTCCATGTAAGACTGAAATATATGGTATTTGCCTTTCTCCGTCTGACTTACTTCACTTAGTATAATAACTTGTAGGTCCATTCATGTTGTCACAATGGCAAGATCTCATTATTTTTAATCCCTAAGTAATATTCCCTTGTGTATATACCACATCTTTTTATCTATTTGTCTATCAATGGAAATCAAGGTATTTTGATTGTTGTAAATAATGCTACAATAAGTACAGGGGTGCATAATCTTTTTGAATTAGGGTTTTCATTTTCGTTGGATCAGTATCCAGTATTAGAATTACTGCATCATATGGTAATTATTTTTGTCATTTTTTGAAGAAATTTAATACTGTTTTTTACAGCAGTTGCACCAATTTACATTTTCACTAACAGTGTGCAAGTGTTCCTTTTCCCCCATATCCTTGTTAACACTTGTTCTGATTCTAGCTATTCTGACAGGTGTAAGGTGATACTTAACTGTGATTTTGATTTGCATTTCCATGATGATGAATGATATTAAACATCTTTATGTGTGTCTTCTGGCCATTTCTGCTTTTTTGGAAGATATATATTGAGGTCTTTTCCCCATTTTTAATTGTATTTTCTTCTTTGTATTGAGTTACATACATTCTTGATGTGTTTCAGATATTAACTCCTTAATAAACATATCATTTGAGAATACCTTTTCCCAGTTAGTAGGTTTTCTTCTTGTCAATGATTTCTTTTGCTGTGTATGTTTTTGGTTTGATATAAACACGATTAACCTTGTCCCCACCTTCCATCCCCTGATAACCACTATTTTAATGTTTTTTCCGGCAAGTTTAACTTTTTTTTAGAATCTACACATAAGCAATATTGTACTTTTTCTTTCTCTAACTTATCTCATTCAGTGTAATGTGCCCTAGGTCCATCCATGCTGTCACAAATGGGAAGAGATCTTTCTTTCTTATAGATGAAAAATGTTTTATATATGTGTCATATTTTTAATCCACTCATTAATTGGTGGATGTTTGAGTCATTTCCATATTTCAGCTATTGTAAATAATGCTGTGAGAAACATGGGAGCGCATATGCCTTATCAAAATCCTGTCTCCATTTCTAGAAGTAGAATTGCTAGATCATATGGTGGGTCGATTTTTTATTTTTTTAGAGACCTCCATATTGTTTTCCATAGTTGTGGGACCAATTTACATTCCCACCGGTGATATAGAAGGATCTTCTTTTCATCACATCCTCAGCAGTACTGTTGTTCTTGTCTTTTTGTGATGGTGATTCTAATAGGTATCAGGTGATATGTCATTGTGGTTTGACTTGTATTTCCCTGACAAAGATGTTGAACCTCTTTTCATGTGTCAGCCATTTTGATGTCCTCTTTGGAGAAATGTCTATTTAGTTCTTGCCATTTTTTAATCAGATTATTTTTGTTGTTATGCAGTTGACTGAATTCTTTATACATTTTAGACATTAACATCTTATGATTTGCAAACATTTTTCCCACTGTGTAGGTTGTCTTTTTATTTTCTTGATAGTTCATTTTGCTGTGTAGAAGCTTTTGATTTTAATAATTTTATTTGATTTTTTTTCTTTTGTTGTTGGTGCTTTTGGCATTATGTCCAAAAGCTTAATGATAAGACAAATATCACTGAGATTCTTCCCTACATTTTCTTCTAGGAGTTCTATGGTATCAGGTCTTATACTTAGTACTTTGATATTTTTTGTCTTTTTTTTTTCTTTTTTTTTTAGTGGTGTGGGATAGGGTTCCATTTTCATTGTTTTGTATGTGTTTCTTCACTTGTCTCAGCACCATTTGTTGGAGAGATCATCCTTTCCCCATTGGGTATTCTTGGATTCCTTGCTGAATATTAGTTGACCATATAAGCCAGGGTTCAATATTGGGCTATTTATCCTTTTCCATTGGCCCATGCATCTGTTTTTGTGCCATTACAGTACAATTTTTATTCCTATGGCTTTGTAGTATAATTTGAAATCCAGAAGCATGATACTTCTAGCTTTGTCCTTTTTTTCCCCCTCAAAATTGCTTTGATTATTCCAGGTATTTTGTAGTTCCACACAAATTTTAGGAATGTTCCTTTATTTATGTAAAGAATGCATTTGGTATATTGATGGGGATTGTGTTGAATCTTTAGAGGGTTTTTGATAGATTTTTTTTAAAAAATATGGTTAAATCATCTTTGTATACTTGCTAACTCTCAAAAAAAAATTCCACTAATGAAAAAGTTACTTAATGCCTAAAGCAAGTGGAAATTTTTTTTAGAAGATTTATTTTTTTGATGGGGGAGAGGGGCAGAGGAAGAGACTATTTCAAGCAGACTCGTCCATGAGATCATGACCTGAGCTGAAACCAAGAGTCAGATGTTCAACTGACTGAGCCACCCACATGCCCCCTAAAGCAAGTGTAAATTTCATGAATTTTTTAAAAAATGTATTTTTTTAATTTTAAATAAGGCATATGTGTGAGGACTTTAAGATAATGAGATACTATTTTTTTCTTAAATTATGGCCACACCTATATTCTCTAGATTATTCTTTAATTTCAGATAAAAAAAAATAGTAACAGCTCTTTACTTGTGTACATAGAAGTCCATCAATATAAAGGACACCACTCGAAATCAAGCTAATGAAGAACAAACAAGCAAAATTTAAGAGTTACCACTTAGTTGTTTGACTTACTTGTGGTGGAAATTACCTGTAGATTTTCCATATTTTTAAATGCTACCAATTCCATATTCTATATAGAGTATGGAAAATTAAATGATTTAAATTTAGCTTTCTTACAGTTTCTTTCCAAAGGTTCTATATAGAGTCACAGAAGTACCTGGGAGTCTTGAGAAAGTCCATGGCCCTTGAACTCTGAATGTAAAATTATATATTTCTGTACATGTAATAATATTTTTAAAAAATCAGTATCTCAAAGGAATAGGTAGTTCTAAAATATTGAATAAGCATTTGAAAGTATTTGACTTTCTTTCTTTGTCCCTGTCTACTTTCACCAATCTCAGATTGGTGAATTCTAGTTCTGGAGAATTCTAGTTCTCAGGTGATATAGGGAAGGCTAAAATAATGTATTGAAGATGCATTTGTGAAGAGTGGCCTCTTCCAAATAAGTTATGTTACCTAAACTTTAAAATTTAAACAAGGGTAGTCTTGTTTTTTGGAGGTGCTAATTTCTACCTTATTTTTGCTTGATTTTGCTTTGACAGTGATGTCTTCTTTGTAACGTGGGCTTTAGCTAAGTATTTTATCACTTGGGCTACTGGTTTTGGCCTTGATCCTTTTCCTGGATTGGTTGGTTCTGGTTTAAGTTGTCTAATTCTTCATCGTTGTGATTTCAGTGACATCACTGGTCCACTCACTTCCTTACTCTTTTTTTTTTTTTCTTTTCTTTTCGGGGGGGACTCGGGAATTTTATCTAATTCTCTGTGGAGATGGGCCATCCATTCTTGTTCAAGGATATTTTCCAAGAGAAGCACATGTCCTTTACCAGCAGTGGTGTACCTTTTTCAGCTTGGGATGAACAGACTCCTTACCCAAGTGGAGAAAAACATGTATTCACAAAATAGAGGCAGCTTATCACGATCTGACTTAAAGGAGGCCCTCTTTTTTTTTAATTTTTTTATTAACATATAATGTATTAATTGCCCCAAGTGTACAGGTCTGTGAATCATCAGGCTTACACATTTCACAGCACTCACCACAGCACATACCCTCCCCAATGTACATAACTCAGCCACGCTATCCCTACCTCCTTCCCCCCAACAACCCTCAGTTTGTTTTGTGGGATTAAGAGTCTCTTATGGATTCTCTCACTCCTGATCCCATCTTGTTTCATTTCTCGCCCTGCCCCCCAGCCCTGCCTCTCAAATTCTTCATATCAGAGAGGTCATATGATAATCGTCTTTCTTTGATTTACTTAATTCACTTCTTAGCATAATACCCTCTAGTTTCATCCACGTCATTACAAATGGCAATACTTAATTTTTCTTGATGGCTGCATAGAATTCCATCATATATATATGTGTGTGTGTGTGTGTGTGTATACATATGTACATATACACACAATATATGTGTGTATACATTACATTGTGTATACATACATGTGTGTATACATTACACACAATATATGTGTGTAAACATTGCCTTTGGCAATGTTTCTTGGAAGAAGTTGCTATGGCTGATGTAGAAAAGGTTGCTGCTTGTGTTCTCCTCAAGGATTTTGATGGAATCCTGTCTCATATTGAGATCTTTGATCCATTTTGAGTCTATTTTTGTGTGCGGTGTAAGGAAATGGTCCAGTTTCATTCTTTTGCGTGTGGCTATCCAGTTTTCTCAACACCATTTGTTGAAGAGACTGTCTTTTTTCCATTGAATATTCTTTCCTGCTTTGTTGAAAATTAGTTGACCTTAGAGTTGGGGGTCCATTTCTGGGCTCTCAATTCTGTTCCATTGATCTGTGTGTCTGTTTTTATGCCAGCACCATACTATCTTGATGATTACAGCTTTGTAATAGAGCTTGAAGTCTGGAATTGTGATGCCACCAAGTTTGGTTTTCCTTTCCAACATTCCTCTGGGTAGTCATGGTTTTTTTGTTGGTTCCATATAAATTTTAGGATTATTTGTTCCATTTCTTTGAAATAAATTGATCATATTTTGATAGGGATTGCATTAAATGTGTAGATTGCTTTAGGTAGCATAGACATTTTCACAATATTTGTTCTTCCAATCCATGAACATGGAACATTTTCCCATTTCTTTGTGTCTTCCTCAATTTCTTTCATGAGCACTTTGTAGTTTTCTGAGTACAGATTCTTTGCCTCTTTGGTTAGGTTTATTCCTATGATTTTGGGTGCAATTGTAAATGGGATCGACTCCTTAATATCTTTCTTCTGTCTTGTTGTTGGAGTATAGAAATGCAACTGATTTATGGGCACTGATTTTTATATCTTTACGTAACTGAATTCCTGTATGACTTCTATCAGTTTTGGAGTGGAGTTTTTTGGGTTTTCCACATAAAGTATCATATCATCTACAAAGAGGGAGAGTTTGGCTGCTTCTTTGCTGATTAGGGTGCCTTTTATTTCTTTTTGTTTTCTGATTCCTGAGGCCAGGACTTTTAGTACTATGTTGAATAGCAGTGGAGAGAGTGGACATCCCTGCCATGTTCCTGATCTTAGGGGAAAAACTGAAAGTTTTTCGAGAAACTGAGAATGATATTTGCTGTATGTTTTTCATAGATGGCTTTGGTGATATTGAGGAATGTACCCTCTCTGGCTACACTTGAAGAGTTTTGATCAAGAAATGAAGCGGGACTTTGTCAAATGCTTGTTCAGCATCTATTGAGAGTATCATATGGCTCTTGTTCTTTCTTTTATTAATGTATTCTGTCACATTGATGTTTGGATGTTGAACCAACTTTGCAGCCCAGGAATAAATGCCATTTGGTCATAGTGAATAAACCTTTTAGTGTACTGTTGGATCCTATTGGCTAGTATTTTGGTGAGAATTTTTGCCTCCATGTACATCAAGGACATTGGTCTCTAATTCCCCCTTTTTGATGGAGTCTTTGTCTGGTTTTGGGATCAAGATAATGCTGGCCTCATAAAATGAGTTTGGAAGTTTCCTTTCCATTTCTATTTTTGGGAACAATTTCAGGAGAATAAGTAATAATTCTTCTGTAAATGTTCAGTAGAATTCGTCTCGCCTAGGGTTCTTGTTTGTTGGGAGACTTTTGATGGCCGCTTCAGTCTCCTTACTGGTTATGGGTCTGTTCAGGTTTTCTATTTCTTCCTGATTCAGTTTTGGTAGTTTGTGTCTCTAGGAATGCATCCATTTTTTTCCAGATTGTCTAATTTGCTGGTGTATAATTGCTCATAATATGTTGTTATAATTGTTGGTATTTCTTTGGTGTTGGTTGTGATGTCTCCTCTCATTCATGATTTTATTAATATTGGTCCTTTATCTTTTCTTTTTGATAAGTCTGGCCAGGGGTTTATCAATCTTATATATTCTTTCAAAGAACCAGTTCCTAGTTTTGTTGATCTGTTCTACTGTTTTTTTCTGTTTTGTTTTGTTGTGTTTGTTTTTGGTTTCTATTTCATTGATTTCGGCTCTGATCTTTATTATTTCTCTTCTCCTGCTGGGTTTAGGCTTTCTTTGTTGTTCTTTCTCCAGGTCCTTTATGAGTAGGGTTAGGTTGTATACTTGAGATCTTTCTTGTTTCTTGAGAAAGGCTTTTATTATATATACTTAACTCTCAGCACCACCTTTGCTGTGTCCCAAAGATTTGAACAGTTGTGTTTTCATTTTGTTTCCTTGAATTTTTTTTTAATTCTTCTTTAATTTCCTGGTAAACCTATTCATTCTTTAGTAGGATGCTCTTTAGCCTCCATGTATTTGAGTTCTTTCCAACTTTCCTCTTGAGATTGAGTTCTAGTTCCATGGCATTGTGGTCGGAAAATATGCAGGGAATGACCCCAATCTTTTGGTACTGATTGAGATCTGATTCTTGACCCAGGATGTGATCTATTCTGGAGAATATTGCATGTGCACTAGAGAAGAATGTGTATTCTGTTGCTTTGGGATGGAATGTTCTGAATATGTCTGTGATGCCATCTGGTCCAGTGTGTCATTTAAAGCCTTTATTTCCTTACTGAATTTTGCTTAGATGATCTGCCCATTTCAGTGAGGTGGGGTGTTAAAGTCCCCTACTACTACTGTATTATTATTGATGTGTTTCTTTGACTTTGTTATTAATTGGTTTATATAATTGTTGCTCCCATGTTAGGGACATAGATATTTACAGTTGTTAGATCTTCTTGTTGGACAGTCCCTTTATGTATGATATAGTGTCCTTCCTCATCTCTTACTATAGTCTTTGGCTTAAAATCTAATTTATCTGATATAAGGATTGCCACCCCAACTTTCTTTTGATGTTCATTAGCATGATAAATTGTTTTCCACCCCTCACTTTAAATCTGGAGGTGTCTTTTGTTCTAAGATGAGTTTCTTGTAGACAGCATTTCGATGGGTCTTGTTTTTTTTTTTTTTTTTTTTTAATCTGTTCTGATACCCTGTGTCTTTTGATTGGGGCATTTAGTCCATTTATATTCAGGGTAACTATTGAAAGATATGAATTTAGTGCCTTTGTATTGCCTGTAAGGTGACTGTTACTGTATATTGTCTCTGTTCCTTTCTGGTCTATGTTCCTTTTAGGCTGTGTCTTTGCTTAGAGGACCCCTTTTAATATTTCCTGTAGGACTGGTTTGGTGTTTGCAAATTCTTGTAGTTTTTTTTTTTTTTTTGTACTGGAAGTTTTTATCTTTCTATTTTCACTGACAGCCTAGCTGGATATAGTATTCTTGGCTGTATGTTTTTCTCATTTAGTACTCTGAATATATCATGACAGTCCTTTCTGACCTGCCAGGTCTCTGTGGTTAGGTCTGCTGCCAGTCTAATATTTTTGCCTTTGTATATTACAGACTTCTTGTCCTGAACTGCTTTCAGGATTTTCTCTTTGTCACCAAGACTTGTAAGTTTTATTATTAGATGATGGGGTGTGGACCTATTTTTATTAATTTTGAGGGGGGGTTCTCTGTGCCACCTGGACTTTGATGCTTGTTCCCTTCACCAAATTAGGGACATTCTCTACTATAGTTTGCTCCAATATACCTTCTGCCCTCCTCTCTTTCCTTCTTCTGGCATCCCAATTGTTCTAATATTTTTTTGTCTTATTGTATCACTTATCTCTTGAATTCTCCCCTTGTGGTCTAGTAGTTGTTTTTCTTGCTTTTGCTCAGCTTTTTTATTCTCTGTCATTTGGTCTTGTACATCACTAATTCTGTTTGGCCTCATTTATCCTAGCAGTAAGAGCCTCCATTTTTTTATTGTACCTCATTAATAGCTTTTTGATTTCAATTTGGTTAGATTTTAGTTTTTTTATTTCTCCAGAAAGGGATTTTATTTCTCCAGAAAGGTATTCTCTAATATCTTGCATGCTTTTTTCGAGCCCAGCTAGCACCTTGATAATCATCATTTTGAACTCTATTTCTGACATATTACTAATGTCCGTATTGATTAGGTCCCTAGCTGTCAGTACTGCCTCTTGTTCTTTTGTCTGTGTGTGTGTGTGTGTGTGTGTGTGTTTTCTGCCTTGTCATTTTATCCAGATAAGAATAGATGAATGAGAGAACAAAATACTAAAAGGTAACAACAACCCCAGAAAAATATACACTATCCAAATCAGAAGAGACCCAAGAGGGGAGAAGATGGGGGTGGGGAGAAGAAGAAGAAGGGGATGTGGAATAAATAAATTTATATATATATATATATATATATATATATATATATATATATATATATATATATATATGTGTGTGTGTGTGTGTGTGTGTGTCTGTGTGTGTGTATAAATATATAAATTTATTTATTTTAGACTGGTGAATAAAACAGAGCACACTTGATTTGGGGTATATTTTGGTCTGTTAGAAGAAGCTACCTCCCAAAATTTTAAGGAAAGAAAAACTTCTAAATTAAAAAAAAAATGTTAAACATGGATAAAGGGATGGAGTACGACTATAAAGATGAAAATTAAGGTTCTAAAAAAGGAATTGATAAGATAAGTTGGTTGAAAATAGAGAAAATAGGGGCGCCTGGGTGGCTCAGTCATTAAGTGTCTGCCTTCGGCTCAGGTCATGATCCCAGCGTCCTGGGATCGAGCCCCACATCAGGCTCCCTGCTCTGCGGGAAGCCTGCTTCTTCCAGTACCATTGCCTCTGCTTGTGTTTCCTCTCTCACTGTGTTTCTCTCTGTCAAATAAATAAAATCTTAAAAAAAAAAAAAGATTGTTAAAAAAAAAAAAAGAAAATAGAGAAAATAAAAGGAACGAATGTGATTCAGGCTAGAGACTAGAACAAAGCCATGTGCTAGGTTTAGGATATATTTTGGGGGAAAAAAAAGGGATATATTTTGATCTATTAAAAGAAATTGTATCCCAAAATTTTAAAGAAAAAAAAACCCTGTATAATTACAAAATATAAGGTTAAATACAAAGAAGGGATAAAATGTGACCATAATAATGAAAGTAGAAAATATTTTTAAAAAGGTATTAATAGGATAATTGTTAAAACACGTTAAAATAAGAAAGAGGAAAAATTTTTTTAAAAAGTAAGAAAAAAATAAAATAAAGAAATTAACTTTGAAAGGCTAAAGGATCATGGGGGAAAAGCCATGAATTCTATGTGTTGCTTTTTCCTAACTGTAGAGTTGCGCAGTTCTCATTGGTGAACTTGGTCTTGGCTGGATGTTCTTGCTTATCTTCTGGAGGAAGGGGCCTGTTGCAGTGATTCTCAAATGTCTTGGTCCAAGGCAGGATAGCACCACCCTTGCCAGGACGAGGCTAAGTAATCTGCTCAAGTTCCATCTCGTAGCTTTTGTGCCTTGAAAGCTTTTTGTACATCTTTGGAGGATGGGGAGTGAAAATGGCAGCCTCCCAGTCTTCAGCCCTGGAGAGGCCGAGAGCTCAGGGCCCCAATCCTCACTGCACCCTCAGAGAAAAGCAATCATTCCAGTCTCCCTAGTCTCTGGCTGCACTCCAAGCTTACCTGGCCTATGACAGAGCATTTCTATCTCTGATGCACAGCCCTGTTTGGAGTCCCCACACTGGGCAGATTCTTGTAGAGAATTCCCGTGTCACACCTCTCAAAGGAGAAAGGAAGGGGTTTTTCCAGATCTGCCTTTTGTGATCTGATCCCAACTGTGCCTTGGATCACGGTTTATGGTAATCCTGAGCTGAGAGCCTGCTTCTTGGCTCTGTCTCTGCCATTGGCTTCCCAGCTCTGGTACCTGGGAGCTCTGCCACACTCAGTCACCCCCAGTCCTTCTGTGACCCCGAGGGACCTGAGACCACATTGTCCCCATGAGGGCTCTACCCTCCCACCCCCCCACTTAGCCTCTGGAGCGACATCCCTCCATGAAGCAGACTTCTAAAGGTTCCGATGCTATACTCCGCTGCTCTACTGCTTACTGGGAGCTGGCTCCTCCTGTGGTCTATCCTCCCATCACTTTGGATTCATTTCTCTGCACATCCTACCTTCCGGAAGGTGGTTGATTTTCTGTTCCTAGAATTGCTGCTGTTCTGCTTCTTCTATCTCCTGTTGGGTTTGTAGGTGTTCAGAATGGTTTAATAACAATCTAGCTGAACTCCTGGGACCTGATGATATCTCAGCCTCCTCCTTCGCCATCTTGCTCCTTCCTCATTTCCTTACTCTTGCTTTGCTACAGTATCTTATGATGTGGCTCCCATAGCTTACTGTTACAGATACTGCATCTTATTTATACCCTTAAAACTTTCTGATACTTAATCTTCCTAGAATTGATACTAACTTATGTCCTTAAACTCCATTGCATTAATTAAAGTTTTATTATATGGTAAGTACTGCACCAAAAGTTAGGAATTTAGATAGGAATAAATTCCAATGCCTTCCCTTCCAGAATTGAATTTTTATTAACAAGAAAGAAATTTATACAACTAGATAGTAAAAACACAGTATATTGTTGGTGAGTGTAGTTTTATAATTGTGAAAAGAATGTCCTGGGGTGTTCATTGGAGAGAGTATATCACTTTATCTGGGTTGTGGGAAAGGAGATGAGTAGCCCAAGAATGTTAGTTTTTGAAAGATGTCTAGGAAGGTATATAGGACTAGAAGTTTCAAACACCTCTCAAATTGGAAATTTGATCCTTAATCTCAGAAATCTGAATTGCTCATAATTGTATAATAGACATAAGTACTATTGCTATTCAATATTTTTTCAATATTATTCAATATTATTCAATATTATTTATATATTATTCAATATTATTTCACATGTCAGCAACGCAGTCTTATACATTTTTTTTTTCCCATTGGTTGCAAATTCTGTATCTTTCCTTCATGTTAACCTGCAGTCTGGCATTAGACAAATCACAGTCTGGCTACTAACTAGTTCTTTGAAACTACTAGCTCTATGAACCTTGACAAAATTAACCTCTATAGGTTTTATTTTCTTTAGTACAAAATGTGAGTTCCACTACTGCCCAAGTCACTTTCCCGAGTGATCTAATGCAGGAAAAAAATCAAAGAGAAGTTGAAAATAGTTTTTCATATGTAAAAGTTATTCATCAATTTTAATGATTTGTAGATAATTGTATTTAATGTCATCAGAATTTTCTAAGTCAATAAACAGACAAGTCATGCTATATTTTTCATTTCCTTGGGTAGACTTCAACAGGATAAAATGGTGAAAGTCTCCCAATTTAAGAAATAAATCTATGTAGCTTAAATATGATCACATTTAGATTTATTATATTATTGTTTTTAAATTATAATGCAATAAAAATTTGCATAGTTTTAAACAAACTTTATACTCCTAAGATTGTATTAATTTGTTACAAAAGAATATATGACACTTTACTTACATTATAATTCAATGAAGCCCAAATGGAAATCTGTTTTAAACATATTCCCATCAGAGAAAATTGAGGCAGAGATAAAATCTCAAGTATATCTGAAAGTTTTTAGTTTGCTTTGCTATGTGAGAACATCCAAAATAAAAAATCAAGGGTGAAATGATCTGGTTTGAAAGTGTCATGAAACTCAAAGGCAAATATATATTTAGTAAAATCTAGTGATGCTTTGAAAAGAACTGAGATGACTTGTGTAATGAATGATAGTGTGGCTTCCTTGGAATCTCAGTATTTGAATTTTTTCTTACCTAACTTCCTCCATCCTACCCACTCCATCTTTCTGCTCTTTCACATTTTTGTGTAGAAAGAATGGATGAGAACTAAGGCATTTTTGCATTTTACCCTTTAACTTTTATATTCCCATACTCCTTCAGTTCTCATTAACACTATTTAGCTATCACATGGATTTAAATTTATAGTTCTGAAAAGGCTTTCTTTAGATACTGAGATCAATATAAATAGGAGTAAGGAATCAGATGATAATTTTATATTTCTGGTTTCACATAATCTTAGAGGTAAATCATTTAACTTCACTGAGGCTCAATTGCTTAATCTTTTTAAAATTCCATATTTAAAACTCTTGGTGATCTCAGTTAATGTGTTTATTTAACAACTATGTATTAGATGCATCCTAAGTGCCAGGTACTGTACAGGACACACACAATCACAACCTTGAAATAACTGAGACCACTATTTAAGCTGAGTGATGGAATTAGATTTTTGCTCTGTTCTCTTATTCCATTGCAGGAGAGAGGATGACAAGAGTCAGATCATCTTATAGGACAGGTCAAGGTGACAGGTTTATTGCTTCTTTTTGTCTGTATAAAATAGGACAATTACTTATATGTGACATTATTAATTTACATGAAATATTGTTACCTGAATCAAAACAGAGAATTCTGACATAAAACCAAATTAAAATTACCTTTTGTTCTGCTTCAACTGAAAAGCAGTTTTCTGGTTCTCCCCTCCCCCCCGAGAGTTTCTGAAATGTATCAATCCATTTTTCAAATGTTTTGGTTTTAGAATAACCCATTTTGCTAGATACTTTCCCAATAATTTTTAAATTCATGTTTATTTTTAAAGCAATATAATCCATGTGTTTCTATTTCATTTCACTTTATCTTTCCAAATGTTGTTGGCTGTGAGTGTACTAATGGAGAAGGAGCTTCTTTTATTGGGTGTTTGAAATACTGTAAAGAAATAACAATTTCAGAAGTTACTTTACTTCTTGGCAAAGTTTGATGGCCTTGATATCTATGAAACACATTTAACTAAATTTATTCAAGCACTTAGTTCAAGAATCCTCACAAAAGAAAAAGACTGCAAATTGAACTAAATCAAGATCTTGCATTCTTTTCCTTTTCATACTGTATGGACCTAATATCGAGATATTCATAATCTGAACAACTTCAGTCTTCAGATTCCTACTCGTGTTTTAGACAAAGAAAGAAATCTATATTACTATAGAGACTCAGATTGAGAATAACTGAGTTGCTGAATATGAATAGTAGGAAAATACTATTAATTACACATACTAGTGAATATTAAGGAATTAACCTAAAAATAAGAAGAAAGCAATCTGCCTTTTCAAAATAAGTGGCATGAACTTTCCTGTACTTTGATTTATCTACTGAATACAACTTTAAAATTTTCCTTGTTTTCTTCCCTAAAGAAAACTTTCCTCCAGGTATATGTATGTTCAAACAGTAACAAAAACACCAACAAAGACAACAAAATTCCTTCACTGTTCCCTCACTAGATACAAGATATCACATTGTAAGAACTCATATCATCATAAGACACAGACCTATGTACAAACCCAAGCTCTACCATTTACAAACTACTTGACCTAAAAAAAAAAAATTTTTTAACTTCCCAAGACATTGAATATGATTTTTTTTGGCACAGATAATATCTAAGTTGTAAAAATGGAGAAAGCTACTTAAAACATTTTGTTTCCCCCTTTCCTTTCTAAAACGTGTCCTATTTAGTTCTAAGTGTTAATGGACTGCCAGATACTAGCCAAGTCTTTTAAACCATGTGTCTATAGTGGGTTCAGTTTAATAATAGGGTGGCTGGGTTATGGACATTGGGGAGGGTATGTGCTATGGTAAGTGCTGTGAAATGTGTAAGCCTGATGATTCAGACATGTACCCTGGTGCAAATAATACATTATATGTTAATTAAAAAATTTTAAAAAATAATAGATCTTTTAAAGGAAATACTTAATCACTGCTCTACCTCTATCAGTTTGTGTACTATTTTCCATAGCCAGATACTCACATTCTTTTCAATATTTTTCAAGTTTTTCAGTGCAACTTAGGATTCCTAAAGTTAAGGGATTGCTACTTTGGAGGGAGTATTTTCTTTGGACTGAATTTTAAATAAAGTCTTTAGTTGGCATTTGTCTTCTTTCAAAGTCGTCAACTTTGATCAAAATTAATTTATCTCTCACTTAAAGATCTGAAATAGCAGCAGGCAATTTGGAATGTTGACAAAACAAAGAAATAAAGCAATTTTATGTGATTCCTGATGGGGAGAAAAGCCCCTCAGGCAATATTTGAGTAATTAAAAATTAGAAAGAATAACAAAAGGTAACAAAGAAAATGTGTCAGCTATCTTTTGAAGGAAGATTCTTGGAAGCTGCCACAAAATCTTGTACTTACGTATCACTGGCCACAATGTAATCACAAGGCCACACCGAGATCTTGGGAGCACTTAGAAATGGAATCTGAGTATCTACGTTTTACTTATCAGAACAGATACTGAGAACAGTGTGTTCTCTTGCCTCATGATCCAAATCTGGTTCTTTTAAAAATTCCCTAAGATATTTCCTGTTCAGTAAGTTTAAGGCAACGTAGGAAAAGAACCTTCTTGTCTAAAGAACTTAACCCTTCGCTATATGTGAAATCTCTATTAAAATAAATGGAGAACACACATATTTAGTAAAAATATAAATGGGTAAAAATACATCCTTTTTTTGTTTATAATTATCATTGTTACTCTTTTATAAAGAACAATTACATGATCAGTTCTTCCTTGAAACTGCCATGATCTCTCTTTGGCCTTTTTAGTTCTGCTCTAACTAAATATTTCCTTCTCTATTTATCAGTCTTATTTTCAATTTTCATGTACTTGCTTTCTACTTCTATATTTTAATTTTAAAATATTTAACAAAAACCCATCTTTACCTTCTAGTAAAATAATGGTGGAAAATATATTCACTTTCTGATATATATTTGCCAATTCACATTATAAAATCAAGAAAATAGCAAAAAAAAGTTTGATTTACTTGCTAAGGAGAATAAACAGCACAATTGATGTTCACATTTTGGGGAGTTGACACTTAAATGCACAAAAAACATAATGAGCAATCTAAGAGCTTGTCCCCATGGTAAAATTAGGGATAAAGACTAAAATCCTACAATTATTCTTGAGTAAGAAAATGCAAAAGGAATAAAAGGAATATGGAAAGTCTCTTAAAAGTGTGTTTTGAAGGAGAGTTGGGTAGTCAAAGAGGAAGGACTAGATCATTGCAGGGGATAAGAAAGACCTCTACCATTAAGAGAGGTAGGAGTGAGCAAGGCAAACACCTGGTTACTGAAGGTTCTCTTTATACTAAAGAATGTTAAGAGTAAAAGTAAGCCTTCAAAAATGTGAAGAGTTTACCATTCATTCCAAGCTAACTCAAGTCAATTCTTAAATGACTTAGATTTTTAGATTGGTATTGGATATGCAGGAAAGTTGTGAAGATAGGAGGAATTTCCATGTACGTACCTCCATTTTCCATATTATTAATGTTTTATAGCATCATGGTACATTTATCACAATTATTGAACCAATATTGATATATATTATTTTTAAGTAAGGTCTATATTCAAATTTCTCCCTTTTTTCCTAAGTACTTTGTTTCAGGATCTTTTCCAAGATACCATATTCCATTTCGTTATCATGTCTTAAAGGGTCTATGTTGAGATAGTTGTCCAACTTTTCTTGCTTTTATTGATTTTGACGCCATTGAGGAGCACCAGTAAGTATGTTGCAGAATGATTCTCAATTGGGATTTGTTAGATTTTTTAAAGTCATAATTAGACTTGAGTTATGATTTTGGGAGACATATTACAGAAGTAAAATGCCTTTCTCATAACATCACGTCCTATCAAAGGTACAAGCCATCATCATGATTTGTCACCATTGATTTTAACCTTGACCCACCTACCTGACTGAGGTAAGGTTTGTTGGTTTCTCCACTGTAAAGTTATTCATTCCACCTTCCATATCCTACTCCTGGAAAGGAAGTCATTATCTGCAGCCCACAGTTGAATAATAGGGAGTTACGCTCCTTTTCCTTAAAAGCAGAGTATATAAATTATTTGGAATTCTTCTGCATGGGAGATTTATCTGTTCTCTCCCACTTACTAAATAATTATATAATTGTGGACAATTGTTTTATCCTTAAGTTAAAATCCAATAATAGAGCAAGGAAAAGTATCTTTAATACATGTGTACCTTATACATTTATAACCACTTATATGCATATTTTAATATTTTTGTATATACATTAAGGAGAATTAGCATTTTGATGAGTCTGTACTGATAGATACAACTAACATATACAACTCTAATGAATTACCATATTGATTCTAGCCTCTCCCATCGCTTATCTGTAACCCTCTACTCCAACATTAAGAAAGCTGGCTCCTACCCTCTGGCATCCAGTTATTATTTAATTCCAGTATACATTTCTTACTGCATTAGAATTATTAACTCCTACTCCCATGGAAAGCAATCAGCTAGAGTACAGGGCTTTGGGTATATTTTCTTTTGCCATTAGTTCTACAGTTTTCCTTCTTTTCCAAAGTTACTTTTTTCAGCATCTTTTCCCCACCATCTTCAGTGAGGTTATTTCATAAATTTATAATATAGTTAGATTCCTTTATCACAGTCTGCATTTCATCCTGGAACCCTTCCATCTCCTAAGTATTATTTTTTTATTTGTATATATTAAGGGTGACTTTTTGTGCTGTGCAGTCTTTGGGGTTTTAGCAAGTGGCTCATGTCATGTATATACCTTCATGGTGTCCCATATAGTATTTTTAGCACTGTAAAAAAATAAAAGGAAAATTTGTGCTTTGCCTATTCAACTCTGTCTTTCTCCTAAAGCCCTGGACACAATTGAATAAAGTCAGTTCTTAAAAGAGTAATTTTTATAAAACTATAATAGAAAAATTAAATATTTATGATGCCAGAAAACTTGATTAATTTTCACCTTATGGCTACAAATAATAATAGAAAAATTGTTTCATATTCTTAGAGTTTAAAGATTTTATAGTGTATTTCAGTAAAATAGTTCCTTTATATCAGATCTCCTGTATTGTTTAAATCTCTTCATAATAGTGTAATGTTGGCTTTGCATGCAACAACTAAATAGAACAGTACAATATTCATCATACATGGAAATTTTTATTCAGTCATTGAAAACTGGAAGCCACAGTTGGTCACATAGGTTTGTTTAGGATCCTAGTTGATACTAGCAAATATTGCATTAAATTTCATGGAATATTCTCACAAGAAGTTGAAATTTTCTTTTTTCTCTCTCATATTTCAATATTGGAAATTTCATGTAATTTGGAACCCTGATGTTAACAGTAAGACAGGTTACACACACACACACACACACACACACACACACACACACAAACCATCACTTTCAGAGAGGTTTATAAATAACAATGTTTTGGCCCAAGTTAAGCTGTTTGGCCAAGTATGTTTTATAGGCCACTGATGTATTATTATGTTGTTTCCTAAATTTTTGGTTCAAGGAAATGGCTCAGGAAGAGAATAAACCAGGGCCTTAAGTGTGTAGTAGGGTTGGGGAGTGGAGGGGCATCTGGCATATAAAGTTCGAGTAAGAGAGTAGCAAGTGAATGAGGCATATTTCATCTTGAAAATCATTCATTTCTCATCCAGGTAAGAACCTCTGTAAATCATAGCTCAGTGGTAGATGGGGCAGAGCAAGCAGGGCTACATACAATCCACCAGAGACCAAAGTGTCATTACTTGAAGAACTGGTTGGTCTTGGAAAACAAACAGGCATGCAAACTAGGGAGCTATTCTGACCTTCTACTCTGGTTCCCAGGAAGGCTTTTTTTTTAAGGTGGAAACCATTGATTTTTTTATATCAGCGAGATACATATCACAACTAGTTGTAAATTGCCCATGATTCCCTGTATTATGTTCCCCAGGGAGGCTTCTGTAAGGGGAAACCAATGATTTCAATTTTTCAGGTATGAAGTTACCCTTAAATTATCTCCTTTATGGTCTTAGTCCATACTGTGTCAATAACAGGAAAACAAAAAGGGAACATACTTCAAGCATATAAAGAAAGGACATTTGCTAAAAAGAAGAGGATCAAAAAATGTACTTGAGTATGTCTGACTACTTTATATACAGCTCAACATTCTGTCCATGAATATAGCAATGTTTTATGTACCAATGAAAACACACATTTGTAATAAGACAGGATTAACTCCCCATAGGATTCCTACTCATAGTTATCATCTCTAAGTATAATACAGAGTTGGATGTGAAAAATATCCACATATTATTTCTTTTTCTATGCAATTATTCTAGCTTTCAAATACCTCCTTTTTGTGGAATCTTAGAATAACTTTTGTCCAGAGTAACTACTTTAAAATAAGGTAATATTTAAGAATTCAGTGGGGATAAAGGAAAAGTGAAAATCTTTTTCACTTTCTTAGTGAAAAGTTTATTTACTTTTTCTGATAGTTTTATTTACTACCTAATTTTTTGAAAAATGGTTTGGGGTGTCAGTCTCATATGTAAGGAATGCTGAATTTGATTACTACAGTAGTTCAGAAAAATGTGTAATGAAGTAGAATGTACACAACACTAACACTTTTTTGAATTCTTATAAAATTTGGCACCTCTGAAACAGGGCATTTATCCTATCCATTTTCATGTACTTTTATGATCTTTATTTTTCACTGAGTATCTTACACTTTCAGATGCTTTCCCTTTTACTCATGATGTTTTCCAGTAACAATGCATCTCTACTCTGGCCTGCTAATAACCATAGCAAATATAAAGTACCTGTCTGAAGTGTGTATTTTAAAAGTCCTACAGGTAACTGATTTTCTTGCGGGGACCAGTGGCATGACTTAATCATGGTGGCCCAGGTGATAACGACATTCTCATTCGACTGATCTGACTCCAATAGGATTATGAATGTAGTTGGCCCGATTCTCATGGGTGGGAATTTTACTTAATGGAAATCAGGCTGCAGAAATCAAAAGATGGGGAAATAGATAACTGGCAGAGTCGTCCTATATAGGTTGTGATATTTTGAGAAACGCGAAGTGTTGCAAGTTGATGGATGTATGGATTCAACTGTACTTACTTAAAAGCCATTTTCCCCATAATTTACTGACCGTACTATTATGAAATGAGAGCAAAATTTTAGAAGGAAAAAAGTGCCAACTGAGCTTAAAAGTGTAAGAACTGATTATTAATTTCAGCTTTACCACCGAGCTGAGCCAGACTCTGAGTAGTCAAAAGAAGAGATTCATTAGATCATTGCTAGGTCTCTTCCACCACTTGGACTCCATAGACCATGAATACTGTTAGTGACCTATAACAGTGTATGTCTGAAGGAGTTTAAACCAGATGGGTGGCCTCATGTGATCTGCACAGTTGAGAATGAAAGACTTATTATATTTGGGAGGATTCCAAAGTTTATGCATTATCCCAAGGGCTTGTGTTTTTATTCATATTTTCCTTATAATTTGTTGTAATTACTCAATAATTTTAAACACCACCCAGTATAGGCATTATGAGATTGCATTTTCATTTTAGCCTGCCTAGTTGGTGCATACCTAAAGAAAAATAAATAAAAACCCTGAAAGGCAGCCAACTCAAATATTGCACACCTGGCTCCCATTTGTTATAAGATTATCACTAAAAACAAAGATTCTTGACTTTTACAACCTTCAATCCTGTGGCCGCCTCAGCAATACTCCCTCCCAGTCTAATCTGGTGGAAACTGAACCAAGAACAAAAGAAACCTCTGAAAAAGATCCATGCTATGATCTCCATATTAAGGTCTCCCTCTCCTGGCCCCTGAACTCAATGACAGCATTTAAAACAAAGGTATAAAAAAGGAAATACGACAGCAAGAAACATGTTGGGTTTCTTCCATCCTCCCACCCGTGTGTAACGATAAATCTAAAATACGACAAAAACATTTTCCTTTGGCAGGAGGGTTTTGCTTTCTTTTGGAGATACCAAGGCCCTATAAAAGAAAAACATTTCTCTCTTGAGTTCTCTCGGTTTTAAAAATGTTTAAGTTTCTTAAATATGCAATTGGATTAGAAATCATGAAGAACAACACAATAGAACAGACCGCCAGAAGGGCTGCCTGCTGCCTAGGTGTGTCTACATTTAACTATTCCATTTGCTCCAGCTCTAAATTGTAATTTCTAATTACAGTAGGCTTGCCAGGTTCACTGGGTCTGTAAAGAAGGTAAACACAGACAACAGAATTCTAAATACAGAATTCTATTCAAAAAGACCCCAGGATCATTCAGACCAACTTTCTGGCTCTAATTCTAACTGCTCCTCAAGTATCCCAGATATAGAGAAGTGTGCCATCTTTTTTTTTTTTTTCTTGAAAGGTCTAGATGCATATATTTGAATAATAACCTCATCTCATTTAAAAGCATCCACGTATCTGAAAGTCCTTACTGAAAGGGAATTCTGTGTTACAATTCATGTACAGCTATTATGTCTTTTTAAAGCCCATTAAAAAATCAATCTCATTATATATGGAGAACTGTGATGTTGCATCCTTCTATGCTACATGAATAGTGCAAATATATTAGGAATTGTCTAATATAAAATAAGAGCAGCCCACACTTGGACCAGCCTTGATAATCTGTCAGATGTGCCCAGCCCAGGCAGAGAATAATAATCTCTTTTTCTTTTATTTTCTCTAAAAGATTCTAGATACACTGCATCTGAACTCCCTTCTCTTAATATGACCAAGAACTGCTGTTAACTATTGTGACTAGTTTAACTGTGACACACGAGAGCTGAGCAAATAGTGGGTGTAAGGATTCTAAGTGATTGATTAGGGCAAGACAGTGGGAAATGGGTGAAATTCAAGCACAGTGCTTAGGGGGAACTGGAAACATGGAAGATAAATAGGTGTAGAGGTGTCTGTTATAAGAGTAGACCATGGAGGAAATGCTGGAGTTTAGTGTGAATAGATATGATGCCTGGCGATTAGGACTTAATTTTTCATGGAAAATAAAACCATGAAGTTGGCTTTCAAACTTAAAGTTTTGTTAAAGTTCTAAAAATCAACCCTCTTCTCATTTAGGTGTATATGCTTCATGACTGAGTCAGAGAATGAGAAACTGTAATAAAATTATTTGAGAGGTGAATTGGAATAGATGAGCTTAATATTCGATGACTACTATAACTGGTATATCCTTTTAAGGTGGGTTAATGGATGGGTGGTAGGTGAGGAGATGGGAAGAAAGAGTAAAATGTTTTCCAACAGTTTGGCTATGAAGAGAAAGAAGAAGATGGGAAATGCAGGAAAGGTAACAGGTTCTAGAAGGTTTGCTTGTGTTCTTTCTTGTTGGTTGATGAGTTTTTAAAAATGGAATACTGGGTTAAGCCTTTGCCAAAAAGGACCACCAAGAATTCCCACCTCTTATGACTTTCACAAGGACACATAACCTAGTTCCTTTGACCTTGAGTCTGAGCTGAACTTATCACTTGGATTGACCATTATAGTGTGATGGAAATGACACTTTCAAACTTCTACTTCTAGACTTAAGAAACCTGTAGCTTTTATTTTTGCCCTCCTGAGATCAAGCCTCCATATACAGAAGCTCAGGCTTGCACATGGAGAGAGAGAGATTTGAGGAGCCTCCAGATAATGGAGGCACCACATGTTAGAGAAGCCATCTTGGCTTATTTTTTTTTTAACCTGATGAGCTATTCCATGAAGACAGTGCCATAAGTAACCCCAACTTATACCACATAGAGCAGAGACTAGTTGTCCATGATGTTTCCTGGCCAAATTTTGAAATTGAGAGCAATTAAAATGTTGTTTTAAATAGTCTTTTGAGATAAAATGCACATACCATACAATTCACCCATTTATGTAACAACTCAATGGTTTTTAGTATATACAGAAATGAGTTCAGCCTTCATCACAGACAATTTTGGAATATTTCAATCACCCCCAAATTAAAACGTCATGCCCTTTTGTTATCATTCCCTGTCCTTTACTCCTTTATGCCCCAGCAGACACACATGTAGCTGGAACAGGGACCTGAGCTTTGGATAGAGCCCTAGACGAGGTAAAGGAATCTAAGGGCAAGGCCAGTGCCTTGGGATCCTGGTTCAGGTCCACTCAGAATGTGTCTGGATCCTGAACTGGGAAGTTCATTCTGTTCATAAGCTGCCCTAGTCCAGAATGAAGAGGGGACAGCCCTGCTATTCTTCACTGAGAATGCAGACCTCAGGCAGGACTGGCCTTCAACAACAATCCCAATTTTCTCTTTTCAGCTCAAGATGACATTGGTACATTCTTGGAATAGGGAGGAAGATTTCCCTTGTTTTTTATATCTATCTATCTATCTATCTATCTATCTATCTATCTATCATCTATCATCTATCATCTATCTATCATCTATCAATAGATATAGATACCCATATCGATAGATACATCTATCGATAGATACAGATACACACACACACACACACACACACACACACACACACACACGTGTATGTGTGTGTTTTTTAAGCCAAAAGGCCCTAAGCAACCTCTAATCTACCTTCTTTATCTATAAATTGTCCTGTGCCAGAGATCCATATGAAAGAAATCATGTAATACATGGACTTTTGTGCCTGATGTCTTTTATTTAACTAATGCTTTCAAGGTCCATACAAGCTGTAACATGTATCACTACTTCATTCCTATTTGTAGCAGAATAATATCCCATTGTATGTGTATATACCAACTTCCATTATCCATTAGTCTGTTGGTGGATATTTGGGTTGTTTCATTGATTCATTTCCACATTTTAGCTATTAGGAATAATGCTGTTATAAGCATTCATATAAGTTTTTTTCTAGATATGTTTTTATTTTCTTGTATATATACCTAGGAGTAGAGGATCATAACTGTTTGATCATTTGAGGAGCTGTCTTTCAAAACAGCTGTACTATTTCACCTTCCCACCAGCAGCCTGTGAGAGTTAAATTGTATCTATATTGTCACTAATATGTCTTACTATTTGTCTTTTTTGTTATAGCCATGTTGGTGGATATAAAGTTGTTTCTCATTGTGATTTTGATTTGCATTTTACTGGAAGGTAATTATATTGAGCATCTTTTGTGTGCTTATTAGGCAGTTGTCTATTTTCTTCAGCGAAATGACTATTCACATTCTTTGCCAATCTTTAATGTGGTTATTTTTCTTTGACATTCAATTGTGAGAATTCTTGATATATTCTAGATACCAGTCCCTTTATCAGATTGGCAAATATTTTTTGTCATTCCATTGGTTGTCTTTATTTTTTCGTTGGTGTCTCTTGAAGCACAAAAGTTTATAATTTTGAAAAGTCCAATGTATCTGTATTTTTTTCTTTAGTTGCTCATAATTTTGTGTCATATTTAAGAATGCTTTGCAAAATACCAGGTCACGAAGATTTACATCTGTTTTTTTTTTTTTAAGAGGCTTACAGTGTGCTTTTACATTTAGTCACTTGACCCATTTTAATTAATTTTTGTTCGTGATGTAAAAAAGGGGTTCGACCTCATTCTTTTGATTCTGGCTATTCACTTGTCACAGGACCATTAGAGGAAAATATTTTGCTTTTCTCAATCACTGATTTTGACACCCTTGCCAAAAATCAATTGACCATGGTTACATGGATTTATTTCTGTGCTCTAAATTTTATTCCATGGATCTACATGTCTCTTTCTGTCCCAGTACCACAGTCTTGGCAACCACTGCTTTATGGAAAGTTTTGAAATCAGAAAGTTAGGGTCCTTCTACTTTTTTCTTTTTCAGAATTGCTTTAGCTATTTTGGGTCCTTGGAATTTCATATGGATTTTGAAAATAATTTGATTTCTATAAAGAATTCAGCGGAGATTCTGATATGGATTGCATTGAATATATAGATCAGTTTGGGGTATATTAGCACTTTAATGTTGAGTCTTCTGACTCAGAAACAGAGTATTTTTTAAATCTACTTGGAGGGACATTACAAGAAACAGCTTCCTGAAATACACCTTTATATTTACAAATAAATAAATGAATGAATAAATAAATAATAAATTTAAGCTGTTAGAAATTGTGTATGACAAGGTTTTATTATTTTGAGAGTCTAAGTTTTGGCTCTTTTTATTAAATTTATTCTTATGTATTTTATCCTTTTTGATCTAATTGTGAATAGGCTTGTTTTCTGAATTTCCTTTTTAGATTGATCATTGTAAGTGCATAGAATACAATTGAGTTTTACATATTGATCATGTATCTTGCAATCTTCCTGAGCTCATTGATCAATTCTAATAGTTTTTAGATTAGGATTTTCTGTATATGAGATCATGTCACTTGTGAATAGAGTTATACTTCCTGTC
The DNA here is from genome assembly GCA_028646535.1 of Procyon lotor. Lineage (NCBI taxonomy): Eukaryota > Metazoa > Chordata > Mammalia > Carnivora > Procyonidae > Procyon > Procyon lotor. The sequence continues at coordinate 71,081,877 of CM053607.1, forward strand.
TAAATTGAATGACTTTTATTTATTTTCTTGTCTAATTATTCCAGATAAAACTTCCAGTACAATATGTAATGGAAGTGAGAGGTGGAGTTTCTTGTTTTATCCTTGACCTTAGGTGAAAAACAACCAGTCTTTCATCATTTAGTAAGATGTTAGCTGTGTTATCTTGTTGGTTGTTTATAGATGCCCTTTGTCAATTGCCCTTCTGTTCCTAATTTCTTGAGTGGCTTTTTACTTGATGAAAGGGTGTTTGATTTTGTCCAATGTTTCTGTTGTCCTTTGGAAATGATCATGTGATTTTTAAAATTTATTTATTATTTTTTATTGTGTTATGTTAGTCACCATAAAGTACATCATTAGTTTTTGATGCATTGTTCCAAGATTCATTATTTATGTACAACACACAGTGCTTCATGCAATACATGCCCTCCTTATACCCACCACCAGGCTTACCCATCCCCCCAACTCCCTCCCCTCTAAATCCCTCAGTTTGTGGACTCTGAGAAACCAACTGATCATGTAATTTTTAAAAATTTTGTTGCTATGATGCTTTGCACTAACTGATTTTCAAATGTTGGACCAAGCTTCCATTCCTAAACTAAATATCAGTTGGTCATGCTATATACTTCTTTCTTTATGATGCTGGATATAGTTTGCTAATATATTTTTTTGGTGGTATACAAAACAGAAAATTCCACATTTTATCCATTTTTAGGTGACTGTTATTTGCATAATATATATTTTCCATCTTTTTACTTTAAATTTCTCTCTTCCTATAATTTGAAATATTTGTATTCAGAGTATTTAAGCCAGTTTTAAAATCTGGATTTGAAAAATATCTGCCTTTTTTATTGCATTGCATTGACATTTAACATTATCAATATAGTTGGGATTATGTGAGTTTACTCTTTGTTTTCTATATGTCTCATGTCTTTTTTATGTTCCATAAAAAAGTAAAAAAACTAAAAAAGTAAAAAAACTCCACCTCTCACTTCTATTCTTTTTCTGCTGCTTTCTTTTGCAGTAAGTGGATATTTTCTAATGTGACATTTTAATTTTCTTAAATGACTCTTACACAGAAACATTATTCCTATATAGCTCTTTATTCCTTTCTCCCCCTTTGTATGGTATTATTATTAGAAATATTATGTCTATTAATGTTACAAACTCCACAACATATTGTTGTTTACTATCTGTAGTCATTTCTTGAGCCCATTACAACTTTGTTTTCTCCCACCTTGTTTGTGCTATTATTGACAAATATACTGTACCTACATTTTTTTCTTTCATAATCGAAATTTTATTAGTTCTTAGGATCAATACACAGACATTATGAATAATTTGTAAATGATTATTAAGGTATGTACCAAAAATATAAGAAGTCATGTCATTTTTTTCTAAACAGTTATTCTAGTGACATTCTCGCTTAACATTTTCAGGCAAGTTTTTCCTAAGAAGATACTAGATAACAGTATCTCCAGAAGTTGATAAGTTATATCCTAAGTCTTATAATTCACATTTCACTTTCATATATTCTACATACCTACATTCCTGTATACTATAGGCCCAACATTATATTATATGTATATCATTGCTTTATATTACTTTTTAAATCCATTATGGAGGTAAGTGACAAATATATATTAATTTGATGATAAATATATATATATAAGTGAAAAATATATGTGATAAATATATATTTAAGTGATATAAAGTAAGATAAATATAGTTTAATATATTATGTATAGTTAATATATGTTATATATAGTTTAAATATATATTAAGATAAATATAAATACTAAGTAAGTGATAAATATATATATATATTTTTTTTCTTTAAAGAGTTACTTTTACCAGTGCTCTTTGTTTTTTTCCTATGGACTTGAAATACTATTGAGTGTCACAGTCTGAAGGACTTCCTTAAGTGTTTCTCATAAGGCAGATCTGATAGCAACAAATTCTCTTCTTTAGAGTTATCTGGAAGGTTTTTATTTCTCTTTCATTTTTGAAAGATAGCTTTGCTAAATATAGGATTCTTGGTTGACAGTGTTTTCTTTGAACACTGAATATGTCATTCCAGTGCCTTCAGGCCTCATTTATTCCTGCCAAGAAGCCAACAGTTAATTTTACTGGGATTCCCCTGTAAATGAAGGTCATTTTTCTCTTGTTGCCTGAAAAAATATTCTCCTCGTCTTTGACTTTCAGTATTTTTAATATGTGATAATATGATCTGTAGATTTATTATCTACAATATAGATAATATTGTATCTATATTGATAATTATATCTATATTGATAATATCTCTTTGTATCTATCTGACACAATTCATTGATCTTCCTGATGTGTATATAGGCATTTATTTTTCAGTAAACTTGGGAAGCTTCACTAATTATTTTTTAATATTTATTTTTCTTCTCTGTCTCCTTTCCTCCTGGTATTCCATTACATGTACAGTTGACCTTTGAGCAACATGAATTTGAACTGCATGGGTTCACTTACATGCAAATTTTTTTCAATAGATAAAATACAGTGCTATAAATGCATTTTCTTTCTTATGATTTTCTTAACTATGTCTTTTCTCCAGCTTTATTAGAAAAATACAGTATATAATACGTATTAGCTGTATTATGTGTTAATTGTTTATATTCGTAAGGCTTCTAGTCAATGGTGGGCTATTAGTAGTTAAGTTTCCAGGGAATCAAAGATTACATGCGGGTTTCAACTGCATGGGGAGAGGCGGTCCTAACTCCTCCATTTTTCTTTTTTTTTTCTACACCTTTATTTATTTACTTTTCATTAAATTTAAATCCTTGAGGGGTACAGCATCACACGGATTCTGTGGCCAATGGCTTTAGCAGGAAGGTTGCTTCGGAATTTGGCACGAACCATGCCCCTGTTTCCATGAGCACGAGTTACTTTTCCCCAGATTACTCTGGTTTTGTTTGGTTTGCCACCAGGAGTCACTGTATTGTTCTTTGCTTTGTACACGTAAGCACATCTCTTGCCTAGATAGAACTCCGTTTCATCTCGAGCATATACACCTTCAATTTTAAGAGCTGTGTGCTCCCTCTGGTTCCGGAGACCGCGCTTATAGCCAGCAAAAATGGCCTTGGACCACAGCCTTCCAGACATTATTTGGCGTTTTAGGAGTCCTGTTCCCAGCAGGCCTCCACAGGCTCCAAGACGGCCCTAACTCCTCCATTTTTCAAGGGCGAATTGTTTGTGTGCTTAATGACGTCCCATGGTTCTCTCTGTGGCTCTGTTCATTTTTTTTGTTTTTCTTTTTGTTCTTTGGTTTGCATAATCTCTATTTCATCCTCAAGTTGTAAAATTTTTTATTTTTCTAGTTCAAATATACTGATAAGGCCCCCGAGTGATTTTTTAAAATTTCAGTTACTGTACTTTTCAGCTCCAGAATTTCCATTTGCTTTTTTAAAAAAATTTTCTTAGTTGCTGTTATCTACTTGATATGGCATTGTCATTATATCTTCCTTCACTTCTGTAATTATGCTTTCCTTTAGTTTATAAACACTTAGAATATCTACTTTGAAATCTTTCAGTACTAAATCTGGCATCTGTTCACTCTCCCAGGCAGTTTCTGTTGCCTGTTTTTTTTTTCTTTCCTCCCAGTCGATGAGTAATACTTTAAGGTTTCTTATTATTTTTTTTCTTGAAAACTGGACATTTTGGATACTATACTGTAGCAACTCTGGGTACTAGTTCTCCTGTTCCAGGGTTCATTACTGTTTTTTGCCAACTTTGGTTAATGCCTGGCTGTATTATTTTAGTGAAGTCTGTCCCCACCATTTCTGAATTGTGTGAAGTCTCTGATGTTGCTGCTCAGAGAGGTAGAGCTTGGGTTTGCCCATAGTCACCTTCTGATGGCAGTGTCACCTGTAGGGCTCTCTACTGTGCTGCCTCTGATTGCACCCAGCTCTTAGACTCCACTGTTTGCCCACTGATTGAATAGTTGTTTTCAACATTACTGTGAGACATAAATTCCCATACAAATTAATTTAATAAAATTGTGGTTCCTTTGAGGGAATAGTTTCTGAAGTTAGTGTTTCATATTTGCTCTAGCCCCAGGAGGATTTTTCCCAGCTGGCTTACTTCCTGGGATCTGTCCTGGAAATAAGCCAGCCTACAGTCTGTGTGTGTCACATAGGGTATATTTTCATTGGATCTGTAATCTCTGCCAAACTTTCACCTCAACCTCCAATGTTTTTGAAAGGAAGTATAGGTTAAACATTCTCCATACTTCATTCCAAATGAAGTCAGTTCCTTTGAGAAGAGTTTAAGGATATATATATTTGTCTTATGGCTTGCCTCTCCTCCACGCAAACGCTCTAAGTCCAGGTTCTGGAGCTAAGGGTGGGAGAGACAATGGCAAGTTTTTCTCTGAATGACATCCAGCTCTAGGAGCTAAGTATGTGATTGATGGGATTGATAGCAGCAGTCTGCTATCTTCTTGGCTTGCCTTTCCTAGCATGGAACCACCACCTCCTGAACAAGAGGAAGAGTAATTTGGATCTTAGCATTCTTAGTTCACCACATGCAGACAGAACCTACCTTTCCTGGCCTAGGAAGGAGACCTCACATCATGATGGTACTTACTCCAAGACTTAGCCTCAACAAGTAGCTGGGGAAAGGATGAGAAATTTTGGTGTCTTGTTCCTCCCAGGAAGAAAAAAGAGCTCTCCGGTTGGGCACTAGGGAGAGAGGATGAGAGGAGAGAGTGTCCTGGCCTGCAAAAGTACTGTTTCAAAAATAATCTCTCACCTTTCTTACTGAATTTTCAGAGTTTTTTTTTTTTTTTTTAAATAGCTGTGTCTCCATTTGCTCTTTACTTTAGGACCTTTCTGAGAAGCTTTTGCATGAGTGTGTTTTTAAAGTTTTTTCCTCAGTTTCATTGGGAAATGGGTCAGCAGAACTCCTCATGTCATAGATGATGGCAGAAGTTAGTTAAGTGTTTGAATTATTTATAACACTGATAGACATTTAACTTGGAGAAATAACAAAACTAGAGGAACAACTTGTTGATATAAACAGCTGGGGAAGTCAGATTACAGAGTGGTTGGGCTTTGAGATCCAGAAATGATTTGAGGAATTAAGTTATATATGTGTTAAGTAATACCTATTTTGTTTTTTCCTTTGGAATATTTGTGGTAAAGGCTTTAAAGAATAGACTTTTTTTTTTTTTTAATTCTTTTGAAGCAGGTCCACTAAGAAGGAGACTGGACAAGGTTTCTGAAGTTTTTTTTCTCTGACAAAGGAAACTGTTGAAGGGACTGTAAGATTTGGGGATTGAATTAATGGTAGTAGTAGCAGTATTCTCACTTATGTATGTTCTTCAAAGTAAGGATATAGGAAGTAGTTTAGATTATTGCTGGATTGAAATATCTGCGAGCAAGGATGATGTCAACATATGAGCAAGAAAATTTAGGATATTAACTTAAAAAGTTGACTTAAATCCTGAGGGTTGTGATACACTTAAAATACAAATGGGTATCTATGAACAGAAGCAAAGTTGACAAGTCCTTGCCCCTGAGGTACCAGTGAGGTAAAAGAACAACCATAGGAAAGACTGAACAAGTGATCTGATATAAGAGTAGGTTGTTGGAGATTAATTCACTTGATTTGATGACAACATCAGTGTTTGATCACAAGAGTTTGTAGATGAGTGAGAATTTATGTCATCAGAATGGGAAATGTCAAAGAAATGAAAAAAATATTACTTTTAATGTGTTTACATTGAAACCTTTTAGGGTGATGGCTAAAGTGGGAATATAGAAAAACACAGTGAGCTTTGTTAAAATATTTAAGTGATGGAGAGAAAGACCAATGTTTCAGCAGATGGCAGCAACAATGGCTAGACTACATTTCTCATGGCATGAGCTGAAAAATAATGGTTTTAAGTCTACTCATTATTAGAGAATTGGTGTATTGAATTAAGATTTTTCAAGCATTAAGCTAATGTAGTTATTTTTAATATAGAGAACTTCGTATTACCATATGGGGAGAGCATGTAGAGTATGGTGTAATTTTTAGGAAATTATTAATTGAGGGGCTCCTGGGTGGCTCAGTAGGTTAAAGCCTCTGCTTTAACTTTTTTTTTTTCCGCTCAGGTCATGATCTCAGGGTCCTGGGATGGAGCCCCACATTGCGCTCTCTGCTTAGCAGGGAGCCTGCTTTCCGCCCCTCCCCCCCCAGCCTGCCTTTCTGTCTAGTGGTGATCTCTCTCTCTCTGTGAAATAAATAAATAAAATCTTTAAAATATAAATAAATAATTATGAATAAAATCTGAACAACATAGACATATATGGTCAATAATAGTTTCTCTGTAGACTTGGCTGATTTTTTCCTTTTATTTTAATATATTTAAAATATAAGCACATGTTATTTTTTTTTTT
>CM053607.1:71095329-71127829 GCA_028646535.1 Procyon lotor
TATTTCCTTTTTTCTTACTACCTTTGACATTTTGTGTATATTTTACAGATACAGAACTCAATTTGACTGACCATATTTTAGGTTGCTCAATAGCCACATGTGGCTAGTAGCTGTTCTTTTGGATGGCACATGCCTAGAAATTTTTAGTGGCAGTCAGGGTTTTATTGAAGAAGCAAAACAACATTAGTGATACAGAGTAAGAGGTTTTATATAAGGACAAGAAGTTATACAAGTATGGAAATTAGAAGAGGCATCCTTGCAATGCTGTTGTCTCTGCATCTGATACTGAGAGTGAAGTCATTTACTATTAGCCATTAGGTATTAGACCAGCAGCAAATGAACTGGAGTCAACATCGTTGTCTCTGTGTCTCCATCTAGTGCAGGGGAACCTCGTGAAAGCAGCTGCTGCCCTGAATCACGGACCTGCACCCTCACCTGGACCAGGAACATAAGAAGGAGGAAAGAGGCTGCCATGTCACCAAAGTGAGACCTCAGACAGGTGAGTGTGAGAGTGACATGCCACAAGACATGGTATTCTGCACTAGTGTTGGGAGGATTAAAAAAAAAAAATGTGATCACTGCTTCACTTCACCCTTCCAAACTCAGATAAGTTTCTTTAGTAGCCAGTATGAATCTAGAGCCATACAGGAGAGGGGATTTTAAGAAGACATTTCCAGCCTAACTAAAGCGAGACAGTAATAAGCCATTACAACTATGGTACGTTAAAAAACGTGAAAAGGACCACAAATTGAGAAATAAAACCTCGGTGAAATATCACAGGAAAGATGAATATCCATAATTTGTAAAGGACTCTCACCAGTCATTTACATAACTATAGAAACCACCAGTGAGTAAATAGAACATTGATCATTCTCGAAAGGTATAAGTAAGCTATAAAGGGTCACAAAAACAGAGTCTCTTTTCTAAGAAAAAATAATGTAAATAAAAATATATACTAGCGATTGGGTGTTTTTTATGGTTAAGTGCTGAGAATATGCTATCATACATTGCTGAGTGGCATAAAAATTGGTGTAAACAAAGTATAATTTTATAAAATTCCGCCTAACTTTAAAATGTTTGTAGTATGTATTGTAGTAATTCCACTCATATTTTTATTCACATTTTAAAATGGGTAAGTTTTATAAATATCCAAAATAAAATAATCATATAAAATATTCTTAGAAAGTATAAACATGAAAACAAGATATATCACTATATGTAAGTTACTACAGGATCGTAATTTTTGAAGCAAACATTATAATGGAATGTTTCTCCAATTAGAAAAATATCTTGGAAAGAAATACTTTAAGATATTAGTAGATACCCGTAGGTTATCTTTAATTATATTTTCCTCTCTTTTAACGTTTTTGAAATTTATGATCACTAAATTCTAAAAACTTTGATATACTTCATATACTATACAACAGTTTTTAAATTAATGGATCAGAAGTAATGATTTAGTGGGTACTATAAGTAAGTTTTCTGCAAATGTTTGTACCAGTTTATACTTCTACCAGCATTTTAGGAGCATTCCACTTGTTCTCCATTCTTGGTGTTGTTAAGTCCTTTAGCCATCCTCATGGATGTGTAGTGGTGGATCACAGGTATTAATTTTCCCTTCTTGGAGAACTAATTCAGTTGGTCACCTTTTAATATGCATCCTGGAAACTTGAATCTCCTCTATTTTTCATGCCTTGTGTTTATTTTTATCATTATCTGTCCTTTCTTACTGGAATTGTTCTTAATGTGTGGGATACAAGTCCTAGCTCGTGTTTATGTAGTGCAGAAAACTTTCTCCACTCTATACCTGCCATTTGCGGTCGCTGTTTTGTTTGTTTGTTTGTTTTTTAATGAAAATGGCATCTTAATTTTAATGCAATTCAACTTACTAAGCTTCTCCTTTAGGGTTAGTGTTTTTCATGGTTACGTGTTCTATTTAAGAAAAGTCTGTGCCTACTCCAAGGTCATGAAGATATTTTTGTGTGTTATCTTTCAGAAGATTTATTGTTGGACCTTTCACATTTAAATCTGTGGTCCATCTGCCTTGATTGTTGTGTATTCTGTGAGGTAGAAGTTAACATGTACCTCATTTTTTCCTAAATGGAAATTTTGATTAAGCATCATTTATCTTGAAGACTGTTTCATGGTAGTAGTAATTTTGCTTTGACTTAGGTGATTATGTACATGTGGATCTAAATCTAGACACTTAGTTCTACTGCACTGCTATCTGCCTATTGTGCGTCTATATCACATCATTTTGAATATTGTAGCCTCATAGTCTTTATATCCAGTAGTATGCACCTTTTAACTGAGTTCTTCAGTTTTTTTTCAGTTGATACGTAAATGACATATATTAGTGTCAGGAGTACAACATAGTGATAGGACACACGTACATATTAAAAAAGGATCACCACAGCAAATCTAATTAATATCCATTACTATACAGTTGGAATTTTTTTTTCTAGTGAACTTTTAAGATCTCTCTCAGCAACTTTCAAATATATAATACGTTATTTTTTTTTAAAGATTTTATTTACTCATATGAGAGAGAGAGAACATACAAACAAGGGGAGATGGAAAAGCAGACTTCCCGCTGAGCCACTTGGGAGCCTAAGGTGGGGCTTGATCCCAGGACCTGGAGATCAAGACCTAAGCCAAAGGCAGACACCTAACCATCTGAGCCAACCAGGCATCCCACATACAATACATTATTATTAACTATAGTTACCATGCTGTACATTATTTCCCTAGAACTTACATTATAACCTGAAGTTTGTACCTGTTGAACAGCTTCACCCATTTTACCCATGCTCCACCCCCCATATCCCGCCCTTGGCAACCACTGAACTGTTATCTATATGTTGCTGTAGTGGTGGTGTTATTGTTCTTTAGATTCCATGTATAAATGGGACAATACAATTTTGTTTTACTCTTTCTGACTTCTTTCACTTAGCATAGTGCCCTCAGGGTCTATCCATGGTGCCACAAATGGCATAAGTGCCTTACTTTTTAATGGCTGAATAATATTTCTGTGTGTGTATATGTGTGTGTTGTGTGTGTGCACGTGCATATGTATGTGCCACTTTTTTTTTTTTATTCATCCATCTATCATTGGATACTTAAGTTTTCATGTCTTGGCTATTGTAAATAATACTGCAATGAGTATGGGAGTGCATAAATCTTTTTGACTTATCTTTTTGTCTGTTTGGATAAATACCCAAAAGTGAAATTGCTGGATTATACAGTAATTGCATTTTTATTTTTTGAGGATCCTCTGCTTTGTTTCCCACAGTGGCTGAGCCAGTTTCCCATCAGTGCTGCAAATGTTTACTTTTGTCCACATCCACTCTAATATCTGTATTTTCTTATCTTTTTGATGATAGCAAATTTAACAAGTGTGAGGTGATATCTCATAGTGTGTCTGATTTGCATTTCCTTGGTAATTAGTCATGTTGAACACTTTTTCATGTACCTGTTGGTCATCTGTATGTCTTCTTTGACAAACTACCTTTTCAGATCATCTGCTCATCTTTTAATCAGATTATTAGTTTTTGCTGTGAGTTGCAGGAGTGCTTTCATATATTTTGGGTATAGAATTTATAAATATTATCAGATATAGAATTTGTAAATATTTCCTCCTGCTTGATAGTTTTTTCCCCTCATTTTCTTACGGTTTCCTTTATTGTGCAGAAGAAGCTTTTGAGTTTGAGAAAGTCCCACTTTGAGATTTTTGCTCTTATTGCCTTCGCTTTCAGTGTCAAGTCTAAAAAATCATCACTAAGACCACTGTCAAGGAGCTTACCACCTATATTTGCTTTTAGGGGTTGTATGGTTTCAAGTCTTATGTTCAAGTCTTTAATTCATTTTTACTTTATTTTTGTTGTAAATTTACCAGCATTTCTGATAGTTAATGGACCAATCCCTTACCTTCATATTAAATTTTCATAGAAATTAGGATATCTGTCCATGTTTCCCCTTTATTGATTGCTAATTCTTTTCTTAAATGAAATTGCAGTTAAAATATGTGAAAAACTGAGTCGAGCTCCCAACTTCACGACATATAATAAGAAGTATATGTTATTTAACTTTTAGTGAGAAACTGAGAGAGGAGGGAAGAATTGCTTTGAGCTTACAAGTAAACAGTCTAAAGTCATGTAAAGTCTGAGGTAAATGGCTTAATAAGAGTGAGTATACAAGTTCAGCGATTTTAAGTAACATAGAAAGCACACAGAAACGGAAAGTTATGAATATAGAGGAACATACTATTTTGATCTTCCATATCAATTTGTTCACACTCTTGCCTCTATAGTTTATCACCATGCTATTTTATCATAGTCCCAATGTGGGGTTTATCTCACAAGATAATCTTGTTATACACAATCTAGTTATTGAATGTCTTCAACAAAGAACAGTTTTGTTAATAGCTTTTTGTGTCACTTTAAATCCATCTAATATCTGGAACTCCATTACATATATGTTATAAAAATCTCTCCTTCCTCAAACTGATGGCGATTGCTTTGTCTAGAAGTCATAGTGTTTTACAAAACAAAACAAAAATACGAAAAAAACAAAAACAAAAACAACAAAACCACATCTAAATTCAAAACCCTAAAACCAAAACAAACTTGCTTAGCTGGCAGAGTTTCTCAGTTGTATTCTTTTATTTTTCCTTAAAAAGAAAAAAAAATAAATAAAACAAGGATTTGATTGACCGGGGATTTATTACAACAGTCAATGTCTTTCTCACTTAGAAACACAAAAAAGCCATTTTTGTAACATTTCTGGAGCGATATTATCCTTTATATCAGACTTGATATAAAAAGGTAAGTGTTTTCAAAGCATTTTCTGTATATAAACTTAAATGCTGCTTACTGTCATCACCCCAGTGTATTTTCCACTTGAAATTAAAAGGAATATCCTAAGCTTTTTCATAGAAGGAAAAGACCTACATATAACCTACATTTAGTATCATAGGAGAACTTAAAATTTCATCTTTCAGATAATCTGAAAGACAAACTACAGTTCCACAAGGAATACTTCCCCAGGTAAGTTTACTTACTGTCAGGAAAAATGGTGTATTTGAAGGAAAGGGGAATAGCAGGTGTGAACATGGAAACCGTGAGCTTGATTCTGTGTCAGGGATCAAGAGAGGATCTACAGTTAGTATACAGCAGGGGCAATTAGTTCAAGTTCAGATAGAGAATGAAAAAGAGCACAGAAGAAAACACTTGTAATAACTAGAGAGTTTCAAAAAAGCCCTACGTGTGACACTATCAACACAATGATGCTGGGTCTATTTGGAGTAAGAATTCACATTGCTGACATTTCCAGATGCTTCTTTCTTGCTCTGTGCTCCTGAAGCACTTGGAATGTGTAAATGTTGGTTCATTTATCTTAGTGGTTTTGTTTATGGTCAGCTGAAAGAGTCAGATATGAGACCTAGTAATTTTGGTGGAACTATTTTGTTTATCTCTGTATCCTTAGCACCATCCATGCATTGCATAGTCTAATTCTTAATATTTCTTATTTAAATTGGTTTTTCTTTATTTTAAATAATATTTGACTTGAAACTGAGATTTTTTTTCCTACTCTGCCTGAAAGATTAGAGAGATGTGACTAGAGGCACATTGGAAAAAAAAAGATATGATTTTAATTAAGGTTACCAGTCTTACTTTTGTCTACCTGAGTAATGGATAATTGGTAAGGATGGGAACTGAACTGTTTAGGCAAAGGGAAGGGATTTGGAGGCTTATTAGAGAGGAGATAAAGCAGATGATAAGACAGAAGAATTTGGGGAGAATAGGAAATTCTAGGGGAAATTTAATTAAGTTTCTTTGATGTGGTGTGTAGTGTAGATATTCTTATTGCCGTAAGGAATTCTCAGTAAAACATGTAATTTTTTATTGATATATTTCAAAACTGGAATTACTTTAGAAGCTGCATCCAAGTACCAAATCTTGAGTCAAGATGGGTTTTGGCTTAAGAACAGAGGCAGTCCACAGGAACACTGTTAAAACAAATCTGTAAAGAGTAAGTAAAATAGCTCCTTGGTAAGATAATATATAAGACAATAGAAAAAGTATATAATATATAAATATTATACATATAAATATATAATCATGGGAATTATTACTAAGTTTTTATAATAAACATTTATTTAATAACTATTATTTATTAGGCATATGTTAATACATTGCTATACATTATTTCACCTAACCTACACAATAGGCCATTGTGATATTTTGGTACAGTAATGGCCCCCCAATGAAACCTAGCATTCTCTTTTGTAGTCCCTTCCAATATTGACTCTACCTTTGGCAGTGTGACTTACTTGAACAGTATGACATTAGCATGGGGGATAGAAATAGAGACTTGAAAAGCGCTTGGACTTTGGAACTTGCCCTCTGAAACTGCTGGTATTATCACAAAGTGAAGAAGCCTGGTCTGATCTCCTTAAAGAAAAAAGACCTTTGCGAAGAATAAAGGCCAGCGGTCCTGGCTGAGTCCAGTTTGGATCCAACTCAACATCTGAAAGCAGTGTCATGAAATAAGCACAAGTACTGCCAGTGGGATTTAATCTAGGAATTGTGGAAAACAATAAATTGTGTTTGCTTCAAGTTATGAGGAAATGGGTGGTCCCTTAAAAAATCTGTCATGTAACATTTGCTTTGGAATGAAGTACAGTAAAGGCCATAGAGGAACAAGTTTATTGTTACTGGAGATTGAAAACCTAGTGGGTAAAATGCTATTGGAAGTTGGAAAGATGGATGGCTCATGATTTATAGTAAAACAATTGGAAAAATTATTAACTGCTTTTACGTAGAAGATACCAATCTGGCAAAGCAGATTTCCAAGTATCATGCTAAAAATGCCAGTTGATTCTTAAAGCTGCTGAGGAATAACTGATAAAACCCAAGAGGTAAATATGATTATTGTTACCAATTTATAGATGAAGAAATAAAGCCTAAAGAGGCATGCTTACTCAAGGTCACTACAATGCAATTTGTTACAAGGCAGATTTGAATATATGGGTTTATTGGTATACATTGTAGAGTATGTTCAAGTGGGGTTTATTTATAATGTTTTGAAATAATTATACATGGCTAAAATATTTTATGAATCATAAACCTAAAGGTGGTATGGTGGCACATTTTCTACATAATGAAAGTACAAAAAGTTCAATATTTCCCATATATTGTAAAATATTTTCTGTGGTATCCACAGTAGGTCTTAGAATAAATACTCCTTGAAAAATTATTCTTGACACATACAAGTCAACAAACTTAAGTCTTAAATTCAATCAACTGGTCTTAAATTTTCTCTAGTCTTTTATTCAACTAACATGAACATTGCTTGGGCCCATGTAAGTCACTTTTAGTCTGTGGTATAGCAATAGCTACTTAAAAGTCTTCAGCTCATGTCTTCTCTTGATAGTTCATTCCCTTTGTTGAATATCTTTAGATGAACACCTGAAAATACCATTTTTTAGGTCACATTTATACTGAGATATTTTCAATAGTTTCTCTCTGGACAAATTTATTCTGAAACTATATCTTTCCTCAACTTATACTTCTTCTTTTACTCTCTTAATTTATCTCTATTTATTTGCTCGGTTGGTCTAATCAAAGTTCTTTGGACACATCTGTCCTCTCCACATATCTGTATATTGTGTTCTTTCACTTAGAATGCTCTTCTATATCCTTTATTAAGTCTTACCACTCATTATTACCTGCCAGCATTCATAGGAATACTGGAGATAATAATTTGGATTTTTTTTAAGAACTCCATCTACATCCAACTGATTGTGTCTTCCTGAGCCACTGCTTTGAAATAACTACTTTTGTCAGATTCATGGTGATGGCACCTTCCCAAGATACTCTACAAATTGCTCAAATCCCAAGGGAGAAAAAGAAAAATCACTGTCTTCAGTGTTCAGTCAGTAGACAGACATGCTGTAACATGAATTCTGAAACAATTCAGATAAAAAAGAAAAGAAAACTTTTGTTAATAAAAGGCTTGCCTCAGATCTCCTCTGATTATACTGCAACAGATACTTAGATGCATATTGTAATTTTCATTTTCCAACATTTGGATGTTTAAAGCTAAGTAATCCAAACATTCTGACTTTATTTTAGTTTGGCATTGATGAGATACAGTCAAACATTATTTAAGACATAAATATATTAAGTGATTACGGCTGATTTAATGGTGAGGTAGAATTGTTAACATTACTGAAATGAGTCATAGCTGAATCTAACTTGGTGCTGTTATAAATATAACTCTACCAGAAAAAGAAGTTTGTTCAAGATGAAATGGAAAGGGTAAATATTCCTAAACCATTTTTATGTTAAAAATAGTAACTAAAACTTTGAAAATAACAGATTCATATCTTGTTTTTTATAACAAAATATTAACAAAAATGCAAAGCAAGTTTTAGAGTCCAGAAACTACATCTTCCAGTTAATTTGATAATTTGAGATGATATCATTCTGAAGAATAAAATCATTTTTTACTTACAAGACAATTTTGATAATAGATTTCTATTCTAATTGTTCATTTACTTTATATCAAAGAAAGGGTAATGAGAAAAGTCTTGTAATGATAGTAATGAATTTGCCTGCTTAATTACTGTCATAGGTATAAAATGAACTAAAATTAGCAAATATATTCTTTACTATTTTTTAATGTCATTGTTGAGGACAGAAAGGCAAGGAAGGGGGGAGGGCAGTAACTTAAACTTAGGAGCCCCAGTTCTTTTAAAATATGTCATCACCAAATAATTGCTTCTTGTTATGGACTGAATGTCTTTATCCCTCCCTGACAATTCATATGTTGAAGCCTAAACCCCAATGTGTTAGTATTTCAAGATGGAACCTTTGGGGTAATTGAATTTAGGAGGTCATGGGGGTAGGATCCTCATGGTAGAATTAGTGCTCTTAAAAGACCAGACAATTAGATATATTTTTCTCAGCTGTGTGAGGATGTAACGAGAATTTGGTAATCTTCAAGCCCAGACAGGGCTGTCACCAAAAACCAAATTAGGAAGTACCTTGATCATGGACTTTCCATCTCTAGAAGTGTCCAGTACATGTTTATTGTTTAAGCCATATAGTTTATGGAATTTTGTTACAGCAGCATGAGCTACATAATATACCTCTTAAGGATTATACTTTAATAATAAACCATTGGTGATCTTCAGTCAATCAATGGAACATGATGTAAATTACCTACCGATAGGTATAGCTGACAGGTTTATTAAAAAGAAAGAAAAGAAAAAAAGATTATTGTGTTCCATGAATAGGCAAGGAGTCTGTGTCTTTCATATTCTGGACCCTAGCACAATCTTTCTCAAAAAGATACTGGGAGTGAATGAATAATGAATGAATGCTATTTCTGATGCTGCATGTAGTATCTAGTACAAATAATGATTGCTGTTAAAATAATTAGAAAATTCAAGAATTATTTATGTTGCAAAATAGTGACTGATAAATGTTGCCTTCATTGCTTACCAATTTAGGAGGCCACAGTATTCACTTAAATATGCACAAATGAGTGTGTGTGTGTGTGTGTGTGTGTGTGTGTGGCTAAATGTCAGTGGCTTAATAGAGAACTCTTTGTTACTTGTCCCAGTTTGGTACATGTATACCTTTCACAGACTATTACCTTTATCTAAAGTCTGCTTTCCCTTTTTTCTTACTTGTATCTCCCTTTGCAAATAACCAAAAACACCATTTAGAGAGAATATGGGAGATGACTGATACTTATAATTTAGTATATAGTTGCAAACACTGTTTAAAAATAGGGACACTTTTAAATGTTGGACTTTTTTGAACTATTAATATAGATACGGAAAAGTTCACAAATAATAAGGGTACATCTTGATGAATTTTAACCCAACAAATAAGCAAACCTAACATGTAACCAGCAACCATCTAAAGAAACAGGATATTACCACAATTCCTGGGATAGCCTCATGCCCAACCCATGTCCCAAGTGTCCCTTCTAGCTCATTAATCATGACTAGGTTTGAACTTCAGGTGAAAAGAATCATGGAGTATACATCTGGTTTCTTTGGCTCAGCATTTTTTGTGAGATTTGACTGTGTGTTACGCATGGCTGCAGTTTCTTGACTTTTATCTCCATATAGTATTTCACTGGATTAAGAAATATATAGCCCAGTCTATCCATTCTAGTGTTAATCAACACTTGGGTGGTTTTTATTTTATATATATTAAAAAGTTGTATACACTCACCATACATACTTTGTGTATATATTTTGTGTTCTTATTTTAGCTTTTATAATTGATTGCTCATGTGCTTTAGATGTCCTTTTGGAAATGTATAATGGTGTATCTTTGGGAATGGGGATGTTCACAAAGTACATGCATAATCATCTTTAGTAAGTTTAATCAAAGTGTCCAAAGTGATTGGCCCATTCACTCCTACTAGCAGAACAGAAGGGTTTGGGTTAAAGTAGAAGTTGGGTATTTTATATAAACTCTAATTTGATCTGTAAATCTGCCCAACGACATACATTCCTATTTTTCCCCTTTCAGTCATAAGTTAGAAAAGTGCAACTGGGTAGATGTGCATAAAAGACGGATACTTTACACTTTATTAAATTCTGAAAACTGTTTATTAGAAATACATTTCTAATGTATTTAGATGTATAATAATTATATACAAATTTTTATTTGTGTATATTTCCAAATTATTAAGCTGTTTACTAATTTTAATGATTTGATTAAAACAGAATAGACCTAATGAATTATTCAAGACAATAGCAAAATGGTTATCTTAATTCTTTCTTTCTTCTCCATGAGATAACATACACACACCTTTATCTGGAGCCTGAGCGCTCTAAGTAAATAAGAGTCATTTTTTAGTGTTCTACCAAAAACCTCCATAGGAGGAAAAAAATACATATTCATAAACAAACAAAATTAGAAGTCAGTGTTCTGAAAAAGGAGTGCTTGAAAAACACCATGATTTTAAGCTTTACAGAACATATCATTGTACTCAGTGTAGGAGGTGAAGACAAGAGGCAATTTATTCTGCAGCTGGTTTCGAAATAAACACAGCAAAGAAAGATAAGGAGTGAAAAAGGGATAAATCCGCTGGTAGCAAACTTGATGGACAGACAGGCTGCCATTAACAATGCTGTTGCCTTTGTAAGTACAGAGTGATGTGGAGATACCCTGGCATTTATACTGTAGACATGGTCCTTGAAGATTTTACACCTCCGATTCCTTAGAATTATCAGCTATCTCCAGCCTGTCAGTCATCCGAGCAGTCTTAGATTTTTAGCTTGCAGGCCAGGCAGATTATTGACAAAGCAATCCAGGGTGATATAACACACCCTGACAAACAACAGTGAGGGGATTGTGTTTACCACTTTCACTGCACCAATTCAGCTAAATTAATTCTTAACACTGAAAGTAAACTTTCTCTTGATAACCATTCACTCCCTACCACTGTTGTTTTGCTACATAGCACGAGCTCCAGTGGAGGTGGAGAGTGCCTTGATGCAGGTAATTTAATCTGGTGAGGACTAATAGAAGCAAAGAAGGTATCTGTCTCCACGGCGAGACAGCTAATGAGGGCATCTGTAAATAAAAAACCTGATGTTAGAATTGAGTTAAGGATTTAACTTAAGTATACAAAAGGAGGAGATTTCTAAATTAGGTCTGCCACTCTATCCTTAACTCACCCCTCTGTCTGTAGAAACGGAACACACGCAACTCTTCGATGATGTCTCAAGTGTAAAATGCAAAGATAACAAAGCAATAACTAAAGAACAAAGACAAACAAAAAGGTTTAACAAAATTGATCCCAGGCAGGTTTTTAAACTGTATTTATTTTTTTCCCCATATATGTTTATTTTATTTTTTCAGTGTTATAAGAGTCATTGTTCGTGCACCACACCCGGTGTTCCATGCAATACGTGCCCTCCTCAATACCCACCACCAGGCTCGCCCAACCCCCCACCCCCCACCCCCTCCCCTCCAAAACCCTCAATCTGTTGCTCAGAATCCACAGTCCCTCATGGTTCATTGCCCCCTCTGATTCCCCCCATTCACCCTTCCCTCCTTTCTCACAATGCCCTCCATGTTTTTCCTTATGCTCCACACGTAAGTGAGACCATAAGATAATTGGCTCTCTCCACTTGATTTTACTCTGCATAATCTCTTCCAGTCCCGTCCATGTTGGTAAAAAAGTTGGGTATTCGTCCTTTCTGTTGGAGGCATAATATTCCATTGTATATATGGACCATATCTTTTTTATCCATTCATCTGTTGAAGGGCGTCTTGGTTCTTTCCACAGTTTGGTGATTGTGACCATTGCTGCTATGAACACTGGGGTACATGTGGCCCTTCTCTGTACTTCATCTGCTTCTTTGGGGTAAATACCCAGTAGTGCAATTGCAGGGTCATAGGGTAGCTCTATTTTTAATTTCTTGAGGAATCTCTATATTGTATTTAATTAATTAAATCAATTGTATTGTAGTTAATGGTTTAGGTAATGAACTCTTAAAGCAGGGACAAGGAGAGTTTGAAGGGGCACAAAATAAGTTTTGAAGGCAAAACATTGACCCTTAATTTTATCTGTTGTTTCGGTCACTGTTAGCATTCAGAGCTAATTTTTTGGACTATGCTAATTTTAAGAAGTATGTTACATGTTAAAGACTTACAGAACATCAGTGCCATGTGCAGTTGCTATGTTGAAATCATTTCTCTGGTCTCAGTTTAAATTTTTAAAGCTACTTTTAATAATAGACTACAACTCATATGTTTTTCATGGAGAATTTTAATATTCTCATAAATACGTGAAAATATTACGCCTTTTATATGCTTTTGAAGTATCTTAGCATGTATTCTTATTTACAGAATTGTCTAAATTTTTTTTAAAGATTTTATTTATTTATTTGACAGAGATTGAGATCACAAGTAGGCAGAGAGGCAGGCAGAGAGAGAGGGGGAAGCAGGCTCCCCGTTGAGCAGAGAGGTGCTCAATGGGGGGCTCAATCCCAGGATCCTGAGATCATGACCTGGGCTGAAGCCAGAGGCTTTAACCCACTGAGCCACCCAGACGCCCCTTGAATTGTCTAAATTTGATGAACTTAACATGAATGTTGGCTTTCTTCTAAACTAGAAGTTGAGTATAACTTCTAAAATGGAGAATTTTTATAAAATACATGAATATATTTGGTTAAATATATTCGCATGTTATACACAATCCCCAACACAATGCATAATTAAGTTTTACAGTCAGCTAAAAACTCAAAATAGTTAAAAATATGAAAATCAGAGAAATCAAATGACTTGGTAAAATTTTGTCAGCTTAGATTCATCTCATCCTCTGCGATTTTTCCGACATGTAGGAATTTTTGTTGGTGTATTTTAGAATCTTGTTCCTGTCTATCTTTTTAAATCTAACCTGTTCAAACACCCCACTCATTGAAAAGTTACCAATACCCTAAACTTGTTGCTCTTTTTCATAAATGCCAAGGTCATTGCCACCCCAAGTTTTTATTTCTGCAGCTCCCATCCCCAAATTTCTGCATCATTAAGCTCTTTACGGGAGTAGCTGTAGTGCCACCTTTTCCAGGATGTCCCTACTAATACCTTCATGAAAACACCATCTTTCATTCATCTTCTACCCCCTTATCCTTCTTTATTTGCCTTACATGTTGTTTATCTGTTTACTTGTTCATTACCTATTTCCTCCCCAAAAACATAAGGTCCACTATTGGATCTTTATCTCATTGTCACTAGAATACATCTACCCCTGGGTGGGTGTTGGCCTAACTCTGTTGCAAGAAGTGGGGACCAATTCTGGTAAGTGTGAATGGGATTACACAGAGTTAAATGGTAAAAAATACTAGAATTGCATATTTAACACGATTTAGTAAATTAACCATAGAAAGCAAAAGAGAGCAAAGTAAAGATTTTTATATATTTTTTATCATGGTTACTTAAAGTAGGTACGACAATAGGTAAAACTTGTCTAGAAAGAACATGGTAAATTCATTGTTGGACATAATTTGAGGCATCAAAGAAATACCTATAAAAAGATACTCTTAGACAGAAAAGGATTATAACCGTAATTCTCACCTAGGGGTGATTTTTGACCCCCAGAGGATATTTGGCAATGTTTGGAGACAATTTTTTGTGTTAAAACCAGGGTTGCAACTGACTACTAGTGGATAAAAGCTAGTGATACTGCTAACCATGCTCCGTGCAGGACAGCTCCCCACAATAAAGGATTGTCTAGCTTCACATGTCAGTAGTGGTGATACTGAGAAACTGAATTAGAAATACACATAGAGGTGAGATGGCTATATGGAAATGGTTGATGAAATGGGGGTAGATAATACTATCCAGAAGGGTGGCTGCAGCTGCAGGGAGATAATAGGACTAATTGACATTTGTGTAGCACTTATTGTCATTTATTTATATATATATATATATATATACACACACACACACACATATGTGTATATATATACACACACATATACACACACACATACACATATATATGTATATACATACACACACATATATGTATATATATATATACACATATATAATAGTCATTTTATGTTTACTAATTTATTTAATCCATAAGGCAACCATGTGAGCTAGAAGCCAATATTACCATGATTCTATAGATAAAAACATTAAAACACATAAAGTGAAGCAACCTGCTCAAAATCATAAAGCCATAAAGTGGTAAAGAATCAAAAAAAAGAATCAAAAATCAAAATCAAATCTAAAATCCAGGTAATTGGATTTTAGAGGTCAAAATTTTTGCACACTACTGTCTTTTCCAGTAAAAATGGGGAAAAAAACAAATACAACTGGATTCTCTTCAAAGCAACATGAAATTGAAGAAACCCACAAGTATTCCTAAAAGCCTCTCTCCCATGGCGTTGGATGCTGAATTGAGCAAAGAGAATGTCATTGGAATTGGCACATGGTCGTTGGTGACCTTGTGGAGAACAATTTCAGTCAAGGACAGATAGTGATACTCATTCAAACTGATTAGATGTCTGTATATCTCTGAAGGAAATGTATTGTTCAGTAGTTTGAGGGAGTATGTGGACTAAGGGAAAGATGTTTGGAGCTTAGGAATCTGCCTTGAGAAGCAGAAAATAAGATTAAGTGCTAAATGTTTTGAAATAAAATACAGACATTAAGGATGCAGAAAGCTTGGAACCACCCTATGGAGAATGTAATGAGTCAACATGAAGTCAACATTTTTAAATGTAAGGCCAATGCACACATGAACTATAAAAGTATGAGTTTATAAAAATCCCAAATATTTACTTTTTTTTTTTTTTTAATAAAGATGTAATTGGAAGTTCGTACTGCCTGAGACTGGGCTTGGAATGGGATATAAAATATAAATATAATTGGCCAATTCATTGTTAAAAATGACTAGTTATACAGTGAGATGGATGAGAACATGGCCTAGGGGAGTTGGCTGGATAAGCTCAAGGGTCTGGGAGATGTTACAGTAAACAAGAGTAAGATTATAGGTTTTGAGGCATCAGAAATGAACAGGACTATAGCTCAGAAAACTCAACTTCCCTGATTTATCCAACTCAAAGCTAGCTAACTACGAAGGACCATTCTATTTTAGTGAAGTTTACAAAACTCTTTAAAAAGTAATAGCAAACTTTCCTCTGTGAAGTTTATGGGTAAGAAAACAGTTGAAAAATTTGATCTTAGATCTTGCTCCCCACTTAAGGTGTTGTTCTCTGACAGTCAGCGGGATGTGTATTACTTATTTAGAAATGCAGAATCCTTGGCTCCATCCCGGATCTACTGAATTAGAGTGCTTTTAATAAGATGCCCAATGATTCATGTACTTATTACAGTTGAATAAGCACTTACCTGGACTTCTGATTCACATACCAACTTTCTTCTGTTTTGTTGTAAACCACTGATAAATATTATGTGACTGTACATTAGTGTAGTTGAATTGGAGATGGGGCCATGGCTAATGCTATGCTTTCTCACTGATCTGCACTACCCTCTCAGAAGTTTCTAGTGTCCTGCAGAAAATAGTTTGCAAACCACTGGCTGATGACGTTTTAAGATCTTTTATTATGTATTTACATATTGTAATCTCTGACACTGTATGACACTGGCCTACATGAAATGCTGAGTTGCACTCATTCTTGACCACTCAATAGTTTATAATTGACTTGCCATTGATGAAACCATTGTTCCTCTTGTCTAATTAAATAGAGCACTTTGTTAGACTTTAAAGTTATATGTAAATTGTTTTTTTTAATTGATCTCTAGATTTAATTCACATTTACCAGTCTTTCTGAATATTCTCTTTCTGTTCTAGATCCACTCCAGAGACCCACATTGCATTTAGTTGTCATGGCTCCCCAGCCGCCTCCGGTCTGTGAAATTATTTCAGTGTTTTCTTGTCTGTCACGACCTTGAGAGTCTTGAGGAATAGGGGATAGGTAGCCTGCAGAGTTGTCACCCAGTCTAGATCCAGTGTTTTTCTCAGACTAGTCTAGGGTTATAAATTTTGGAAGAATACCTGAAGGGTGAAGATCCCTTCTTAACCCCATGTCAGAGAGCAATGATATCTGTGGGACATCCCTGACAATGTTAGCTTTCATGGCTCAGTTAAGGTCATGTTTGTCAGGTTTCTCCACTGCAAAGTTACTATTTTTTTCTCTTATTATTTGGAAACCAGTCACTGTGTCTCAAGGGTAGGGGGATTAGGTGCCACTTGTAGAAGGTGGGCTATTGCATTTGAAAATTTTTAATTTAGTTTTTCACAACTGCTACATACTAAGTATTTGACAGATGACCTCCTGAATGGAGGTCTAATCTCTGCATTCCCAGCATTAAGCAAAATGCCTGGGTTACAATATGCATTTCAGAAATGTCCACTTTTTAATAAACTAGTTACTTCTACACGAAGTAAACATGTCACACATCACGTAGCCTTTGTTTCTAAAGGAAGAATTTTCCTCAGGTAGTAAATTTGAAAGTTTCATTATGTGCCAGAAATGTTTATAATCTATACTGAATATATTGACCAAATGATTCTATCAAGTCCTCAAAACCTGTCCAAATTAACCTATTCGTAGGTTGTATAGTTTGGTATTTACTGTTATATGAAACATACAATTCAGGGACTCCGATATAACAGTATGTTGTCATGGCAACTAAAAATTAAAACTATGTCAAATTATTAAGTATAAATAGATACAGATTGATATTAATTTCACCAAAATTCTACAGCTTACTATATGGACTTTATATTTAAATCTTTACCTATATACAGAGAAATATATGTAATGACTTCTTTTCAATAATTTACTACTACTGATTAATTTTTAGGTAATACTAATAATTATGGGATAACTTAGAAGGTATGGAAACATACTTTAATAGTAGCAGATTTGGAAGTCATCATATTTTTCCTACATGGATTATATTTTGAAAAACAAAACCGTAATGTGTATATATATAAATGTATATATATCCACAGTAATAATATAAACAATGACATGTTTCTTTATCCATTAGTATGAAAAATGCAAACACATATACACGTATATACAAAGAAGCCTTTGCACAAATAAGACAGAAAAAACAAGATGGCTTTCTTTATGATATGGTACCATATAGGAAATTTCTCTCTCTCTCGAGCACAAGGTTAATCTAGGGGAAAGTTTTCTATTATTTCCTATCTCTGAATAATTTTCTAGCATGATCAGGAACAATGAAAAATGCTATAAATCCCTTTAAAGCAATATATTCTTGAATTGATTACCAATGCTCACAGAAAAGAAAACTGGCTGTATTATAACAGTGATAATTTGTACGTTTAATTATTTATGAGGGTACAACGGTCGAGTTTTTAAAAATCTTTCCATAAAAAATCCTCGATATAAATCCCTGTGATCTACAGTAATGCTACTTGATCTTTGCTTCCAGCCGTGCAGCATAAACCCTTTCATTAGTACATGCCTTCACTTACGGGGATTGCTTTAACAAAGGGATCCGGCACATCATTATGACTTCTTGAGTTAAGAGATGACTGTGGCAAAACAATAAATACCCCATCTTATTAAGATACGTCTGTTACGGCAGTACTGAGCTATTTTATATTTGGTTTCCACACAACACATTGCAGTTCCGGCAGAAACCCAGGGATGCACTCCAGAGAAACACATAATGAGGTCAGATGGAAAATCTTGTCTTGTTTCAGATATGAATTCAATCCATCCTTTCTTTCATGTGAGACAATATTCGCAGAAGGAACTGCTGCTGACATGTTTTAACTTCACTGACACTGAAAATCTTCTCTCCTCAGTTGGCGCTTTTAGCCTCCACCTTGAAAGAATATCTATGCAAAATAGTATCAGAGATGGTCACACAAATTTAAAAAAATCTTATTATATTTGTTTATTCACCTCTTGCTGTATTCACTACACAATTGTGCCAGCTAATTTTTGCCTTATGAAATATGAATAATGAAAATCTGTGCTCATTGAGGCCATTTTTTTTTTCATTGTGTCTTGGAAGCCTAGAATCTTGTAAATTGGGCAGGAGAAGCGGAAGATAAAATAGCAGGGAAAGGGATAAAGAAAAAAAATAATGGTTTTATATTTTCAAAACCACAGCCTTGGCATTTAGCTGTCACAAGGAGATTTGCCACTTTAAAACCATCCCCTAGATCCACACTGCCAGATACTGTGAAGTCAGAACAATGTGCCAAGACCTGGCTCCCCATCTTTCATGTAACTATTAGAATAACAACTAAAGAGATAATTTAGCATTATTTGACTTAAAATTACTCATACCAAACCCTAGTTAGTCTATTTTTTTTTCTTTGCACACTCAATTTAATTCTGTGCCTACTAATAAGGAAGACCAAAGTAACTTAAATCCAGGAATTGAGTTGCCCAGAGAAAACAGAGGAGACACCTGATGCATACATGATCTTTGTTAGAAATAACAAGGCAGCAGATGGAAAGATGTTCTCAATGGCTAAAAACATTGTTTCTTTGGAAGTATGCTCTGCGTCTCAGAAGAGATTGTATATGAAAAAGGAGTGAAACTATATTCTCTTAAATTCTTTCTAAATTCTGTTTTTAAGGGACTCCTGGGTGGTTCATTCAGCTGAATACCTGCCTTGGGCTCTGGTCGTGACCTCAGGGTCCTGGAATCTAGCCCTGTGCCAGGTCTGTGCTCAGCAGGAAGTCTGTTGTCCCTCTCCTTCTGCCCCTCCCCTTGCTTGTGCACTCTCTCTCTTTCTCAAATACATAAAAAAATCTTTACACTCTATTTTTTTATGTTTTGAAAGATTTTATTTATTTACTTGAGAGAGAGAGAGAGATATCACAAGTAGGCAGACAGAGAGAGGGGGAAGCAGGATCCCTGAGCAGAGAGCCCGATGCGGGACTCGATCCCAGGACCCTGAGATCATGACCTGAACCGAAGGCAGAGGCTTAGCCCACTGAGCCACCCAGGCGCCTATAAACTCTTTTTTTTTTAAAAGAGTTCCAACCTAATGATACATCTTATTATGTGAGTGGAAAACTAAATTATATTATGATAGTAATATAATTTTATAATTTTTTATAATTATAAAATTATAATTTTATATTATAATATAAAACTAATTATATTATGATAGTAATCATTTATCCTGGCCTCTCTTCTGTATGTGCAAGTATTGATGGTGACCGATTTAATCTCTCTGTATCTTTTGAGAACAGGCAAGACCTATTTAAAGGGGGATATTTATTACCTCCTGAACAGTGTGCCTTAAGTTCCACAGAGAACATTACAAATTAATACAAATCAGTATGAGATCTCTCAATTTTTTTTTGCCATCCTAAGCAAATTTTGAAAACATCAGATTTATCTAAAACTCACAGGAAATGGTTTTGGCCAAATGGCTTAGTTCTGATACATGAGTCTATGTGGCAGCTTTTGAACCTGTCTACCGTCATAGAAATCCAGAGTCAAAATGAAAATATAGCCAATACTGGGGACTGAATGGAAGAGTGAAGTGATATTTTGTAAGAAACCAAATTCTCAATACTTTCTTCTCATACTTTCTTCTTAATGAGGTAACCAGATATGAAAATTTCTAGCACAGCACTTGGCATTCAGTACATGGTCAGTAAACACTGAATAAAGTAATAAAGACCATATAGCAATAAGTATAAAAGTATAATAAAAGCAGAAAAGATACTTTTGTGGAAACTTTGTTTTTAATTGCATTTTCTTTATCATTAAATTCATGGTATAGGAATAATAAATGACCTACATTGTAGTTGACAAAATTATCCAATATACAATTTTGTTTTAAAAATTATATTTTAAGTTATAAATATATAATTTTATTTATAAAAATGAGTTCAAAATTAGAAAGATAAAATTAAAATCCACTTGACATTGCAATTCCCTGTGGCCACTCTCCTGAAGAGTCTTCTTTATTCATTAAAAATGATTATATAGATACACAAGCATGTTTGTGTGCAAAATTATTTTAAATATTTTTGTGGTATGTGTGTATAAAATTAGTTTAAGTATTTTTGTTGTGGTATGTGTGTATATGTATATGTTATGAAATTTTCAATTTAACCATTTAAGTGTACAAGCCAGTGGCATTAATTAAATGCACAATGTTATGCAACCATCACTACGATGTATTTTTAAGCTTTTCTTCACCTAAACAAAAACTCTACCCATTAAGCAATAATTATTTATTTCCCTCTTCCTTTAGTCTCTAATAACTTTAAATCTACTTCCTATATTTATCGATTAGCCTGCTCTAGCTATTTCATGTAAGTGGAATCATACTATTTTTGCCCTTTTGCGTCTGACTTACTTCGCTCAGTATAATGTTTCTAAGGTTCATATATGTTGTAGCAGGTATAAAAATGCCATTCCCTTTCAAGGCTGAATAACATTTTATGTTATGTGTATATCACATTTATCCTTCATCATTTGATGAACACTTTTGTTTCCACTTTTCAGCTACATTAAGTAATCTATAATGAACATAAATGTAGAAATATCTTGTTTGAATCCCTGTTTTCAGTTCCTTGGGGTAAATACCTAGGAGTGGAGTGGCTGAGTCATACAATAATTCTGAACTGTTTTCCATTGTGGCTTCGCTATTTTACAGTGCTACCAGCAGTGTAAAAGGATTCCAATTTCTGCTATCTCCACTAACACTTATTTTTTATTATTATTTTTTTTATTTTTTAAGTAGGTTCCATGCCCAGTGCAGAGCCCAGGGCGGGACTTGAACTCACAACCATAAGATTAAGACCCGAGCCCAGATCAAGAGTTGGATGCCCAGCCAACTGAATCACCCAGGCCACCCCTATTTTTTAATTTTTAAAAGAAATTATAAGCATCCTTATAGGTATGAAATGGTATCTTATTGTGGTTTTGATTAACATTTCCTTAATGACTAATGATGTCAGGCATCTTTTCATGTGATAATTGGCTGCTTGTGTGTATGCTTTTGAAGAAATATCTATGAAAGTCTTTTGCCCATTTTTAAAATATTTTTTTCTTATTGAATTGTAGGAGGTTTTAAGATATATTTTGGACCCTTATTAGATATATAACTTCGTATTATATATAATTTACCCTTACTAGATATATAACTTTTGAATATTTTATCCAATTCGGTAGGTTACTTTTTTCATTTTCTTCATAATGTTTTTAGATGAACAGTTTCTAATTTAGGTGGAGTTCAGTTTTTCTATTTCTTGTTTGTTGCTCATGCTTTTGGTGTCCTATCTAAGAATCTGTTGCCAACTCAAAGGTCATGAAGATTTGCTCATAATTTTTTCTAAGAGTTTTAGAGTTTTAGCCCTTTCGTTAGGCCATTTATCCATTTTGGGTTAATTATTATATGGGCTCTGAAGTAGGGGTCTGTGTTTTTTTGCATATTAAAAGCCAGCTATCCAGATGTTTTAGCACCATTTGTTAAAGACACTATCATTTCCTTATTGAATGGACTTGGTATTTTTGCTGTAAATCAGTTGACTATAGATGCATGTGTTGATTTATGAACTCGAATTTCTCTTCCATTGCTCTGTATATCTATTCCTTATGAAAAGTACCACAATGTTTTGATTGCTGTAGCTTTGTGGTAAGTTTTGAAATTAGGAAGAATGTGATCCCCCAAATTTATTCTTCTTTTTCAAGAATGTTTTCACTACTCAGGGCACTTTGAAACTTCATAAGAATTTGAGGGTGGGATTTTCTATTTCTGCAAAAAGGACTATTGGAATTTTGATAGGAGTTGTGTTGAATCTGTAGATTGCATTGAATAGTATCAACAATTTAACAGTATTAAGATTCCTGAATATAAGCTATCTTTCCAATTAGTTAGGTCTTCTTTAATTTTTTTCACTAATGTTTTGTAGTTTTTAGTATATAGGACTTTTACCTCCTTGGTGAGATTTATTTCTAGTTATTTTATTTATTCCTAGTTATTTTAAACTTTTACGTGTTTCTATAAATAAGATTATTTTCTTAATATTCTTTTGGGATTTTTGTTACTGATTGCAACTGTTTTGTATATATTGATTTTGTGATCTCTAACTTTGTTAAATTCATTTATTAACTTTAGTAGCTTTCTTGTGGATTCTTTGTCTTATTTTTTTCCTATATGTGGGTCTTTTCATCTGCAAATAGAGATTGATTTGCTTTTTCCTTCACAATTTGGACACCTTATTTATTTTCCCTAACTATTCTAGCTAGAAATTCCAGTTAAATATGTAACAGGAGTAGTAAAAACAGGCACCCTTTCTTTTTCCTGATCCTCTTAGAATGATTTTACTTTTTTACCAGAGTATATTACCTGGGGGTTTTTCATAAATGCCCTTTATCCTATGAAGAAAATCCCCTTCAATTCCTAGCCTCCCCTTCTTTTAATCACAAAAGAGTATTGGATTTTGTCACATGCCTTTTCCGCATCTTGTGTAATAATCATTATTTTTCCCTCATCCTGTTAAAGTACTGTATTATATTAATTGATTTTCTAATATTGAAGTACCATTCCATTCCTTGTATAATTTCATTTGGTCATGATGTATAATACTTTTAATATGCTTTTGGATTTGGTGTGTTTTGTGGAGAAGTTTTCACATTTCTTTTTCTGTGATATTTTTATTTGGCTTTGGTGTGAAGGTAATATGGACCTCATAGAATAAATGAGGAAGTGTTCTCTTTTCTTCTATTGTTTGAAAGAGTTTGAGGAGGACTGGTATTAATTCTTTAAATGTTTGATAGAATGTACCAGTGAAGTCATCTGGGTTTGGACTTTTCTTAGGAGGTTTTTTGAGTATTGATAAAATCTCTTAATATAGGTCTGTTTAGATTTTCTATTTTTTAAATTAATTTAATTTTATTTTTTTCAGTGTTCCAAGATTCATTGTTGTGGTGGTAGATTTTCTATTTTTATCTTGAATCAGTTTGAGTAACTTTTGTGTTTCTGGAATTCATTTATTTATCTTGATTATCTAATTTGTTGGCATATAATTATTCATAATAGTCTCTTATAAACCTTTTGTTTCTGTAAAGTTGGTAATAATGCCTTCACTTTGATTTCTGATTTTAGTTATTTTCATCTTCTCTTTTTTTCATTTCAGTTTAGATAAAAGTTTATTTTCTCACAAATCTTTTCAAAGGAACATCTTTTGGTTTTATTAAATTTGTTTCTTACTGTTTTCTATTCCCTAATTCACTTATCTTTAGTCTTTATTATTTTCTTCTAATTTTGGATTTAGTCTTCTAACTCTTCAATGTATATATTTTGTCAATGTCAGGTTATTGACTTGAGCTCTTCTTTTTGAATGTAGATGTTTACAACTATTTATTTTCCTGAGTACTACTTTTGTTGAATCCTCTAAGATCTGATACATTGTATTTTGTTTTCATTAGTCTTAAAGTCTGTTGTAATTTCTCTTATGGTGCCTGCTCTCATCCATTTGTTGTTAATGAGTGGGTCATTTAATTTCCATAGGTTTGTCAATTTTCCAGTTTTCCCTCTACTATGATTTGTAGCTCATTCCATTGTAGTGGAAGAAAATACTCCATATGAGTTTATTCTTTTTATTTAAATATCATATTTATGATATTCTGTTATCTAACATATTTTCATTCCTAAAGAGTGTTCCATTTTACTTAAAAATTATGGTATTCCACTCTTCTTAGTTGGGGTGTTTTACTATACATATCTGCTAAGTCTAGTTCATTTTTAATATTTTTCAAGTTCTCTATTTCCATACTAGTGAGTTATCAAGATGCTCTATCCATTATCAAAGTGATGTATTGAAGTCTCTAACCATTAGTGTAGAACTATTTATTTCTCCCTTCAATTCAGTCAGTATTGACTTCATGTAGTTTGGGGCTCTGCTTTTTGGAGCATGTATACTTAAAATTTTTAAACCTTCTTAATGTCTTTCCTTGTCTGTTATAACATTTGTTGCATTAAGGTATACGTTTTTTGGATACTAGTGTAGCCACTCCAGCTCTCTTTTGGTTACCATTTACATGAAATACTTTTTTTTTTTTAATCCTTCCACTTTGAACCTATTTGCTCAATTTATATCAGATTTTAAGTCAGTTTGAAAGCAGCTTTAGATACACAGCATAATTGAGGGAAGATACAGAGCCTTATTATATACCCTCTATCTCCCACCCATGCATTGCCTACCCAGTTATAAACATCCATCACCAAATGGTATATTTGTTACAATTGATGAACCTACATTAGCCTGTAATAATCACTCAAAGTCTGTAGTCTACCTTAGGGTTCATTCTTGATGTTAGACATTCTATGAATTTGGACAAATATATGATGATATCTAAATTGGATCTTTAAAATCCATTCTATTAATTATTGCTTTTTGATTTCAAAGTTTAATCCATTCATATTTAATGTAATTACTGATAAGGAAAGACACACCCTTGCCATTTTGTTATTTTTTCCCCATATATCTTACACATTTTTGCTCCTCATTTCCTCCATTACTGCTTTATTTGTGTTTAGTTGATTTTTTCCTATGGTGAACACATACTAGAATTGCTGAAGGATAGACTTTGTTAAGAAGGAAATTAATCTACAAGGAAAGAGTGAGCAGAGAGAAACCTTTATAGGAAAAAAAAAATTGCTAAACCTATGGAAAAAAAAATCGAGTAAAAAGTAGCTGTATTATAATCACAATGACAATAATAAACAATTTGGAGGATATTTGAAAACATAGTAGAATTTAAAACACTGTAGAAGTGTAACCAGAGGGGTGCCTGGATGGCTGAGTGGGTTAAAGCCTCTCCCTTTGGCTCAGGTCATGATCTCAGGGTCCTGTGTTCCAGCCTGGCATTGGGCTCTCCGTTTGGCAGGGAGTCTGCTTCCCCCTCTCTCCCTGCCTGCCTCTCTGCCTAATTGTGATCTCTCCTTCTCTCTCTCTCTGTGTCAAATAAATAAATAAAATCTTAAAAAAAAAAAATGAATTGTAACCAGAATAATGGGTTTGAGTTGATTAGTGCAAAAATACTTTGTTTGAATTGTTCCAGATTAAAGATACAAGATTAATTTGATTTTTTAAAAAAGTAAATTAACATGAAAAACATTAGAACATACAGGTTCTCTGTAATAAAAGGGAAGAAAGACAAATAAAAACCTTAAAAACAACTACAGTCAGGAAAGAAGTACAAAAATACAAAAAACAAATAAGTTGGTATATGAAAATCAACATGTCTGGAAAATCTGTAAGATAAAAAATAAGATACAAAATTATAATTTTACATGTTATTTATACCTCAATAAAGATGTTTTTTTAAGTACAAATAGTGTGACCTATATCACAGGTCATTAACTTTGATAGTAGAAAACCACTTTCAAATAAAAAAAAATTAAATGTTTATATAATTTAAATTATGGACAATATTTTTATTAAAATAAGTTTTTACAATTAATATAAATAGACTAAATATTCCAGTTTAAAATTGTCAGATGAACTACAAAATAACATAAGGCCATTAAATTAGTTTTCCTTTACTGTTATAATAACCATGAGTTAACTGCCTTGAAACCGTTTAATTTTATTATATTATGATTCTGTTAGTCATAAATCCAGTGTAAGTCTCACTGGGCCAAAATCAAGATGCCTGAAGGATTATGGTCATTCTTCTCTGTAGACTCTAGGAGATTTTATTGTCTTTTGTAGCTTTAGAGGTTTCCTATATTTCCTGGTTCATGGCCCTTTTATCCATCTTCAAAATTAATGATGGCAGGTTAAGTCCTTTTCATGTTGCATCTCTGATCCTTTTTTCATGAATATGTCTCTCGTTGCCCACAGCTAGAAAAGTTTGTCTTCTAAGAAAAAGTGTGCTTAAATTGGGTCCAGTCAGATAATCCGTAATAATCCGTTTGAGGGTCTATAACCTCAATAACATGCTAAGTTCCTTTTCTCATATAAGGTATGGGTTCACAGGTTACTGAGATTAGGACGTGAACATATTTGGGCCCATGATTCTTCCCACAAAAGCCTTAAACTACAAATGGGAGGGTATTTAAACTACCATGACAGACTATTGGGAAGCAAAGTGCTAAAAAAAAAAGTTAAATTGGCCCAATACTGACAAAAATAATAATGGTGTCACTACAATATTATTAAATACACTTTAATCTTGATCATTATTAAGAAAATATATTTTCTCTATTTCACTGAGAATGTAATTTAAGTCAGTTTCATCTGCTCACCTATCTCATGAAGCTCAACATTACTTCCTGTTTTTGCTTGAATATAAAAGCTCAAATCCAAGTCACTAGTGCCCATTTTCAGGCATTTATGCTTTTAATTATCACATTTCTGATCAAATTAAAGCTTTATAAAAATAGATTTCACCTACAAATTCACTCTAACACATGTGTATCTCTTGAGATTGTTTTGTACCTCAAATATTTTGATTATTGTTTGCACTACAATACTAAGGTCCCAAAGTTTAGGGACTAGAGAGTATGTATTGCAAGTGGGACCAGAGCTGACTCTGAAGGTAATGTGACACAAAATGAAAAATATGGGATTTGTTTTAAAAAATTAGTTTTAATTTAGTAATGTCATCTTATGAATACTAGTTAATTTTTCTGGAAATTATTTTCATTATGCTTGAAATTTATAATGTAAATCAAGGCATCATAATATTAAAGTTATAAAGTGAGATGAATATTGATAATATATGGGTGATACATCACTTATGGGAATGTATATGGTACATAAAATAGTTAAGAACATGTCCTTCAGAGTCAGACAACTGTTTTTTATATGTGACTCCTTCTCTTGTGACCTTGTGAAGTTACTTAACCTCTCTATGCCTCAGTTACAATACCTATAAAGTGGAGTTAAAAATAAAATCTGTCTCACTGGGTTGTTATGACAATTATGTATGTTGCTATTTGCAAAGCATTCTGCAAAATAAGTGCAATGTAAATCAATATGTTTTAGTACTTTTTTCAAAATGTCAAACAATAAGTCTTTCACGATGGTATCTAATACTGCCTAGATCTGTGTTGATTTAAAAAAGTAATATATTAAATATTTATCATATAAAATTTTTCCTCAAAATGATAGAAATAATCTTATGAAGATTAGAAATACTTGGGACACCTGGGTGGCTCAGTTGGTTAAGCAGCTGCCTTCGGCTTAGGTCATGATCCCAGGGTCCTGGGATCGAGTCCCACATCGGGCTCCTGGCTCAGCAGGGAGCCTGCTTCTCCCTCTGCCTGCCTCTTTGCCTGCTTGTGTTCTCTCTCTCTGACAAATAAATAAATAAAATATTAAAAAAAAAGATTAGAAATACTCAACTGCTACACTGTGTGGCACTGGATAAAATACAATCCAGAAATTGAGGGATTAGTTGAGGCTTTACTATTTTATAAGGAGAGAACAGCTTAGCATATGAGGTCAGGGCATTGCAAAAAAAAATTGATCAGTATAATAAATTTATGACATTCCTCTGCTCTTTCAATGTTTCTTAGGTGCTATAACTGCATATACAAGGTAGAAAAAAGATGATCCTCGCAGACCAATAATCTATTAAATAAGCCACTTATGCTTAATATAATAGCTGAGGTTATATTTTATCTAAGCAGCAATGCATGTTCTTGACTACAAGGAGAACAATTGAACCTGTAACATTTAGTATATCCTTGTACAATAAGTACCTTGTGTAGAACAAGTTCCATGATGAGTGTTGACAGAAAAGACAAGGTTATTAAAAGGGAAGAAGGATGACAAAATGGCCCAAAGGTATTTTCCAGGAACAGACCAAAGAACTATTTGAAATAATGTAACAGCAACATTAAGTGCTTTGAAATAATTGTCCAGATAGACATCAGTGGTATTCAGCAACTTCATCAAAGCAAAATTAACATCTATAGCATTCAACAGTCAGTAGCTACAAGAAATCCTAGTGCTACTTATATCTTCAAATAAAATGACCATTCCCATATACAATTAATTCAATTATTACATTATTTTTATGGATAAGTACAAATTTTCTTGAATTTACGATTGATTACTATTACTACCACCCAACTCTCTAATGAGATAGATGATAGATAGATATCCTCATATATATGAAATCCTCATATACTCCCCTCATATAGATTCCTGATATCTTCATGGATTACTATCTTCATTAGTTTCCCTAATTGGAAAGAACTCTCTAACCTTAAAATGCAGTTGCTTCCAATACCATGGGGAAGGAAAGGAAAAGTAAGGGTATTCAGTATCATTTTGGAATTCTTTCGAGTTGTGGAAATGTTATCTTAAAAAAAAAATTTCTCAAGAGCAATACACAATTACAAAGCCTATATGAAATGGAGAGATGAAGACCGCTATCTGTCAGCCTCTCATATGAAAGTAAATCCTGCCTATTTTCCATCAGAAAGCCACAGAGGGGTTTCCTCAAGACTGTTATATTGCTGGTGTTGTAAACTCTTCTAACTCACCAGAAAATAAAAACACCTTCATAGTTTTGTCAATCTATCTCTTTCCCCCACCTTTCTATCTGTTCACGTATAGAAAGTCTTTCTCGAGTGTGTGTGTGTGTCTGTGTGTGTGTGTGACACACATTTGAGAATATCCCTGCTAAAATAATTTAATAAAAAAATTATAAGGCTTAAAGACCAAATTTACAGTTCTTCCAAAAAGACAGGGAAGATGTAAGAAATCTGAAGCATCAACTTGATGCTTTAAGATTTTTTAACTAGTATACCTAAAATAAGCTATTCTCATATTAATCCTCCTCTAACATTTTAAAATATTTACCATACTCTTTAAGAGACTGTTTAATCATGATAAATATTTGTAAAAAAAAAAATTAAATTCCCAAACCACTCCTGTCTTAGAATTATAGTGATGGGATGTGGACTTAATACCTAGAAATGCTGAAATAAAATTGGAATTTAGTGTTTAATGGATATTACTTTCTAAAATACAGGAAGTTTGTTTTCTGTGTAGCTTATTAACTAATGCATCATTCATTCTACCACTGTTATTATTAAGTTTCAACTTTGTACTACATACCATGCTAGTGCTAAGAAAACAAAATGAACAGTATATTTTCCTTCCTCCAAGGAATTTAAAGCCTAATTAGGGGACAGACATCCCCAGACATCCAACTATAAAACTTTAGAAGTTGCTAAAATAAAAGGGGTGCTTAATACAATATCAGGCTTAGGTGTAGGGGAATCATGGAAAGCATCTAAGAGTGATATCTAAACAACTTAAAAATTGAGTAACAAGGAGGTGGAAGAGGTGATCGTAGCTACAACAAATGCAGATAAGCAAATATTTTTTTGTGGGAAACTATAAATAGATTATCATTTTTGGAAGAGAAATGTTGGGGACCAAAGGATGGAGCTACAAATGAGGCTGGAGATAGAAGAAAATTGGATCTTAAAAGCATGGCCAAAGAGTTTTGCCTTTATCCAGTTAGTAACAGTGGGGACTGGTATGTGGAAAATAAAGTCCAGGAGAAACAAAAAGGATTCAAATACAATACATGCAATTAAATTGTCTAAGTCCATAAAAGATCCAATGCAAATAATATTGAATGGAAATTCTAAACAAAGATTTTTTTTAGTTACTTGCAGAAATTCATCTAGTATTGTAAAGAGTCTTTGGTTATGGAAATTGAATGGTATTCTGCATTCAAAATGACCCTAAAGTTTTTCTAATCCTATGAAAAACAAAGCTGAAAGTGAATCATAGTTTTCAGACAACTATGTATGTATAGAGATTACCTAATGAGCATAGTAGTATAAATCTAGCAATAAAACAGCTCTTTGTAGGGGTCTTTTTTATACTCATAAACTATGAATCTCAAGAGTAACTTTGCTTTAGAGATTTATGTAAATGAATGTTATCTGGGTTTTTGAGGTTTAAGTTACAAAAACTGAGTTCAGCATAAATAGTGCTGTACTTGTAAATATTTGTACCTATCAACATCTTTGATTCAAGCCATTTCTATGTAGCCTCTCTTGATTTCCCCAACTGGATGTGCTCTTGCTCACCACCTATAAGTCCCAGGACATTTTTTACTTCCCTATTTTTACTCTCTCTTTACTTTAAAATTTGTACTGAGGTGGCAAGATGTAATAACTATAAGATAAAAGATGCTCAATGAAAATAACCAAAAACTTATCTTTTTTATCTCTATTGTGTGGCACCTTTGTAGGAAGCAATGGGACTGTTTTATCCATTTCAGTGCATTTAGCCATTCCGATACCTCAGGAACTAACTGTAATACCTAAGAACTAGGTATTAGTTCTAGAACTAGGAACTAACTAACTGTAATACTAAGTCTTTACAGTAACTAAAATATATTCTTATCCATTTACTTTCACCCCTTGAAAACTGGGTAGGGTGATTTTGACATCCAAGGACTATTTAAAAGGGTTAGAACAAAGTTTGTGCAGAGCATTTTTGTAGAGAGTTGCTGAAGAGGTATGAGTCTCACCTCAAGTGGGGAGACAAGTAAGGGATATCTCTTTGCTTTAACAAGGATACATTGAGACTTAATCCATGAACCCTGCAGTTGGTGGAGTGGCATGGTGGACTGGGCTCAGATGTCCTCCTTGAAAATCTAGTGATTGGGGCGCCTGGGTGGCTCAGTGGGTTAAAGCCTCTGCCTTTGACTCAGGTCATGATCCCAGGGTCTTGGGATTGAGCCCCACATCAGGCTCTCTGCTCAGTAGGGAGCCTGCTTCTCTCTCTCTGCTTCTGCCTGCCTCTCTGCCTACCTGTGATCTCTCTCTCTCTGACCAAAAATAAATGAATGAATGAATGAATGAATGAATGAATGAATGAATGAATGAATGAATCTTAAAAAAAAAAAAAAAAGAATCTAGTGATTGAGTGATATGCTGGTTTGGTGACAAAGCAAGAGATCAAGGGTTCTTCCTGCACTTAGATGGACCTGAACTCCCAGAGGTTTCTAGAACACATGAGTTTGAGAGTTTCATATGGCTGCAGGTGTGTCATTCACAGGGAAAAGCCAGACTGTGGTCATCTCTGACTCTGTATAATAGCATTGCTTAGAGGGACAGAATGACTCCAGCAGCAGTTTTTAGAGATTGCTGAAAGATGTACAAGCAATCTAGAACAGAGAAGTGTTTGTCATAGCTAATAAGATCTACAAATAGAAATCTTTGAGGAATCTGCAACAACCTCAGCAAAAGTAATTTTAGTCTGCCTCCTACATTGGTGAGAAGGTCTCCTTCCTCTGAGTCCCCTCTATCTTATAAACCTATCACTGGAAGAGTCAGAAATCCTTGTAACAGCTGTTGATAAGTGTGGAATGAGAAAATAACCATATTCTGTCCCATTGCTAATAGCTAGGGTGGAGATGATTTAATGCTAAGTC
This sequence comes from Procyon lotor, assembly GCA_028646535.1. NCBI lineage: Eukaryota > Metazoa > Chordata > Mammalia > Carnivora > Procyonidae > Procyon > Procyon lotor. The sequence goes on from CM053607.1 coordinate 71,127,288, forward strand.
ATGTTGGTAATTTGCATTATTATTCAGGGCTGGATTTCTGATATTTGAAATCTAGATTGTTCGTGAAAATTACAGTAACCATAAAAAAGATTATTATCCAAACACAAGAGGAGGATATATGGGATTTGCCCGAGTTTTTATCCAGGAACAAGAGAAGTTTACTTACAGTGCATATATTTCATTTTGTAAATAATAAAATAAGCTTGCATCCCGATGGGGTCCTGTGCTGTACTTCTGTAATGTGTCTGTTATAAGTTCATCATACTCTTGATTTAGATTAAAAATCATGTTGTACTCATGTCTTGTATCACTTACTAGATTCCTAGTTCTTATGTTACATATTTTGTTCTAAAAATCTAGTATGATGCTTTGGATAACAAAATCATACAGTAATAAGCTCTGTAAACTACACATCACTCCTTTACTCCACTATAAATAAGTTTGCCTAACAATGCCTCTCAATTGCATGTTTTTATCATGTGAAGGAGTATGAGATAGTACTGAGGAATGAAAGTGGTTTTTAATAATGCTGAATGCCAAAA
>CM053607.1:71130329-71176196 GCA_028646535.1 Procyon lotor
GGTGGCTCAGTCTTTAAGCATCTGGCTTTGTCTCAGGTCATGATCCCAGGGTCTTGGGATCTAGCCCTGCATCAGGCTCTCTCCTTGGTGCGAAGTCTGCTTCTCCCTCTTCCACTCTGCCTGCTTGTGTTCCCTCTCTTGCTGTGTCTCTGTCAAAGAAATAAAATCTTTAAAAAAAAAAAAGAAAAAAAAAAAAAGAAACCACACCTTGGAAAATTCTGCTACAATGTCTGCAATAATTTGCCAAAATGTTATTTTTATAAGCATATTGGAAAATTATCTATTTTACCAGTTCAATTTAAATATTGCTGTTCCCTTGAACTATTCAATTATGTATAATGCAATTAGATATACAATAAATTTGCTGTTCAATAAATTCGAGGCACTGATAGAATATAAAACATAGTGCCTCATCTCTACTTTTAAGGAAATACTTTATTCTATACATGTTCTTATATTATGAGCAGAACCTTGTCTTACACATTTGGGGTTCCATAATGAATAATACAGACTCTCTGGTGACAAGACAATTATAGATTAGATGTTAAAGATTCACTATAAACAAATTATGTCAAATCAAGTATGTCAAATATACCATATTTTAAAAAACAATGTTCTCCAAAACATACCTTCTACATACACACACATATGAACTTCTAGTATTTCTTGTATATATATCTAGAACTTCCTTTGTAAATCAGGAATCAGTAGTTTTGCTCACCCCTGAGTCTCTTTGATCAAAGAAACATAAAAAAAATACATATTTGTCTAATGGGTATTAGGGTATGCAAAGTGAAATGAAATGGATTTCCTCAGGTAAAAAAAATATGCACCCAATTAATAAAAGCCCAATAGGATATGTTCCAAATAAAGATAAGAATTCTTTTGTTTTTGGAAGAGTGTATCTTTAGTCATACGCCCCTTATATCGATTAAGCCACATCTGCTTTTGGGAACTGGTAATGTTAATGCTATATCCATATAACATGGATGAAATCTACCAGTCCTGACTGTGGACTTCTGTGAGAAAAACTTAGACATGAAGTTTTCATGTTATTCATAAAGCTCTTGAATTTTGCCTGACAATTTAAAGGTTACAATGGCTGCATCCTGGGAAGGACAGCCTTCCAGAGTGGGATATTCCTTGCAAAGTTTTCCTCTGAAAGGACAGTGATAACCTCTAAAATGAGGGATAAGTGCATTGTTCTGTGAAGTGTCACAGGAGGAGAAAAGATTATCTAGTTCCTTATCTCTTGACCATATATTTCATGGAGTTTGTGTAGAATTTATGTTTCTTATAACTCAGCACCCTATTTAGATAGCAAATGTTTCTGGAAATTATAAAATGTAGAAGGAATTACATTTCTTCTGTAGTTCTAAAACAAGTAGTCTAGATTTTGCAGTCTCTGTAATTGGGATGTTCTATTGACTAGTTTCATGGGATAAAATTATCTTCCCCCTTAATGTGAGCCTAACTTTGGGATGTGAAGTGAGGAGAAAGCTCCAAATGATTAGTAATATAGGGATCCCACCAACAACCTAATGTCCATTTTCATATATGTTAATTTTCATTGCAAAGTGCCAAAGAACAGGAACTATAATCATAGGAGCATGGTTATCTTTCTATTTGTTTCTGAGAACTCACTGAAATATGTGGATTCTGCAAAAATCATGTATGTGTCCATGAGGTACATACCATCTTATTGACAGAGGTACTCTGACTCCCTGTTGGCCAGCTGTGGCCCTCTATCAGTAGACCGATAAGAAAAGAAATCTTGAGATAGATCTTATCTATCCACTTGAAAGACTAAGGAAATAATGGGATTGATTACAGCTCAGTAAGAAACAGCCAGAGCCTTAAAAGAAACAGATGGTATACTCAAATTGAGCAATTGAAGAGATTTTAACAAAGAGACTTTTTAAGATGTGTGCAGAATTTTGGGAAGCCAACAAGTGATAGTGAAATAATCTGGGGTTTGAAAAAGAAGAGGTTGGGGACCTAAGAGGCCTTCACCAAAGCTAGCCTGATGGGACAAGGGGATGGGGAAGATTACCTCTACACTGAGAGGGTAGCTTTATGGAGAGGGTCAGTACATGGCCACTGTGGCCTTCAGTAGGGATGAAGCCAACCTATAGTAACCTGAGAGGAGGGACTTTGGAATAAATGTCTTCATTCATCCATTTTCCTCCTTTCCTTTGGGTTGTGTCTGTCTCTGTCTCTGAGTGGCTGAATCCTACCAGAAACCAAGAGAAAAGGAGCTGGTCAATTTTGTCTGCACAGGTCAGCATCCAGAGCAAATTTTTAGAAGAAAAGGATAGAGAGTAAACCTGGAAAACCAAACAAAATAAAAAGCACATTGTGGTTCCCAAAGTATCCTGAATGGAATACTAGTTCTGTGAAATGAGTAATGGTGAAAATGGTCTAGGATCGAATCAGTTTGGGAAATGCTACATAACATAACCCACATGTCTGTATACAAGGTGCAAGGCACTGACAGAGCCATGAAAAATAGGAAGTCTCTGACTTTATGAACCTTATAGTTTCCTGAAAGAGAAATAATAAACGCAAATTTACATATAAGCCAAAGCCAAATAAACAATGGCTGCATAACTCAGTGTTATGTGGTGACCAGTGTTAAGAAGAGTCATAAAAGTTTCTTTTTGATGGAATGTATATTAAATATTATTCTATCAAAAACTTTGGAAATATGGATTTGATAAAAACATCTACTGGGGAAATTATGACCCCTTCAAACTGAGACATTTTTAATAATTTATAGTACATTGTTTTACCTCATTGGAAATACATAAAATAGACATTAAATTGATTTGGGAACTTAATAGTCATGTTAATAAGAGTAAGCTATAATCTCAAGCACAAATGACAAAAAAGGGAGAAATGTATAAAATGAAAACTTGGAAAATGGGTAAGTGAAAATTAAAAGTCAAAAGTGAGAGTAAGTAGAAGAATGTAAAATTCATTATAATTTGAACTAGAGTTCAAATTTTGTTTATTGATAGAATCTTACATATCTAGTATCTTTAGAATAAATCATAAAACTGAGTTGGAATAGTTTCACATCTTTTTATGTGTTTTTTCCTCTTTACTTTGCCTCTCATATATTATCTCTGTGCTTTCTTAACTTTCCTTTAAAGTGACCAAACATTACTCATTTTGTATCTTGTGTCTGGCCCAATATTGTGCCCTGTGGGTTTTTAAGAGATGCTTTGTGTGTTAAATTATATTATAAGAAATATTATTTAGTAATAATTGTAAGAATGAAAAACAAGGAAAAAATCTAACTTCTACATGGACTTGCTTTGTGTCAGATAGTGTCATAAGTGTTCACATAGACTACCCCTTTAGTGCTCATAACCCAATGCCACGGACACTGTCATTAATCCCATTCTATAGATTAGAAAACTGAGCCCTTAAGAGTTTAAGTAACTTGCTCCATGATACATAGCTAGGAGGTGGTAGAGCTGCGACATCTAACCCCAGAGCCTGGACTTTTAAATTACTTATGGAATAATTTAAATAATGTTCACCTACCTTATTTTTCCTTCCCTTTCCCTATGTTCACCTGTTTTGTTTCTTAAATTCCACATGTGAGTAAAATCATAGGATATTATCTTTCTCTGACTGACTTACCTCAGTTAGCATAATATATTCTAGTTCTAGCCACACCGTTGTAAATGGCAAGCTTGCATTTTTTGTAGATTGCCAAGTAATATTATGTCACGTAAATATATACCACATCTTCTTTATTCATTCATTGGTCGGTAGACATTTAGGCATCCATAATTTGGCTATTGTTGATAATGCTGCTATAAACATTGGGGTGCATGTGCCCCTCGGAATCAGCATTTTTGTATCTTTTGGATAAATACCTAGTAGTGCAATTGCCGGGCTGTAGGTTAGTTCTGTTTTTAACTTTTTGAGGAAACTCCCTGCTGTTTTTCAGAGTGGCTGCACCAACAGAGTAAAAGGGTTCCCCTTTCTCTGCATCCTCCCCAGCATCTATTGTTTCCTGAGCTATTCATTTTTGCCATTTCTAAAACTGATTAATCATATCCAATTAGAAAACGTTTTTGATGCATCAACTTAAAGCTTAGAAAATTGTAATTACACATACACCCAAAATTATAAATGATAAAAAATATATCAGATTTCAGTGTGTTAGAAAAAAGGGATATTTTAAGCAAGAGACATAAAGAAACAGTTGAGATTCCAAAGAAAGGACCATATACAGATGAACTAAATATTGAATCCATAAGAAGAGGAAGGTAAAAATATTGTATTCAATAAGATTTAGAGGCAATTGTGGGATAAGTTATACGGGAACATTTTAAGTGAAGGCAATGCTGTGTTTTTTATATCTTATGCTATGACATTTACAGAAAAATAAAAATTTTAGTGGCATACTAGTATTTTTATATAAAATAAATACAAAAGCCTAGTTAAGACATAAAAATTCCATGTACCACCAGAGATGTGGGAGGCATATTTAATTCATGTACTTTCAAATATGAGCACCATGAGGACATTTTTATCTGAGAGTATTTTTACTCTATGATACATAAGTTTATATGTACCCTATGGTAGCTATGTCAGCCAGTTTAAAAAATAATTACCTAACTTTAAAGTTTCAATACTTTTTTTCACTTAATTAGGCCATTAAAATTAAAAGGTTTCTGTAGAATTAAAAAAAAATCATTAATACTTAGAGTGTATGTAGATAGCTTTCACTAGTTTAAATATTTACTATTGACCATTCTAAAGGCATGAAAAGTACTTTGCCATAAAAGTATTATTAGTGTTATCCATAAAGTTAGTCTAACCAGAACAAGTTAAAAATCAGATTTTTCCTCCCAAGGGCTAGGTTTATGTAACAAAGACAGTGTGCTCTCAAGTATTTTCAGATAAATAATATATGATGCAAATAGTTGAGAAATAAATGAAGGTAAACTATATAGATATAAAGATGAAATGTCCTAGTGTGGACAGAATGGAGATAGTTCTTAGATCACTATAACTGAGATAGTTCTTATATTACTATAATTGAGATATTGCTATAACTCAGAACTAAGGTTCTGACTATTACAAAAATGAAACACTTATTTGTTAAAAGTGACTTTACAAATATCATTCTCATGTTTGAATTAATTACAACAATGAGTAATTTTAATATATAGGCAACTTAAAGCATCTGAAAAACCCACTCACTGTCCAAAGAAAATATACATCTCACTAAGTTGTATGCTCTTGATGAGAGTAAAAGTTAAGTAATTGAAATATTCACTCGATTCTTCTCACTATGGCTCATAAGAACCACTCTGCCATAAGAGGAATGATACTTTTGACTTCTCTAAAATTGGGGGAAGCTATCTGGACTGGATAGGGTTATGTAATACATAAAATTTTTCTCCTGGGCTTTAGACACATAGACCAAACCAAAGAAAATTGGATCAGTCTAGAAAATCAATTGGACAATTCAAACGCAATTGCCCTTTTCCCTAACAGAAATAATTTACCTGTGAAATATCTGGTGATGCAGTCTTCTTTACAAAATATTTCAGTTGTTCCTATGGATCATGCTGCTCTTTTTGTCTGAAGACTAGTGACACTTTCTTGAATCTCTCTTAAAGGAATACTGCTTTGTATACAAGACATGCCATAATGGATGCTTCTAGAGCCATTTTGGGGGGCTGAACACTACCTATGTCATTTATTATCTGTCTGGTCTTATACAAATTACATAATCTCTCTGAGATTGTCCTTATTTGAAGTTATATTAAATATGCTTACTTTGAAGGATTGTTGGGAAAATTAAATGATGTAATATAAAGTATAATTATGTAAGAGGAACCCATACTAGCTTCTAAAATACTAATTTGTATACTTATTACTATGATTTTCAATATCTCTTCCACCAGAATGAAATATGAAGACAGGTCTACATTTTACTTTTCTCTTTGTCATTTTCCATAGCTCCTAACTCAAAGCCTATACAAAATGGCAATCAGTAAATGCATGTTGCATGAATGTATAAGTGGTTGAATAGTAGAATAAAGATGTCAAAGTTTTGCCTTACTTTGGCATTCTTAGGGAGATTTTTGTTGCAGGCCTGAGTGTGAGGAGGATCAAGTAGGCAAAACATTGCCACTGTTCTGAAGAATTCTGGGTTGTTGTGGATATTCATGAGCTCTGTGAACACTAGTCCTGTGAATAAGACATCTGCATTAACTGATTCCTTTGGCTTCATAAAAGTACATATATCACTTTATGGTGTGCTGTCAATGTAAAATACAAACAAAACTATATGCACAAAAGTTTAAAAACTCATTTTTCCCAAAACTTTGGTTGAAGAAAGAATATTCCCCCTTGAATTCCAGGGAGATTTTTTTCCCCCAAGGGAGATTCTTATAGAAAACTCATTTGTAATTAAAATTATTACTGTATTGAATATTTATTACAATAGTAATTAAAACTAGTCAAAAAAAATCCTGACAATTCAAGCAATATGAAAATATGTATGCATCTGGGAAAAAAACACCAAAGGAATATTAAAAAATGAATATACATGGGATGCTTGGGTGGCCCAGTCGTTTAAGTGTCTGCCTTCAGTTCAGGTCATGATTCCAGAGGCCTGGGATTAAGCCCCACATTGGGCTTCTTGCTTGGCAAGGAGTCTGCTTCTCACTATGCCTGCTCTATCTGCTCTGCCTGCCACTCCCCCTGCTTGTGTTTTCTTTCCCTCTCTTTGACAAGTAAGTAAATAAAATCTTTAAAAATAAATAAATAATGAATATATCATTATGAACAGTACAGATATTTTTCCATACTTTTTCATAGACTTATCGTTTCTTACATAAGGCAGTGAAAGAGAGAAAGGAAAGGGAGTTCTCAACTAAAAGCACTTGTGAAACACAGATGATAATGTCCTAAATGGAACCTTGAGACTAAAATGGAAATTTGCAGATGAAGTACATCCCAAAGTGAGTTGGTAATCCAAAATGCAAATAATTTCAAAGGAAGAATTCCAGAATCAGTAGACAAAATGTGAACTTTTCACCTATTTCAAGAGTGTTAAAACATAGGTAATGGAGATCAAAACATCAAAAAGAAGGTTTCTTGAGAACTGGGCAAGAAATCTCAACCCACCTCAGTGGTTTGAGTACAGTTGAGGAACCAAACTGGTTAAATGTTAGCAAAATCAAACTCTCAGAGTTAAAAAAAAAAAAAAAAAGTTTTGAGAAATAACTGCATCATCAGAACTTCTGAGAACAGTTGAAGAGTGGCTTTTTTCTTCAACATAAGAAGACCATTCTTGAAAGCTGTCTAAAAGAACCTCCAGGGAGGGGTAAGAGCACCTCAGGGGAAGGAAGCTAGGGGTAGACTCCCTGATGCTTTGGGCCTCAGGTGATGACCCACAGAGCAGAGCTACATTTGTCCATTGGAGGAAACTTCAGATGGAAGCAGCGGAAGAGGGACTTCAGGGTACCCAAAGCCTGTGCCATAAAAGAAAGTGTCTGCTTTAAAATTTTTCTAAGTCCAGAAAGGATTTATACTGGATAATCACCAGAATAATAGTGGAGTAAGAAATTTCATACTCTGCTTTATTTTTATTCTCCTCTCTCCATCACTCCACCAACCCCAAAGGGATTAGCTCAATGAAAGATGAGGATCAGCCCCTGAGGAAGGAGAGGGCCCTAAGAGAGAGCCCTCATATTCCCTGATTAGAGCCGACAGCACCCTGAGTTTGGGAAGGGGAAAGTAAGTTTAGAGGTTTGATTTTTTTTTAATTTAAAGATTTTATTTATTTATTTGACAGAGAGAGAGAGAGAGAGAGATCACAAGCAGGCAGAGAGGCAGGCAGAGGGAGAGGGGGAAACAGGCTCCCTGCTGAACAGAGAGCCCGATGCGATGCGGGGCTCGATCCCAGGACCCTAAGATCATGACCCAAACTGAAAGCAGAGGCTTTAAGCCAGTGAGCCACTCAGGCACCCCTGGAGGTTTGATTTTTATAGAACAGTGGAAATTTTAAATACTGAATTGTACGTTGATTTAATTACTCAACTGTGACTCTAAGGACTTCAGTTACATAAGATTGATAAGAGAAGTCATGAGGCCTGCCTAAGATTGTCTCCAGCAACAGGGAAAGGCTCAACCTCACTGAGAAAATCTAAAAGTATCGTGGAAACAAAACTAAAGTTGCCTGTATTATAAGCATCCTTGTTGATATAATATTGTGCTTAGTTTTGATGAAAGTATGAATATTTCTAACACTAACAAGGGTTTTGATCGTATACCACTTTTGTTACATGATGAATTTTTTCTTTATTCTCAAGTTTGTGGTAACTTCAGGGCTACATTTATTTAGTTTTACAAGTATATAACCTAACATAATGTCATATAAAAACTAAAATTGTGCTACTTTCTTGGCTCTTTGACCTACCACTGATTTGACAAAAATGTCTCTGGAATAATACTATAGGTCCAGTTAATGGATAAAATACTGTGTCTTAAGCAGCTTTTTTCTTGTTACTTTAAAAATTAGAGCCTTTTGCATGGAAGGTTTTGTGGATTAAGAAAATCTCTAAAATAATATGAGAATTTTGTTAACAGCAAAAAAATGAAAATACTTAAATACAGCAAATAGAAATACTAATTTTTTAAAAGATTTATTTCTTTGAGAGAGAGGGAGAAAGCATCAGGGGAGAGGTACAGGGGGAGAGAGAGACTCTCAAGCAGGCTCCCCACTGAACACAGAGTCTGGCACAGGGGTCAGTCAGTGACTGAGATCATGACCTGAGCTGAAATCAAGAATCAGATGCTCAACTGAGCTACCCAGGTGCCCCTAGAAATACTAAGTTTTATACTGTGTACTTAGTCATCTAATCTTTGATAGCATTTTATAACTTAATAAAGAATTATCACATTTTTTAAAGTCTTGCCAACTATCGTAGTTGCCCCGCTTCTATGAATTCAATGCTTTCAAGATTAACTTAAGCCTTGAGGTTACTCTCTAGGCACATTTAATTTATGAACTACTCTTTTTTTTTTTTTTTTAAAGATTTTTTTATTTATTTGACAGAGAGAAACACAGTGAGAGAGAGGGAACACAAGCAGAGGGGATGGTAGCGGGAGAAGCAGGCTTCTTGCTGAGCAGAGAGCCCGATGCGGGGCTCGATCCCAGGACCCTGGGATCTGACCTGGGCCGAAGGCAGATGCTTAACGACTGAGCCACCCAGGCGCCCCTATTTATGAACTACTCTTGAAATATGATACTGGATTTAAGAATACTGAATTTTTCTCTTTGATATACCATATATTTGATGAATTTCAAGTGTATAATCAGTGGAAAGATGTGTGAATCCCAAAGGAGAAACACATTTAAAAATAAAAAATGTCTCTTTAAAAAGTAAATAAATAACTTGGAAGAGGAAAAATAATCTTAGGAAGCTATATGTTTAACTTAGGAGAGGCATTTCTAATCTAGTCAGAAAACAAACCATAGAGGAATATTAGACTTACTGCCTATCTGTGAGCGGGCATCACTGGGAGACTTGCGAACGACTGTCTGCATCCCAACTGCAAGAGAAGCTCTGACTTGTATGCTGGGGAGGAAGATGCACTCACTTGAGCCTGCTTCAGAATTGAAAAGCATGACAAAATAATCCTTGGCTGAGGAGTTACCTTCATTCCTGACCCTGCAGGAGTGTCAGTAGATGCGCAATACAGTTCCTAAGGCAGAAGGGTCGTGGATGGCAGCAGCTGTGGCAGGAAAGTGGAAAGCCCGACCTGTGAGGCTTGGAGGGGACAGTACTAGTGGCGACAGCATTATCACCAGGCCAGTTATGCAGCATGGCTTTGGGTGACATTCCTAGAAGCTTAGTATCAGATATCTTTCTCCAGCTCCCCCGTGATGGCTTGAGCCATTAATTAGGTGACCATATAATTTGTCATCGACCAGGACACTTCTGAGAGTGAACGTGAGAATGAAAACAATTATACGTCATCTCTACGGCAAAAGACTTAAAAACAAGGCTGATGTAAGTTGTATACTTACTCTACATACTAATCTTTACTAAATCAAGTTTTTGCTTAACGACACCAGAGTGAATTTATTTTATATAACTAAGAATCTTTAACAAAACTAAAATAAATTTAAATACATCCATGCTAAAAAAAATACAGTGTAGATATTATCTATAATTAATGAGGCCAAGAAATGTTTATTTTGGAGGGATGTCCATATTGTACTCTTAAGTGACAGATAGGGAGAGGTTTCTGGATTCATGCAGGAGAATATGGTAGTGTTCTAGATTCTAATGTTTTAAATTTTTTCTCATAAATTAGAAGATATAAAGCAAATAAAATGACATCTTCCACTTTAGAGGATGGGAAAACCAATTTATTTGTTAATAGGGAATACAAATACCCAAGACCAGAAAAATTAACTCCATATCCTGCCCAGATAGGGTTCTTGGGCACTGCATGGAAGTGAAGAGGAGTGTAGCAGGGTCGTCTGGTGACAGAACACAGATATTACCAAGTACAGTTCACCTTTGGACATAGAAGGCATCAGTCTAGTAGGAAACATAGCAGGTTAGACCACTCACAACTGGTAAGTCATAAGTAAAGGGTTTGGAAAATACACAGGACCAGAGATGACCATCTTGAGAAGTCAAAGAATCTGTGAGAGACCGACACCTTTGAAGTTAGAGGTGTCTTTGGGTGTCCTGGGAGGTAACAGGAAAGAAAAAAGCAAATGAAGATGACCCTACTGAGACAAGAGGGAGGCAAAGAATTAGAAGATGTAACACAAAAGAAAGAAGTGTCCTATATTTTAAACAAAAAGCTGTCCTTTAAAGCAGCCTTTATTTTGTAGCAGAAGGAGAAGGCCTTGAATTTAGACATCAGAAAAGCCACCTCTGCTCTTTGAAGTATCCTGCAACTACTGGTACAGGAGAATCCAAAAACAAGTATGACAAAGAAAATAAACCCAGCATCCATATAAAGCTACTCTGAAAAGTAGAAATAATAAAAATTCTTATGTTAAACCATATCAATTAAGTCAAATCATGAAGAATAACAAAAACATAACACAAAACACAAGGTTGACATCTGTAAAAATTGAAGAAAAATTACAATGTGAATCAAAAATTTTAAAAAAACTGAAAAATCAAAAAGATGTGAAATAGAACTAATTTAAAGAAATATTTCCAAATCTCAGGAATGAAGACAAAATTAATAAGTCCCTAAATAATAAATACAAATAAAAGTACAGTAACAGATCCGCAGAGGAAAACATAAGACAAGAAAATAGTAAGAATCAGGGGTGCCTGGATGGCTCAGCAGGTTAAAGCTTCTGCCTGCAGCTCAGGTCATGATCTCAGGGTCCTGGGATCGAGCCCCACACTGGGCTCTCTGCTCAGCAGGGAGCCTGCTTCCCCCAGCCCCTCTGCTTGCCTCTCTGCCTACTTGTGATCTCTTTCTCACGGTCAAATAAATAAATTTAAAAAATCTTAAAATATTAAGAATCATAAAAACAGAATTTGTAAGAAAGCAATAGATAAATAAGACAGCATAGAGTGAAGATCCAGCATAATATGATAGTATCTGAAGCAAACAACTAATAGAACCAAGTTAATATTTAAAGCTAGAATTAAAACATTATGTAACAAAATAATATGAAAATTCTAAGTTCCTGCCCCATGCCTGGGAATATTGAATTCTCTATCCTAAGTCATTTCATGACTGAGTTTAAAAATGAAGAAAAATTTCATTTTCCAAGATTAAGACAAAATCACTGATTTTCACCTCCAGTTTACCACTTGTATACCCAGAAACAATTTTCTTCTGTAGATTAATCTTGTATCTTGCAACATTGCTTTATTCATTACAGGAGGGGTGTTTGTGTGTGTGTATGAGAGAGAGAGAGATAGGGAGTAGAGACTTTGGTAAGATTTTTTTTACATAGATAATCATCCATGACTAAAAGCAATTTTATTTCTTTCTTCCCAATCTTTAAAACACTTATTTATTTCTTGTCTATTGAACTAGCTAGCTTCTAGTACAGGTTTGCTTAGAAGTGATGAGAGCACGTTTGCCTTGCTTCCAATCTTAGATGGAAAGTGTGTCTGATTCAATAAGCATTAGCCAAAGGCTAAACACTTGATATGCATCCAGTTTAAACTGAGAAATACTATAAATACCTAAAAAATTTCCAAGACTTTGCATGGAGAAAGAAAGTAAAATTTTTTATTCACAACATTTTATACTGATTACATATTGAAGTGGTATGTTGTGAAAATTAATTCTCCTTATTTTTTAATGTAGGCTATTGAAAATTTAGCATGATAATTATACACTATATAGGTATATATATACACATTTATACACATGTTAATATAGACATACACAGGCACATATATAAGACTTATGTAATATTTTTAGTGGACAGTGATTCTTTTCTACTTCTTGGAATGTTGATTTAGTAGTTCAGCTATTTTGGACCATGAGGACAAAAAGCACAGACTATAGCTGGTTAAACAATGAGCTGGAAGGTCCTCTGTGCCATGTTTCCTGTCAAATTATATCCTACCAAACTTCATCCACACAACTAAAAATAATTTTTAAAAATATTTGTTTGACAGAGCACAAGCAGGGGGAGCTGCAGAGAGGAATAAGCAGGCTCCCCACTGAGCAGGGAGGCCAATGTTAGGCTTGATTCCAGGACCCCAGGATCATGACCTGAGCCAAAGACAGATGCTTAACCTACTGAGTCACCCAGGTGCCCCTAAATATAAAATTTTACCTTACTTATACCACACCTATTTTGGGCTTTCTGTCACAGAACCAGTTCATTTTTACAATTGTAAGTGAATGTCTAGTTCACATTTCTAGATAGGTAAGTAAACTATATTTACCCAAATCCCATATTGGTGAAGTGAGTTTTCCTTTTGAGTTATTCATATTTTGCTTTAATAAAGAATATTAGTTCATTTACTAAGAATTTACATGAAATGGGGCGCCTGGGTGGCTCAGTCATTGAGTGTCTCCCTTCAGCTCAGGTCATGATCCCAGGGTCCTGGGATCCAGCTCCGGCTCTCCGCTCGGTGGGAAGCCTGCTTCTCCCTCTCCAGGTCCCCTGGCTTGTGTTCCCTCTCTCACTCTGTGTCTCTGTCAAATAAATAAAATTCTAAAAAAAAAAAAAAAGAATTTACCTGAATGTCAGTACTAAAATGAAAAAGAAAATTTACAGATAGTCTCAAAAAATTGACCTGTCCGATTTATTTCAAACCTGTCAATTCCTCAATTGGATAGAAGGAAATAATAGAACTGTGAAGGTATTTTCAATATTTATTAAAATTGGTTGAAGCTCTCATTTATTGATGAAATCACTCCTTTAAAGAAAATTCTAAATCACATAAAACCATGTAGTGCTATTTTAAACTGTGTTTTCTTAAGGTAGTCTGACAGAAGAGGTCACTGTTGAAACTACACAGAATCTCATAATGTTAAAAATATTTTATTTTTTCTTAAAACCACTGAAAAACCATATCAGTATTAATAAAATGTCCAGAATTAAAAGGTCTTGCTATATTGAACAGTTAATGGATATTTAAAAAATACCATGTTTGGAGAAAGTTTGGTTTTCCTGCATAGTAAAATTTATGACCAAATATATTCATCACTATACTAAACCTGCTTTAAAATTCCTGCACAGAATTGACATTCAGCCATGTTCTAACAGTTCACATACTGGCAAGGTCTACAAAGATGCCACTGAAAATATATATATAGTGCATAATTTTCATTTCTTTGCTGTCAGGGTAACATGTGTGCTTCATATGCTTAAGTGAAGTCTAGCAGTACAAATGTGTCAAAAAATCATAAAAATTTGTCTTCTATGACTAACATATAGGATTTAGGACCTTAGTATTTGGGATATTTATCTTTAAGGAGGAAAAAAAGTATTTATACTTGGATACACACACACACACACACACCCTTATGTTTAACACGTTTTCCCTAAAGGATTTAATAAAACAACCTAGCTGAAATAGCCATATTCCTTGTATAAATTCCCCACCTGTATTGTAATAGCCTGAAATATAGCTTAGGATTCCATGTTCTAGGATTTTGAAAATGGTATTGGAACGGGGGAGAAGGTGCATTAATTAAGCTTACAACCCTCAAAAGGAAATTACCTTCTACTGAATTTGCCTGTTAACTTCGTTGGGGCATTTGCCATGGAAATAAATAAAATGAATTATGAGTTAGCTTGGGTTATTTTATTGCAAGTGACGGAAGCTAAAACCAACTTAGTTAAAGAAAAAGTAGTAACTCTCATAAATGGAATGTTGAAGATGGAGGCTGGTATCAGACAGAGTTGAGAAGACTAGAGTTCTGTCAATTTCTCCTCATCACCCCTCAGCTTAACTCTTGCCTCTTGAGGACTTCATATTTCAGTCTAATTTCGCCATATGGTAGGCAAAATAGCTATGGCCAGAAAATGTTGCCATGGAAGTCCAGTAGAAAGAGTCTAAACTAAAAAAAGATAGGGCCTCATTTGTTTTCTGAATTATGAAGGCATATACAATGTGATCTGTGGTGCGTTAGAGTGTGATGTCTCCGCAAGTAGTCCTCCCTCTACAATTGTGGCGGACAAAAAAAGGCGCTGAAGCCCTAAAGTCATGGCTTATAGGACAAAGATTATCTCAAGAAAGATTTGCACACTAGTTTTTATTTATTTTCGGTTTGGATTTATTTCCACTTGGTCTAATGGACTTCTGAGGTTCAGACCTTTTACCAAGTTTTCCTTACCTTTTTGTCCTTGTTACTAAATTTATCATCAGTAATGGACTACAGTACACAAACATTAGTTTAAGCATTATAGTTTCCTATTCCTTCTTGTGAAATATATTTGTATAGGTAATCATTTATGTACAATTATTGTCTCTTTTCGTTTCCTATTCTTTCATAATTTTTGTGCCCATTCTAGTGTCTCTTGTCCACTTTTCCTTTCGAATTTTATCAAACCAATTCTGGATTTTTCTTGAAATATTTTCTAGCAATCATTGTAAAACATGCTTCTGTAAAATGAATACTAGTTATATCCCTGCATTATTTTTTACTACATCATTATAAGTATATTCAAGCTGGAACAAAAAAAAAATGTCACATGTAGTTAACATTGTCACATTTAAGGATGTAACAAATTATTTTATATATTTTAAAAATTACCGAGTGGCACCTGGGTGACTTAGTATGTTGAACCTCTGACTCTTGATTTCAGCACCAGTGGTGTCTAGGGGTGGTGAGATGGAGCCTGGCATCAGGCTCTACCCTCAGTGGGAAGTCTGCTTGAGATTCCTGCTCCCTCTGCCCGTCTTCCCAATTTCCACCCCGCTCATGCTTGTTCACTCACTCGTGCACGCTCTCTCTCAGATACGTAAACATAGCTTTTTACAAGATTACTGAAAAAGTCTAATAGGATGCTTCTAGTCCTTCTTGCTTGTATATCTAAAAGTTCATTTTGCATTTCCTAATTAGTTCCTGTGTTGAGTTAAATGTACAGATATTTTAACACTCTTGTGGTAGCGATTTTTTAATTTGTCTAAGCAATACACATAATAGGCATGGAGGGAAGTAGTGAATAGAAATGATAAAAGAGATGATTGGAATAAATAAAATACTAATTTCCTATTGAACTATTCCACTAGACTAGTGTTTCTAAAAGTGAGATACCTGAAAAAAAAAGTGAGGTACCTGGGACCCTTTCAGGGAATGGTTGCACAAGACCAAAATTATTTTTAAACAATATGAAGATGATTGATTTTATCATTCTCCTTCTCTTATGAGTCTGTATGGGAGCATTTCAGACACTACAGGATGTATGTAACGTCATTGCTCTGATACCCTAGACTCTGTGCTTGGATACTTAGGTTTTCAAAAAATTTCCAAAGTGGTCAACTTAAGGTATAAATATGTGAATTTTCAGAGATTAACTTAGTTCTTGCATTTTGATCTTCCTAGTTATCTTTGGTTATACCTCCTCGAATCTCTGTATTATTGTATCATCCAAAAAAATCATCATTTTGAGATCTTGAAGTTTTTCTTACACCCGTGTGGAAACTCAGTAAATAAGGGCACATCTTTACTTTTGCAGTGATATTGAATTTTTTTCTATTCTAAATTTTTAAAGTTATATAAAACTGTTACTAAAAATTTTTGCAATATTTAAAATTTTGATTGCCATACATTTGATTTATGTTTAAGAAGTGTCATTTACTTACCACAAGGTAGTTAAGAGACTTTACCAACAGCTAGCTGCACTAACTGAAGATGCTGAAAAAAATATGAAACTTAAATAACAGAATTATCTGACTTGTGAGATGGAAGGAATGATATAAAAGAAACTGGTGAAACAACAAACAAGAAATGAAAGTATAGAAATTATATTTTGGAATTATAAATGTCAGTATTTCGACTTATTGTGTCTCATGCAACAGAACATCTTTGCATAGTATTATGACATCAGTTATGAAGTGATGTAATATTAAGATTTATAAGTTGAAGAAATTTAATATTTTGACATAAGCTGCTGTTGGAACTTTTCAAATTAAAAATTAACTCCTATTGTATCTTAAAGAGTAAGTTACCATATCATGCTGGCTAAGAGAACTATAGGATAGCTAAAAGACAAAGTATCTTACACAGTGGACATTACCAAATGTTTGCTGGATGAACAACTAGTCAAAGAAATCATCACATTGCCACTTTCCAAGAGTTAGTAACTTGATGAACTAGAGTCATCTGTAGAAACGAAGACTCTATATAAATACCTCATTTGCAGAGCTGTACCTACACATGAATACATTTCCAGATGTGGCTGAACCCTGTTATGATTTTCTTATGTAAATGATTGATAACAAACATAAAAGTAACTAGTCAAAGTATTGAATAACCTCTTTTGATTCTTATGGTTTGTCCCATCACCTGTGTTTGAGGGCATGGGCACTGAGTGCAAATATAATGGTAGGTAAAACTACACTGCTTCAGTGTAAATCAGAGAAATAATAACGCCCCCAGTATTGTTTCCTTACCAAAAGTAACATTTCCCTTGCATGTTCCTGATTAAGTAGTAAAAAATAATTTTGTTATATCATTTGACAAAATGCTAAGTATATAGAGGACTTTACTGTATACAAAGTAATAGAAAAAAAAAACCTTGTGTGATTGAGATATTGAACTGTAATAGTAAATTCTGTTTTTGTGGAAAATGATTTTTACTTCTAAGAATGGCTAATAAAGAAATTATTATATTCAAACTGGGTTATTTGACATTGTCTTAAAAATGAACTATGTTATTTTATTTAGACTGTTAGGACTTCTTCATTCGAAAAAGTCTGAGAATGTCTAATTAGACTAATCAGTGACTTTTCAAAATTCCTTGGCATGGTTCACAAGTTTTGCTACGGAGATTGCAATTTGAAGAAATGCAATGAAGAAATTTCTTCATGGAGGATTTTTCCATTTGAAACTACCCTGATGTGCAAGGAATCATCACACTTAATTCACCTCATCATATCATCACTTCCACAAACTCATTTAGATTTGAAACTAAGGAAAAAATATTCAAACTATCAATAACTTGATCTTTTAGCTTTAATAAAATAGTAATATGTCCATGGAACATCAAAAGCATGTTAGGATATTGAAAATGGATAAAAAACAATTATATCAATATAGTTAAAAGACAATGGTCAGATGAGGTTAATGGAAATATTATAAGTGATGAAGCCTGAATTGTTTTCCAGAATTGGAATAAGATGTGTCCCTATATTGAAAAAGCAGAATAAATGGAAAAACAAAATCTACATGAAAATTGTTCTTACAAGTCAACTTAATGGAGGCAAGAACATCAATTGGAAAATTGGCAAAGGGTAGGAATCTACAATAGAATGAGTTCATTGAAAAGAATTAAAATGTATTTAAGATACTTTTTCAAATATGTAACAGATTAAAATGTAATTATTACATCCAGTATCTGTGAGTGTGCTGAGAAAGTGGCATTATCATAGATTACAAACTGTAGGATGCCATTTGGTTCTATCTAATAAATTATTTATAAATAACCATACAAGGAAATAATCAAAAATGTTTAAATATAAATACGTACATATATATTTACATATATTCATTGTAGCTAGCCAATGAGGAATCATCACAAGCAACCAGAGCTCAACAAAGGTGGGCATTGATTAAATTATGGCCTATCTACATATTGAAAAGTAAAATAAACATTAAAAATAATACATGTAAAAATATCCAGTGATATGATGAAATGATGAAATTGCTAAAAAGCAGGTTAAAAATATATCTACTGCATATATGATAATTTGTAATTCCTTTAAAATACATGTGTGCATATGTGTATCTCTACCTGTGTGTACCTAAGAATTGCTTTTTAGGAAAACCCTCAGATGGAAAAGGTCAAATTGTTCAAGGCCTCATACACTTCTTTTTGAAAGTATCAGACCTAATTTATAACAATCAGTTCTTCCAATGGTCTTATAACTAATGTTATAATTAGCTGAAATATTAGCAAATGCACACTTACAATGTGGATACTTAAAAGATGACACATAAACATATGCTCCTACTCAGTTATTTTAGGTTCTCTATAAACAAGAAATACATTCTTTTTGATTTAAAAAATTACAGCAGAATGCTTTTAATAAACTCAGAATGGTCTGTGATTAATCACTTTGTTCATTCTTCACACATTTAGAATTTATTTCCATTTCTGATTATAAAAAAAGGCACTTCTTTTCTCTGATTAAAGGAATAAGAAAGAAAAAGAAAAACAGGAGGAGAGGATGAGTGGTGAGTTAAAGGACAGATTGAGTGTATGTATTTTAATCTGGCAGTTGTCTTGTGTAATTTTTTTTGCCAAAAGACTGCTAATTTCATACAAAAATTTAAATATTGTAGCAGTCACCCAACTTAAACATTTGGCAAATAGTTATCCTATTTCAAAAATGGAAAATATTTCTCAAGTGCTTCTGTTTTCAAAATACTGTCTCATGTTATTCTTTATGTTTGCGTGATCATTCTTAGGGAGAAAATTCTCTAAATTTGGGATGTGATATATATACATCTCCTCCTATCACATCCATTCAAGGCTACCTAGGTTTATTCAATTAGTTTAAAGTGAAAGAACCATTTTTTTCCTTTTTCATTCTTTCTTTTTTTCGTTTTCTTTATTTTTACAGAGTATATTCCCATTTTTTAAAAACATATAAAAGGTGTACTGAGAAGAAATGTTAGATTTCTGAGGTGTGAAGTACATTTTTAACAGGAAAACTTGAGAAAATATAAAAGTTATTTTATATTTCCCTCAATTTAAACAAACTGAAACCCACTTTTCACAGGAACATGGAAACTCTCACTTTTAGATGTGAATCATCCCAAGGGAAAATTTGCTAGATTCACATGGCTTCAGGCACCATATTCTCAATCCCATAAGTGCCTTTTGTTATTTCTTCTGTCCTCAAGCTGACATTACAGGGAGCATTTTTTTTTTTAATGAAAAATGAAGCTAGAGTGTTGAAGTTACACAATCTGCCTCATTCCACTTGACCACATTACTGTCAAATCTAACAATTTCTAGAATTCCTAAGAAAAATTACTCTAAAAGTCTATTTATATAGTTTATATGGGCTGGTGAGTGTGTATGTTATTGTCCATTTAAACAAAGGGACATATCTTTTAGTTTAGGGATGAGGAAAATATTTATATAAAAGTATACTAAAAGTTGGATTTGTTATAACTTTAGATTTAGAGGAAATGATACAATAGAATCACTGTGGTCTATAAAAAAGCAGTTGGGTATTTTCCCATTATGAATCATGCCTTTAACAAAATTTATGATTTTGAAAAAATATCCAGGCAATTCCTCCCGCTACTAAAATACACTATTCTTGACCAATTAACTTGTTTAGTAAGAGCACCAAATTAAGGCAATGTGTTCACAAGACTCTGCTAATAATCTCAATTAGGCATTTCACTAACACTGGTCAGAAGAATGGTTTAGCTTTATTTTAATCACCACACAAGGAGAATAGCACATTATATATATCAACTGACAATAAATCCCTGAAGGAAAAATGACTACATTCTAACCTAATTTAGTCAGAAGTGGTATTACTGTGAAGCAAATGATGCTTATTTCAGCTTCAGGGACCCTCATCTGAACTGACCTTCCAAGGCCATGGGAGGAATCCTATAACATGGTTATTTGGTCATGCAATTTTATAAAATTTGGAAAAATAGGACAATTTAACTGCATTCAGTTAAGACTTCTGCCTCCTTTCCCTGTTACTTTTCCCCATAATAGCTGGCATCTCAGGATAGTCATTGGAATATTCAACTAAGGAGAAGTTCAGTTGTGGATACATTTATTTTTGGCTTAATGGACATATGTAAATGGTTTCCAATTTCTTCTGTGCATAGTTAAATTATTGGTGATTGTTCCAATATTAAAAACCAAAGGCCTGGGAGCCAGAGGTTGTATAATAATAGGAACATGTTCTAGAGACCCAGCACAGTAAATATGTGGGTAGGAGAAGACAAAAAAATAAATGTATCACATACATAGAGAAAGAATCTGATCTCTAGAAAAAATTTTTAAATTATACAGCTTATATACAAAAGGTTGATGAAGTTTTTCCACAAACTTCTAATCTAAAAGCAGTTCTAAAAATGCTTATAATATTGAAGCTGAAATAGCATCCCTAGCCTATTAATAAGAATAATAAAAAGCAATCTACTAAACATTTTAGGGAAAGTAGTATATTATCTCTTCATCTCTCTATAGAAAACATTATAAAATTGTTTTCCTATAAAAAAACAAAGATTTTGCAGTCAAACATTTTTAGAAAAACATTATAGAGATAGATCCAGAAGTTAATTAATAAAAATAATTATGGTATTTATGTGGCTGCCTTTCTCCATCTTCAAAGGCAAGAATGGCGGATGGAATTTTCACATTTCAAATCTCTCTGACCTCCTCTCTTGTCTCATCTCTCTGCTTTGCTCTTCTATCACAGCTAACTGAAGGACTTTTCTGCCTTTTTTGTTTGTTTGTTTAAAGGCTCATGCAATTGATTATACCAAGACCACATGAATCAGGGATCACTTCTATTTTAAGGTCATATGACTTTAAAATCCCCAGAAGTACCTAAATTATAATGTTTGATTGAATAGCTAATAGATAGACGTCTTAAGGGGAACATCTTTAGTATTTCCCTAGTACTAGGGAAATTTACTAATTTCCTAGTAAATTACAGTACTAATTTAGTTCAGTCTTCCTTTTTCTTAAATTGAGAAATTTAGGGTAAAGTGGTTTATCCAAGGAGTTATCCAGTTTTATTGCTATTTTAAAAGCTACATGAAACCATGTATATTTTTATATTAAGGTGGTTAGGTCATCTGCTTAGGGGAAAAAATACACGGAAGCCTATCCAATTTTCATTAAGTTCTTATTTTGTTTTCCTCTGATAACAAAAATACTTCTACTCCAAGGCTTAGTAGATAATTTAAACTATCTGCTATACTGTTTTGGCCGAAAATGTACTCAACACCATTGACATTTGCATGATGGACAAAGGATGGAGGTCTCCTCTGAAAGGGTCAGGATTGTTTTCTGAAAGAGCTTCATAGTAAATTGTTTAGATGTTTGGGACATATGTTGTCTGTTGCAACCATTCATTCATGTCATTGCAGCATGAAGAGAGGGACAGATCATAGGAAAATGAGTGGGTATAACTGTGTCCCCGTGAAACTTTATTTACAAAAATAGGTGGTGAACCAGGTTTGACCTATGGGGCAGTGTGAGACTACTTGGTTTGCCATTTGCTGCGGTGGAGATTTGGATCCTGTATCTCTGTAGTAAATTCCCATAGCTACCCCAGCTATTTCATTTCCCATCTGCCATGCAGAAAGGGCTTCACTCATGTATATTTTATGTGGTGGCCTTGACATTAAATTGAGATTTGATTACAAATAGATATGGTCATATTTTTAAAAATTGCCACAGTTTCCTCAAAACTCGAGCTAAATCAGTGTGTATTTTGTTTACCATTGATATCTATAAATTCTCCACCATGCAGACCCCCTTCAAAATTCGGTGTTAGTAATGTGTGTTTTGTTTATGTTTTCCCTCAGGATGATTTAATGTATTTCATTTTGTGAGACAATTAAAATAACATATTCCATTTTTTCCCTTTTTGACTGAACTTATAGGAAATCTAGACCTAGAATGAATATTCACTTCTACCTTACATGTATAGGCTTTGGGACACATTTGTTTCCTTTTATTTTCTTTAAATTTTGGCCTTACAACGTATATAATTTTAATTACAATCTGCCTAAAGTCCTTACAAATGAATACATATGGTAGACTTGGAATTCAGTTCTGACTTATGATTAGTCTCCCTCAAATCTAAATATATGTGCTCACATTTTATAGATGTCAGTAAATTAATTTTCTATAGGTCCTGTACATTTTATCTTTGATGCATTTTTTAATGTATTTAAACTCCCATACAGAGCAAAGACTATGTCTATGTAGTTATCTTTTTAAAATTTTTATTTGAATAGAATTTGTTTACCAGGATTTCTCAACTTTAGCACCACTGACATTTTGAACCAGAAAGTTTTATTTAGGGAGGCTTCTGCACTGTAGAATATTTAGCAGCATCTCTGGCCTCTGCCCACTAGATGCCAGTAGCACTCCTGCCAAGTGGTGATAACCAAAATATTTCCAGACATTGTAGAAGGTCCCCTAGGAATGGAGAGAACTAGTTGAGAATCACTGACTTATTCAGAAAAATGCACAAATTATGGATTAACAAATTTATGAATTTTCATAATGTGAATACACCAGTATAATGAACACAAAGATCAAGAAATAAATTATTGCCAGCATTACGCAAGGGCCCTTGCTGCCCTCTGCCTTTCACTACCTTTCTGGAAAAAATACCTTTTTGACTTTTAAGCCACAGATGGGCTTTCTACTTTGAAATGTATAAATTGAGTTACAAATAATGTACTTGAGTTGCTTTCAGTAAACATTAGTCCTATGAGATTTATTTATATTATGCATAACAATAGTTCCTTCGGTATTGCCGTGCACCATAATTCATGCATTTTACTGTTGAGGAACACTTTGTCTTTCACAGCTTTATTTATGGGAATTTTCTGATTCAGTTGATTTTCTTCTATTCAGATTTTCTACTTTTTGTGTCAGTTGTTTTTAGATCGTTTTTTGAGAAATTTGTCAATTTTCTGCTATTTTCCAAGTACACTGGCATAAAAAATGGACAATATTATCTTTTGACTTTTCTGTTACTGTAGAATCTACAATTTTCCCCCCTTTTCATTCCTACTATGGTAGAATATGGTCTTCAACTCCCCTTGAACATTTGTGCTGTGGATTATCATTTTATTAGTCTCTGCAAAAATCAACTTTTGGCTTTGTTGATTCCCTTAATATTTATGATCTGTTTTATTATTTGATTGATTATTCATTTTTTCTATTTTTTATTTAAGATGTTATTTACTTGTGAGTGTGTGTGTGTGTGTATGTGTGTGTGTGAGTCAGAGTGTGTGTGAGCATGAGAAGAAGGGTGCAGAGGGAGAGACACTCAAGCAGACTCCCTGCTGACTACAGAGCTCAAGGGGGAGCTTGATCTGACCACCTTGAGATCATGACATGACCCAAAATCAAGAGTCATTGTTCAACTGACTCCAGAGCCCCATTTTTCTCTTATTTATTTTATTAACCTTTTGTCATTTTTTCCATTCTTTTCCTAATGCACTGTATGACATGTATTACACATGGTTTTCAACTTATTTCTAAAAATTTTTTTCTAAGCTTTTAAGGATTATAGATTTCCATTAGGCCCAGATATAGATGTAGCCTACAAATATATTATCTCTTATTTCATTATAATTGAGATAAGAATATTTTTAATTTTCTATTTTTCTAAACATATGGACATTGTGGGTATTTCCAAATATTTCAGTGATATCTATCTTCTGCCATTTATTTTTACTTTAATTTCCCTAAAGGAAGAGAGAACATCTAACTAATTTCCCTTGAATTTTGATGAGATTTGCTTTAGAGTCTTGCATATGGTGACTTTTGGAGGAATTTGGGCAGCTGTGAAAATATATGTTCTGTTGTTCAGTGAATTGTTCTGCAAATTTCAATTCAGATTACTTAATTATGTTGCTCAGGTCTTTATACTTACTGAAAATTTATCTTTTATCAGACATTGAGAGAAATATAAAAATATTTTCTTTGATTATGGATTAATTTATTCCTCTTTTTAGTTCTAACATTTCTTGTTTTATATAGCTTTTAGTTATATTATTATGTACTATTTAAAATTATTATATCTAATCAGCCTGGTAAGCTGAACCTTTAATTATTACAAAATCACATTCTTTAAATCTGGCACTACTTCTTGGTTCAATTGACTTTTTCTCACATCAGTATATCAGCAATAGTTTTCTTTTCTGTTTTTTTCTCCTATACATTTATTTCAGTTTTCTTTGTCCTTATATTTAGGTTGAATGCATGTAACAACAAATAATTAAAATTGTTATCTTAATTCAATCTAAAAATGTTTGTCTTGTAATTGGAATATTTAGCCTATTTACATTTAATGTAATCTCTTATAGATTTGGTTTTGTACCTATTATTATTTTTCATTTGCCCAAATATATCAGAAAATACAATAAAATTAGAACACATTAACTCTATGTATTACCATTTTAATATTCATGTCATTGTCATGAATTTTCTACATTTAGTTTGGTTCCAACATAATATTAAATTATTTTGTATGTTCAATATCCATATATATTTACCCATATATTTACTTTCTACTTTGCTTTTTTTCTTTCCTGCATTTTCACATTTTCCAAAATTATTTTCCTTCTGCTTAGAGATTTCCACTTAGTATTTCTTCTAGTGTAGGTTTTTTGGTGACAAATTATTTCAAATTTTGTTTGTCTGTAAATGTCTTTGCTTCCATGTGTAAAGGATAGTTTCACTAGGTATAGAATTCTAGGTTGGCACCTTATTTTCTGAAATTTGGCATTCCTTTGTTTTGCGGCCTCCATCATTTCTATTGTGAGGTCACTTGGCTGTTAATCTTACTGCTTTCCATTAAAAAAATTTTTTTTTCTCTTTGTCTAGCATCTTACTTCTTCAAACCTGATTTCATAAACAGCTCTGTACTACAATTATGTCTTTCTAGCCCCTTGAGATTGCAAAAAGATTGACCAGTTTTTGTGCACCTGAATAGATTCTCTGCTTTTGTCCATCACAAAACAAAACAAAACAAAAAACAAACAAAAAAAACTCCCAGAGAAAAAGCTATTCTTAAAGGTCACCTCAACATTTTATAATTCCTTTTCTCTGAATAAGTGGGCCCTGAAATACTGTTTCCCCAGTGAATTTTAGATACCTTCTTATTTTTTTTATCTAGATTTTTAGTGTAGGAGTTTTATTTTCTTCAACATTTCTAGTACCTAAAGTATTAATTTAAAAAATAGGCTAGATTGGAAAAATAGGAATTTTTCTTAATAATATCCCTGATATGTCCAGGTTCAGAAACTTAATATCAGTGTGAGATGCTTTGAAATCACTTGTGAATTAAAATCATTTCTTGCTACAACAACAGATTTTAGAATATGTATTAGTTGTATTAGGCAAGATTTCGCAGTGGTAAAAAATATATACATATATTATCAAATCTCAGTTACTTAAGAAAAGTTGTTTTTCATTATGCAAAGTTCATTTCATACTGTAGACCTCCAAGATGACTATTCTCTAAGTGGTAGCTCTGGAATTTTGGTTGCTTAGATGCTACCATATCTCCATGTATTGTCAAAGTCCTCAACATAGGGGATATTAGAGGGGAGATCACACATATCATTTCTCAACTTCTTTGGAAGTTCCACTTAAAACTCACTTTAAGCCAAGTAGCCAGAAGTAGGCACATGATGTCATCCTAACTGCAAAAGAGTCTGGAAAATGCAAAGGAAGTACACAAAATACTTGGTAAACATTAATGTCTGTTCTCTAGCAATCATGTATAATATACTAAGTCAGAATTGCAAAACTCATTAGCTATATTGGTCATATTCAGGAAAATAATAAAATAAGGATAGGGACTTATTCTATGAGGAATAAACAGTGATAATTCCAATGAATCAGATAAAACAATCTGTTTACTCATTTAATTTCACAGGAAATAGTCACACCTGAGAACCTAAGACATTCAAATCTTCTTCCCTTTGTTCTTGCTCAGACTACACAATAAGCACTTGTTATCTGGTATCCATAGAAATTGTAGTTAAATAGCGATGAGTCATTCTTAGGCAGGGGGAAATGGAATACCTCTGGCTCTTCTACTTTTTTATCACAATGTTTTAATAAGCCAGGGAGGAAAACAATCTCATTGTTTTTTTTAGGATGGATATTGAAGAGTAGAAGTGCAAACTGAAAAAATAGCAGGGAGTTACTGTAGTCTTCAGTGTGATCTGCAGAAGAATACTTTGGAAAACTATTAGTCTGATGGAATACGAAAGAAAGAGGTTTGAAAGGCAGTATGAAAGTAATCTTTTTTTCAGTTTCTTATAAGCTTCATTTACGAATGTAGTCATTCACACACTGCGCTCACTTTATTCATAAATGAAGATGGTGCTTAATAATTGTGTTGGTGGCTTATGTTCTAAGTTTTTCAAACAGTGATAATTTTATATTTATATTTCAATACACCAGAATTCTCCTTAGGAGTAGCAGAATACTTCTCCAACCCATTCTAGGATTTTAGGGAAGTCCATTTTGAGTTACAGTAGGAGAAGATTATTTAATGCATATAAAGATAAAATATATGACCTTTGTTACATTAATACCATATCTTAGCTTAAATTTGTTGGATCAGTAACATGTTTATTTTTATATTGCAACAGTGAAATTCTCACCTCTTAGTAAATGGATGGAATCTATAATATCCTAGAATTTTTCTCAAAGTCCTTCAGTGAATATATAGAGTACATTCAATGAGTACAAATTTAAGATTTACAAACATCTTTTCTAGATCACTCAAATTATAGAGCTTATTTAACTTAAAATCACTGATCTATTGCATCTCACTTTCTATTAGGTGAAGAAAAAACTTTAGCTGCATTAAGTTGCTAGAAAAAAATGCTTTTTCTTTTAAGAAGATTTAAAAATAGTGCCCTTAGAAAATATTTAAAGACACTTATATATAAATAATTTACCAAATGTGCATCTGTGTGTGTGTTTTCACATATATGCAAAAGTAAGCATGCTTACTTGCAAAATAGAGGTATTAGCTAAGTGTAGATGAGAAATCTGGAGAGTCTGGGTTTCTAACATAGTTATAGTTGAATAACAATTTCTTTGCACAGTCTGTACTATGCTATCTGCATGTGTGCACACACAAATATGTTTCAACCCCCAAAATATATCTATAAATGTGAAAGATAAAATGATATGAAAACTTTCTTACACATTATTTTATGAAAACTGAAAATCTTTTTAGGACTCATGAGAATAAATCTCTTGTAAAGCATGACATTGGCACCATAAAATGTAAGGGGATGATCAGGGTCATAATTGAAAGAGTGTAATAAAAGTGACATGTCATTTTTTATGCCATAATATAGGATTCTTATATACCCCTACTCCCACAAAAACATAAAACTCACTTAGTTCAGAATGTTCTACCATTTCTTAATTGTTACTCTGGTCACATTTCCCACCCTTAATCCTATTCTTTGAATCTTTAAAAAAAAAAAAAAAATCTGCTGAACACTAATTATTTAACCTTGCCTCCTACCTACTTTCCCTCTTTATTCTGAGGTTTCTTAAGGGCTATAATGAGCTGTCCCCACACAAACAGGCCAAATTAGTGGATAATTACTGCTGGGCCTGTGAATGTTCTCACTCCTCCTTTCTTACAGTTTCACAACATTACCAGAATGGTCTGTCGCCTCCCTACCAATTAGGAACAATTACTACTTTATAACATTAGTGGTGGCAGGCTTATTATGTTCGGGGATATGTAAAAGTGAGGTGGGGGGTAGAGAGAGAAATGCAAGGCCAAACGGGGTCATTGTCATATGACGGGCTTCAATAGTTTATATTCATTTTAATTTCATTTCTTGAGGATTACAGCTGCGAAGATTTATATTAACTCTATTAGATAAAAGTGAACATCATATATATCTAAGGTTGTGTTTTTCTCCTTTGCGCAGGATAATATCTCATTCTGATGGCTTTAGTTTTCAAAATAATGAAATGGCTCTGGATCATTCTATGGGAAGAAAAAAGGATTATTTATTTTTTGGTTTCCTGGAAAAAATGCTTTATTATTATTTTTTTTGGCAGAAGTGAAGGTGGAGGGAGTACATTTCTGTCATCTGAATTTAGTTGCTTAAGCTACATGGAGGATGTCATTGCAAAGGAAGATACTGTGACCCAGAAGAGTGACAAAACATTGCCTTCCAATTTGTATTTAAATAGGAGAGTTTAGGTCAAGATAAGTCTTTATCAAATACTTAGAATAAGCATTTTGAAAGCTTTTAAGACTGCTATAGGTGCGGTTAACTTTCCTCTTTCTAGGAGGGATGAAGCATAACAGACTAGTCTACTTGAGCTTATCTGTCCTTAAATAATTTTCCTAATGAAGTTTTTATTCTTAAAGTCTATAAAGTTTGCATGGTGCTGTGAATGGATACTTTCAGGATATATTTTAAAACTTCATTAAATATGGTGCATTTTAATGAATGTGTTCTTACTATCCCTTTTGGTGCTTGGTTCTTCATAAGGCACCTACTCCATGGTCATAGAACACAATCCAAACCTTTCCCTTGAATGGCAACTTAATTAGACTAGCTCATTTATATTTTAGAGAAAAGAGGAAATTAGAAACCTGTAGATGGAGAAAAAAATGGTGCCACTTTTTAATATGTTTTGGAAGTAAAACAATAAACTTACAGACCATTGAGAGGAAACAATTTCCAGATGGAATTGGCAACCATTGTTGACAGTGATGTCAGGGAGCATGAGGATGAAGATGATAATTTTGGAATTAGAGGCTACAGTTGCCAAATTTAGGATCATTATTTCAGCCTTGGTGATGAGAATAGAAAATGCATTTCAGAGAGTTTTAAAAAAAGAATAGATGGAAAGAGAGTGGAACATAAAGTTTTGGACTACGTATGTGAGAAATTTGGTGATTAAAAGGGAGAGAAGGGTTTGTTTGGGTGGTTCATTCAGTTAAGAGTCTGCTTTTGGCTCAGGTCATGATATCGGGGTCCTATAATAGAGTCCCTCATTGCGGGGGGGTCCCTGCTCTGTGGGGTGCATGCTCCTCCCTCTGCCTATGCCTCTTTCTCTCTCTGTCTCTCATGAGAATAAATAAATATAATTCTTTTAAAAAGTATAAAAAATGAAAGGGAGAGAAGGGCTAACAAGTCTTAATAAAGTAATTTTGTGGAATGAGAGTTTGGTATAGTTGAAGGCAGAGAAGGAGAAACTGAATAAAGGAGAGCAAAAAAACCATGAAGTTATGAAAGGCATATATTGCCTTACAAAATTGGAAGAAAAACACTTAACTTTTTCATGTTGGTTTAACAAGTAATAGAAAATAGAAGTGTAGTGACATAGAGGGACATACACTGAATATCTCATTCTTTTCAGTGAACTGTAGGGCAAGGATTGTATATCATTTAGAAAATTACCACAGACATTCCTCAGGGAAAAAAAAATGCCTAAAAAGATCTCACTTGACTGACACGCATCTTAAAGAATGTCAAGATCAATAGTAACTCCCTGGTTGTTTGCAACTAAAAGACGATTCAATTGTTCAATGAGACATCAAAGAAAATATTA
Source organism: Procyon lotor (assembly GCA_028646535.1). NCBI lineage: Eukaryota > Metazoa > Chordata > Mammalia > Carnivora > Procyonidae > Procyon > Procyon lotor. The sequence continues at coordinate 71,160,346 of CM053607.1, forward strand.
TATTCTTCATAACACATAGCAAATAATTAGTAGATTCACTCTACTTCTCAGTCTTTGATTATGTGTATGTGTATCAAAAAGCCACAATCACAATGTGGTCTAAGTAGAAACAAAGATGATCAACTCAAATGTTTATTGTGTAGTAATTACTGAACAGCAAATTCTATACTTTATGCTGTATGAAATACATTCACTTGATGATGAATACCAAAAAACACAAATTTCAGCAAGAATCATAGGATTATTTGAATTTATTTACACACACACACACACACAGGGCAGGAGAAAGGGAGAAATAGTTGTGTAGGGCTTTGGTGTTGTAGTCAGTTATCAACACAATTAACTTGATGGCTAAATGTTGACCCTATCTTACTACCAAATACTGGGCTAATTAATAATCATTGGTGCAGTTATTCTTGCCTTGGTAATCTTTGATAATGTAAGTTTAAATTACTTGCATATTTGAGAAAAAATTAAAAAATACAAATTCAGAATAAAAGAATGAACTTGTAGTATTTTTATTTTTTAAATTTATTTGAGTATATTTGACACACTATGTTACATTAGTTTCAGGTGTACAACATAGTGACTCAACTTCTGTATACCTTATGCTATGCTCACCACAGGTGTAGCTACCATCTGTCACTATGTAACACTATTATAGTACCATTGACTATAATTCCTATGCTGTACCTTTTATTTCCATTACTTATTCACTCCATAACTAGAAGTCTGTATCTCTCACTCCCCTACAGTCCTTCTGCCCATTATGCCATCCTGTTCCCCACCTGCCAACCATTCATTTATTCTCTGTATTTAGAGGTCTGAATCGGCTTTGTTTTTAAAATTTTATTCCCTATCTATATAAGTGAAACTGTATGGGTTTTGTGTTTTTCTAACTTACTTTACTTAGAATAATACCCTCTGGGTCCTGTTGCAAATAGCAAGACCTTGTGCCTTTTTATGACACATATTCTTATGTGTGTGTGTACAACCCATCTTCTATATCAATTTATTTATCAGTGGGCACTTGGGTTGCTTCCATATTTTGGCAGTTGTAAATAATGCTTCCATAAATGTAGGAGGGCATATGTTTTTGAAATAATGTTTTTGTTTTCTTTGAGTAAATATCCAGTAGTGGAATTAATGGATCATATGGTAATTCTATTTTTAATTTTTTGAGGAACTTCCATACTGTTTTCCGCAGTGCCTGCATTGGCTTATATTTGCACCAATTATTCATGAGTGCTCCTTTTATTTCCACATCCTTGCCAACACTTATTTCTTGTTTTTTTAATTCTAGCCACTCTAATAGGTGTAAGGTGATATTTCATTTTGGTTTTGATTTAGCATTTCCTTTATGATGAGTGATCTTTCCATGTGACTACTGGTCATCTGTATGTCCTCTTTGGAAAATTTCTATTCAGATCCTCTGAGCATTTTTAATGGAATCATTATCATTATTACTATTATCGTCACCATCCTCTTCATTTTAGTGTTGAGTTGTAAGTTATGTATTTGTATATTAACCCTTTTTGAACATATTATTTGCAAATATCCTCTCCCATTCAGTTGATTGCCTTGTCGTTTTGATAGTTTCTTTTGCTATGCAAATGCTTTATATTTTGGTGTAGTCTCAATAGTTTATTTTTGCTTTTGTTCCTTTGCCTTAGAAGATACATAGAAAAATATTTTTAGGCAGTGTCAGAGAAATTACTGTCCATATTTTCTTCTAGTAGTTTTATGGTTTCAGGTTTCATATTTAGATCTTAAATAAGTTCTTTAAAGATTTTATTTATTTGAGAGAGAGAGCGTGTATGAGTGGAGGGAGGGGCAGAGGGAAGGAAAGAGACAGAATCCCAAGCAGACTCTTCTAGACAGGAGCTAGACACTCAACTGCGTGAGCCACCCAGGCACCCTGGGTCTTTGATCCATTTTGAGCTTATTTTTGTGTGTGAAAGATTTTGTGTGCATAGAAACTAGTCCATTTTCATTTTTCTGCATGTAGCTGTCTAGTTTTCCCAGCACCATTTATTCAAGAGACTGTCTTTTCTCCATTATAAATTCTTGCCTTTTTTGTCATAGATTGACCATGTAAGTGTGGTGGGTTCATTTCTGGGGTCCCTGTTCTGTTCCATTGATCTCTTTATCTATTTTTGTGCCAACACCATACAGTTTGGATTACTATAGCTTTGTAGTAAATCTTGAAATCTGGGATTATGATAACTCAAGTTTTGTTCTTTTTTTCTCAAGGTGAATTTATTTCAGGACTTTTGTGGTTCCATACAAATTTTAGTATTATTTTATTTCTGTGAAAAAAAATGACAGAAATTGAATTTAATCTGTAAATTGCTTTAGGCAGTATGTACAATTTGAAAGTATTTTTCAATCCATGAGCATGAGATATCTTTCTGTTTATTTGTCTTGTCTTTCAATTTATTTTGCCTATGTTTTATAGTTTCCAAGGTACAGGTTTTTCACCTACTTGGTTAAGTTTGTGCCTAGATATTTCATTATTTTGGTGCAACTAAATATGAAATTGTTTTCTCAATTTCTCCTTGTGCTATTTAGTGTATATAAATGCAACTGATATTGGGGTATTAATTTTGCATCCTGCAACTTCATTGAATTCATTTATTTTTTGGTGGCATCTTCAGGGTTTTCTATATATGGTATCATGTCCTCTGCAAATACTGATAATTTAAGTTCTTCCTTACCAATATGGATAACTCTTACTTCTTGTTCTTGTCAGATTACTGTGGCTAGAGCTTCCAGTACTATGTTAAATAAAAGTGGTGAGAGTGGACATAGTTGTCGTGAAAGAACATACATTTCATCTAAGGAAGAAAAAAAACAACAACAACAACACTGGAGTATCTATTTCTCATGGCTAATGAGTTCCTTAGAGACTCCAAAGCTTCCACTTCCAAAAGCATTAATCATTTATTAGCACTTTCATTTTTAAATGTGTTATGGCATTTATCCCAATGAAATAAAAATTCATGTTTCCCCAAAACCTGTACATGACTCTTCATAGCAGCTTTATTTATAAAAATAAAAAAAAGGAAACAACCCAAAAATCCTTGAGTATGATACATTGAAACTAAGGTAACACAGTGTGTCAAATATACTCAAAACAATTTTTTAAAATGTGAAAGAATAAACAAACTGTGGCATCTCTGTACCATTGTAGACTATTTGTCACTGAAAAGGAGCAACTATTGATACACATGACAAGTTGGATAAGAAAGTTAATCCACAATGATTACCTAGTGTATGATTCCATTTATGTAACATACTTGAATAAAATTATAGAGATGGAGAAAAAGTTAGTGGTTGCCAGGGATTAAGGAGGTAGAGAGGAGGAAAAAATTGTCCTTGGTTATAAATGTAGCACAAGGGGTCCTTCTGATGAAACTGTAGTATATCTTGACTATAATGATGGTCACAGGAATCTACAAACCTGGTAAAATTCCATAAAGTTATATGCACAAACAAATGCAAATAAGTATATGTAAAACTGATGAGATCTGGATAAGATTGATGGATGATAGTAATCTGGTTGTGATATTGTCCTATTCTTAGGCATGATGTCACCACTGAGGAGACTGGGGATCAATAGGATTCATACTATATACCCATATTATTTCTTGTATCTATGTGAAAATCTACAGTTATCCCAAAATAATTTTTTAAAAATATACCATTTATGTTTGAGGGATGAATAGACAAGCTTTAGCTGAGAAACTTGGTAAGAGTAAAAAAGGAAGTATCATCTGAGTTAGCCTTTAGAAGTGAAGTATAATCCTACTGGTGGAGTCTTCCTGGAACAAAATATTCCAAGTGGGGAGCAGAGAACAGGCAAAGCATTAGCAAAACTGATTTATTTTTTAACAACTATTTATTGAGAATTACTAGGTATCAGGCATGGTGCAGGATGTTAGGAATTAAAAGTAAACAACAGCATACACTTGTGTAAATTGCATATTGCTGGAGTAAAGTATAATTTATCAAATACAAATATATGTAAGATTTTCACTGTGGCTACTATGGAGAACAAATCAGAAAGGGAAAACTGTCAAAGACGTCCAATCTGTTACTTACATAGTAATATCCTAGGTAAGAGGAACTGATGCAAGACATGTTTAGAGAGAACAAATGTAATTTTAATGAAAGAAATAACATATGAATTGAAAAATAAATTAATGATGCAGGTTTAATGTCAGTAATGGATGCATTTAGCACAGCACTGACATTAGGTACTGTACTAAATGATCAGTGAATGGTGTACCTGTTATATAAACTTATATTCAAATAAATGGGAAAAGAGAACAAACAAAATGATTACTAAATATGATAAGTCTTTGCAAGAAAATAGAACTGAATGATATGCTAAAGTGATTGATAATGATGCTATTGGTGGCCCTCAATAAAACATCAAATAGAATAGCCAGACGAAGTCTCTCAGAACAAACTGTCTTTTAGCTGAAACCTAAAAAAATGTAGCCAGCCACCAGAAACAGGAATGAGAAGATATTCTAAAGTAATCTACACTGACTGTGGGGCTCAAATTCAAAACCCCAAGATGAAGAGCCAAATGTTCTATGAACTGAGCCAGCCAGGTGCCCCAGGAACGGAAAGAAACTCTAGGCAAATGCAGAGGCTTAAGATAGAAAACAGGCTGGCATATTAGAAGAAAAGAAAAGAGACTGTTTATAGCTTAGTAAGCAAGGGGAGAGAAATACAAGATGAAGTTAGAGAAAGGCAAACAGGTATAGATACTGGAGGGCATTTATAGCCATGGTAAAAATTTAGATGTTATAAGAGTTTACAATTTGCTCTCACTTAAGAGGGAAATAATAAATTATAGATAAATTTTATAATGCTTTATCTCTCTTCTGTGAAGTATTTATTAATATCCAGTTAATCACATTGTAAACACCATGGTTGAAATAATATGTAAGTCTGTGGGTACCAACATACCTACAGGATTTGGACCATACATACAACCTCCACTAATCTGGCTCAGTTTGTAAATACATAATTTCATACACTTAAGAATTTAGTTATCATGAGCTAAAAAATGGGTCATTTGAGTAGGCTGATGTGGAGTCCCATCGTTAGCCCATTATTAAAAAATTTAGAGGTAGATGCATTAATATTAAAAAGAAGTTTGAACCTTCCACATCTAAAGGTTTCATGTTGTTATGTTATACGTTATTCTCCTAGGGCTGCCAGAACAAAGTACTGCAGACTGGGTGGTTTAAATAATAGAAATTTATTTTTGCACATTCCTTGAGTATAGAAATCCCAGATGAAGGTATTTTATTTTTTTTAACAGATGATTAGATCTTCTTAAGGAAATGGATTTGAAGAGCAAGAAGAAAAACTGAGAAACAAATTTAGAAGTATCAAATAGGGTACAGATGAGAGATTATTTAGATTAGGGTAGTGACAACAGTGTTAAGGGAAATTTAAAATGCTCTATATATTTGAAGGTAGATTTAACAGGATTTACTGATGAACTATCGATTGTATTTAGATAATGAAAGAAAGGAGAAAATGAAGGGTATTCTTGGGATTTTCTCCTTAAAAAATGAGTTGAAAATTAGTGCCATCTTCTAATATGGAGAAGAATGTGAGACAGACCTGCAAACTCTTGAGAATTTAATATTAGATATCTAAGCATTAAACTCGAGTAGGCTGTTGTATCCCTTAGACTGGAACTCAGGAGAGAGACTGAGGATAAAGTTTGATAGTCATCAGTACAGAAGTGGCCCCTGGAGTTTACAGGCACTTGATATTACTCTAAGAAGAGAGTATAAATGAAGAACAAAAGAGGCTTCTGTAGAGATGGGCAGAGAGAGAGAATAAGTAAAGGTAACTAAAAAAAAATGAATTTTTGAAAGAAAATCAAGAAAGTGAGATGCCACGGAAGCCATGTAGGAAAGGCAAACCAGGAAGAATACAGCCCACAGTTTTGAAATATCAATTAAAATGGGATTGTGGAAATATTAATCACACTTGGTAAAATGGAGATCATTGGTCATTTTAACAAAGTAGTTTCACAGTGATAGCCCTCACAGTCTTACTTCTGTTTTTCCTGAGAAGTGAGTAGAAAGTGAGGAAGCAGAATATTCATTTCAAGGGAAGCAGATAAATGAGACAATTTTAAGCCCCGGAGATATAGAGCACATATGGCTGTTGACAGATTTTTTTCAATAAAGTAAAGATATAATGATGCCAAGAGAAAAACAAAAGAGCAAAAAGGGGATGGGAAAGTATAAGTGGGAGGGAAGGTTGATTTCCTTTTGTTTTAATAGGTAAGGAGCTCCTGTTTACAGGAAGATAGGTTTTGGTATTTTTAATGAAGTTTGAGCCAAGGTCATCAGCTAGCAAGTGAGTAAGATGGAAAAACGGCTGGGTATAAAACACAGAAGATATTTGAAATAGTCATCATGGAGAGTGGGACAATAAGTTTATTAAAGAAAACAGAAGAAGTTCTGTATGATTTTTCATATCCATTTGAACCTAAGGTCATGAGTAGAACCAGTCAACCTGATGTGGTTTTCTTTCAGCCATGATCAGTGGCCGAGTGCAGGAATGAAGAAGGTAATCTTGGGGATCAACACTGAAATGAATGTAGGAGTAAAAGGGCAAATAGTTGGCATAGACCCAGTAATTGTAGTAATAATTGAACCTTCAATTTATATTTATAACTTTTATAAAGTTGTAATATAACCTTTATATTACTATAATTGAAGGTTCAATTATTACTAGCTTGAATCCAAGGATTACTAGCTTGAATCCAAGATAATAAATTGGAGACAGGAACTAATACAGACTGACAGAATTGTGGAGCCGAGGTCAATCTGGAGACCTTGATTTGTTACAATAAAGGTATGTGATATGAAAGGATAAGAGGTAGTGATGATCATGATATTAATGGCAACTTTTGAGGTGTGGCAAATTGCTGCTGCTGACAAATCTAAGTGATGATCTTGGGAGATAGCATATGACTTAGAACCATAGAGAAAATACTGTTGGGGCCAGGGGAGGGGGAGCGGTGGATATGAAGAAGCCAAGAAGCAAAACTCTTGAAGTACGTCATTTACATATAAAGTTAGCACCAAGGAATATAATGCAACCATGCAGGATGTGCTGTCCAAGTCTTTCTAATAACGAGTTTTCTGACATTTCTGACGGTTTATTGTCCTTTTTATGTGGAAATTATCAGGTTTTGCTAATAATTATGGGATACAGAAACATTGATCCCAAATATAACATTTCCTAAAGTCCTGGCTTGTTTTGTAAGTTCTGTTATTCTTTTTCCTTTACAAATAGGAGTATAATGAGTCTAGCAGGAAGCCTAATGTTCCAAAATGAATCGTATCTACCTAAGCTCTTAAATAGAAATTATCTCCTATTTTCTGATGTTATGCTTTACTTACCATTTGGGAGCTCCTAATATAGTGGGATATAATTTACATACAAAATGGATGCATTTGTTTTCCTTAATATGTCCCAATACCCTTCTTTTACCATTTGGTTAGTCCTTGCAGCATCCATTATCTCATGAAAGTTACATTGGTTAAACAACAGAAAACACTTCTCTGTTTCAAAGCCTAGGCTACAAAATCAGACTAAAGTGTGTCAAGGCACACATGACCTGTGATATCAGGACTAGGTTTTTCTACCCCATGAGATTAGATGAAGGTTTCTTTTTTCTTTTTCCTTTTTTTTTTTTCCTTAAGATTTTATTTATTTATTTGAGAGAGAGTGTGAGAGCATGAGAGGGGAGAAGGTCAGAGGAAGAAGCAGACTCCCCACAGAGCTGGGAGCCCGATGTGGGACTTGATCCCGTGACTCTGGGATCATGACCTGAGCCGAAGGCAGTCGCTTAACCAACTCTTAAGAGGGCTACTACTGACATTTTTGGCTGATGAATACTTTGTTGCAGGGCTGTTGTATTCATTGCAGGATATTTAGCAGCATCCCTGGTCTCTCCTCTCACTAGCTTTCACCTCTAATTCTCTAAAGATGACACCCAAAAGTGCTCCTGCCAAATGTTCCCTGTAGGGCTAAAAACTACTGGATTATTTTTTAAATCCTCTAATTAGGATTTAGGGAGGTCAAAGATCCTAGAGAAAGTCATGATCTTATATACCACATGGTCACAAAACAGAATTGCCTACAACCTAGTCATATAAGGGAAGAAGAGATGTCTACATTGAGGCTGCAGTTGGACAGGCCACAAAGCACCTAGGGTTTCCTTTAGCTCCTGTGAGGTATGGGAAATAAATTCAGTGTTCTCTGTCTCCTGCTTCCCTAAATGAGTACCATCACTAACATCCAGAGTGAAAGATACTGGATAGAAAAATTCTACAGCCAAGGGATTATATAGCATCGGTAGAGGAGAATTGCTAACCAAAGAGAAGAATATTAATTGGATCAGAGGCAAAACAGGTGATAACTCTTAAGACCAAGTCACTCTCCTCCTCTGATGCCATGACATGACTCAAGAACTAAACATAATTGGAGTGGGGAAAACCAGTGACAGGCTGAAATTTTTCCATGATCTGGACGGCAACTTAATATAGATATTGGCTTTGGTAATTTTTAAAAGTATGATTATCTTTCTTTTACGTTTAGTTTGTAGTCCAAGGTTTTGAAAAGTGTTCACTCATTCTTAAAAGGCAGGACCAGTTTTAAACTGAAATTCACAAGGTCGGGAGACCAGCTGTACCTCAGTGCTGTGGTGTAAGAACAGAGATAGAGACCAACTATAGAACATGGACCCCTAGCTCCTGATCACGGAAAAGCAGAGCTTGGTGATCTCCCCACCCGCCCCTGTCATGCAGCATAGACGCTCTATAGCCTCAGAACCAACGTCCAGCTCTGCGAGTCTGATACTCAAGCCAGCCAGATTCCCATACACTGTTCAGAATGTGTCAGACAGTGGGGCCGGTATCCTGGCTGCAGCTACACGTCTTTCTGTAGTTTCTGCCCTTAAACACTGCTTCAGGCTTTAGAGGGTTTGGTCAAGTAATAAACCCTCATTTATATGACCAATTTGTGCCCCTTACCATGTTTGCTGATGATTGCCTGAGGCATACCTGAATTCACTATGTATGTAGGAGGGCTAAACCTAGAACGACTCTAGTACCATTTGTCCATTTCCCTAGTACAGGCTTGCAATCTAGTGAATCGCTCCTGGTACACTCTTCGATTCTTCCATCTTCTTGTTCTGCTCATGCTGATTTGGCTGCAGTTTTCTTTTGGCTGGGAGAGCTTATGTCTATGCTCACAGTCCTGCCGCAAAACCCATATACGGGATGAACTTTTCCCTCGAAAAATATGTTGTTATTTGGAGAAAGGAAATGGGAGAGACCTGGAATGGAAGAAGAATGTTTTTGCTCCGGGGGCAGGCATGCCAATGTGAAAGGAGAGACTGGAAGCTAATGGCCTTCTCCTTCTCCTACCTACTCTGGCACTAAATGTCTCCTTTGGGGAAATAGCCTAGCAGGGCTGACCCTAGGCTGCCAACTTCCCTGAGCTGAGGTCACACCGGGGAAGGTGAATGACTTGTGATTTTATTCACTTTGCCACGTAACTTTAAGCGGGAGAGCCTAGAAAAATTTAAAGCACTTAGTGAGAAGAAAAATGACAGCTAACATAAATTGTATAGGTTACAATCATAACCCCATATCTTAGAAGAAATTTATGAGGCTGGTATTGTATTACTATTCTCAGTTTATGTGTGGGAAGATGATGAAGCCTGGAGATGTTAGGCAACTTTGCCCAAACTTGCCAACAAAAATATGCTGGAGTCAGCGCATGAAGTTAGTTTTTCCCATTATAAACCAGACATTTCTAACTCCTGTCCCAGACTGCTACCCAAGTGACAGCGGGCCTCAGTTTCCACCCTTGTTAAAGGAGGGATGAGACTTCAAGTGTTCTAGCATCTCTAGCACTAACATGCTATCATTTTCCTGGAAATTTATAAGCAACATTACTTCCATTTAAAACACGTACAAAAGCACTACTTGTGAGTTTGCCATATGTTTTCAACAGAAAAATTACACCTATTTCCCCATAGAGTAATGTGCAAAGGACTTTTTTTTGTAGTTTGGTGTTTATGGTGAAGTGTTTTATGTTTTTAATATGTCACATTAAACCTTGGGAAAGTGATGGATAAAAAGAGAACAAAAATGTTTGTAAGTGTACTAAATCTAGTCACCTTCTCTCTAGATTATGCACATGGCCAAAAAGAAAATGGTAGTGATTGATAGAAGTCATGAGGATCCAACACTTCCAAGCGCCCGAATGATTAGATTATTAGATTATTATAACACTTAAGACAAATCAAATTCACAACAGCTAGGAAAAGAGAGACTTGTAAATAATATTCAAAATTCCAATCCTGTAACAATATTTTTATACAACATTTAAGTAACATCTTTCTTTTTAGGATCATTTTTCAAATTCAGGAGAAATATGTAGAACATCATCAGTGTCATTTTATTTGGTTTCAATGCCTTTATTGGCAGTTTAATATTCTCTCACTCTACCTGAAATTTTCTAAGAAAGAAAAGAAAATATGGAGGTAGACAGATACACAGGGACTACATTTGGTTTTCATCATTCCAAATAATGATTGGCACTTTTAAGTAGGGCAGAGTTTTCCACATATGTGTGTGTAAACACACACACACACAGGTATATATAGATATATATAACTCGTACACAGAAGACCTGTAACTCCTAGAATGCAAACAGAAGATCAACTGTTCTCCACTTCTGGCATTTATCCCTACTCTGCGAAATCATGCTATCTGCTTAGACTCAAGTAAATCTTCGGATGACTTTTAGTAACAAAGAAAAAAAAAATCTCTATCGAGTAATTAATACCAGTAATTAGTGCTAATGGAAATGTTCTGTATCTGCATGTCTAATAAAGGAGTCATGTGTAGTTACTGAGCATTTGAAATGTAGCTACTCTGAGTGATGGACTGTTCAATCTTGATTTATTTTAATTATTTTAAATTTGAATAGTCAAGCATGGCTAGTGGCTACTGTATTGGGTAGCACAGATTTAAACCAGGGTGATCTTTAAAATCTCCGAACTTTAGGGGTGCCTGGGTGGCTCAGTGGGTTAAAGCCTCTGCCTTCGGCTCAGGTCATGATCTCAGGGTCCTGGGATCCAGCCCCCCATTGGGCTCTCTGCTCAGCAGGGAGCCTGCTTCCCCCTCTCTCTCTGCCTCCCTCTCTGCCTACTTGTGATCTCTCTCCTCTCTGTCAAATAAATAAATAAAATCTTAAAAAAAAAAAAAAATCTCCAAACTTTATATCCAAAAGCCTATCTCTCTTTCCCAGCCCAGGACCCCTCAGTTTGGTAGCCTGAGGCAAAGCTGGAAAGTGTGCTCTGCTTATTCCCTTATCTTTTCATTCGACTAGATTGTAACCCCTGGCACACCTCCCAAGAGGCTGATCTGCTGTGGCGGGTGGGGTGGCATTCAGGTCTGCAGGGGGGGCGGGGGCGGGAAGCAGTAACTGAGTAAGTACAGGCAGCCATGAAGCATTGGTTCTTCTTGTCTCACCACCGTTGACAGCTTCTTTCTGGGCGAGGTGACTCATGTTGCTTCCTCTTCTTGGAGTGCTTTTGAGACTCCTGGAGACTTTCTGCAGTGTTCCCCGTGACATCAGCAACATATTTTCTTTTAGTGGGGTGCTTAGGTTCCTCTTCTCCCTCTTTAGAATCCTGTAGTTTCCTTTTTGTTGGAAGGGGAGCAGATCACCTTGCATCTCCACATAGTCTTCTTGTAGAAGGTTTGAATCAGCTCTGAGCCTTGTCCTATAGTCTTCACTGTAGCCCCTGAGAAGCAGTCACATACTCTCCTCTCTGAGGTGAAATACAGCTAACATCTCATGCTTCTCAGTCTACTTTGTTCCCTTTGTTCACTTCTGGTTCTTTGGAAATGCTTGTGCATCCTTGTGCTTATCTCCACTGGGAATGTAGGAAGCTTCTAAAACTGACTGCTTCTCTCTCTCTCTGCTCTTCCACTCGGTGAGTAACAACAGTTCTCACACACAGGTTTTTTTGTTTTGTTTTGTTTCATTTCTTCAAGTAGGGGGCCACTCTAGGGTCTGAGGCCTATGTGGATTCCAGGGGACCATAAATTAAAATCTCCCTGTATTAGGGAGAAGATATTTCTCCTGTAATCTGGAGGGTGAAGTTAGGAGTCATTTCAAACTGACAGCTCCCTGATGCAACTCTCTCATTAATATGCAATGACTATTTAAGTACTCTCCACTAGATTATAGGTGGGAGGTGACCGACCGATCAGCTCAGCTAAAATCCTAAGTCCCTTCTTTTGCAAGTTTTACTTAAGTGATCTAGATTTTTTACTTTGGAATATTAGAACTGCAGACACTTAATATCTCAAAGTTTCCAGCTGAAACAGGAAGAAAAAAGGTCCCATTTTTTAAGTTGTGTTACTTATATATGCAGTCACATAATACATTATTTGTCCTAAGTATTTTCTGTGCATTAATTCATATCAGTTTTATATGGAATAAATATTAAGAAACATAACTTACAAATGAGGAAACTAGATAAAGTAAATAACTTGCCAAGGTCACATAGATTAGGAAAAAAATGGCAGTTCTGGGATTAAAATCTGGTACACAAATTTTTCTTTGCTTAAATTCACACTGTGTACTAATTTTCTTTGGTTACTTACTTTTGGCATCTGTTTCTACAACCACAAAATAATTTTAATTTATAAGTTTATAACTTATATATATAAATTTATAAGTTTAATTTATAAATAAGTGTTTAAGTGAGTAAAGGAAATATGTGTGTGGATGCGTGTATGTGTTAATATACAGAGGGAAATATTTTATATGCATATATGCTAATAAGTATACATACATATATCCTTGTGTCTAACATTTTTTTCCTCCTATATATTCATATATTATAAATATGAGCGCTTGGGTCAATGTACACACTTGTTTGACTAAAGTAGTGTCTCTGTTCTGCGGATGCCATTAATATTGCTATATTTAATAACTTGGCATCTTAGAATCAACTACATATCAGAGTGAGCCATTCGAAGAGAGTTTCTATCAATAAAACTATACACTGACCTATTCCTAATGCAAGAAAAATAGCAAAGATGAACAGAAATAACTTGTATGCATACTCTGAGAAGTGCCAATGGCATATATCCTTAGAGTTTGATCAGTAAAAGAGTAAAACTCTTTATAAGTTTCTTTTTAGATATCATGCCTTTGAAAATTCAATTTTGGAGAGTCTGAAAGAAAAAGAATATAAAACTATTGTTAGAGTAAAAGTAATTTATCCTGCTATTAATACTGATAAATTTACCAAATAGTTAAATGCACAATATTGTGTTAGTTGGAACTAATGGTCCTAAATGATGTGAAAGGAAAAAAATACTCACGTCTTTTATGAGGTCTGGCTAAAGATTGATGTTTGACCAGGAAAGAAAAAGAATATGTAAACAACCCCTTACATTTTTCATGTTTATTTTAATTTTTATTCTGAATACAGTTACTAGTTCATTAGCTTTATTTAACTTGTTGACTTTAAGTATGTAAGTAATGCAAGTATCTATTTTAAAGGCATGGATACTGTAATATTGCTACAAGAAAAAATAAATCTACATACACGTACTTAAACGTTGATACTATAAACATGTCAGGATGTATGAAGCTTATTTCACATCTCTATCATGAACACATCATGTCTTATGAGCATGATAAATTTATTAGTTGTGTGCGCACAGAACTTGATAAGTGAAATAATGAAGTGCCTCATTTTATATATGGGAGCTAAAGAAGTTATGTGATTCTCCCAAGTGCTACTGCCAGCTGATAGCACAACCAAAGAGATGCAGTTAGGATTTGTCTTCCATATACAAGGAAAGAACATTTGAGACGTCTAGGGAGAGAAACGATTCTTACCTTCTGGATTATTCTTAATCTATAACATTATATCATTTATGTTATGTTTTCTTTCAGTGGAATATAACTTTAGTTGGCATAACCGAACACCTACAAAAACAATTGTGGCATGAACAGAAAGTTGTATCCTAGGAATATGTATGATTTACGATATTTATCATATGGTTTCACTCATATGTGGAACATGAACAACTGCACAGAGGATGATAGGGGAAGGGAGGGAAATCCAAAGGGGAGGAAACCAGAGAGGGAGATGAACCATGAGAGACTACAGATCACGGGAAACAATCTGGGGGTAACAGGAGAAGGGTGGTGGGGAGGGGGTAACAGGGCGATGGGTACTGAGGAGGTCATGTGCTGTGGTATTTATAAATTAACATCTATGTACATTAGATACTTTCATACATGTAGAATAGACACTCAGTAGCACAAAAAATCATAATTTCCCTTCCACATTCTTTCTTCCAGGCCTTTCTTCTTTCTAGTCCAATTGATATTTGTCCTAAATTCCTTATCTTTTCCCTTATCTCCTGATCTAACCCAGCCTCACTTTCACCCAGTGGCCTACACTTTTAGACACCCAATTACTAGGTCATTTAATTTACTCCCCAAATGATTCTCTCTGGTATTTTCATGTACAAAAGTTGCTCTGAATATGTAGAGATGTGAGCCTTCATATTGCTGATAGATCTCTTCGCTTCCTGAATTTTGCGGCAGAGGGAATTTCAACATACTTAAGAGTTGAGGGTGGAGGGCAGTTGGAAGTAGTCAAATTTCATCTACCACTTACTGTCTACTGAATCATCCAATTTCCTTTCTACTCAAAGGCCAAGTATGGCATGGGCTATGCTATACCCAGAAAAACTTACGTATTGAGATTTGAAGGCTTTCTATAGTTGAAATGGTAAAGAAGAAATGAGTGAGATTTCTATATGCTCACATCAGAAGCTTTTAACAGGTTATTTAGGAAAAATAAATAAATAAAAATAAATTATTTAGGGGATGCCTGGGTGGCTTAGTCGGTTTAGCATCCAACTCATGGTTTTGGCTCAAGTCATAATCTCAGGGTCTTAGGATTGAGCCCTGCACAGGGCTCTGCACTCAGCACAGAATCTGCTTGAGATTCCTTCTCCCTCTTCCCTCTGCCCCTCCCGCACTTGCATGGGCATGCTTGTTCTTTCTCTCTCAAATAAATAAAATCTTAAAAAAAATATTTTTAAATTATTTTTTAGATATTATCTATCTATCTATCTATCTATCTATCTATCTATCTATCTATCTATCTATCTATCTATCTATCTGAGAGAGACAGTGAGAGAAGAGACACAAGCAGGGGGAGTGGGAAAGGGAGAAACAGGCTCCTGCAGAGCAGGGAGCCCAATGTGGGGCTCAGTCCCAGGACCCTGGGATCACGACCTGAGTGGAAAGTAGTGGCTTAGGCAATGGGTAGATGAATAAGAACAGAACACTGATTATAGGCAGCTCACAGTCAACTGTATAAAAGAATTAGTGCGGTAGAGAGCTGTGAGGTGTCTTTGCAGATTTATGAGCCTAAAATAGCCATAACCTCTATCATAGCATCAGAGAATTTTAAATCTGAGTCCTCAAATATAAGCTATTGCACTAACATTTACCTTACAGATAAAAAAATGTGTCACAGAAATTACAGTTTCCACTGAACAATTATTTAAGCCTGCTCATGTGCCAGGCCCAGAGGAAACAGCAGGAAACAAGAGAAAGTGGGACCTCCTCACTACTTTTAGCAAATTCAAAATATGTAATAAATGCTATACAAAGGAAGTAAAGAAAATGGAATGAGCCCAGAAAAGGGACCATTTGCTTAGATGGAGAGGCTTTGT
>CM053607.1:71176696-71192316 GCA_028646535.1 Procyon lotor
AAATATATATATTTGCATTTTAATCACTTCCTCTGTAAAATTTGGTGGTTGCATTAAATCATAGCTAAATTCACTAAGGCTAAAATATATAGTAAGATTCTACCTAAAGTCCACTAGGGCTAAACTGTTCACCATTTCTTTCCTAAATCAAATTTTGTTATCTTTTTGGCCCTACATTAGATTTCATATGATTAAACTTTAATATGAACCGTTTTACATAGGCTTTTTAATCAGAAGCAAACTAAACTTCTCTAATAAAATCTTCACCAAAAGCACTAATTATAATGATTACTTGTGAAACTTACTACAGAAATGTTTTAAAAGATCCACTT
Organism: Procyon lotor; assembly: GCA_028646535.1. Taxonomy (NCBI): domain Eukaryota; kingdom Metazoa; phylum Chordata; class Mammalia; order Carnivora; family Procyonidae; genus Procyon; species Procyon lotor. The sequence continues at coordinate 71,177,029 of CM053607.1, forward strand.
CATACTTTTGTTTCAAAAATTCTGTTAATATGAGCCTGAATAAGGCAAGGGTTTACAGTTGTAATTGAGAAATTCACAATGATTATGAGCTAATGTGATAGATTGCCAAATGAATATTAATTTTTATACTTGTGAAGTGTATTATTTCCATGTTTAATTGAGGGAATGATAACAGAGCATTGTAGCAATCCCATTATTGTAAGTTGTGTGCATTGTGAATTAATCAAATGGATGGCAATAAGTTGTTACTATCTACAGCTCAATTGTCATGTGTGAAACGCCTATCAAAATGGTTTCATTTCAGCATCTCTAAAATAGAAATGTAGTGGTCTTTTTTGAAAATTAAATAGTTACCCTGTGTGGTACACTATACACACGTAAATATAAACAATAATATCTTCACTATTTGATTATAATGCCTTAAATTATTTTCAGATTTATTTTAGATATAAAAATTAGTCTTTACTAATGCTATGATGAAGAGCTATCTAAAACTATAGCATCTGGCTATACATGAAACGTGGCCAGTGTTTTAGAAAAACTAAATTTCTAATTTTATATTATTTTAACTCTTTCAAATGTAATTTGAAATAGCCACATATGGCTAGTGGTAGCTATATTGAGTAGCACAGGTCCATAGACTGAGAACCATATCTTTAACATATAGCCATTTTCATGATATTTTTGAATATTTTTAAAAATTCTTATTTTTAATGAAACTTTTTCATATTTTTTCAAGTAATACATATGTTTCAAACCTAAGTAATGACATACACATTTTATAATTTTTAATTTCATTATATGTCCTAAAATACTATGTTTTATTTGAGTCCAGCATCTAAAAGGTAAAAAACAACTTTGATTTCTGCTCTTTCTACTGGCATTCATTCCCTTTTAGTAGCATTAAAATGCCACTTTACTCCATATTTAGCATGTTCATTACTTGATTTTTAAAACCAGTCTCAAGCTTGCTAATTGTTTAGATTAAATGCCAGGCTCTTCTTACTCAATTTTGCCAAAGTAACTTTAATCCACATGTACCCACACAACTCTTTTCTTTTGCACTGAAACTAGCTTATACATTATAGTCACCTGAAGCAGGCTGGAACTCCTTCCAAAAGGAAAGCTGGGTAAATGCCCGTAATCCCATGACTTAGGGAACCTTCTCAGGCCTGGGAGAACAAGGCCACTCCTCTCCCTCACCAAGAGGAAGCACAAGAGGCGGTTGGAGAGTTTATCGCACAGGCAAATACCTAACTGTACTCTGAAGTTCTCCGGGCCTGAATTCCAGTGTCTGCACAGAGGGAGAAAATGTCTGTACTGATGCATTTTGTGCTAGCCAAATATTCCAAATGTTTCACTCTTTAAAACGGTATCAAATGTCCACTTCGTAGAGAGTCATCCTTTTGCAGCCGTGGAGGCAAGAGAGGCTCTAACAATCTGGCTGTGTGAAAAATGCCTTCCAGAGATTGAATCATTCTATTTTCCTGGGTAGTGATACTTGGGACAATTCTGTACATAGACACTGGAATAGTCTTCATGAATCACTGCTTTGTTCCTGTTTCTTCTTTGCTGAAGAAGTTCCATTTGCCTCTGCTCCATTTGGTAAGAACGTCAATCTCCAGAATTTTTAATCATGCATTTGTGGTTAGAAAAAAAATTGAACATACATCCGTATGTATATTTATTTCCAAATTATACACACGTAGTTGCTAGACGTATGCACTATACTGCAAGTTTTGTTTATCATATAATTTTTATGTGTGGGAAAATAGGCTTTTAAAAAACCTGTTCTTATATTTGCCTCTTCACTGGTTCCTCATTTGCAAATGGGATATACCTCATTTTTTAAAGATCATTGGCTTAGAGAATGAAGTCCAAAATTCCCATTCTGGTTTTCCAGGACCAGATGATGGCTCACCCCGTTCTTCTCATTTTTACTACTTCCTTCCATGATCCTTCTGTACTATACTAACATTTTTCAAAATCTTTTCGAGTTGGATTTTTTGAGTAAATACTTTTCAATATCTACTATTAGATATCTATGAAAACAACCTCAATAAAAATCTTTAAGGAGAAAAGTTATTGAATATCTTCAAGTTAACCATGTTAAGAATATAATTCGGAAGTCTTGATGAGGTGTCCTTGGCTACCTATATGGATGTAGTTGACTTCCAAGTTCCTTCGCTGTGTACCAGAACAAAGCCAGCTAAAGAATTACAACAAAATCCAGCAGCCGACTGTAAAAATCACATGTACAGAACCAAATAAAAAATTACTAGTTATGCAAATAACTAGTAATGCAAATAAGCAGGAAATATGCCCTACATTTGGAAGACAAATGAATCAATAAAAACAGACTAAGATATGACAAAAATGATAGAACCAATAATACAGACATTAAAACAGCTGTCTTAGCCAGTTTGGGCTGCCATAACTGAATACCAGAGACTGGGTGGAATTTCTCACAGTTCTGGAGGCTGGGAAGTCCAAAATTAAGGTGCTGGCAGACCCAGTGTGTTGTTAGGGCAGCTTCCTTATGTGTAGACTGCCATCTTTTCTTTGTATTCTCACATGGCAGAGAGAAAGAGGAGAGAGAAAGCTTTCCTGTCTCTCCCTACAAGGGCACTGGTTTCATATAAGAGGTCTCCCCTCATGGCCTCAAAGACCTCTCAAATTATCATCTTGCAGGTTATTAGGATTTCAATACAAATCTGGGGGGTGACCCAAATATTCAGCCCATAAAAACAACTATTATAAATATACTCCATATAATAGAGAACATAAAGGGAAAATATGACATAATGAAATCAATGAGTGGGAGATAAAAATAATATCTTAAATATATCTAGTGTTAATAAGTACAATGCACGAAGGAAAAATTAAGATCTACAGAATAGAATGAAGAACATCAGAAATGGTATTTAAGTGGATAAACATAGAAGACTTTCTTTTCTTACTTTCAAGCTCATTGAAAGAGTATCATTTAGAAGAAATATATTGGCTATGAAGAGTGGTATATGACAGATATTAAAGAATATATACTGCGTGATTCCACTGAACAGATTCCAGATTATTAAGATGGTTAAAATAGATTTCTTGTTGCTGTTTAATGATGTTAAACAAATGTTAAGAATTTTTGCTTTAAATTAATATTTCATCAGTGAATTTATTTTTTTTTAGCTAATAAATTTCTATGCAACGTATCATTAGAAATTAGGGTTCTGTTGACCAAAAAGAACATCACCCATCAGCCCACCCACATACACACAACTCCCACATACAATATTTAAAATCATTGACTAGGGAAACAGGTCTTTTATTTTTCTCCTGGGTTTGTGTCTCTTCAAGCTCCATAATGTTTCTCTGTGTTCTTTGCTGTCTCAAACGTACCCACACGTGCTTAGTTCCAAATCCATTTTCTATAGAATGGCCTCCTCCCCATCCTTCAAAGTATAGCTGGTTTCCTCTAGGATAACTTGTCTGAGCATCTCATCTAGGAGGTATTTCACTCTCTTGTGAGCGAGCTTGATGCTTGGTTTAATACTGTGTCTTGGGCACATACTGTGGTACTTGTCAAAAAGCAAATGATTCATATATTTTTGGGAAATCCATGAGTTTATACACTAAAACACTACAGCATGGCCAGAATATTCATCAGGGTTTGCACTGTGTTCATTTTCTTAATGTTGGGGTTAATGTAGAGCATGAAATCAGCCATAATACCTGGCTTGCTAAAATGTAACAAGGAGGCCGCTGGGGGTGAGGGAAGGTTTTGGAGAAGGGTGTAGGCCTTTGGAATGCCAAGGCCTGTGTGACCACTCTGCTGTTGGAATGCCATGGGCAGTTGCCTTCACCAAAGCTTTCTTAGCGCAACAGCCACCCGGTGATCTAAGAGATGGAGGCATTGTTCCTTAGCCTATGTTTAGCAGAACTCATAGAACATGCAGATTAGCGTATAGTATCTTTCATGTAAACAGATCTTCCTACTGTCAGTAAGACCCCTTGTCACACATCACATGCATGAGAAATAGTGATAAGGATTTGTAATTATCCTGAAGGACCCATAGAAGCGGAGCAAAGAAGAATAAAGGATCTTCATCTCTGAGCGTTGACCCCTTTGCCTTCTCCTGTCTTTCACAGTAAAGTTTGGAGTAATCTTTAATCTGTCCATATAGGGAATGCTGGCCATTCCCAGTATCTTAAGGATAGTACTGTCACACATGGAAATTTTGGCCGTTCTTCTGAAATGAAAGTATTTGGAGGGCAGGAATCATTACTGTTATAATTTTCACATAGGAAGTATACATAAAATGTGTTACAGTTGGACAGTATCTAAGCATCTCACCCGACAGATGAGGTAATTAAGGACCAGAGAATCCAAAATCACTTACTTTGAGTTGAATTTTAACCGAACATGGTTTCTTGTGTCCTGGCTCACCTCCCATCCACTCATTCCACAAAGGATTATGAACACTTACTTTCTGTCTACTATTTTCAGAGATGAAATCATTGAGATTCTGGCAAGAATAACTGCTACTCATGGCTTTGTGGTCCGGACTGAACCCTCCTCCCCCAAATTTAAAGCAAATACCATAGAGAACTACATTCACTATCATAGTAACATACTGATAATTTTGTTTGGGTTAATTAGGTTTAATGTTTTAGAATAAAAGAGATTCTTAAGCATACTTAAAGTGAGTAAACCCGAGTCAGGGCAAGTTTTATTAAGGTTAATTATATTAATTATGACTTTTACTAGAATTACCAACTTCTCAATAAAAAAAGTGGGAAAATAGGCTTAGCAACTTTTTAAGGGAAATATGTCTCCATTAATGAAGCTTACCCCTCTCTAGATCTTGAGAAAGTAAATTTCTTGGAATAGAGGTTAGCTTAAGCAGTGACAACTAAATAAGCTAGACATTATTTTTTAAAGTGGTTTCAGAAGATTTAGAGATGTAAAGAAAACTGTAGAAAAGCTTATACACTTCCCCTCAACTCACCAAAATATAAATAAGTAAATAAAGAAGCCCTATTGTTAAAGGAGGCAGTAGCTACAAAAAAAGATTTAATACTTGGTCTGAATGAGCTAGTAATGACTTAAGATTCAATGTTTGGGGACTTATGGCTGATCTTTCTACTATGCAGTGAAGTGTTTAGAGTAATATATGGTTCATAATCTTCTGAGTATCCATAATATCTGGCTCTAAATTAATAACCAATTTAATTAATAAATGAGAGAATGAATGGACAATAATATAAAAATGCTGTGGAATTTTTGTCTCTATAGAATCATTTCAATTTTGAGCTAGTTTCCATTTTGTGTATTCTCAACCTGTAGAGAAATTTTAAATAACATGTTAAAATTAAATGCCAGTGATTTTTTAAGGAACACACTAAAATTAAATGCATGTTAAAAGTAGGTGCTAGCTGTGATTTGTCTCCAGGTCAAATATAAGCTGTATATATCATGTACCATTACATTATGTAAACATATATGATGTCTTAGACTTTGACCAAAGAGAAAGTTCCTAAGAGTGTTGTATCACAGCCTTATGAGTATTCAATTACGTGTGCAGATTAAAATAAGAGAGAAAATAAAAAATAGAGAAAATAATAGTCTTAGCTATATTACCTTAGATTTTTATTAGAAGATAATGCTGTATTCTTAAGTAATTAAAATCCATTCAACTAGTAAAAGGAAAAAATACAGAACTAACAAAATTCATAAAATTCCCTTAGAAGAGGTGGCATGTTAGAGGTAAGTTCCTCATTTTCTCCCCAAAGGAGAGTGAACTGATTTGGTCTAATCGTGATACATCAGGATATAAAAGAACAGGCCCATTTTTAGAATTGTGGTGGGATTGGCACTGTTGCTCTTGGGAGTCGGACCAGAGGTCATGTGAGAGAATTTCAATTTCCATGATCCTGTCCATCAGAATTTGAACATCCCCTCCTCTCACCACAAGTACAGATGTGTATTTTTACCTGTTAGACTAATAATAGTTTTTAAATAGTATTAATGAGATCAGGTAGCCGGAAGGCCTTGAATTTTAAGTTTTAACTAATAAACGCTCTTCATTCATTGGCAAAATCTTTGAATAACATGTAAAGTATTCCATGTTTAGACAAACCTCAGAAAGCTGGCATCCCGCTACTTTCTACTTTTTACCAATAAACAGAGACAGCGTAAGACTTGAAGGAAGTGCCACTGGATACCATAGTAGCATAACTCTTCATGAAACACATATTTATTGTGAGTGCCTCAAGTCATTGCTAAAACTCTGATTTTTTTTTAAAGATTTTTATTTATTTATCAGAGAGAGAGAGAGAGAGAGAGAAAGAGAGCACAAGCAGGGGGAGTGGACAGGGAGAAGCAGGCCTCTTGCTGAGCAGGGAGCCATGTGGGACGATCCCAGGTCCTTGGGATCATGACCTGAGCCCACGGCAGACACTTAACGATTGAGCCACCCAGGTGCCCCAAAACTCTGATTTTTAATACCGAATGCTGTTAAAAGCCAGCCAAGATGGCGTAAAACAAATAAATTCACTTATTTCATATCCTTTCCCCTAAGTCCACCAGCTATGATCCTTGATCCTGGAGCAACTTGTTATTACCCTAGGTGTAATTTATCCAAGAGAATTTTTTTAAGTCAACTATTATATGCAAATCTAGGCATTCTGGCAGCTTGACAGGGGATGGACATCGAATTCTAATTATGCACGCTCAGTAATCTATTTTCTTCACCTGCTAATTAACAATATGATTGCAACTTAACGTGGATCCACACAATTCTTTTAAGGGATGAGAAGACCAACTTTGAGCTCATGCAGTAACCCAGGATTTAGCATCTAAATGCAAGTCTTTTTACCGCCAGTTTGTGGCCCTGCCATAATCACTCTACTACCATCAGCAAGTCTTTTTAAAGAAGCAGCGACCCATTGATAGGTGCACTCATGGTGTGTGCAGCACTATTGTTTAACACTGTGAAATTCTGTCTGCCAGACGGTGCCACAGAGAAACACTGTCACTGGCAGGTGGCTGGTTCGCCTTGATGTTGCCATACCTATTTCTGCCGAGGATGCGCTGCTCTCCTTATTTTTTATGATTCCCTCTCCCTACAAAAAAGCTTTCTTCCCAAGAACCTTTCCCCATCTCATGGACCAGAGTTCACTTCTGTCAGTCCTCAGGTTGATAGCTCATCAGAGTAATGTCCAAACAGAAGAAATTGTGATAATTAAACTTTTTTTTTCTTTGCACAGAATAACTAATTGTAAAATTTGGCAGTCAGCCTGCCATGTGAAAGTGAAGAAAACATCTTGTTTTAACATCTGAGCAGGGATTTTTTTTTGTAATCTGTAAACAATGGGACCATATGTAGTGTGACGGGAAACATGAAGGCTGTGATAGAACATCATTGAAGGAACCTTGTGTTTAATCACTGTTCTTTGGTTCACTGAAATAGAAATTAGCTTTTTAAGTCCTACATTTTATCATGATTTTAAAGAAATAGTTTTTTCTTAAAATATCAGCTAACACCAACAACTTACCAAGTCGTTACTGTGATAGAGGCAAAGGAATTCCAATTTTTAAAATGTAAATGTTTTTAAGACACCTACACAGGTAACAGATGTAGCCACGGGCTTTTAAGGGCCTTTGTTTTGGCCTGCCATCCATGTCAGTGATACAAAAAAAAAATCTCCACACAATATTGTGCAACCTTTAGAAGGTTGTTTTTTTCTAAATAAATCCTGCTGTTGAAACTTAATTAAAACAAAATATCTTCTTTGATTAAAATTTTCAAAAATGATTTTTATCCTCTCCTAAATTTTACGACATTTTCCAGCTTCTTCTGTACAGCATGAGTAAACTGACTACGATGTTCAAAAAGAGGAACTGCTAACATTCACTGGGTAAAAGTTTAACTCATGTTTTATGAAGGGTTAAATTTTTTTATATTTACCTAGTGATACTTAAAAATAAACTGATCAAGAGAATTTTGCAGTCATTACAGTGGCAGCCATCTGTAAAACTGTGTAAAATGCAAATGTGTTTGAAGCAGGGAGAGACCTAGGTTCTCTGGCCATTAGCTAGACTTTAGGTTTTGTATCAAGAACTTAATCTTTCTCTACCTTGGTGTCCTTTTCCCACAAATAAGATGGTTAGATGGGATGCGTGATATTTAAAGGCAGAGGGGATGAAGCAAACCAGAATCACCGGAAGCACTACTGCAAAATGCTGCTGGGAGAAAAGTGCTTTCACTTCCTCTCATTCTTATCTACACCCCCCCACACACACACACACCACCCCAACAGAACTCCCTGCAAAATCACTGCTGGGTGACTTACTCTTGCCAACTGAAAGTATGTCATATCTGAGAACTCTAGACACACGGTATCGTTCAATAGTCAATTTAACATTTTTGAAGACTTAAAAGCATCTCGTTGGAGGTGCTACATCACACACACACATACATATTTATATATATTTACTGTAGGCCCAAATGTTTCTGACTTGATAAAGTTTTGATTGTTACAATTTTGATTATTTTATTGCGTCATTTTCTCACAGTAAATGTAAATAGGAAGAACATACGTACTGATGTTGTGCTATGCACTCCTTTATGTCTCAACTGGCTTCCTACCTCACTGTTTTCTGGAAAGCTGCACTTACAGGTCCCAGCCAGCAAGCTGACAAAGGAGTGTTCCATTTCTCTCCTGTAAAAGTTGTACTTACCTTGTTTCCATAAAACCAACCTCCGTTTCCAAGGAAACAAGAACAAAAAGGCAGTTGGCAGCTAGCATCTGGGACTTAGAAGAACTCTCACATGTCAATTTCAACTGCTGGCTCAAACCTAAAAATGGGGAGTATTAAAATCACCTTCAGATTTTTGACACAAAAAAAGAATAGTAAATCATTTTTTTTCTTAATTTTTGAGTAACTGTGTTTAATAGCAAATAATATAAAATAGCCTTTGGAATAATATAACTAAACATATTTTAAATGCTAGATATAATAGAACTCCAGCTTTATTTTAAAACAGGCATATAACCATTACAGGAATTTTTTTCAATATTATGCCATTTATTTTTGCTACTTCTTTTTACCTAAGTTATGTTGCCTTCTTCTTTCTTACTGCTAAGTTCTCCTTACTTCTTTCTTTTTGACCCATGTGCAAAATATACAGCTATCTTTTGTTTTATCCATACAGATTGGTGGTTATTTTTATTGCTTTAATAAAGCATTTTAATGATTTTAACGAAACCTTAATTTCATCATCATAGGCCTGGACACCCACACAAGCACAGTCTGTTTTTTCTGACTAGTATGTGCTTGCTTTGTATGACTGTGTACCTCAGAATTTACCATGGTCCTTACCATTCCCTAATCTCCAGGCTTCCTCCCTTCATGGCTTCTGGATTCATTAGGGTTTTTAGACACCTGCTGAAAGACAAACCTGGCTGGAATACAAAATTTGCATTGAGAAGCAGTGAGAGAGAGTTTTTGCATGGAAGCCAGAAACTTCTGGAAATACTTTAAGTATTTAGACATTCCTAAGAAAAGTGATTAATAAAGCCAGGAAGATGAAATCTCAAATTGATACCTATTCTCCATCGCAGGTTTTATTGTTATATATTATTCTATTTGTTTGCCATCCTCAAGTTACAAATGTAGGTCTTTTAGTATTTTCTTCTTTTGATTTTTTGTCTTTTTGTAGTATACCAGGTCCTTTGAATTTGAGGATGCCTATGGATGGATGTAGTAGATAAAATTTGTGGAAAATTATGCATGCAGGTATTTATCAGATCTCCCAGAATTGCAATGTAGACTCTTCACTTCATTACTTTCTATTAGTTGGCTACTTGTAAAATTTGGGCAATTGTCTCCATGTTAGACTCTCTTAAGTAAATATGCTTTCTTTACTATAAAACAGAAATGTAGAAAATATCAAGGCAATAAATTTAGGTAGAAGTGTTATTGTCACCTCTTATTTTTCTATTCCAAACTATCTATATTTACAATCCTTTATTTTTCTTGGTACAACATGATATTGTACTTTTCATTTGCAAATTCAGATGATGTTTCACATTTTCACTTTTGAGGGGGACGTATAGAAAGAAATAACATGTTCAAGATCTTTTGCCACTGTTAGCCACTTTTTCATAAGGACAGAAATTGCCACACTTGCTCTTTGTATGCCAAGCAATAATTCAAAAGAATTAATACATAATGTAATGAATGATAAAATTAATTTCCTGAATTTAAGAAACCGCTAAACTAGGAAAAGTACTGCAAACTTTACCAGATTCAAACAATGAAGCTAAACAAATAGTACTGTTCTTGGATTTTCTTTTTTTAGTTTGAGATATAATTTGCACATCATGAAATTCACTATTCTGAAGTGTGCAGTTCCATGGCTTTTGTGAATTCACTGTATTGTACATCTGTTATTACTATCTAATTCCAGAACCTGTTGTCACCCTAAAAAGAAATCCCACACCCACTAGCAACAAGTCCTTTCCCTTCCTCTAGTCTCTGACAGTGGCTCATCTATTTTTTGTCTCTGTGTATTTGCCTCTCCTGGACCCTCCTATAATGGAATCACACGTGACTTTTTATGCTTGGCTTCTTTCATTAGGCATAGTATTTCAAAGGTTAATCCAAGTTGCAGCACATAGCAGGTTTTCATTTCTTTTTATGTCATATAATATCCTTTGGCATGGATGTAACACATTGTATTCATCCATTCATCAGCTGATGGAAATTTCTCATTTCTATTTTTGACTACTTAGAATTATTCTGCTATCAATGCTCATGTACACTTTTGTATGAACTTATGTTTTTAGTTCTCTCGGATATACACATAGGAGTGGAATTGTTGAATCATAACATAACTCCAAAATAATAGTTTAAATAAAATAATATAAATTTCCTTTTAATATTGGATATAGTACAAAAGGCAGAATAGTATGTAATTTTGTCCATATAAAATTGCTACGTTTGGGGGGCGCCTGGGTGGCTCAGTCGTTAAGTGTCTGCCTTCGGCTCAGGTCATGATCCCAGGGTCCTGGGATCGAGCCCTGCATCGGGATCTCTGCTCAGTAGGGAGCCTGCTTCTCCTGCTACCATTCCCTCTGTTGTGTTCCCTCTCTCGCTGTGTTTCTGTCAAAATAAATAAAATCTAAAAAAAAAAAAAATTGCTATGTTTGGGGCATCTGGGTGGCTCAGTCAGTTAAGCAGCTGCCTTCAGCTTGGGTCATGATCCCAGGGTCCTGAGATCGAGCCCCCATCAGGCTCCTTGCTCAGCAGGGAGCCTGCTTCTCCCATGCCTGCCCCTCCCCCTGCTTGTGCTTGCTCTCTGTCTCTCACTTGCTCACTCTGTCAAATAATTAAATAAAATATTTTAAAAAATTGTTTTGTTTTTTTACATAAAAATTGTTTGTAAAAGCTCATCAAATACAACAAAACGTAAGGAGACAGGTCAATTTAATTCAATATTGGTAGAGTTGTGTCTGTGTTTTTGTTTTTATTTCTGTAATGAGATTTTAGTAAAAAAGAATTTAATGTGACATACTTCTCAGATGTCAGTCATATTTTTTTAAAGATTTATTTGAGAGAGACAGACAGAGAGCATGGAGAGAGGGCCAGAGACTCTTTTGAGAAACTGTCTCAAGTAAGCTCTGTGTGGAGCCTGACACTGGGGTCGATCTCACGCTCCTGAGAACAGGACCTAAGCTGAAATCAAGAGCTGGATGTTTAACTGACTGCGCCACTCAGGTGCCCCTCCTGTATCAGTCATATTAATTCTATTTAAAATATCAAAGAAAATAGACAGAATTGGATTCAGAATAGATGCTGTGTAACCTAATAATTATAACTGATCATGAACTCGGAACAGAGATTTTCACATTACATAAAAGATTATTTTAATAAACTGATGTACAAAATGTTTAATAGGAAATCGCTTCCATTTATTTTCTAGTATTCATTCTTAACATACTCAGTTACTGTTACAGTGCTTCAAATCTTAATTTCATTGAAAGAATGAGTGTAGCCTAGTGTTTTTACCTAGTGTCTTTTTTTGGAATAATAACATAACTGAGTGAAGTGATTTACCAATCTTGCATGTTGAAGCTATCGGTATAACGTGTGTGTATGTTTGTTTTTGTGTGCATGTGTTTTGTCCTTCTTTCTCTTTATAATTATGAAAATTGTATAAAAATGAACATCTCCATTATGTAGTGGTATTTACTGGTGCTCAGCAATTAACTTCTCTTTGTAAAAAAAAAAAAAAGAATACAAATGATTTTTTACAAAAAAATCCTACTTCAGTTTAATTTTCTTTCTTGAAAACGGATAGTAATACACATTTAAAAAATAAATCCAAATGACCTTTCTTTTCTAAAGAATTTTCATTCACACATTTTATTATCATTTATTGAACATAGCATATATTAATTAAAGCTTTTTAAAATAACAGGCTGGAGAAAGATGTTCTATTTTATTTACTTTTTTTAATATTTATTTATATGACACAGAGATCACAAGTAGGCAGAGAGGCAGGCAAAGGGGGAGAGGGGAAGCAGGCTCCCTGCTGAGCAGAGAGCCTGATGCGGGGCTAGATTGAAGGCAGATGCTTTAACCCACTGAGCCACCCAGGTGCTCCAGATGTTCTATTTTAAAAAGAGAAATAAAAAGGAGATACATGGAATATCTAATGCTGTATCATCTGCCTGGACATTCTGACCTTCTTTCAGAGAATATCTCCTTTCTTAATGTCCATTATTCTTTTGTTCTCTTCCTAATCATACTCACTTCCCCCTCTCAAACTCTCCCACTGTCTTTCATTTGCCCTTCCTTTTCAGTCATCCAATTATCCATCAAGTTACTTTCCCACGTAAATACTTTTTTTTTTACGTAGTCCAGCTCAAGCACTTAGTCATTCTCATTCAATCAAATCAACTAACATTGAGTGCCTACTCTGACCTCCACTCTTTGTGAGGATTTCTAGGATACATAAAAAACAAAGCATACTCAAGAAGTCCAAGTAAGACTCATTCTTGCCTTAACTGCACTTATATCAAAGTGCACACACAAAAAAAATGGGAGAGGATAAAGATATGAAACACCATGTATTTCTAAAGACAGGTAAGATATATGAACTAGATGAGGAGATAAGGAAGAATGAGGATAGTGCTGGATAAGTAAATCACAGAGGTGTGACTATCCTAATGTGTCTTTAAGCATATTCTGGAGAGGGAGAGGAGGGCCTGGGTGGCTCAGTGGGTTAAAGCATCTGCCAGGTCCTGATCTCAGGGTCCTGGGATGGAGCCCCGCATCGGGCTCTCTGCTTAGCAAGGAGCCTGCTTCCCCCTCTCTCTGCCTGCCTCTCTGCCTACTTGTGATCTCTCTTCTGTGTCAAATAAGTAAATAAAATGAAAAAAAAAATATATATATATATTCTGGAGAGATCCCATTTGACCAAATTTCATCAACTAACACCCTACCAAGGGAATGAGGCACTAAAAATCCAAAAACACAGAAAGAGAATGTTCATGGAATAGGAAGTAAGAAACACCTAACTTAGGTTACTCCTTTATGGAAAGACTCTCTGATCTCAGAAGAATGGTCTGATAAGATTCAACATAAGTTGGTAACAAAATGTTCGGATAGATCCTCCAAATGATATGAGTTCAACTTTGGCCATTGTGTAAACCAGGTTTCTGTACAGTAAGGTAATATTGACAAGAAGTGAAGTGACCCATTGTCCAGAGACAGCTATTGGGAATGTGAAGTGTGACTATGAGGGGCAGTGTTGTAGGAAGAGAAGAAAGAATTTTAATATGTTAATGAGGTTACAGAAAAGAGTGGAGTAATGAAATGATGTGAAATGGAGTTAGCGAGTTGGGGGAGGGCAAGATAATACTAGGCCTAATGAGTTTGGATTTGATACTGTGTTTGATCATGGCATTTTCCTTGACCCTGGTGATCAGGAAACTGGCATGTGGAAAATCACATATAAGACTAAATATGTAAGTGGCTATATCCTACAATTAATTGCAAATTATGATATGAGGAAATATAGGAGAGGCAGATTTGAGGTTCATCCATGAATAAGTCCTAATTGAAAACATTATGATAGATGCATTTAACAGACTTGGCTTTGCTGGGCTTCCCCACCTCTCTTACTAAATTAACCAGATTTCTGCAATAGCAAACAAGTGCCATCTTTCTCGTAGAATTTATTACCACCCTCGTCCCTTTAGTGCTCACAAATCCCTAGAAGCTTATAGAATAGAATAGAATCTAAACTGCTTTTTATGGGTTGTTTTTCTTTGTAATACTAACATTTCCATTTTAAAATCTCTTGGATTACAAAACGTTCTTAGTTATATGATATCATATAACCTTGTTAGATTACAGGGCAGGTAGGACCATTTTTTGAAGGTCTGACAAGTTAAATGCTTTATTCAGAGTCATACAGTTCTTTCCAACATAGTCAAAGCTAGAACTCAGGTATTCATACTCTAGCCCTCTTAAAGGTAGGAGATTCTCCACACTGCTTAAGTGCATGGGTGAGCCCTGTACATAGTATAAATAGAATATGCATCCTTTGAGAGAATGTTAGAGTGGTATGTGTGCAATAGGCAAGTAGCATTATGAGAATTTTCTATCCTGAAACGTTAAGCAAAGACAAATAAGCATACATAAATATATATATAATCTTAATAAGTTGCTATTGGTTGAGTGTTTATTATGCCCCATGCATTAAATCAATACATGATACACATTTTCTCATTTAAATCTCACAACAAATTCATTGGAAATAGAATCTTAAATGAGTGAAGTCATTTGTGCTTGTCCTTTTAATTTTAATATAAAATTATTTAATAGGTTTTCTGGAGAAAGAACCAATACCAAATACTGGGTGCAAGTATTCATGCATCCTAATTAAAAATATATATTTGAAAAAATGTGAATCTTAGAATATGAGACTAATATACCTACAAATAGCATATAAATGACCTGCATAAATGAAGAACTACATTGGAGAAAACATGAGCACTATGACATACATATATTACCACATAGTACTTACTTCTTTATATGTGTATGTATAAATATACATAATTACTCTTGAAATTTGGTTATTGACTATTCATTTGCTTTGAGAGAAAGCCATTAATAGGGGATTATTGATGATTTTACATTTAATGTAGTGTGTTCTTTCCTAGATTTTAATTCAGCACATTCTATGTCCATCAGATGTCTACTTAATATAGTAA
>CM053607.1:71192816-71282537 GCA_028646535.1 Procyon lotor
ATTGTAAATAATGCAGCTACAAACATGGTGGAAGAGATAACTTTTAGATACATTTCCAGAAGTGGATATGCCAGATTATATGGAAGTTTTGTTTTCTGGGGAGCCTCTGTACTGTTCTCCATAGTGGCTCTAACATTGCATAATCTCCCAACAATGTACAAGAGTTCCTTCTCCCTATCTTCGCCAGCATTTGTTACCTGTCTTTTTGATGATGACTGACACACATGAGATGATATCTTCTTGTGGTTTTGATTTGTATTTTTGTGATGACTGTTAATGTTGAGCATCTTTTTGTATACCTCTTGGTCTCCTGTGTATCCTCTTTGTAAAGATTGTTTCTTTGGCTGTGAGGAACCTGGTATGATGTAGTTCCACTGTTTACTTTTTGTTACATGAGCTTCAGATGATATAACCAAAGAATCATTGCCACGATCCATGTCAGGGACATTTTTTCCTATGTTTTCTTCTAGGACTTTTATGCTTTCAAGTCTTAGATTTCAGTCCTTAATCCAGTTTGAGTTGACTTCTAGGAGTGCTGTAAGATAGGGGTCTAGTTTCTTCCTGTCATATGTGAATATCCAATTTTCTGCACACCACTTACTGAAGAAACTGTCTTTTCTCCTTTGAGTATCCTTGGCTCTCTTGTGAAATATCAGTTAGCAGTATATGTTTCAGTTTATTTCTGAGCTGTCAGTTCTATTCCATGGGCCTATTTGTTTTTATGCCAGTACTATACTCTTTACATTGGTATAGCTTGCAATCAGAAGTGTGATGCCTCCTTCTTTGTTCTTTTTGTGGTTCCATATAAATTGTAGGCCTCTTTGTCCCTTTTCTTTAAAAAATTGCCAAAAAGAGGAATCTTGATAGGGATCACATTGCATCTGTAAATGGACTTTGGTAGTTTAGACATTTTAACAGTATCATTTCCTCTGATGCATGAACTCAGGATAGCTTTCATCAGTGTATGATAGTTTTCAGAGTAGAGATGTTTCACCACCCCGGTTAGGTTTATTCCTATTGCATGCAAAGGCTACTGACATTTATATGTTAATTTTATATCCTACAAGTCGATATTTTTATTGTCTAATATTTAGGGTTTTGTATCTATAAAATCATGTCATCTGCAAATATAGACAATTTTTCTTCCTCCTATTTCCTTTGTTTCTATTTCTTGCCTGATTGTTCCAGTGAGGACTTCAAGAACACTGTATTGAATACGAGTGGTGAGAGTGGGTACTGTTGTCTTAATCTTCATGTTTGAGGAAAAGCTTTGGTTTTCACCGGTGAGTATGATGGTAACATTAGGTTTGTCATATATTGTCTTTTTACCATAAATCAGTAGTGAATTTTGTCCAGTGCTTTTCCTCCATTCAGTGAGGAGATCATAACTTTTTCTTTCATTCTAATGTGATGGATCATGTTCATAGATGTATGTGGAGCCATCTTTGCATCCCAGGTGATCCCATTTGATCCTGGTGAATAGTAGCTTTACTGTGGTGTTGAAATCAATTTGCTCATTTAATTGATAATTTTGGAATTTCTATTGATCAGAGATAGGCATCTATAGTTTTCTTTTCTAGTAATATCTTTTTCTAGCTTTGGTAGCATAGGGGTGATGCAGGCCTCATAAAATGAGTTTGGAAAAATGTACCAGTGAAGATACCTGGTTCTGACTTTTCTTTATTGGGAGATCCTTCCTTTCTTATTGGTAATTGATCTATGCAGACTTTGTATCTCTTTCTGATTAAGTCTTGATAATTTGTATGCTCTAAGAAATTTTGTTTCTTTTAGATGGTCTAGCATGTTGATATAGAGTTGTTCATAACAGCCTCTTAAGTTTATTTCTGTAGCATTTGTTGTGATGTCTCCTTTCACGTCTCTAATTTTTTTGTTAATTTCTGTATTTTCTTTCTCCTCAGTTATTCTAGCTAAAGATTGGTTCATCTTTTCTATTGGCTCCCTATTATGTCCTTCTGTCTGCTAGTTTTGGGCTTAGTTTATCTTCTTTTACTCATTCCCTAAGGCATAGGTTTAGGTTGTTATTGGGATATTTCTTGCTTGTTAATGTAGGCATTGAGGAACTTCCCTCTTAGAATTGCTTTCAGAGCATCCCTAAAGTTTTTGAATGTTGTATTTCCAGTTGATTTGTCTAAAGATACCTTTTTCTCCCCTTTAATTGGTTCTTTGGCTATTCAAGAGAGTGTTGTTTAATTACCAGGTATTTGTGTATTTCTCAGTTTTCCCCTTGTTATTTCTGGTTTTATAACATTGTGATCAGAGATATGTGGTATGACTTTATCTTGCATTTGTTAAGACTTGATCTAACATATGGCCTATCCTGTGTTGGGATAATGTTAGAAATTTTTCCATGTGCACTTGAATGTGTATTTTGCAGTAGTCAGATAAAATGTTCTCTATTGGCTTACTGGGTCTCCCCTTTTCTTCTAATCCCATTTCCTTATTGATGCTTGGATGGTCTATTCATTTTTAGGAAAGAGGTATCCAAGTTAGTAAATATTATTTTGCTATTATTTCTTCTTTTAGCCTTATTAGTCTTTAATTTACATATTTAGGTGTTCCAGTGGTGTGTAGATATTTACAGCTGTTAAATCTACTTGATGGAGTGACCCCTTTTTCATTATGTAATCATCTTCTTTGCTCTTTTTACTATGTAAAATTGTTTTGTCTGATATAACTATAACTATCCTTGCTTTCTTTTGATTAGGATTTGCTTGGTATTTGTTTCCATTCCTTCACTTTTAGTCTAGGTGCGCCTTTAAATGCTGAAGTGAGCCCCTTGTTGGCAACATACCATTGCAACATTTTTTTTAAATCTATTCAGCCATTTCATGTTTTTTGCTTGGAGACTTGGATCTGCTTAAAGTAATTCTAGGTAAGTAAGGATTTACTCTTGTCATTTTGTTGTTTTGTAGATCCATTGTTCCGTGCTTCTTTTCCTGCTGCTTTTTTTTGTTTGTTTCTGGTGTTTTGAGGTCTTGTGGTTTTCAGACTTTATCATAGTCTTTTGTGTAGTTACTACAGATCTTTGCATTGTGTTTACCATGAGGCTTACATAAAATATCTTCAAAGTTCAACACACTAATAACAACTGTAATAGAATTCCTAGGCTTTGACCTTTTATTTTTCCACCCTCCCCACACTTACAATTTAGGTCATTATTGTGTAATACTAATAACAGATTACCACAGTTTGTTTCTTTTATTTATTTTTTTTATTTATTTGACAGAGGGGAACACAAGCAGAGGGAATGGTAGCGGGAGAAGCAGGCTTCCTGCCAAACAGGGAGCCCAATGTGGGGCTCGATCCCAGGACCCTGGGATCATGACCCGAGCCAAAGGCAGATGCTTAACAACTGAGCCACCCAGGCGCCCCTCTTACTATGTTTCCTAATGTTTAAACTCAATTTGACAATGATTTACACACCACCATAACCCTATGACAGAATCCAACTTTGGATCATTTCATGATTTTCTGGATGGAAAAGTTTCTGTTGGGAAATCTCCCAAAATCATATGAGGGGTTCACTTATCTGTGGCTTCTTTCTTTTCTCTTGCTGCTTTTAAATTGCTTTACTTTTGACCATTTAATTATACTGTGTCTTAATGGACCCCTATTTAGGGTCTTTAGAGCCTCTTGAATCTGGAGGCCTTTTTTTCTCTCCAGGTTTGGAAAGCTGGGGACTAGTATTGGTTTAAATTCACTTTCTATCCCTTTCTCTTCTCTTCCTGGGATTCTCATAGTGTGAATATTGTTGCTTTTCATTGTGTCTTATATGTCTCATAGGCTTTCCTCAGTCTTTTTCACCCTGTTTTTTCTTTTGGCTCATCTCATGGGATAATTTAAAATGTTCCAAGTTGCCAATTTCCTCATTCAACAGGCTTCCTTAAGAGGATTATCGTGAATTCTGTGTCTGACAGTTCACAGATTTCTAAGATCAGTTGTTAGTTTCTTTTTAATGGGGTTAGATTTATCTGATTTTGGTGATCCTTGACATGTACACATTTGAGTAAATGATCTCCTTTTCCAGACTTTTCCTGTCAGCTTACTTTGGGTTCCTGGATGTGTCAGCACATAGGGACTATTTTTCAGAAATCCGGGATGGCTGCCCAAGTTGGACCTTGAGTCAGTCTTACCAGATGGTTGGGACAGGGTATGATTCTCAACAGTAGGTGGGGCTATAAAGTAGCTTTTCCGCCCCACAGGGGCAGCAAGATAGGAGCCCGTGCCTAACATGGTTAGCAGGTAAGAGTGTACACTGAAAACCCTGGTCAGGTGGGACCACTGCTTTTGCTCTGATAAAGGTTTCTGGGTTGGTGGGCCAAAGGCTGCTTTGTTTTCCTAAGTGAGCACAGCACAGCAGGAGAAGCAGCTCCAAGGCTAGCAATGTTCCTTGTTTGTGGTGTTGATTTGGCTGACCTCTGTCTTGAGTTCCCTGCTTGAACAGGACTACTGTTTTGGCCCTGGCAGTATTCAGCAGTGCCCACACACAGCTTGAGACTTGTTGGGTTATAGCCCTTCCATGTATTCTTGCCAGCTCTTTCTCTCAAATGGCACTGAGGCTACCCTCTACTGGAGTAGGGCTATGACTTCCTCTGCCTGGGTATGAGCAGATCGGGCTACAGCACCTGCAAAATTTCTGGCATAGGGACTTGAATTATGTAGAGCTGCATCTCACTGAGTTCCCTGGTTAGAGAGCAAATGAGCAAAACCAGCATTAGGGGCTCCTCCAAGGTGACCATGATGCTAGCAGACCTTGGAGGAGGCCCACTGTATGATTTTCCACCACAGCCCAGAAATGATATACATCAAGTCAATTCATATGACTCTGATAATCAAAACTAGGCACGTGACTAAATACAGATGCAAAGTCTGGGAATTGGCTAAGTATGAATCGGTGGGAGGCAGGGAGCCCTCACTTTTATGAGTCTTCATGTTCTTAGCCCTGGATTTAGCAGTTACAAAGGGAAAATTTACATGTTTTGTTCCATTTCTCCTTTCATTATTTTCCTTTTTTTCCAGGTCCTAGAGCCAAACCATATCCTGTTTTCTTTGGATAGTCCAGGAAGCTAATTATCTTTTAAGCAAGGATCAGAAGGTAGGCAAAATGTTACCTGTATTATGTCTGAACATACCTATTTCAATAGAATCTACAAGACAAACTTATTTTTGATTCAAGACATTAGTCCCAAAGATAAATCCTCATCGACATGCTTATCATGAGGCAGAAGATGGTATCATAAAGGTATTTATGACTAACACATATTAGGCATTTTGGCGATACTGTAGATTACTTTTCTGTAAAATTACTGAATAAGCTACTTGGAAGGAAGCTAACAGGTACAGGTACCGGTTACTTATTAAATTGAAAACTTTAAAATCCTTTTTATATAACAGGAACTGGAAAAGAACTCAAACATGCCCAGGGAACATTAAATTATGCAAACTAAAGTCAATACCTGGATATACTTCTTCTTGTGGTAATTAACTGCACTATTTTGTTTACCAAAAAAATCAACATGATAAATTTTTAAGAAAATAAGGTTCAAATGCTGTTAAATCGATTTCTGGAATCTCAGTGCAAGTAATTAACTGCTGGAAAACACACACACTACTATACAATCACATAAACCAGCCACTGAAGGGTGAACGTGCCAAAGAACGATGAAGACAGATTTCAGCAAGAAGAAAAACAGTAAGTGAAAATTGCAGTAGTATTGAGATCTAAAAGGTCCTAACAGTTCTACATACAGCATCTGTAGCATGAAGGAACACAAGTATTTACATATAAACGGTCTGCTTACATACAATGATCACATAAGTAAATGTCTGCATTATGCTGCAAATGTCATGCAAGAAATACAACTGTCTGATTGATATGCAGAATGTTTGCCAGGATGGTGACAGCCAAAGTAAGTTCAAAGTCACAGGAAATGTTGTCATCAGCCTAGTGTAAAAATGTACAATTACTTGCTATTCTCTGTTTAAAGGTGACTACTACTATCTTTTCCCTAGGCTACTTGTTCACTGTAGCTTATTATCATTACAAAGTATTAAAATGGATTAGCTTTTCCATATTGTGTTCATATTGGGAAGGGCATGTTTTAGACAGCTCACTGACAAGATTTCTGAAAAAAGCATTTATTTCTCTACTAAAAATTACCATGTAGCTTGTTTTGGGGAATAAAAATCTTTACATTGCAAAGTCTTCTTTCCTGATAATTTCATTTAGTGTAAAAAAAAAAAAAAGTGAGCAGTATCTAATTAATATCTTCTAATGCCCAACTAATGTCAAGCATGACTCCAATTTATAACTGAACTGTATTTTTACATTGAAAAATTCAATTACACTTACTGACAGACTTTGAAATGCCACATTATTTATACTGGCAAACTTTGCAGGCTCACAGTATATTTATTAACATTCTTTCCACAGAATAAAGCATATATACAATACAGATCACTGCATTCTTCAATTTTTAATCTTTCAAAGTGATATGTACATCTAACAGAGCAGCAAGGGGCTGCTTCAGCCTAAGAGAGCCAAAAGACCAAATGGAGGCAGACATTAATGTGCCCTTCCTTTTAATTCTCCAGGCAAAACAAGGTAACCTTGATATTTCACTATCCTCTCTGGCACTTCCCCATCAGCCCCTCCCCCCTCCATCCCTGTTCCTACAAGCACACAGTACAACCATAGGGCCCTCTGTGCACACATCAACAATTTTGAGCTGTGAAGAGGTTCAATTGCCACATTGGTGACTCAGTTGCAACGCACAAATCATTTACTACGATAGCTTGAGGACATGACAATGACAGAGAGACATCTGGGATGGGAGGCAAAAAAAAAGGGGGGGGGAGGATTCACAGCTGGTATATTAGTCCTGCTAGCCACTCGACCACCACAGGGTCCCCAGTTTCCTTCCCCTTTTTTTCTGCCTGCTTCCTGCTGTCAGCTGCCAAAAGATATCTGTTCTCACCCTTTGCTGAATGAAAAGGTGCTA
Source organism: Procyon lotor (assembly GCA_028646535.1). NCBI lineage: Eukaryota > Metazoa > Chordata > Mammalia > Carnivora > Procyonidae > Procyon > Procyon lotor. The sequence goes on from CM053607.1 coordinate 71,199,839, forward strand.
ATGCATGACTTCAGGATATGTCAGAACATACAGTACTTACAAGTGTTTGGAGATGCAGCCAACCTGACCATGGGGAAAAGCAATGAGTAACCAAAGAGCAATTGTCTTGAAAAGGGCTATTCTTTTTCTCTGTACACTGCAGAGGGGCGGGGGGCTTCCTTAGCTTTAAGCCACCTATTTCCCTTTCCCTGCACAAGAGATCCAATGCATCCACCAATCCTCACTATCAGAGGATTTTTGTAATCTGACCTTGGCAAATATACCAACTAACATAAAAGATGATTCAGGATTACTTGTAACAATACTAGTTTACTTTTTTCTTTTTATATGCAAAGGAAGAGACAAAATAGAGGGGGAAATTGAAATGCTATCTGTTCTCAGCTAATACCAAGTATACAGGTGTTCATTCACTTCTATGAAAAAGGATTTCTCCTTGGAACTGGAAAAATCTGAGGGACTCCTTTAACATTCAGAATTAACATTTAAAAGTCTAGGCTGAGAGTAGGACAGCAGCAGGGCTACAAGTGCCCTGGTGAGTCCATAGCACATAATGTGACAGCCCCAGCCATCTTACCACCCAGGTAACACACTCTCAAGGCACCCCCAGAACACTCCAAAATGCCACCAGCATGGCCTAGGAAGACAACTTCAGCTCCACCTTAAGTCACCAGGCATAGACGGGCACTGACCACAGTCAAGGTCGTCCCTTCAAGTTTAGAACGAGCTGTTCTGCCTCCCCTATGGAAACACAGAAAATGAAGCTAAATGAGTCAGTCAGAAGGATGGGTTCCAACGGAAAGAACAAGACAAAATCTCAGTACTAAAGGGAATGCTGATAACAAATTGACATGATAGTGCAAAATTCTGGTCACCAAATCGGAAAAAAAAATGGATGAATTCAGTTAGCACCTCAACAAATACATAAAGAGAATCAGCAGTAGATATGCTGCATTAAAAAGTGGATAAAAAATAATAGATGAAGAAAAAGCATTTGCCAAAGTATAATATCCACTTGTGATAAAAACCCTGATCAAAGTGAGGTTAGAGAGAACATACCTCAATCTAACAAAGAGGCCCTATAGGACATATCCTCAGCTAACATACTCAGGGTGAAAAACTAAGAGCTTTCCTCCTAAGGTCAAGACAAGGATGTCCCCTCTCAGTACTTTTCTCCAATATGGTATTGGAAGTCCTAGCCACAGCAACCAGACAAGAAGAAAGAGATCAAAGGGATCCAAATTAGCAAAGAAGGGATAAAACGGTCACTATTTTTAGACAAAATGGTACTATACATAGAAAACCCTGTAAGACTCCACCAAGAAATGAGTAGAAGTAATGAATGGAATAAAATCGTAGGATAAAAAAATTCACCCACAGAAATCTGCTATACCTGTAGAAACTACTGATGGATTAGGAGAGACCTGGAGAAAACAATTTCATATACAATTGAATGAAAAATAATAAATTACCTAGGAATAAACTTAACCACATGCGTGAAGGACCTATACTGTGAAAACCATAAAACCCTGGTGAAAGAAACTGATAATGACACAAATGAAAAGACCTACAATGTTCATGGATTAGAAAAATTACTATTTAAATGTTCATACTACCCAAAGCAATCTAGAGATCCAATGCAATCCCTACCAAAATACCAACAACCTAGAACAAAGAATTCTAACAATTTTTATGAAACTACAGAAAATCCTGAATATCAGAGCAATCTTAGGAAGGAGGAAGAAACTGGAGGTATCACAATTCAGGGGTTTCCAGATATACTGAAAACCTGTAGTTATCAAAACAGTATGGTACCAGTACAAAACACAGATACGTAGAACAGGAGAGAGAGCCCATAAATAAGCCCACACTTACATCGTTAATTAACCTATGACAAAGATGTTACAAATGTACAATGGGTAAAAGGTAGTAACTTCAAAAAATGGTGCTGGGAGACCACACAGCTATATCCAAAAGAATGAAAGTGAACCACTTTCTTACCCCACACACAATAATAAACCAAAATGGATATAAGACTTAAATGTGAGGCATGAAACCAAAAACTTCTAGAAGAAAACACAGGCCATAATCCCTTTGACCTTCAGTCTCCTCAGGGAAGAAAACAAAAGCAAAAAATTAACTATTAGGACTACACCAAACTAAAAAGCTTTTGTACAGCCAAAGAAAAGACTACCTACTGAATGCAAATAATATATCTGACAAGTGGTTAATATACAAAATACAGAAAGAACATATACAAGTCAATGCCAAAAAACAAATAATCCAATTAAAAATCCACAGGGGACCCGAACAGATATTTTTCCAAAGAGAACATACAGATGGCCATTAGATACAGGAAAAGATGCTCCACCTCACTAATCACCAGGGAAATGCAAATCAGAACCACAATGAGATATCAACTCATGCCTGTCAGCATGGCTAGTAACACAAAGATTAGAAATGACTTGGCGAGGACGTGGAGAAAAAGGAACCCTTATGCACTATTGGTAGGAGTGTAAATTAGTACAGCCACTGTGGGAGCCGTATGGAAATTCCTCGAGAATTAAAAATAGAAATACACGATATAGTCATTACATTATTGGATACTGACTCAAAACCAAAACACACATATTTGAAAATATATATGTACCCCTGTTTATTGCGGCATTATTTGCAATAGCCAAGATATGGAATACCCCAAATGTCTGTCTACAGATGAAAGGGTAAAGACAATATGGTATATATACAATCAAGTGTTATTTAGTCATCAAAGAGAATGAGATATTGCCATTTATGAAAACATGGATGGACCTAGAGTACTATGCTATGTAAAATAAGGCGGAGACAGATGTGCTTTCATTTATATGTTGAATCTGTAAAACACAATGAGAAACAAACGCCAACACAGACCCATAGATACTGAGAACAAGATGGTGGTCACCAAAATGATGAGAGTGTGTGTGTGTCAGGTGGGGTATGGCATTACCACTGACATTCAAGTTTATTTATTTCATGTTACCAGGAGTTTTCGAGTCATGCATTTATAGTATTTTTTAAGTGCAAGCATCTTATGAAGGACATAATTTTAGAAAATTTCCTTCAATTTTATTCTCTATCAATGGTCATTCAACAAACTTAGTTAACTAGAAAACATCGGATTGATTTATCATGGCAGAACTCAGAAAATCATATGAAGAAAAAATGTAACCTGCTAAACACAAAACACATACTTCAGAGTCATGCCTTCAAATACAGAAATCTATTTCTTTTGCTCTTTGTATTTGTTTAAATTCCAATGTATGAACGGTAGGCTCCCAGAAATTATTCTTAGTCTCTGTTATTAAAAATTCTTAGCATAAACTCCAAAGTTATACTATGTCTGCTATCTCATTTCTCATACTTAACCTTTGCAAGAGATCATGAGCAATTTTCTGGTCGTCTATGGCACAATCAAATGATGATTAGGTCAAATCCCCTAGATGATGGTCTAACAATATGGTACTGAGAGTAAGTGTAAACTTTAGGCTGTATAGCACTAATACTGTAACTAAGAATAATAAAAAAAATAAGTATGTTGTCTAAAAAGTTGCCCATATGTAACACTACAATTCAGTAAAAGAATCTGCTCACCCACTTTTCAAAAAAGTACTCCTTGAGAGTAAAATTCCTCAAGTCCACCTATCTGTAAGATTTGGATAAAATAGAGAATATAAAGTTAACTATATTTGAACTATTTCAGTAATTTTATCATTTTGACAGCATTGACATGACCAAAACTACTCAATGAAGACAAAGAATTGGAACACAAGCAGCCTAACTAGATAGAAAGCAAGTTTTGTTAATTAACTCAAGTATGTAATATGGGACAAATGTTAATAGAATATCCAAAAAAAGGAACATGAGATATATAATTTGGAGTGTTTTGAAGTACAATGTATGCTAAGGACTATTATCAGTCAACCCATTGGACAATACTACAGAAAAAATTCATTTAATCATGAGAATTTTATCTTTTTTCCAAGTTCTTGATACAAACAAGCATACAATAGCTCCTAGTCCTTAAAGTGAAAAGAGTAATATGTGGAAATAAAAAGCGTAGAAGAATACCATAAAAAAGTGAGTGGACATTCAAATATCACATGCAAATAAGAAAGCCAACAATCTTTTCAGTTATGCATATTTTTCTGGATTTGTTCATTACATGTGCAATGCCTAAGGCCCCTCTCAGGGAAAACTGCCCCACTCACAGTCCTTGTTGGAGAGTCAGGCCACACTAGCCACATGACTTCACTCTTCTCTGGGTCACAGCTCCTTTGGCCAACAGGTTGCATGAGTTGATCTGGCAAGCTAATTAGGCTGTTCATGAAATAGAGTGGAAGAATGGCATCCCACAAATATGCAAAGACTGGTGCATCCAGGTTGAGGGATAGGTACAATGAAGAGGAAACTAAAGCCATGAGTTAAAAAATTAGTGCAATGACCCATAAAACACAGGTCCATCAAGGGGTCCTGGAACTCGTCTATTACATGATTCTTGGCCCTGCCATATATCTTGCTCAGCCTGTGGAATCTCTGGTCCTTTTATGGCAATATTTGCATTCTCCTCTCTTAAACCAATAAGTCCTATTTCTACACAACCAAAATAATCTCACTAAAATACCTGTTCAGATATATAGCCATGCCACCAAGACTATTCTCTTTGAACGCTCCTTTAATTCTCCTTTTCCTAACATAACAGATACTTTCTTAGTTTTTTTTTAATTTTGTTTATATTCACCTAACTTTTATTATATTCAGCTAGCCACTGTATAGTAAGTACATTATTAGTTGCATATAACACCCAGTGCTCATCACAACACATGCCCTCCTTAATACCTGTCACCCTTTTACCTCAACCTCCCACCCCACTCCCTTCTGAAACCCTGTTTGTTTCCCAGGGTCCATAGTCTCTCATGGTTTGTCTCCCTCTCTGATTTCTCCCCCTTCAGCTTTATATGGAGATTCATTCACAAAGAACCAGTTCCCTCAAACTTTCACTGTTTAGTGACAAGGTAGGAGAACTTGTTCCACTTTGAGTCATTAAGAAAGACTTCTTTTGAGGCTAAGCAAGCTGACACTTTTCCTCTTCCTGTGTACTTTCTCCTCTTGATCTTTTTTCCGAACTATTCCTTTTCCTTGCTCAATGTCCACCTCATTTCCTTTTGATATGCAACCTTCAAGTTAACTGAGAATGAAACTAATTAATTAGCATGTTTGATGTTCGATCTTTACTGTCTTCCAAGGAAGTATAACTGGCGTTGATATAAAGAGGTAGAAATATTAGCCATCTTTATGTGCTGCTGAATCCTTTTATATTAATTACTATGCTGCCTTATGTTTATTCATAAATGAAAATTGTTTGCATTAGCACATATTTTCCCAATAAAATTATAGATAATGGTAGAAATGCCTTATTATAACACATTAAGCCTATTGCTTCATTTTGTCCTGTATACATTGCTAACTTTTGTCCAAAAGTTAACAATATATACTAATACTTAAAACCCTCTAGCTCTTTCTACAGACATACAAATACGCACTAAAAACATTCAAAATGTTTTTTCTGTAGTGCAAAAATTACAATTTTGATTTGTTGTCCTCAAACTAAGTCTTCTAAGAGGTATTTTTAGAATTTGTGGTTCTGCAGTGAAATATTTTACACAGTATCATTTATAAATCAAGTAATATATGTACAAGTGCTACAGAAGTGTAAGACATCAAGTTGTATCTCCTCTTCTGGATATATTGACTAAAAGTACAGAAATGAAGAGCCTGTGATAGTTAGGACTTAAGAATAAAAAGATAATTTCTTGAATGCTCTTCCTTTTTCACGCAGAAGAATGCCTAGCTTTCTTGAAATCCTGTAATTGTCATGCCTTCTAACATTTAAACTTGTAACATACAATCTGTGCTTCTTCATAAGTTCTGATTGACAGCTTAATGGAACAGTCTGGTTATCTGCCTTTCTGGATGATAAGTGGAAATACTGTGGTTTTCAGAAGGTAATACCCTACCATTAGTGGGTCTCCCCATAGTCTTCCACAGCAATGAAAGTAAGCTTAATGTATTTACTTGCATGGATGCTTGCCAAGGAACTCAATCTAGGTGTTTGGAAATGCTTGTCTCCAGCCTAGAGACTTTTTTTTGAATAAACACCTGTATAGTGTAGTGTTCTATATTAAGTACCACAGGTGTATAATAGGGGGTTCCCCATGCTAGAAGGGAGGAGTAGTTATTTCTCTGTACTATTTTATTCCTGGAATGTGTTTTTTATCAACCAACCTCCTTCTAGATTCTAAAGGTTAGTTATCCCTGGGCTTGGATAACAATCTAATTTCCTATTGTTGACAAAGACAGTGAACCAGAAGAAAACTCTAACGGACTTGCTAGACTGAGTCAGATTCAGGTTGTGTGATAGGAGCACAGTGGCCCTCTCTGAGTGGTCAGCAAATATTTTCTTATAGAAAATGTTATTTAAACAGAAGGCAGAGTATCATTCTGTGTGAACAGAAATGTATCTATCATGCTCCATCCTACACTCTGGATTCAGATGTGTATGAGGAGGCAGTGGAGGAAAGTTGACTGTGAAAGGGGGCAAAATCATCACTGATGAGAAGGGTGGACCCGGCTGATCAAAGGAGTCATGGTTACTTAAAAGCACTCTGAGTGGCATTTAGTCGGTCCCACTGCTCATCCCCCCTCCCTGATAGGAAAGACTGATTTAAGATTTGTAAATTTCTGTCATGAATGCTGGACATGCAAAGCACAAGGCTTTACGTGACATTACAGGTCAAGCCATGAGGAGAGAGAAATCTCACAGAGGTGTTCTTCACATTTCTGTGTCTGGTTTAATTGTTAAAATTCAAGAGCTAAAATATCAGTTATAGTGTACATAGTCCAAGAAAATGCATGTAGTACTACCTCAATATTTCTCCTGTGCCCACCACATTTTGGGATGGGAAGAGTACTAACCCTGATCCCTGTCTCTAGTTATGTCACATTTTGATGATTCTGAGTCTTTCAGACCAGTGCTCAATCTGCCATGTTTTCTCCATATCCCTTTACTTCTAAGATGGAATCTGAGAATACAGATGCTTATGGCTATCTTCTATTCTTTGATGGTCTAGATTGCAAAGTGACTTATTGAGCTAGTCATGTCTTAGTGATATGAACCTGCGGGCACTCTGGGGAGACCTCAATCTTCTGCTACTGCTGCATCTAGTATAAGAGTATGCTCTGCACCAGTGATTCTCCTGAGGAGTATGGATATCTCCTAATAGGGACTAAACCCCAGTCCCTAAACTCCCCATCCATGATTCCAATTATTCGCAGATCTGGGTGGACTACTTTGTAGCTTTGGACAATGATTATCCAATCTCCCTCCTAACTCCAAAGACACCCAAGAATTACTAAGACCTTCACCCCCCTCACTGCAAGGAACAGATCATCAAAGCATAAGATCAGCAAGGAAATAAGGGCTTTGAATGACACACTGGACTACATGGGCTTCACAGATATATTCAGAACACCCCATCCCAAAGCAACAGAATACACATTCTTCTCCAGTGTACTGGCAAATGCTCCAGAATAGATACATTCTGGGTCACAAATCAGGTATTTTTAGATCAACCAATACCAAAAGGCTGGGATCATTCCCTGCCTATTCTCAGAACACAATGCTTTGAAACTAGAACTCAATCACAATAGGAAATTTGGAAAGAACTCAAATACATGGAGGCTAAAAAGCATCCCACTAGACAATGAATGGGTCAACCAGAAAATTAAAGAAGAATTGAAAATGAAAACCCAGCTGTTCAAAAATCCTTGGGATGGGAGCGGCTGGGTGGCTCAGTGAGTTAAAGCCTCTGCCTTCAGCTCAGGTCATGATCTCAGGGTCCTGGGATCGAGCCCCGCATCGGGCTCTCTGCTCAGCGGGGAGGCTGCTTCTCCTCTCTCTCTGCCTGCCTCTCTGCCTTCTTGTGATCTCTCTCCTCTCTGTCAAATAAATAAATAAAATCTTCAAAAATCCTTGGGATGCAGCAAATGCAGTCCTAAGTCTTGTATATAGCAATACAAGCCTTTCTCAAGAAACAAGAAAGGTCTCAAATACACAACCTAAGCCTACACCTAAAGAAGCTGGAGAAAGAACAGCAAAGAAAGCTAGTAGGAGAAGAGAAAAAGATCAGAGCAGAAATCAATAAATAAGCAGATCAATGAATGTAGGAGCTGGTTCTTTGAAAGAATTACTAAGAATGATAAACCCCTGGTCAGACTTGCCAAAAAGAAGAGAGAAGGGACCCGAATAAACAGCATTATGAATGAATGAGGAGAAAGCACAACCACCTGAAAAAAATAAATATTATGAGCAACTGTATGCCAACAAATTAGGCAATCTGGAAGAAATGGGTGCATTCCTAGAGACATATAAACTAACAACACTGAACCAGGAAGAAACAAAAAACCTGAAGAGACCCATAATCAGCAAGGACATTGGAACATTTATCAAAAACCTCCCAACAAACAGGAGCCCAGAGCCAGATGGCTTCCTAGGGGAATGCTACCAAACATTCCAAGATTTAACAAACATTCCAAGAAGATTTAATTCATACCTATTCTTCTGAAGCTGTTTCATAAGATAGAAATGGAAGGAAAACTTCCAAAGTCTTTCTATGAGGGCAGTGTTAACTTGATCCCCAATCCAGACAAAGACCCCACCCAAAAGGAGAATTACAGACCAGTATCTCTGATAAACACGGATGGAAAAATTCTCACCAAATTGTTAGCCAAGAGGATCCAACAGTATATTAAAAGGATTATTTACCACAACCAAGTGGGATTTATTCCAAGACTGCAAGGTTGGTTCAACATCTACAAATGAATTAAGAGGATATACTACATATATAAAAGAAATGACAAAAACCATATGATCCTCTCAATAGATACAGAAGAAACATTTGACAAACTACAGCATCCTTTCTTGATTAAAACTCTTTACAATGTAGGGAAGGGGGGAACATACCTCAATATCCACAAAGCCATCTATGAAAAACACACAGCAAATATAGTTCTCACAGGGGGAAAAACTTTTCCCATAAGGTCATGAACATGGCAGGGATGTCCACTATTACCACTGGTGTTCAACACAGTACTGGAAGTCCTAGCCTCAGCGAACAGACAACAAAAAGAAAGAAAAGGCATATGAATCAGCAAAGAAGAGGTCAAACTCTTAGTCTTTGCAGATGATGTGATAGTCTATGTGGAAAACTCAAAAGACTCCACCTCAAAATTGCTAGAACTCATACAGGAATTCAGTAGAGTGGCAGGATATCTAATCCATGCACAGAAATCAGTTGCATTCCTATACACTAACAATGAAACAGAAGAAAGAGAAATTAAGCAGTTGATGCCATTTACAATTATACCCAAAACTATAAGACATCTAGGAATCAACCTAACCAAAAATGCAAAGGATATATATTCAGAAAACTATAGAATACTCATGAAAGGCATTGGGGAAGACACAAATCATAAAACCATTTCATGCTCAGAGATTGGAAGAAAAAATGTTGTTACAATGTCTATGCTACATAGAGCAATGTACACTATCAAACTACTATCAACTCTTTTTTTCACAGAGCTGGGACAACTAATCCTAAAATACGTATGGAACCAGAAAATGCCCTGAATAATCAAAGGAATGTTGAAAAAGAAAACTGAAACTGGTGGCATCACAATTCCAGACTTCAAGCTCTATTACAAAGCTGTACTCATCAAGATGGTATGGTACTGGCACAAGAACAGACACATAGATTAATGGAATGGAATAGAGAGCCCAGAAATGGACCTATGGTCAACTAATAGTCAACAAAGCAGGGAAGAATATCCAATAGAAAAAAAGACAGTCTCTTCAACAAATTGTGTTGGGGAAACCAGACAGCCACGTGCAGAAGAATGAACCTGGACCATTTCCTTACACCATACATAAAAATAGACTCAAAATCCTAGAGAACACAGGCAGCAACCTCTTTGACCTCAGCCACAGCAAATTCTTGCAAGACACATCTCCAAAGGCAAGAAAAAGAAAATAAAAAATGAACTGTTGACACTTCATCACGAGAAGTAGTTCTGCACAGCAAAGGAGTCAACAAAACTAAAAAGCAACCCTCAGAATGGGAGAAGATATTTGCAAATGTCTTATCAGATAAAGTGTAGTGTCCAAATCTATAAAAAACTTCTCAAACTCAACACCCAAATACTCCAATCAAGGAAATGGGTAGAAGACATGAACAGACATTTCTCCAAAGAAGATATTCAAATGGTCAATGGATATATGAAAAAGTGCTCAATCTCACCTGGCATCAGGGAAATCAAAATCAAAATCACAATGAGATATCCGCTCACACCTGTCAGAATGGCTAAAATTAAATCAGGAAATGACAGATGTTGGCGAGGATGCAGAGAAAGGGGAATCCTCTTACACTGCTGGTGGAAATGTAAGCTGGTGCAGTCACTCTAGAACACAGTATAGAGGTTCCTCAAAAAGTTGAAAAGAGAGCTATCCTGTGACCTAGCCTTCGCAGTACTGGGTAGTGCAATCTTTATGCCAAGGATACAAATGTAGTGATTCAAAGGGGCACCTGCATTCCAGTGTTTACAGCAGTAATGTACACAATCACAAAACTATGGAAAGAGCCCAGATGTCCAGATTTCCATCAACAGATGAACGGATAAAGAAGTTGTGGTTCACACACACAGTCTGGAATATTATTCAGCCCTCAAATAATAAAATCTTGCCATTTACAATTACATAGATGGAACTAAAGGGTATTATGCTAAGCAAAGTAAGTCAATCAGAGAAAGACAATTATCAAATGATCTCACTGATATGCAGAATTTAAGGAACAAAAGATCATGAGGAAGAGAGGAAAATATGAAATAGGATGAAACCAGAGAGGGAGACAAACCATAAGAGACTCTTAACCATAGGAAACAAACTGAGGGTTGTTGGAGGGGAGGGAGATGGAAGAATGGGGCAAATGGGTGATGGACACTGGGAAGGATATATATTGTAATGAGCACTGGGTATTATATAAGACAGAGAATCAAACACCTGTACCCCTGAAAAAATACATTATATGTTAATTGAATTTAAGTTAAAAAATAATTTTTAAAAAAACAATTGCTAAGACCTTTTCTTAACCTAAAGAATGGAATTCTAATTTGGATTCTTTTTCACCCTCTCTAAGCAGTCATATCCTTTCCACTGTTGCAGTTTCTATTAGAATTGCCTTAAGTTGGAATAGGCATATCAATGAGATTGTCCCTGTGGAGTCCCAGTTCAGCAAAAGGACAAAAGCCAAAATGATTTTCACTTTTCTGTCCTGGTGTCTGCAAAACTTGAGTCTGGATAGGACATCAGGATGCTCTTATTTATCAGTATGCTTTCCCTGACACTCTTCCTATGGTTTGCCAGGACGATAGGTACGTGTTCCTGATTTCTCCTTCTTCCTGGCTTGAACATAGCCAATGGCAAATCATCCATTTTCTTAGGTACATTTGGCTTTATAAATCATGGGAGGAAGGGAAGATTTTATCCATGATTTTAGCAGTTCACATCACCATAGTCCAGGACAGAGTTTTTGGCAAGTTATTAGAAGTTAAAAAGAATCTAGAAAAGTTTTTCTTTTGATAAACCCAGGTTTTCAAAACTATTGTTTTCTATGAAGTCACATACTTTTCTTTCAGATATAAAAAACTAAATACTGACTCCATCTTTATTTTCCATTCCTGTCGCAAAAATACTAATCCCATCTGAGATGAACAGGTGCCTCCCCAAAGTCTGATTACACTGTTCAAAAAATGAATAGACACACCAGAGACTAGAAGATATTTATGAAATACGTGAAAGGACTCTTATTTAGAATATATGAACTTTTCTAACTCAAGAAAATCAAATGGACACTCCTTTAAAAAAAAAATGAGCACTATATTGGAAAATTTGCGTGACAAAGAAGATACACAGATGGCCAATAAGCACATGTAAAGGTGTTCAGCATTACGTATCATCAAGAATATAAAACAAACTATAGGCCACCACTCTACTTGATTTACTAAAATTGGAAAAAGGCACAGTAACAACTGTTGACAACGATAGAGAATTAGAACTCTCATGCCTTGCTAAGAGAATGCAAAATGAGAAAGTCATCCTAAAAAAACAGTTTGGCATTTTCTTATCAAGTTAACCATATAATCTATACATTTTACTCTTAGATATTTCCTAAGAGCAATGAAAACACACAACTACATAAGGACCTGTAAGAAAATATTCATATCTGCTTTCTTACAAAACTGGAAGCAACACAAATGTCCATGAACTGATAAATAATGTTGTGTCTATCCAATGAAGTACTACTCAAAAATGAACAAACATGGATGTGCACAACACAGATGAATCTCAAAGCCACTGTGCTATGGAAAAGCAGCTCGCCATAGTCCCAAACAGACTAAGGTCTATTCCAATGTATCCTCAAGCTCCATTTTCAACATTATATTCACATGCCCTGCCACCATGTTTCAGGCTATTCTGCACTCCATCCCCCCCCCCAAATACTTTTATTTTTTCAGCGTTACAAGATTCATTGTTCACGTACCACACCAGTGCTCAACACAATACGTGCCCTCCTCAATACACACCACAACCCTCCTTGCTTAGGCTATTACCTACTATCTTTCTATCGTCCTTTAAAATCTAATTCACATACAGCATTTAACCTGTCCTGAGTTCCCCATAATGTTCCTTACTCTCCTCAGTAACCTTCTCAGAACTAGATTATTATAGCATTAGTATTAAATAGGCAGACTCAGGTCTTGGTAACAGATAGACAGGCTTAAGTACTAAAACATTACCAGGTATAGGAGAGAAATAAATATAAACAAAGTTAGTTTTAATACTAATAAAAATAGTGGGAAGGGTCCATAGTTTCTTAATTCTAAATTCTTATAAGAAACTTTGTTTATCTTGGATTTGTTAGAAATAAAGTTGGTGTGGCTGATTGATATAACTGACTTGTAGGTAGGGGGAAGACACTGATTTATTTTTACCTCAGAGGGCTGACTATTCTGTCTGGTGTAGATTTACAAAAGAAAAGTACAAACATGGCTTATCAAATATTTACTAGTTCAGAATATGCATTTCAGTACTTATAGCAACTCAGAGGATCAACTAAAAAAATCTGTCTTGAGAGCAGTGCACTTTGATGATTTTTATGAATAGTTTCTGAGGTCACAGTAGGTTGCACCTTTTATCTTCAAACTCCAAATATGGGGGAAAATAATAGAGTAATTTTCACTGGGCCCTAATTCAGAACAGTACTCTTAACCAATAAAAAAATCTAGAATTGTAAATTTGTGTTATCCTGGAATTGTGCCAGATACTGATTAATATCCATCATATCCAAAGTTCTCAAGGCAAATATTATTTACATCTCATAGTTTCATAGGGCATCTTGCCAATAATATTCACTCAAAAGGTGTTTTATTACATAAACTATAAAATTATACTAAAATTTGGTTGTTTTAGTCTTGCTAGAAATAACTGGGTCATCTCAGAAGACTAAAAATCTTTTCTTGCAGATAATTATTTATTATAATGTTGCCTGTGGCATTTTGTAACAACACATCTCTTAAAGGCATTATTTTAAAAACCCTCATTTACTTAGGCCACAACTTGCTTAATACTCTTCATGAATATATCTGTGTGAATAGTTTGAAAATTAATTATATATAATAAAGTTTCTGAAACCCCGCATCCTTGGTAGTAATTTAAAATATCTAAAAAGCAAGTGATAAGTTATTTTTAAAATCTGTGGAAATAAATAACGTGACCAAAACCATTCTGAATATTAGAAATAGATTTCTAATTATAAGGCACAAACTGTCAACAAAATGAATTCTGAAATAAATTTCTGAGTTTTTTGCAATATTTATTTTTGTAGGTTTTGTTCTGTTTTGTTTGTTTTTGAGAGAGACAGCACGTGTGAGCGGGGCCAGGAAGAGGGAGAGGAGGAGGGAGAGACTCTCAAGCAGGGTGCACACCCAGCACAGAGCCTGACATGGACCTCGATCTCAGGACCTGGAGATCACTAACCCAGCCAAAATCAAGAATTAGACACTTAGCGACCTAAGCCACCTAGGCACCCCAAGATCTTTCTGAGTTTATAATCATAGTAGCATATAGAGTTTCACTTTTCAGGTTACGTTTCATGACCCTTTACCACTCTTCCCTAAAGCCAGGAAGCTAACTAACCATTCGATTCCATATTGGCTTAGCAAGGCAATTGCAGCAAGACGACACCTCTTCCAGGTCTGGTCCTCCAGCACTATGATTCAGTGTGGGAACCCTACCGCCTGAACAGAGGAGCTCCAATGAAACCCTGACTATTCCTACATGCAGCTATTTCTGGCTCTGGGCTCCCACTGTTTCAGGCAACCAGTGCCCGGCTTCTGCAGACCACAGCCGGAACATCTCCTGAAAAGGTGTCACCACTGGCAAACTGCATCTTCTTACGAGAGACATGCTCTCTGAAGATATCAGCAACTCAGCAATGAGATAAAGGAATTTGCCTATCCCTTAGTTCTTTGTCTTCTCCTCGACCTGGGGGCAATGATTGCCTTTTTGAATCTGCTACTTCTGATTTCCATAGAGTTTTTTTCTCCCTCTCTTAGTACTTAACCACTTTATACCAGTAAACAATCCTATCTTTAACGTTTTCCTATTCGAATAACCAGTCTGGTTTTAGTCACCAAATTAGACCCTGTTTGAGGTAAATATTTAATAACTAGACTAGGTTGGCTAAAACCTTTCAGCAATGTAAGTCAATTTACTGATGGAATATCAACCCAGAGTGACCTGTGTCTTTCTGCCATTGATCTATCTGATCCAGTGAGTTACTGGATAATGTTTGCTTACCGATACCTGTTTCTAGAAAAACCATGGCAAGAGGGGAGCATCAGAGTTAAAAAAAAAAAAAAAAAAACCCAACACTTCTCTATTTTGATTCTTTATATCATCTTGGGCATACAGGGACTTCAAAAAGACACTGTGCTTTCAGAAACGTGGCTATCATTTCTACAGCACACTCTTACACTCCCACTTACCAACTATTGGTCAAATGCTTTCTTTGGAACCAACATTTGGAGTCTCTTATTCACAGTATACATAGAAAATGATTACTTTCTGCTTGCTACCTTAGCAGAATAATTGGAACAAATACATTTTAAGACTCACTCCAAGTGGTTCATTTGCAAGTATAAGTAAGTTGTTCGATGGATTTGGAAGTGTATCTTTTGTATGGCCAACTGTTCTTTTCTTAAAGTTAGTAAAGTTTCACAACTTTGGGGTTTGTGAAAAGGGAAAACTGTAATTTTAGCAGACAGTGTTGTTCTTAGGCATGGACAAACTTGGGTTCCTGCCCAGCTTCCCAACTGTAGGATTGTGCTGCTCTGCAGCTTGCCAGGGCCTCTGTTTTCTGCTAATAGACCACAAGTTTTCTTATGGGTTTTCTATTGTTAAGGATGATAAAAACAGATTCTTATAGAAAACTCAGTAGAAATGTACAGTGCTTATACCAGAAACACTGAAAAAAATTCTTATTTTAGTGTGCATGGTATTTCTCTCTTTCTTTTTTTTTTCCTTTTGGCAGAAAACAGAGGCACAGGCTGGCTCGGCTGGCACCTCAGCTCAAAAAAAAAAAAAAAGAAAGAAAGAAAGAAAAGAAAAAGAAAGAAAAAAAGGAAAGGAAAATCGAGGTGCGGAAGGCACCAAACATTCTCAAAACCTCCATGATGAAAAGTTCTGAGAGAGAGTACTCGGGGATTGGGTAGCCTTCAAAATTTTTTTGAAGCTCTCTCTCTCAGTTTAGGTTGTAGAAAGGATTGGGAGAGTCTATGAAAAAGGTCTGGTAATGAGTATTACGGAGGGCGTGGATTGCATGGAGCACTGGGTGTTATATGCAAACAATGAATCACGGAACACTACATTAAAAACTAATAATGTATTGCATGGTGACTAACATAGCACCAAATTCTTTTTTAAACTAATAATAAAAGAATTAGTCTCCCCCCCAAAACAGGACTTTATGGAAAAAAATTTGGCAATCTGAAACTCTCTGGATAATTACTTTCAGTAAAATGGATGTGTGGGGGTGTACCTGAGGCACCTGGGACCATTTTTACTTCTTTTAGGTAGACCTTCACCAAAGCAAATATAAAAATGATAGCTACATTAGGCTACTTGATTAGATAATCCTTCCATAAAGTTTTAGGCAACATGATGACCAGAGAAGAATATTATAATAATCGTTATTGATAGCTAATCATAAAAAGTGAAATTATCATCCTCCGTGGTTCTTAGGTAGTTAAATGAAAGGCTCCCTTGTCCCACTCAACATCCTTTAAGAGTATAGAATGAAAGGATATAGTTATGATTTTGAAAAGACTTACATTCAAATTCCAAATAATAGCAAGCACCCAAGGCAATAGAGTAAATCTCATGAACTCTTACTGTATTACTATACAATGGTATAATTGAGGCTTACTTCCTAGCACTTTAGTAACTATATCACCTATAAAAAATACAATAAATAACAACACAATTTTTAATTGATGTAGAGTACGTTCACATTTTCAATTTTAGGATCCCTTTGAAATCCATCATTTCTGAGAGTCAGCATGAATTTGTGATTTACCACCGTAAGTACTCCAAAGAGAGAGCTTTCTTTTTAAGAAAAACAGTTTTAAAAAGGCTGGTAAGAGACTATCCAAGGGCTGTTGCGACAAATGATGTTGAAGGTAGGTGAATCACAGGCTCAGTGAACACATTACCTTATTAAAAATATCCTCCATGTCAGTATCTTTCTACTCTCTGCCAGACACCCTCCATCGGAGTCTAGCATGCCAAAGCAATGCCCATTGCTCTTATAAATCATCTTTGGGATCCAAGCCTCCTCAAGCACCTTTCTAAATTTTAGATGGGGTGTCTCCTAAAAATTCCCATCCAAAATCACCTACTTAGTCCCAGTCTTTCAGAGATTTGTTAAAGTGCCAGGATATACAAGGCATAAGCCTCCATACTATATACATTTCATGTATGAGATACTGCTCATTGCCCAGTTCTTAAAAGCACATTGGAGATCCTTTACTATAAATATGTTTCTTACCAAGGGTATCTCAGGGACTACTGAGAATCAAATGGAATTGGGGGGGGGGGCTTTTATCAGCCTCAAAATCTATCATTTTGGCCTTAAATATGTATGAGGACCACGTAGTTTCCAGAAATGATTTAGAGATGGAGGGGCAAGTAGTGACCTAGAAAACTAATACTACTTAAAGAGTATGGCTTCCATCCCACTCTATTCATTTACATGCAGAATTATAGAGGACGGAATAGTAAAGATTCCTAAAAAGAGTAGAGATTTCTATTAATCAGAAGTAGCCAGAAACCCAGATTAAGTTAATTTTTTAGTTGTTATTGTTGACTTATTTAAAAATAACCATGTGAAGATTGACTAAAATATTTCTTAAGACTGAATACAATATGGCCATTGTCCTTTTAGAGGAAGTTTCCAAAGGAAAGGTATTTCTCTGATAAAATGTTAAAGATCTGAATATTGTTTGGGAGGAGATGGAGTGGATATTCAACAGACATAAGGGAAGAGCTTCTAAACAACACTTATGGAAAATAGGTTAAGTCTGTGCCAACACCGTGCCTCTCAGTAACAAAGCAATTAATACTTAGAGAATTTAACAGGTTTCTAAATAATTCAAAAGCAAATGGTTAAACAAAATTTATACTTTGTGATAATAAAGAATCATTAAATAGATTAAGCTTTTCTTTCTTTTTTTTTTTTTTAGGCTGAAGACCTTTGTACAAGTTATCCTCTCAATTAATCCTGCATAATGGTCTCTGCATATAGGCAGAGAGGCAAACTAACAACAAAAAAGATTAAAGGCTTTGTTGTTTGGTTGCTTGCTTGTAGCATTAAACAGAGAACTTAACAGACCAAATTTTCATGCACTTGTATCACATGATACCTAGGCATTTCTGGAGGATGTCTTGGGCACAATGTTGCTTTTTATCTTAATGTGTTGTTTATCAAATTAAAGCTTATATTTGCCAATTTAGTTGATGTAGTAGTATTGAATAAGAGCTAAGGTGGAAAAGTTGCCATAAGACAAAAAGGGTTAAATACAAAAATCATCAGAATATAGTGTGAACACATTATCCAATATTAGACAAGAAAATGAATTATTTAATGTCATTCTCTATTAACCTAACAGTTAAAATAAGACCAAAATATACATAAAAATGAAATAAAATAATTAGGCAACACTTTAAATGGTTCATTATTATTAATTCATTTAGTATTCACTGTAACTGTCCTGGTCATAATGAATTCATTTGATATTAATGGGAATGTTCAGTGGCAATTTCATTATAATGCAGTTTTAATTCATGCGCCATCAACGTAAAGCAATACTAAAATTTGTATTTATTTTTGGAATACTCTACATGATCCCCACTTTTTGGAAACATTATGACAGTAATTATATTTTTTTAAATGACCGTGAATAGCTCGGATTTAAGACAAACTAGAATGTTTGCCTTGAGTGATACTAGTAATGTTAAAGTTGGTAGACATTTGTGTAATTAAAATATCTTTGACATTCATAAAATATAGGGGCTAATGGCTACCGAAAAATTTGTCATATGTCAATATTTGCTAATACCTATTTTATGCTGCTAAAACTTTTTGACACATTGCCATTAAATGGATTAGCAGATGTTTTTAACTTCCCATCCCTTGTTTTTGTGCAAAGTTGGACATAAATTATGTATGTTGACATTTGTTGAACATTAGTAGCAAATGTTCAACAAGTAGCAAAAAACTACTAATTTTAATTAGTAGTGATTATAACCCTTTCCAAATAATCTTTTATTCACAACTAAAAAGAATTGATCTTGTGATAAAAATTATATTCTTTTTAGTGAATGGCACTAGATTTTTATGGAGGATATTGACTAAGTCTACGTAGAATTCCTCTGTGAAACCACAACCATAATGTTTTAACAAAAACCTTAAAAATGGCAGCAGAAATGTACTCAGTATCAGGTTTACTTTTACTTTCTCTGAAGCAGTTGTAAACCAGTTTGCTAAACTGTATAAGAACTAATGATAAAAGACAAACAAAATGCACAGTCCAGTCAATAGGCCTACTGAAATAGCATTAACCCTTTAGGCAATTACCTGGCAATGAATAAAAAAGCAGCCTACCCCAAAATTCCTTACTTGAAATGTTTTTCTCTAATACATTGCTCATAGACTTGGTAGCTTAGAGGTACATGTGTAAATAATTTGTTCTTTTATTCCTTATTGTGGAAATAACTAACTGCAATAAAGTTCTCAAAACAGCAATAAAGAGTGTTTTCTGTCTCCCAGCCTCCACTGAAAATTAAAAATTGTTTAGAAGGAGCTTTTATAAAGTTAATTTGTATTGCTACTTTTCTTGGTATCTAAAGGATTTCAAAAAATCATGAAAATGTTAACTAATCACTAAAATGAATGAATAATATATTTTTTGAATGAATGATATTTTTAAAAGATAATTTCCTTCTTCTCTGAAATAATTTAAATACTAAGCAGAACATATGAAATAGCAGTTTTAGGTAACTAGATATCAGGTAACCAGGATAACTATCTCTGAAAAAAAGGAAAAACAAATGAATCCTGTGACTGCTCAGCTGCTTGTTTGGAGGGAGAGTTGCTAGGCCATAGCACTAGGAGGGGTCACCTATATGGTGTGCAGTCAACTGGAGTTGAGGACACAGTGTGAATGTGGAATCCAGAGAGACCAACGTAGATAGAGTTCACAGAGTAAAGTACTAGAGAGGAGACAACTACAGAGAAGGAGGGAGGGAAAGTTGGAGGAAGGAGGGAGCTAAAGAGACTGAAATAGAAAAACATCCAGAATTCTACAGAGGCCATTTGAGCATGTACGTGGATACTAATTGGCATATATATGTAAGCAAACTACTGTAGAATGGGTAAAGAACATCACAATAATTAGAGTAAACAATCTCCAGGACAAACAGAGGCCTTAGAACAGGATCTTTTTGTACCAGCCATGGTGAGAAAAGAAAAAAATAAAAAGTACTGACAAGCAACCAGGACAATGATCTCCAGTCGAAAGGAAATACACAATTGACAGAAATCATGTGGAGTACACAGAAGGTTATTGCCTCAGGAAAGGGACAAAATTAGCCCTAAAGTTTGTTTTCATATTAATGAACTTTTAAAAGCAAAAAGAGCCATTCTATTTCTGAGAAGGTTTTATTTACTTATTTGTTTATTTATTTTTAGAGAAAAAAAGCATGAGTGAAGAGAGGGAGGAGAGGGAGAGAACTTAGACTCCATGCTGACCACAGAGCCTGACTGGGGCTTAATCTCACAACCCTGAGATCATGACCTGAGCTGAAACCAAGAGTCAGATGCTTAACTGACTATGCCACCCAGGCACCACCTAAAACCAAATTTTAGGAGGATCAAACTATTTCCAAGAAACCTAACAGCAACCAAGAAAAAAATAAATTAGTTCATTGGTAGTTATGAAAATACAAGAGTATCTAGTATCCAGAAGATACAATTTACAATATCTAGCAGCTATTCAAAAGTTACCAGGCATGCAAAGAAGCAGGAAAATATCCATAATGAGGAGAAAAATTAATCAACAGAGACCCAGAAATAATAAAGAGAATAGTAGAAAAGCCACTGAAACATGTTTCATATATTTACAAAGTTATTAAAAAATTGAGGTTGTTATGCAGAGACATGAAAAATTAAAGAATTACAAAAGACATGAAAAATTTAAAAGAGTTAGAAATGCACGTTGCACTTTGTGAGTTGAAAAATACACTGAAAAAAAAAAGAAAAGAAAAATACACTGAGATTACTAGCAAATCAGATAGTAAAGTAAAAAAGATTAGAGAACTTGGAAAAAATAGCAATACAATTCTTCCAAAATTAAAATCCAGGAGAAAACAAGACTGAAAAACAAAAACAAAAATCAGAACATCATTCAGCTACTGGACAATTTAATTCTGTTGAATATGCATGTAATTGGAGTGTTCTGAGAAAATGAGAAGCAAACAAACAAAAAATTGAAGACCTTTTCAAATAAGAATAGTATATACCCACATATTCCAAATAAGAATAGTATAAACTCAAGTTCGGTGAACCAGAAAAAAACACAGGGATTAAAGAGCCGGGGCAGGGGGGAAGGTGGGGCAGTGGCGGGGAATATAACAGAGAACAGACTGGACAATTAAATAAGTATCAGGTTGGCAAATTTAGTCTCAGCTGTATCAATCACCACATTAAGTGTAAATTTCTTAACGACCCCAATTAAAAGGCAGAGATCATCCTGTTTGATTAAAAAAATGAAGAAATGCTGGGTCACCTGTATGGCTCAGTCAGTTTTGTCCGCCTTTGGCTCAGGTCATGATCTCAGGGTCCTGGGATCAAGCTCCTTGTCAGGCTCCCTGCTCAGCAGGACATGTGCTTCTCCTTCTCTCTCTGCCCCTCCTCCCTGTTCATGCACTCTCTCTCTTTCTCAGATCAATGAAATCTTTAAACAGAAAATGAAGAAATGTTGCATGTGAGAAACCCATTTTAATTATGAAGACTAAATAGAGTAAATGTAAAAAGGAACATAATGCTACTCCATTCTAACATTAATCCAAAGATGCTGAAGTGGCAACATAAACATTAGACAAAACCCATTTCAGAGAAAAAAATACTATCTTAACAATAGAGAGGTTTAGCTCCAGAATGCAAAATTGATTTAACTGTCAAAACCAATCAATGTAATGTATTTTATTAAAAAGCAAAAAAAAGAAGTATGATCTTATCAATATATGTAAAAAAAAAAATTCTGAATTTAAAATCCACCGCTGTGAGAAACTCTTTTCTGAAAAAATTAGGAATAGAGAGTATAATCCTTAGGCTGTTAAACCTTGAAACCTAAACTAATATCATTAACAGCTAATATACTTAACGGTAAAAGATTGAATGTTTTCCTTCTAAGATTATTAACAAGACAAAGATGCATGCTTGCACCACTTTTATTAAACATTCAGCCCTTTATAAATCTATCTCCCCATTAGCTATTAATGAAAATAATACAATTTAAGCACCAGTGTTGAAAAGCACAACTGCATTAACTGGTCAGGAAGTCTTTTTTGCAGAGTGAAAACTAATCTAAACCATTATTACTGTTATTTCTGTACAGAAAAAAATAGAGGAAAGAACCCTCAAAAACACCAAAAATTAAATATACTGAGGTATTTCCTCTTCATAAAGAGGCTTTACGTAATGGGGTGGGCAAAGATAGGAGAGCCAACACAGCTGCTGTTACAAGGTTCTCAGTGTTTTCTTGTAATCAATAGGATGCTAGTGGAAAAAAGTATCTTTCATTTTCTCCATTTTCACCACTTCACGTCCTGTTGTCACAGACTATGGTAAAAACACTCCTCTTGACTTACTATAGCCGGAAAGGGACAATTGATTCCATCTTCTCTCCACCGTCCAAACCTTCTTTTCTCAGAAAATGGCATCACTATCCAAGCAATTCATTGTGGCTATCCATCTAGTTAATGGCTCCAGGCAGAATGCTGGGAGTCACCTTTTGTTTTTCCCTTCCTCCACAACTGTTATTTTGTTTAACAGGGAATACTGTCAACTCTACCAATATTATTTATCCTGGATTCCATCCATTCTTATAATTTTCATTATAATTCTAGGCCAGGCTATTATCTCTTGCCTGGACTACCACAGCATCCTTCTCTCCCTCTTTCTAATATGTACTTGGTCTACAATAATGCTTTCTAGCAGTTAGCTCTAGTAATTTTCTAAATCATAAATCAGATACCATGCACCTGCTTAAAACCAACCTTTCCCAGTTCCATCAGTATACACTGTAAATCCTTACCATGGGTGGTAAGACTGTATATGATTCAGACACAATCCTGCCTCCTAGATTTCATCTTTCTTTTCTCTTTTCTTCATCCCAATCCACCATCCACACAGACTTCCTGCCTTATTAACATATATGGTCTTTCCCGTCTAATAACCTTTGCATCTCCTGTTCCTTTTGCTCTAAAAACTCTTCCCTACATTTTCACACAACTATCTCTGGGTCTGCCTATGATCTTTTTTTTTTATGAGGCCTTTCTTAAATACCCCCTGCTAAGGCAGAATTCCTACCCCAATTACCACTCTCCATTACATTACGATTTAGAGCTTGCCTCTCTTTTTAACACTGCTTAAAGTCAAGGTCTCAGTCTCTTTTGCACAATAGTGGATCCTCAACACCTATTACAGCACCTGGATATTGATAAACCTTTTGTAAAATATATTCACTAAGGAGGGCACATGATGTGATGAACACTGGCTGTTATACACAACGGATGATTTATTGAACACTACATCTGAAATTGGTGGTGTTCTATATGTTGGTAATTAAATTTAAATAAAACCCAAAAATAAATAAAAATTAGATGTATTCACTGAATAATGGAATAACTTAGTGACTCAGGAAAATGCAAGCAGTCTATGAGGTATATAAAGTGAAACTATGTTCTCAATAAACAATAAGCAGAGGGAAGGAAAAAGATTTTAAGTTTCCAGAATGTCTATTCTTAAATGAAAAGTACAGTTAAATTATAAAGTTACTGACTCATAAAGGGCTCACTCTGCACTGTTTGCTGTCTTCTCTTTTGATGGAATTTAAATCATGCTTTGTGAAGTCATGATTTCCGGTGAGAAGATGAACTGTATGCATGACTATCTGATTATTAGCCAGTACTGCATCCTCGATCAATTTTCAGGGAGATGTCTTAAAGAGAAAATAAACTATTTTAAATCTCCAACTGATGTTTCGTTGTCTTTTGACTCTATGGACAGGATTCTGTAATGGATAAACCTGTATGAGGTCGGATCAGTCCCTGGTTACCGATGTTTATGCGGGACCTGCACCTTAATAACCCCCAAGAAGAAGGGTCAGTGGGGAAAGTTCTCTAGAAAACTCCAGTAAAATGATTTGTGTCTACCATCCTCCTTTTTTTAAACATTATTTTAATGACTTCATACCTTATGCACTCAGATTGGTCTTTAAGTGAGGCAGTTACTTCAAAACATGAAAATTAAAAAGGCCAAAAACATCATTTATGTATGGTTTTGTGCTCGGTTAACATAAGTAACAAGGTACACTGGCATGAGAGTGAGGTAATCTCCTTGTCCCACCCCTCATAACACTTCAGCCACTAACAAACCAAGATCATAAATGGGTCAGAAAACAGCCAGAATTCCAATTAAGGATATCTACTAAATGTGATCTCACATATTTGTCTGCAATATGATGGTACTTTATTTACAGGTGATCTAAATAATTGCACTGTATCTCCTCTTAGGGGATTAGTATTTCAAAGGGATGGATGATTAGCCTAAAGCTTCATTTCCTATTGTACAAATGTTAGTAGGTATGAATGGGTGTGTGGAGTTCAAACCCCAAAATAAGCTGCTTTAAATTTACCATAGCACATGGTTTCTCAGCTTCAGTGTTACTGACTAAAATACCACCTCCACAGACAGGCAATCTCTGACCACTCAATTTAAAACAGGCCTTCCTCATTCACTCCTCTATCCCTTTACTCTGCTCTTTTTTCTCTATCATTATGTTTATCTTTGGAATTGCATTATTTGTCCCCACCACTAAACTACAGTCAGTTTTAGACAGTGACTTTGATTTATTCACAGCTATATCCCAATGCCGAGAATAGTATCCATACATAGTAGATCCTCAATATATATCTGTTGAACAAATAAATTTTATATAAGCTCAATTTAAGCCCCTACAGAACAAAAAAGACATTCCTATATGTGGTCATGGATTAATTGTCACAAAACAGAAGTACCCTTAAACATTCGATGGTTCTACTCTCTTAGGTACCACTGACAAGAGTGATTTGAGGTCCATTACCCTCAAACTAAAATTGATATTTCTGTTAGATGTCTTCTGGCATAGACTTTAAAGGGTTATTAAAGAATGAACAAATTCATTTACTTAGCAAATACTTTGTAATCAGTTCTTTTTGCAGAGCTCCACACCAAATTACATGTTTGACTGGAAACATTTATGTGTACTTCACAGGAGGTATCTTGTAATGATCAAGGTAGAGTTCCCATGTACAGATTTTCCAGACTAAAAACAGCATAGAGAGGTTCTATAGCATTAACTCCCATAGGTCCCTATCAAAAAGCAGTTTACGGAGAGATTTTAGGACATGTCTATTACTTTTCTCTTGGCTCACTTCCATACGAAAGTGGATTAATTTTTCATGTACACATGTATCCTAATCTGGGAATTGCCAGTCAATAAGGTTCTCCTATGCCATTACCACTTTTTTTTTTTTAAGATTTTATTTATTTATTTGACAGAGAGAGAGATCACAAGTAGGCAGAGAAGCAGGCAGAGAGAGAGGGGAAAGCAGGCTCCCTACTGAGCAGAGAGCCCGATGCTGGGCTCGATCCCAGGACCCTGAGATCATGACCTGAGCTGAAGGCTGAGGATTAACCCACTGAGCCACCCAGGAACCCTGCTGTTACCACTTTCTGATTAAACTTTACATCTATTTATATGAGAGAAATTCCTTGCCTCATCTTACTGTGGCGAATTGCCCATGATGGAAGAAATCCTGGGATACCTTCGAGCGGAAAGTATTAATTGCAAAACTGAATTATTTCAGAAATTCAGTATTACGTATTTTTGCTGCTCTGTTGGCTCCCAATTACTTACTTTCAACTACAGTGAAAGAGGACCTAGTAGAGTTCTTCACACACACAGATGATCTAATTTTTGGTAAATAATCACTATGGAAAATTATGTATATATATTTTTGTAGAAATTTTTACAATTCAGTCACAGTCCTAGAAAAAAAAATCTTACCAATTACACATACTTATTATGTAAACAAAGGTTCTCTATTTATATTTAGAAAAAATAAGAAAATTCTTACCAAATCCTGCTCAAGCAAGCAACAACCAAGGATAAATGTATGAAGTAAATGAGAAAATAATCCTTTCCATTTCTTAACATATGCATTTATATTACATTTTTTCTTTTTGTTTGTAATTATCAAAAATACTATTAATATAAATGTTCTAATTAACTACATAGTAGGAATAATTGTCATGACAATTCAATCTGGAAAAAGAAAATTAACCCCTGCAGACCTATGATAAGAGAAAATTTTAAAAGAATAATATGTGCATTTATATATTTTTTCACATAAAGTATGTTAAAGTGATAATAAAAATTTCAAGTATAAAAATATATATATACACATATATATATACATATACATTTATATATAGTAGAATAACATTTTGTGGCAAGAGTGAAATGAAAATACCAGTTACAGAAGAAATAAGGAGGGGCGCCTGGGTGGCTCAGTGGGTTAAAAGCCTCTGCCTTCGGCTCAGGCCATGATCTCAGGGTCCTGGGATCGAGCACCGCATTGGGCTCTCTGCTCAGTAGGGAGCCTCCTTCCCCTTCTCTCTCTGCCTGCCTCTCTGCCTACTTGTGATCTCTCTCTCTGTCAAATAAATAAATAAAATCTTTAAAAAAAAAAACAAGAAATAATCTAATATTTCTGACTATTAATCATTTTTTTCTTCTATTTTTAAATAGATGATGCAAGCATCAAATTGCTGTAATATTTATATTCAAGGGGGATGTTTAAAGGATGGATACAGCAACTTTTATGTGACAACCTAAAATTTTCCAAATTAAGGTGTTATTTTGAAATTAGATGATATGAGCAAATAATTTCAAGAATATGGCGTAAAATTATATTGTGAGGCTATGATTCTGATCTATGTTTGTAAACATTTAAAGATACTTCCCACAACACTCAGTATTACATTTACTCTAGAAATACTGTTGACATGTTTCACCTCATTACAGAGGATACAATTGTTAGATTTGTTTTCCAGTGTAATTGTCAAAAATACTTGGACATATTCTGAAACACAAAATGTATACATTTCAAAGCTATTTCCCTTTTTCTGGAAGTGAGATAAAATCGATAAAATATTTAGATAGATATAATGTAAGATGAAAGTACAAATATTTTAGAATGTTTCCAAATCTCCATTCCAGGATGATGGTAGCAAGATGACAGGGTAGGAAGGCTCATACTCTCCTTTCTCCCTTGGAAACACTGATTCCACAGCAATACATGGAATATTTTTGTTTGTTTGTTTGTTTGACAGATCTAGACACTAGAGTCCTGCATCCAGTAGTTTCAGAACTACTGAAACTAGCAGAAAAATTCGTTGCATTTTCCTACCTTAATTCCTCCCCAGCACAGTACCAAAGTCACGAGGAAAGTCCTAGCCACCGGTTTCCCCCAGGGAAAAGACAAAAGAAGACTGTACCATACATACTTTTTTTTTTTCAAAATTTCAGGCATGTAAGCTGCTTATGAGACTGCCTTCTGTATCACCTATCTGAGAACACTGAAGGGAGCCAACTAAATCTAGATGACTGGGGGCCCCTGAGAACAAAGGAGCTGGGTAGCTTTGAGCTGCTCTATAGGACACATGGTACACCAGATAAAGGTGAGTGTTCAGTAGCCTCTCATTCAGGGGAAAAAGAGAAGAGTAGAGGGTATATATGCCCAATGTTCCAGCTTCTTGGGTAACTGCTCATGTCACTGGTTTTTGAGTCTCGGAGCACGGACAGAAGCGAGCTTATTCTAAATACCTGGGGACCACTGAAAACAAAACTAAGTTGAGCATCTCCCTGACGTTTCAGAGAACCTGAAGTATTCTTCTCCTTCATGAGAAAAAGGGAAGCGTAGATCATGTGTAAAATATTCTGTTATTTCAGGGGCTTCCTGTGGGAAAGCTTTTTGTCTATCCTGTCTCTGACCATGGATGAGACGTGGCATACCTTAGAGACCTAAGAGCTGCTGAGAAAAATAAAGAGCAGGGTAACACGCTGCTGCTTTCGACGACCCTCCAGTATAGCAAGCAGATACCAGAATAAAGAGATTATGAGAAGAAAGAAAGAATGAACTAGAAAATCCCTCCAATTAGAAATCTGCACGTAAGTCCAGAGGAGAGATTACATAAAAAAGTTTAAAACCCCCAGAATGCCTAGCTGGGCTAAGAGGTGAAGGTCTCTCCCTGTATAAGATTATTCTATAAACAGGAAGAGGTAATGTTTCTTTTCAAATGAGTGGAGAATAAAAAGTTGCAAGGAACATTAAAAATTGGAGAAATGGCCTAATAAAAGGAACAAAATGATTCTTCAAAAACTAATCTTAAAGAAAAAGAGGTATGAATATGAAGTAACTGTCATAAAGAGGCTCAATGAATTCAGGAAAATGACACGTAAGAAAAATTAGAATTTCAACAAAAAGAGAGAAAATATTTTTTAAAAACACCAAACAGAAATTTTCGAACTGAAAAATACAATCACCAAATTGAAACATTGAGAGTTTTAACAGCAAACTTGGTCAAGTAGAAGAAATAATTGGTGGACTCAAACTGAATTCATTTGAAATTATTCAGTCAAAAGAGTAAAAAGAAAACAATGAAAAAATGAAGAAAGCCTTAATAAGTGACCTTATTGGATAGACTGATATACCCATTATGGTCCAAGAAAAAGAGTGGCTGATAACTTTCCAAATCTAGGGAAGGAGATAGACATCCAGATTAAAGAAGCCCTGTGGAACCATAAGAACAATACAAAACATTCCATATGGAAACATATTATAATCAAATTCTCTAAACTCAAAGACAAAAAGAATTTTCAAAGCAATAAGAGAAAAATGACTTTTCAAATACAAGAGCAGCCTCATAAGACTATAAGTGGATGGCAGAAATATTGCATGCCAGAAGGGAATGGGATGACATGTTCTAACTGCTGAAAGAAAAATACTGCTTACCCAGAATACTGTATCTGGCAAAACTGTGCTGCAAAAATAAAGAACAGATTAAGACTTTCCAGGGGGTGGGGGAGTGGGGCTTTCCTGAGCAAACAAAATCTTAGGGAGTTCATTTTGAGGCAAGCTTAGACTTGCCTTACATATAATGTTACAGAGAGTCCTTCAAGTTGAAACAAAAAAATACTAAACAACAGCACAAAAAGCATACGAAAATATAAAGCTGACTGGTAAAGGTAAATTTAGAGACAAATACAGAATACTGTATTTCTGTGTAATGATAGTATATAAATTATTTTTAATTATGGTAGAGAACTCAAAAGATATCAATAACTATACATAGGTTGGGTCACCTGAGTGGCTCAGATGGTTAAACATCTGTCTTTGGCTCAGGTCTTGATCTCAAGGTCCTGGGACGGAGCCCCACATGGGGCTATAGGCTGGCTCAGCAGGGAGTCTGCTTCTCCTCTCTCCCTCTGTCTCTCTCTCTGCTTGTGTGCTCTCTCTCTCTTTCTCTCTCTCTAATGAATACATAAAATCTTAAAAAAAAAAAAAGGAAAACTATACATAAGTTTGTGATACCATAAAAATTGTGTGTGGGTGGTAAGAAGTAAAGTATAGAGTTAATGTAATAAACTTGATTTTTATCACTTTAAGATAAACTACTATCCTAAAAGATGTTTTATGTGAGCCCCCATGGTAACCATAAAGAAAATACCTATTAAAAAATATGTCTCATCCAAAACAAAGACAACAAAAGAGAAAGAGAAGGACAAGAAAGCTCCAAGACAGAAAGAAAACAATAAACAAAACAGCAGGAGTCCTTCACTGCCAATAATTAATTTAAAAGTAAATGGATTAAACTCCTCAGTCAAGGGACACCTGGGTGGCTCAGTTGGGTAAGGATAAGGGTAAGCATCTGCCTCTGTCTCAGGTCATGATCCCAGGGTGCTGGGATCAAGTCCTATGTCAAGCTCCTTGCTCAGCAGGGAGCCTGCTTCTCCCTCTGCCTGCCACCCCCCTGCTTGTCCTCTCTCTTTCTGATAAATAAACAAAATCTTAAAAAAAATTCCTCAATCAAAATACATAGTGTGCTAAGTGGATTAAAAAACCAGCCAAATATGTGCTATCTCTAAGAGACTTGCATTAGATTTAGGATATACCCAGGCTGAAAATGAAAGAATAAAGAAAGCTATTTCATGCAAATGGTAGCCAAAAAAGTACAGAGTACTTTTACCTGCATCATACAAAAGAGATTTTAAG
The DNA here is from genome assembly GCA_028646535.1 of Procyon lotor. Lineage (NCBI taxonomy): Eukaryota > Metazoa > Chordata > Mammalia > Carnivora > Procyonidae > Procyon > Procyon lotor. Next base: position 71,230,203 of record CM053607.1, read on the forward strand.
CCAAAAACCATCACAAGAGACAAAAAAGGACATTATGTAACATTAAAAGGGTCATTTCATTAGGACAATGTAACAATTATAAATTTAAATGCATGCAACATCAGAACACCTAAGTATATAAAGCAAACACTGATGAACTACAGAGAGAAGTAAATAACTCAATGATAGCAGGGTATTTCAATGATCTGCTTTCAAAAATGAATAAAACATACTCACAGAAGAGCAATAAGAAGCAACTATATGAACAATATTACAGAGCAAATGGATCTAACGGATATAGAGCATTTTACTCAACATCAGTAGAATGAATCTTCTTGTCTACACATGGAACATTCTCAAGAATGGATCACAAAACAAGTCTTAACATATTTAAGAAGACTAAAATCATGTCAAATATTTTTTTGACCAAGATAGAATAAAACTAGAAATCAATAGATGGAAAATGGTAAAATTTGTGAATTTGTGGAAACTAAACAATCCATACATGAACAACCAATAAGTCAAAGACTAAACCAAAAGAGAAATTAGTAAATATCTAGAGACAAAAAAAAAAAAAAAGAGAGAGAGAGAGAGAGAGAGGGACAGCATAATATACCAAAATATATGTGATAAAACAAAAGCAGCACTAAACGGGAAGTTCATAGATATAAAAACCTACATTTAAAAAGAAACCATATAAAATAAACAACCTAACTCTACACATCAAGAATGCTAGAAAAAGAAGAAAACTAATCCCAAAGTTATCAGAAAGAAGGAAGTGATAAACATTAGAGCAGAAATAAACAAAATAAAGAAAATCAATAGGGAAAATTAATATAACTGAGTTGTTTTTAAATTTGTTTTAAAGATCAACAAAACTAACAAATCTTTAGTCAGATTCAAGGGGAAAAAAAGAAGACTCAAAATTAAGAATGAAAGAGGAAACATTATGTCACCACAAAAACAAAAATAATCATAAGAGACTACGATGAACAATTACATGCCAAAAAAAGTAACACAGAAAAAATTGATAAATTCATAAAAATATAACATCTGTAAAGACGGAATCATAAGAAATAGAATATTTGAACTGACCACTGAAGAGTAAAAAGATTGAAACAGTAATGAACAGCTTTCCAATAAAGTCCTAAATCAGATGCCTTCACTAGTAAATTCTACCTAACATTTAAACCAGAATACAACTCAAGCTTTTCCAAAAATTGTAGCAAAAGGAGCAAACCTAACTCATCTTATGAGGCCAGCATTATGGTGATACCAACACCAGATAAAGAAAGAAAAACACAAGTCTAGTATCTCTGATGAACAGAAACATAAAAACCCTCTATAAAATATTAGCAAACCAAATTCAATAGCAATTTAAAAGAATTGCACGTGATCAAGTGGGATTTATCTTTCTGGAATGTAATGGTGGTTCAACAGATGAAAATCAATCTATGTGACACACCACACTAAGAAAGAATAAAAATTAATCATCATCTCAACAGACGAAATAAAAGACCTCAACAAGTATCAACAATATTGCATGTTCTCAAAATAACTAGTAACAGAAGTACTTTAACATAATAAAGGCCATATAAAAGTAACTCACAGTGAATAATCAGTGGTAAAAAGGTCAGAAATAAGGCAAGGATACCCAATCCTGCAACTTATATTTAACATGGTAATGGAAGTTCTACTTAGGGCCATTAAACAAAAAAAAAAAAAAAAAAAGGAAAAAGAAGCATCCAAATCAGAAAGGAAAAATTTAATTTATGTCTATTTGTTGATGGCATGATCTTATATACAGAAAACCTTAAAGCTCCCCCCACACACACCCATAAACTGCTAGAATTAATAAATTCAGTAAGGTTGCAGGACATGAAATCTACATCCAAAAATCAGTTCCGTTTCGATACACTAACAAACTGTGAGAAGGAAATTAAGAAAATAACCCCATTTACAATAGCATTGTAAGAAATAAAACATTGAGTAATAAAACCAACCAAGAAGATGAAAGACTTGTACAATAAACACTATATAACACTACTAAAAGAAATAAGAGAAGGCATAAATGAATGGAAAGACATCCCACATTCATGGATTGGAGAAAGCATTGTTAAAATGTCCATCCTACCCAGTTACATACATATTCAATACAATACCTATCAAAATTCCAATGGCATTTTTACAGAAACAGAAAAAAGATTTCAAGTTCCTATGGAGCCGAAAGACCCTGAATAGCCAAAATAATCTTAAAAAAAAAAAATAACAAAGCTGGAGGCTTCCACTTCTTAATTTTAAAGCATATTACAACACAGTATGGTACTAAATAAAGATATACATACTGATGGAACAGAAGAGACAGCCCAGAAATAGTCACTTAATCTTTGACAACAGTGCCAAGAGAATACACAATAGGAATAGTCTCTTCCACAAATGGTGCTGGGAAAAGTGGCTATCTACATGCCAAAAAATGAAATTGTATCCTAATCTTACCTCATACACAAAAATCAACTCAAAAGAGATTAAACACTTAAACATAAGACTGAAAATTATAAAGCTTCTAGGAAAAAAAAAATAGGAGAAAGCAATGACATTGACATTACTCCTAGCAATGATTTCTTGGATAGGACACCACAAGCACTACCCCTGCCCTGGGTTACAAAAGCAAAAATATGTAAGTAGAACTCTAACTTAAAAGCTTCTGCATGGTAAAATAAGTAATAAACAGAATGAAAAGCAACCTATGGAACCATATATTTGATAGGGAGCTAATATTGAAAATATATAAGGAACTCATGTAACTCAATAGCATAAAAACAAATAACCTGATTTTTAAAATAAGTAATTGATTGGAACACACATTGCTCCAAAAAAGACATACGAATGGCAAATAGGTATACCAAAAAAGGTGCCGTACATCACTAACCATGAGGGAAATGCAAATTAAAACCATAATGAGATATCACCTCACACTTGTGAGGGTAACTATATTAATAAACAAAAACAAAACAAAACAAAAAGAAAACAACAAATGTTAGCAAGAGTGCGGAGAAACTGTACTGCTAGTGGAAATGTAAAATGTTGCAGCTGCTATGGAAAACATTGTGGAAGTTCTTCGAAAAATTCAAAATGAAACTATCATCTTATCCAGCAATCTCCCTTCGTGTAATCCAAAATACTTGAACTCAGAATCTTGAAGAAATACTTACACTCTCATGTTCATTCAAGATTTATTCACAATAACCAAAAGGTGGAAACACTAGATGCCAACTAATTTTTGAATGAATAAAGAAAATATGGTATATACCTAAAATAGAATATTACTCTGGTATATAAACAATAAATTCTATACTATGCTATATGAATGAACCTTGAGGACACTGCAAAGTTAAATGAGCCAAAGAAGGACAAATACTGCATGATTCCATTTATATGAGTAATTGAAAGTACTCGACCTTAACAAAGCAGCAAGTAGAATGGCAATCTCCTGGTGGGGTTGATAATAGTGGGAGGTGCTCAAGTGCTATAAAGTTTCAGTAATGCAAGATGAAAAAGTTCTTGATCTGCTCTTGAACACCTTGTTTATAGTTAATACTGTATTGTACACTTAGAAATTTAAGAAAGTAGATCTGTTAAATGTTTTTTCTTTTAGCAGAATTATAAGAAGAAAACATCTCCCCATTCCGTCTAAGCATCCTGAGGAACAGTAGATGCAATTTAAAAGGGAAAGATCCCATTGCAGAAAAATGCTTTACACACTTTCTTCATAACTCTTTCTGTATGAAGAAGGTCAAAGTAACAAAGAAAATGAGGTAGAATGAATATCCAGGATTTTCTGGGCTGTCTGCTAACTCTTGAGGACACTAAAATGACTGTATACATTGGAAGCTCAGTAATAAAGACTTTCTGTTATCATCCAAAGTTGATGCACCCTTTTGCACTCATGCTCCTCCAACAATGGCTATTTTCAAATCAAGGTGCCAACTTTTGGTTTTAAGATGTATGCATATGATCCCTTTGCCTGGAAAGCCTTTATCTCCCTTTCCTGGCTTCTGCGCCTTCAAATGTCTGGTCTCAGGTTTAGTGGAATAGATAAAAAAAAAAAAAAAGACTGTCTAGACTATTCACTCTGCACTGTCTTCCATTTTACTGTCTTTTATTTCATTTTATTGTTTTCTTTATCACAATTTGTAGTTACTTCTGTGCTTATTAATGTATCGATTTCTGTTATCTCAACTAGGCTGTAAATTTCATGAAGATCAGAAACTGGTTCTTCCTTATTGTTGTTGTCCTTTTCATCATCTCTCAATTTCCAGCACGTGAGATAAAGCAGTGCTTATCAAACTTCAATGTGTAAGAATTTCCTAGGGTTCTTTTTTCTTTCAGCTTTATTACAGTATAATTGATTAATACAATTATAAGATGTTTAAAGTATAAATTGTGATGATTCATTTTACATTGTGGAAGGATTCACCCAATCTAGTTAATGAAAACATACATCATCTACGTTCCTTCCTTTCATCTTTCTTTCTTGTGAGAACTGAGTTCTATTCTCTTAACAAATTTCAATCATACAATCCAGGGTAGCCAACTATAGTTACCATATTATACATTAGACCTTCAGACCTTATTCATTCCATAGCTGCAAGAACCTGGGTTTCTTGTTATAATGCATATTCTTTTTCAGGAAGTTTGGGGTGAGCTCTCAAATTATGGATTACTCAGAAGCTTAAGCAGATGCTTACTGATATACTTATGCAAGGACCACAAACTGAGCAGCAAGAATCTAGTGCGTGGAAGTGATTAAATAAATACATATTGACTAGATTCATGAGTAAATAAATTTTAAAAAATACAACAAAAATTATAACATCAAGAACATAATCAAGAAGTTGATGGTTTGAACTATGATGACATTTACTAATTGCTCATTAATAACAATATCATGGCCATTAATTTTTGCAGTTAATAGCATGGGTATTATGCAGCTCCCAGGCAGCAATATTGCTTGAGTGAACAAATGATTCAGCAGAAGTTATTTTTATAGTACCTTGAATAGAAGAACAATTTAGAGTACTATATGCTGTTTGTGTTATTCTCTTAAATGAAAGCATACCAAAAAAAATGAGAGCATACCATTACCTGATCCAAATTTTGGCAACAACTGAAATCTAATTTAAAAATTTTAAGGAGTTAACCCCTTACTTAGCTTCACAATAAGATGGTTTGTCAAAATGAAGATTGCCTATTTTAACTTAAAAGTAGCTTGGATGAATAAATGATTGAGTGCCCATTATGCACCAGAAAATGTTAGTAGCTAAGAATTTATGGATGAATAGAGCACGGTTTGTAACTTTTATAAGATTTCACAGTCAAAAGAGGAAAGGCATAAAATAATGCGATTACAACCTTTTATAGCAGTATGAATAAGGAACCCTGGGAACTAGATGGAGAGAAGCATTTACTTAGGACTAGAGAGGTCAAGAACTTGGTGAGAGTAATTAGTTTAACTTGAGTTTTTAAGAATGACAATTAAGAATGACTCTGAATCCTTAAAAATGACTAGACATGGTTATGCAAATACTATGACACTGAAGGAAAAAAAAAATGTACTGAAACACAAAATAAGGCCACAAAGATTAGGATGCATTATAGAAGTAAAGAGCTTGGGTCCTGCAAGAACAGGGTTATTAAAAAGACTGTTAAGGTTCAGATCTCAGACACTTCTTTGGTTCACATGAATGGTTTTGGAACCTTACCTTGCAAGTGAGCAGTTTTCAACATGTGTTTCCTTGCAGCACATAGGACAGATGATATTTACATACACAACTCAATGACATGGGCAGAGCCAAGGTTAATGCACGTCCTTGCACTCCATCTACGTTGATGCTTTATCATGTAAGAAATCATACCCAAAAAAATGAAAATGTGGAACTGTCATAGTTTTTATTCTCCCTAAATTGATATGGTGTAAATCATTCTCAAAATGATACACCTCTACAAGAAAAATCTCAAATAAGCAACATAGCGTTACACCCAAAGGAGCTAGACTAAGAAAAAACAAAACCCCAAAGGAGCAGAAAGAAAGAAATAATAAAGATTAGAGCAGAAATAAGTGATATAAAAACAAAACAATAATAGAACAAAGCTATAAAACCAGGAGATGGTTCTTCGAAAAGAGCAACAAAATTGATAAACCCCTAACCAGATTCATTTAAAAAAAAAAAAAGAAGAAAGAAAAAAAAAAAAGAGAGCATGAGCGAGGAGAGATGGAGAGACAATTATATCCAACAGATTGGACAAATTAGAAGAAATGGATACCTTCCTAGAAAAATATAACTGCCCAAAACTGAAGCATGAAGAAATAAAAAATTTGGACAGATTACCAGCACTGAAATTGAATCAATAATCAGAAACCTCCCAACAAATGAAAGTCCAGGACCAGAAGCTACACAGACAAACTCTACCAAATACTTAAAAAAGTTAATATCCCTTTGGCTCAAATTATTCCAAAAAAGAAGAGGAAGGAAAACTTCCAAATTCATTCTATGACGCCAGCTTTACCCTAATATTAAAACCGATTAAAAACACCAAAAGAAAACTACAAGCCAGTACCTCTGATGAGGATAGACACAAAAAACCTCACAAATGTACTACTAAACTGAATCTAATAATACATTAAAAAAAAATCATTCAGCACAATCTAGTGGGATTTATTTCTGGGATGCACACATGGTTCAATATTCACAAAGAAATCCACATGATACATAACATCCATAAACCATATGATCATTCAACAGATGCAGAAAACACATTTGACAAAGTACAACATCCATTCATTACAAAAACCTTCAGCAGAGTTAGTTTAGCGGGAACATACCCCAACATAATAAAGGCCATATATGAAAACCATACAGCAAACGTCACACCAAATGGAGGAAAACTGAGAGCTTCCCCCTAACTCCAAGAACACGATGAAGAGGTCCATTCTTATTCAACACAATAGTGGAAGTCCTAGCCACAATAATCAGACAACAAAAGGAAATAAAAGGCATCCGTACTGGCAAAGAAGTAAAACTTTCACTATTTGCAGATGACATGATACTATATAGAAAAAACCCTAAAGACTCCACCAAAAAAACTGTTAGAACTGATAAATGAATTCAGTAAAGGCACAGGATAAAAAAAAAATCAATAACACACAAATCAGTTGCATTTCTATACACTACTAATGATGCAGCAGAAAGAGAAATTAGGAAAACAATCTCATGTAAAATTGCACCCTAAAATAATAAAATACTTAGGAATAAACCACAAAGGTGAAAAACCTGAACTCTGAAAACTATAAAACACTGAGGAAAGAAGTTGAAGACAACAGTAAGAAGTCAACACTTATCCTCATGAATTGAAACAACAAATTCTATTCAAATGTGTCTATTATCCAAAGCAGCTTACACATTTAATTCAATCCTTCTCAAAATATCAAAAGCATTTTTCACAGAACTAAAAAACCAATCCTAAAATTTCTATGGAATCACAAAGACCCTGAATAGCCAAAACAATCTTGAAGAAAAAAAAAAAAAACTGGAGGTATCACAATTCCAGACATGAAATTCTATTACAAAACTATAGTGATCAAAATAATATGGTACCAGTACAAAAATAGACACATAGATTAAGAGAACAGAACAGAGCACCCAAAAATAAACCTATATTTATTTGGTCCATTAATCTTCGGAAAAAGGGGCAAGAATATGCAATTGAGAAAAAGTCTTTTCAACAAATCATATTAGGAAAACTAGACAGCAACGTGCAAAAGAATGAAACCAGACCATTTTCTTTCACCATACACAAAAATAAACTCAAAATTGATTAAGGACCTATATGTGAGATGTGAAGCCATAAAAATCCTGGAAGAGAACAAAGGCAGTAATTTCTCTGACATTATCTTTAGCAACATTTTTTCCTAGGTAAGTATCCTGAGTCAGGGAAACAAAAAAACAAACAAACAACAAAAAACCAACTACTGGGACTACATCAAAATAAAAAGCTTCTGCACAGCGAAAGCAACAATTAAAATAATTTAAAAGTCAACATACTGAATGGGAGAAAGTATTTTCTAGTGATATATCCAATAAAGCATTAGTATCCAAAATATATAAAGAACTGATACAACTCAATGCCTACTTAAAAAGTAGGAAGAAAACATGAAAAGACATTTCTCCAAAGAAGACTTCTAGATGGTCAATAGATCATGAAAAGAGGTTCAACATCACTCATTATCAGGGAAACGCAAATCAAAACTACAATGACATATCACCTCACACTCGTCCAAAAGGCTAAAATAAAAAAGCACAAGAAGTAAGAAGTGTTAGTAAAGATGTGGAGAGAAAGGAACCCTCTTTCACTGTTGGTAGGAAAGCAAACTGCTGCTGCCACTGTGGTAAAAAGTATGGAGTTTACCCAAAAATTTAAAAATAGACTTACCCTAGGATCCAGTAATCACACTACTAGATATTTGCCCCCTAAATACAAGAACACTAATTTAAAGGGATACATGCACTCTTTGTTTTAGCAGCATTATTTACAATACACAAATTACTTCAGCAGCCCAAGTATCCTTCAATAGATGAATGGATAAAGAAGTGGTGTGTTTTTACACACACACACACACACACACACACACACTGGACTATTATTCAGTCATGAAAAGAATGAAATCCTGCCATTTGCAACAACATGAATAAAGCTAGAGAATATAATGATAAGGGAAATAAATCAGAGAAAGACAAATACTATATGACTTCACTCATATGTGGAAATTGAGGGAAAAAATCAGCAAAGGAGAAAGACAAACCAAGAAACAGTCTCTTAACTATAGAGAATAAACTAATGGTTACCAGAGAGGAGGTAGGTTGGGTTGGGGGGCTGGAAATCACTGAAATAGGTGATGGGGATTAAAGAGTACATATATCATGATGAGCACTGAGTAATATATACAACTGTTGAATCGTTGTATTGTATACCTGCAACTAATGTAATTCTATATGTTAACCATACTGGAATTAAAGTATTTTTTTTTTAAATGGTAACATATATTACTGTGCCTTTAACAGTACAGCTTTCTAAACTGTTGCTACACTGAAAACAAGGGCACTATATATTTTAGGTAGAGTGTACATGGTCATTATTTAAAGGAAAGGACACTTTGCTGACAGTGAGAAAAAAATGAATTGGTGAGTATAAGAAGTGAATACCATCCCACAGTGATTCTCAATATACATGAGACACATCTACAGGGTTGTAGATTGACATGAAGGACTCCAGGAATTCGGCAACTCAAATCCCTATTTCCAATCACCTTTTCCTATCTTCATAATAGTAGATAAGAAAATAACACCCATTTAACTTGTCTTTCCTGAAACAGGGGGTATGCATGTGACAGTTCGGGTCAACAAGCATAAATATCAGTCTGCCTAAGACTTCGGGGAGGGATTTCTTTATTCAAGGTACGTACTGTTAATGCTTCCCCCACCCCATTCTACCTGTCTTAAATAATGAGATATTTCCTAAAGTGCCATAACCACTGTGTGTCCATAGTTTCAAAGAAAACTGCTAAGAGCTGATAGCCGTGGGTTTTCTAGAGCAGCCCTCCTCCAGGATTCTTATGTTAAAAACAAAATGAAAACTCCTATTTATTTAAGTTATTGCATGTTTAGCTCGTTGTTCCTTGCATGTAATGGGAGATGTTTCTGAATATAAAAGTGAGACATTAAGTAATATGAAACTCCCATGTGTGGGTAACCTGATACATTCCTTCCCATCCCAGCGAGGCATCCCTTATTGTAAATCATTGCTTTAGTAACCCACTGTTATTGATGGGAGCGTGTTATATCTCTCAGTAGTGATGGGATGGGGGAAGGGAGGCTCAGCATTAATTTTTTGCAAGGTTATTAGAATAGTTCAGGTAAGATAGAAAAGGACAACTCTACAGCATTAGCTGTGAGGATATAAAGAAGCCATAAATATTAGGAGTACCAAAATAAATACATTTTTGTTTGGGAATTATGGAATTAAGGTATTTGTGGAATATCAAAGATGATGTTCAGTCATCTCTGGGAAATAGAAATCTGATGCTCATGAAAGATAATAGATATTCGATGCTGATATAAAAATTGTTATTATTTAGGTAAGGAGAGTTTAGCTTACAGTTCATGGTCCAAATAACTTCCAAATAATTCCACAATTTGTTTTTAACATATTTTAAAGAAATTAAATAGGTTGACACTTACAGATATTCATCTACTAATACTGAGTTTAGAACTGGGTATAAACATGGAAACATCCAGTTTACTTGCCATATATACATTTATAATAAAATAGGAGTTAGCTCACTAGTCTGTTTGGGTAAAAGAGGTATTGTTTGTTCACACTAGCACTGTGTTTGATCTATGAAAGGTATAAACTAGTTTCACACATCTATTCATACATCTGTTTAACAACAAACTTTTAGGCGCACCTAGGTGGCTCAGTGGGTTAAAGCCTCTGCCTTCAGCTCAGGTCATGATCTCGATTCTAGGATCCAGCCCCACATCAAGCTCTCTGCTCAGTGGGGAGCCTGCTTCCCCCTCTCTCTCTGCCTGACTCTCTGCCTTCTTGTGATCTCTCTCTCCATCAAATAAACAAATAATCTTTAAAAATAAGCTTATAGTCAAATAGTAAATATAAATACTAAATAATCAACTCATGTAAAATTACAACTGTGTTAATCATGAAGGAGGCAATTTAAGAATATAATGCTATAAGATAAGTCTGTATTAAGTAATTTGACCTTTGAAGGAGATGAGGTAGTGCGTCATTGAAAAATTCTAAAAAATGGCCCAAGATCTGAAAGTTACATAAGAGTTACAGAGCTGGGATGGTGTGCGTAAGAGTTACAGAGTTGGGATGGTGTGTGTAGAGTTTCAGGCATAGGAAACAAACCAAATACAAACAAACAAGTAAATGCCTTGTAGGAAACACCTTGAAGGAAAAGGGAAATAAGAAAAATACAGAAAGCCACTAGGATTGCCGTGCAGTTAAGGCTGGAAAAGTTAGTAGTGACCAAGATGACTGGTTAGGATTTGGGGGGCCTGTGAGAAAAATTGTGCTTCTCCCACAGCTCTGGGAAAACCACTAAAGGTTTATACATAGGATATGATGGATAAGCTAATCAAAATTGAATTCCCTTGTGTTCCTGCCCTTCATTTTTCTTAATTTGTGAAAAACGGTTCTATCAAAAATACTATTAAGAGCTGCTACTATTTATAAACTGTGTATATATTATATTAAAAGGATATAAGTAGGAATAAAAATTGTTTATTTTAATGATATTAATAAATCACAGAAATCAAGCATCTCAATTGCCAGCAATATTAAAGGGTTAACATAAAATTAAAACGAGAAATAACAAAAGATATCAGCATCCAAATTCAAATGAGGAATAAAGTCAAGATTATCATACCAGCACATCAGAAGATATGTATGTGTAAAGGCAGAGTGAATTAATTGAGGAAATAATGTATATCTACTTCTATGGTCTGAGCCTAAACAGCACGAGCATTGCTTCTTTGCACCTATGGTTTGGTGAGCTAAAATTGAAAAGATGATAAATATCATTAAATTTCAACAAACTGACTTGAAAATGTTGTATCACAGTATCTCAGTGAGCTCTCCTCTAAGAAGGAAATACTACAAATGCGTGACTTATAAACAAGTTCAAGTTCAATGGAAGATAAGATTTTGGAAATAAAGAAAAGGAAAAGAAATGAAGTCATAGTTATAGCAGATATATCATGAACATGAATCATTACTTAAATAGCACTGTCTTTATTTGTGAAACATTACTTAAGAATGAATGTGCATTACTAAGTATCTCTTTCATCAGTAGATCCTAATTTTAAGAGGTAATAAATCATGTCCTTATCAAAACCACACATGGAATCTGGGTGAGAAAATGTATGAAATATCTGATTGGTTGTCCAAATAGTGGCAATGTTTGGCCGTATTCTCTTTCATGAAAATGCTGAGAAATGATCCTAAAAATAATGATAGCTTATAGGTAGAGTCTGATTTTAAGATACATTTAAATCAAGATATATCCCACAGTTCTTAAGGTTAAGCCTATCTACTCAAATACTGCAAATTGTATCAAATTGCTTACTGACTACCAAAAGACTATATATGTCTCTCTACATGCATAGAAAAAAAAACAAGAATTCAATTTATTTACCATTTTCTATGTGACATCTCCTATAATACAACCACACTTTAAAGTATTATTTTACTTTACAGAAGGAAATGAGACTCAGAAAAGTGAAATACTTGCCCAAATTCATAGAACTGGTAAGCAGCTGACACAGCTGAATTTATGTAAAGCTTATTTTCTAAATTGGTTTTGAACTATTGCTTTAAAAGAGCCACAATTTGAAAATGACCTGAATTATAAGGAGCAAAATTCTAAATACTACCTACTACTGTAAATCAAAAAATGATATTCGGAATATATACACTTTTTAAATTTTTTTTTAAAGATTTTATTTGAGAGAGAGACAGAGAGAACAAGAACTGCAGGAGGGGGACAGGCAGAGGGACAGGAAGACTGCCCGCTGAGCTAGAAGCCTGACAACTCTGCGATGGATCCCAGGACCCCTGAGATCATGACCTGAGCTGAAATCAGATGCTCAACATACTGAGCCACCCAGGTGCCCCTCAGCATAGGATCATTTAAAAGAAAGTCCTGTTTGTTACCAAATACTTCCCCTAAAATTAAGATTATGATTAAAATCTGTAATATTGTTTTAATATTGGAAGATTGGATACATACAGAAGTAATCTTTGAAATATGATTTTTAAAAAATACCCTATGTTGGGCACCTAAGTGGCTCAGTTGGTTGAGCAGCTGCCTTCGGCTCAGGTCATGATCCCAGTGTTCTGGGATCGAGCCCCACATCAGGCTCCTTGCTCAACGGAGAGCCTGCTTCTCCCTCTCCCTGCCTGCCGCTCTCCCTGCTTGTGCTCTCTCTCTCTCTCACTCTCTCTCTCTCTCTCTCTGTGTCAAATAAATAAAGAAAATCTTAAAAAAAAAATAAATAAAAATAAAAAAATAAAAAATAAAAAATACCCTATGTTGAAATTAAGGGTTTCAAATAAGTGTATCATAATGGAAGTTGCCTTAGTAAAAGACATAAAACACAAATTTGCCAAGAGAGATCTAAAGGTGCAAACACTAGACATCCTCGAGCTATTGTGACAAATTCAAACAGAAGACAGAACTTAACTAGTTTTTCCTTGGCTGGCACCTAGTACATTATAGAATTAAATACATATCTATTGAGTATGAGTAGAAGGCCCCATGTTCCTAAGTATATTCAGATATGACCAAGTGTTGCAAAGAAACCCTTGTGTCAACTCTGAACTGCTCAACTATTAGTCTTAATCCCTCTGAACCAGCACACCCACCAGGAAACGTGCATAGGCATGCCTACACATGCACACACACCTCTGCGCTCCAACCCTTGTTTTCTGCACCTCTTTCCTTTTCTCTTGTAGGTCCATATGTTCAGGCGATTGCTGTCTCTCACAAAAGAAACTCAAATTCCATTTCCACAAGGGAGTGACTGAGACAAGTAGTCACATTTTAAATTCCAGTGAAGCAGCAGCCATAACTAGCCAACTTGCCTCTGTTTCTTACAGCAAAAATAAGCCAGTAGCACAAATGTGGGAAGCCCTTGTGCAAATGTCCTCTTCATTGTTCATCAAAATGTATGAGGTTTCATTGAGAGGTTCAGGTCCCTGAGGGACTAGTTTGTTTCAATAAGCTAGTTTATTTCAATAAGTTATGTATATTGAGAGCCCTTCAAGTTGAATATAGTCATTGGTTTAACTTGTAGGGAGATGGAGAACTTATTTGTTGCGTAAGTTAGGTTGCTCTGTATTTTCTTACCTATCTTCAGCATCTGCCAAATAGCTCTGAATATTTGGTGTTGTATAAAAAATTTTTTGAGTCTTTAGACTAGGTTTAGAACTTTCAATTGACATACTCTTGGATGTCTCTTGGATCAGTAACTTTAACTTAAATTTTTCTAATAAAGAAACAAAGAGTGAAACTAGTTTTACCAGCTTATTTATACCTTATAACATTACTAGAATTTGGAAGACTTATACTAAGAGTGTACTACTGTATGTTGATAACCTAATACTGTGTACTTCACAAGGCTGTCACAGTCTTTAGAGCATATAATGCTGCATGAAATTCACTGCTATCTAAAATATTAAAAACCATACACTCTAGTGAATAAATTAATAAAACTAGTCATGGTGATGCTTCTTATTAAAATGGTCAATAGGTAGGAAAAAACATTGTAGTTATTTTCATAGCTATCCCCCTCTCCGATCCTAAAACTGTACTATTAAAATGGTTTAATTGGGTAGAGAAAAAGCTGTCATCAAAGAATGCCCGTCAAAAAAATTTCTAACATTGAAAAATCATAGGGTTTAAGCTTATAAGCATTTAACTTCAACACAAATATCTAAGTGAAAATAAATTCATAATCCTTCAATTTCTCTATCAAAACTGAAGGGCTTTATTCTTTGCTGATAGTAGCTGCTGCTTACACATATAAAATTTTATTCAGGTGAAAAAAATAATTATTTCCATAGTTCCTGGATTTTTTATTTCATTTTACTAAATATGTCCAGAATAATTTTCCCAAGTTTACCAACTTACATACTTCTGCATATATAAAAATGAATTATTCAACTCCTTTTATGAGATTAGAAAAAACTTGATATCAAAGCCTGAAAAGGATAGCACAAATCAAAAAGATACTTTTTTTAAAAGTTTGTATTTACTTTTATTTAAGCATATTTAAGTCATGAAATTAGAAAACTGCTGAACAAAATGTCAGCAACTAAATTCATAATGTCTATCAATATGGTAAAAGCTTGTGATAAAATTCACATCCACACTAAAAATAATTAACAAAATTGGAATAGATAGCATCCTTAATATGTGAAAGTATGTCTGTAGGTCCTTGAATATCTAAGTGAAGTTTAAATTTTTACTTTATGAGTAGCTAAATGTGTTAACAGTATGATATTTTAGCCAGGGTTAATATATATGTCTTCATATTCATACATTAAGTACATACATAAAAATACTATATATTATAGGGTATGTATATATATTTGTTGAACTATATCATGTTATAAATGATATATTAAGTATATAGTATAAATACTTATACTGATAAGTATTTGTTGTATACTATAACCTATAAGTTACCATTCATACAGCAAATTAAAATCTCCACATTTGAGATAATCAACAACTGCTTAAAGCTAAATATTGATAATGAGCAATTGTGCTAAAAGGGGTAGATGATACAACTTTCAATTTCCATGGAATAAATATTGATCACCGGGAAACAAGAGACAAGTGACATATGGAAGATATATTCATTTTATTTTTTATTTATCTCTCTTGTGATTTGTTCTGATATATGGTTTATGTATTACCTGTCCAAGATTTCCTGAGAGACTAACAAACTGTTTTGCCTCTTTATGGCTTATGAGTAGTGCCTTCATCAAAAACTCATCACCTTATTTTTCTTCTCATCTCACTCTGGACCCTCCTGCTTTAGCTGCATTGCCTTGGGTCATATCTCCCAGGAAAGTACTAATGCTTTAATTTTACTTCATGCTCAGTTTTCTAGGAAGCGCAAACTACCTCAGTTAGTACCAGAGTGCCTTGACTCCTTTTGATGATTCTGGATGCTCTGGACAAAAGAAAAAGAAGTAGGCTATAAATTCTTCTTTAATCTGTAGTCTCAAGAGCGAAAGGCGTCAATTATAGTTTTAAACAGATTCTGTCACAGCAATGGGTAGCAACATGTTAAACTCATGCACAGAATCTGCTTTTGAGTTTAACTGAATTGCATAGGTGACTAAACACCCTAAGATAGTCCTATGTCCACATCAGAGCTTGAGAGAAAAATAGGTAAACCTGAGACTAGGTATTATGCATGTGAGTAAATTAGCCCAGGACCATTGAGTGTTAAGATCCTCCTAAATTTTCCAGGTTAACACAAGAAATTCTCTTTTCCCTGATAGAGCAGAAAGGTCTTTCCTCACAGGAAGATTTTTTAAGTATCAAAACTCATACTGTTTCCTGGGACAATGGTGCTTGTCTTCATAATCTGTTTGTGCTTTCCTCATTACCATCATTAGATGTACAATAACTAGCTTTATAGAACAGCATAATCTAAGTGGAGAAATGCAGCTACCACATAAGAATAAATAGCATATGTATCCAAGTAATTGAATATCTAGCTGATATAAGCCAGAAATCCTATACAATAGTACCCTGAAGGTTTTGGATGTAGGAACGTAAAATAAAACAAAGACTTTACTGATATGGAGAACTTTTCTGTAATTTGTGGCAAAAATACCAAGAGCAGGTCTTATTATACTTCTAAGATGGTTTCTTGAACCATGAGCACAATAACTCCATGAGATGGAAGTGAATTCACTTCATGCAGTAACTACCTAGTAACTTGAATGTACATGGAAAACAAAGAATGTTGATAAAGGTAACCACACAGGTGAATATATAAGATAGTATAAATGCTTTATTTGTTTGTAATGCATTTTTTCTCCCAAATTTTTTTAAAACAACTAAATATTAATTACAAATCTGTGTTTATGGGCTTACCATTATTGAATATATAATTTCATTTACACATACTAACAGCAAATAGATGGAGAAGAGAATGGAAATGTAAAGCTACATTTTTTTCTGCCACCATGATTCAGTTGGTTTTAATATAGACTGTAATATATTTAAATTAATAAACTTTAGAAGTTTGATTTAGCAAACAAGTGAGCAGAAAGTACGAGTTTCTCTTACTACTCCTACATACAGTTTCCCCTATTACTAACATCTTGTATCAGTGTACCACCTTTGCTATAAGTGATGAACCAGTATCAATATATTACTACAGTCTATAGTTCCTTTTAGGGTTCACACTTTGTGTCATACAGATCTATGAGTTTTGACAAACACACAATATTATGGATCCACCATTATAGTATCACATAAAATAGTTTTACTGCCCTAACATTCCCTCACATTTATCCTTTCATCTCTGAACCTCAGCAACCACTGATCTTTTTACTGACTTCAGAGTTTTCCCTCTTTCACAAAGTCATATAATTAGAATGGATAGTCTAAAGCCTTTTTTTAATCTGGCTTCTTAAACTAAATTTGCATTTAAGTGTCCTCCATGCCTTTTCATGACTTGATACCTCATCTCCTTTTATAGGTGGATAATATTCCATTACATGAGTGTACTACAGAATGTTTATCCATTTACCTGTTGAAAAACATTTTGGTTATTTCTAATTCCGGGGTATTATAAATAAAGGTAGTATAAATATATGCGAGCAAAAAGCAAAAGATGAGAACCATTATTACCCAAATACCAAAGCCAAACCAAGAAAGCACAAGAAAATTATAGGCCAACACCTTCTTCCCAATAAAGTTTAAAAATATTTAAGAGCATTCTAGCTAACTCTATTGACCAACGTATAAAAAATATTTTTACATCATGTCTCAGTGAGGTTTACACAAGAAATACAAGTTTATTTAATATATAATACCCATCAATGTATTATACCATGGTGATAGAGAAACATTTCACATGAATATTATCCATTCTCCTCAAACTATTCCAAACAATGTAAGAGGTAGGAATACTTCAAAATGTATTCTATGAAGCCAGCATTAATCTGGTACCCAAACTGAACAAAGACACTACAAAAAAAGAAAGCTACGGGACAATATTCCTTATGAAGATAGTTGTACAAATCCTCAACAAAATATTAGCAAACTGCATTCACCAGTACATTAAAAGGATCAGCCACCAAGATCAAGTGCAAGGGAAAGCAAGGACGGTTCAATATTTGCAAATCAATAAATGTGAAACATCACATCAACAAAATGCAGGATAAAAATAATTGAATCATCTTGGGGCACCTGGGTAACTCAGTCATTAAGCATCTGCCTTCAGCTCAGGTCATGATCCCAGAGTCCTGGGATCGAGCCCCATAATGTGCTCTTCTCCCTCTCCAGCTCTCCTGTGCTTGTGTTCCCTCTCTCTCTCTCTCTGTCATAAATAAATAAAATCTTTAAAAATATATAATTTAATGATCTCAATAGATGCAGAAAAAGCATTTGACAAAGTACAAGATCCATTCATAATAAAAAATCTCAACAAAGTGGGGCTAGGGGAAACATACCTCTACATAATAAAGGCTATACATAACAAATCCACAACTAACATCATACTCACTGGTGAAAACTGAGAGCTTTTCCACTAAAATAAGGAACAAGACAAGGACATCCATTCTGGTCATTTTTTTTCTCAACACACTACTGGAAGTCCTAGCTACAGCAATCAGACAACAAAGAGAAATAAAAAGCCTCCAAACTGGTAAGGAAGAAGTAAAACTTTCATCATTTGCAGATGGCATGATACAATATATGGAAAACCCAAAGTACTTCTAGAAGAAATAAATGAATTGAATAAAGTTGCACAATACACAATTAATACAGAGAAATCTGTTGCATTTTATCCACTAATGATAAAGTAGGAGAAAGAGAAATTAAGAAAACAGTTTCATTTACAATTGCACCCAAAACAATAAAATACCTAAGAATAAACTTAATCAAGAAGGTGCAATACCTGTACTCTAAAACACTGGTGAAAGAAAGTGATGATGACACAAATGGAGAGATATTCCTCCATATTTATGGATGGAAAAATTAACATCATTAAAAGCCCATACTACCCAATACAATCTACAGATTTAATGTAATCCCTATCAAAACACCAACAGCATTTTTTAGAGAACTAGAACAAATAATCCTTACATTTGTATGGAACCACAAAATAACCTGAAGAGCAAAGCAATCTTAAGAAGAGCAAAGCTGGAAATACCACAACCCTAGATTTCAAGATACTTCACAAAACTATAGTAATTAACACAATATGGTACTGACACAAAAATAAACACATAGATCAAGAGAACAGAATAGAGAGCCCAGAAAGAGATCTGCACTTATATGGTCAATTAGTCTATGACAGAGGAGGCAAGAATATACAATGGGGATAAGACAGTCCCAATAAGTAGTTATGGGAAAACTAAATGAAACTGAGCCACTGTCTTGCAACATATACAAAAATGAACTCAAAATGGTTTAAAGACCTAAATTTGAGACATGAAACCATAAAACTCCTAGAAGAAACCATAGGTCATAATCTCTTTGACATTAGTCTTATCAACAAATTTTGATAGATGTGTCTTCCGAGGCAAGGGGAAAAAAAGCAAAACTATTTGAACTATGCCAAACTAAAAGAAGCTTTTTGCACAGTCAAGGAAACCAATAAAATGAAAAGGCTATCTACGGAACAGAAGAAGATAATCACAAATGATACTTCTCAGAAGGGGAAATATCCAAAATATCCAAAGGGGCTAATATCCAAAATATATTTAGAACTTACACAATGCAAACACACACACACACACACACACACACACACACAATCTGATTTAAAAATCAGCAGAGGACCTAAATAGACATCTTTCCAAAGAAGATATACAAATAGCCATCACACACATGAAAAGATGCTCAATAGCACTTATCATTAGGGAAATCCAAATCAAAACCACAATGATATATCACCTTTCAGAATGCATCAAAATGACAAGAGATAACAAGAGTTGGCAGGATATGCATAAAAAGAAACCCTCCTTCAGTCATTGGGAATGTAAATTGTTATAGTTATTGTGAAAAACAATATGGATGTTCTTCAAAAAACTAAAAATATAAATACCATATGATCCAGTAACTTCACTCTTGACTACTGAAAACATATATGCATTCCCATGTTTATTGCAGCATTATTTACAATAGCCAAGATAGGGAAGCAACCGAAGTATCCAATGATGAGTGGATAAAGATGTGGTGTACATACATACATACATGCATACAAGAGATGATACTCAACTATTAAACAAAGATGAGATCTTGCCATTTTCAACAACATGGATGAAAAGAGAGAATATTATACTAAGTAAAGTAAATCAGACAAAGAAAGTCAAATACTATACGATTTCATTTATAGGTAAAATCTAAAAAAACAAAAAACAAAAAAAACAAATGAATAGACAATGAACAGAAACAGACATATAAATACAAAGAACAAACTGATTGCTGCCAGAGTAAAGAGAAGGAGGATGAGCAAAATGGGTCAAGGGGAGTGGGAGGTACAGGCTTCGAGATATGGAATGAGTAAGTCCACGGGATGAAAATTATAGCTTAGGGAATACAGTCCGTGGTATTGTAATAATGTTCCATGGTGACAGATGATAGATACACTTGTGGTAAGCATAGCAAAAAGTATAGATTTGCTAATCACTACGTTATACATCTGAAAATAATATAACATTGTGTCAAACAAGCTTCAATTAAATTTTTTTTGACAAATGAGCCAAGATAACTCAATCAAAAAACCAGATTTTTCAATTTACACTGTGAAGCCAACTTGCTATCCACATGTAAAAGAGGATGTAATCTTTCATCAGAGTATATAGAAAAATTAATTCAAAATGGATTAAAGATCTAAATGTAAGAGATTAAAATTATAGAACTCTCAGAATAAAATATCAGCACAAATGTCTGTAAGCTTGGATCACGCAATGGATTTTTTTTTTAAGATTTTATTTATTTATTTGACACAGAGAGAGATCACAAGCAGGCAGAGAGGCAGGCAGAGGCGGAAGCAGGGTCCCCGCTGAGCAGAGAGCCCGGTGCGGGGCTTGATCCCAGGACCCTGAGATCATGACCTGGGCCGAAGGCAGAGGCTTTAACCCACTCAGCCACCCAGGCACCCTGATGCAATGGATTCTTAAACAGAATACCAAAAACAAAACCAAACAAAGAAAAAAATATATCAATTTGGCTTCATCAGATTTTTATACCTTTGTGCTTCAGAGTATACTATCCACAAAGTGAAAAGAAAATTCCCAGAATGAGAGAAAATATTTCCAAATTCCATATAAGGGTCTAGTACCCAAAATATACCCATAACTATTAGAACTAAACAATAAAAAGCCCAATAACTCTATTATAAAGTGGACAAAACATTTGAATAGATTTTTATTTCAAAGATGTGCAAATGGATGATAGATATATTCACCATCATTAGGAAATGTAAATCAAAACCAGAGTGACATACCACTTTACAAATACTAGGATGTTTACAAAGGAACAAAGGGTAACAAGTTTTGGCAATCATGTGGAAAAATAGGAACTTTCATATCCTGCTGGTCAGACAATAAAATAGTGCAGCTACTTTGGAAAACAGTTTGGCAGTTCTTCAAAAAGTTAAACATAAAATCACTGTATGATCCAGAAATTCTACTCTTACGTATGTATCTAAGAGAACTGAAAAACACATGTCCATACACAAACTAGCTAAATGTTTTTAACACTACTATTCATAAAAGTCAGAAAAGTGAACACAACCTGACAAATGGATAAAAAATGCAGAATTTCCATATAATAGAATATTACTTAGCCAAAAGTAAAATAAGAATCCGTGCTACAATATGGATTAGCCATTAAAACATTACACTAAGTAGAAGGATCCAAATAGAAAAGACCACAAATCACAAAATTATTTTTGTATGAAATGTTTAGAACAAACCCATAAATATAGAAAAGAGATTATTGGTTCAAAGGCCTGGAACGATAAGAAGTAAATACTAATAAGTATGGGATTTATTTTTCAGGTGATAAAAATATTCTGGAAGTTGACAGCTGTGACAACTATACCACTTTGTGAATATACTGTAATCCACTGAATTGTATTCTTTAAAAGGGTATTTTAACGTGTGCATTATATTTCAATTTAAAGATAACTGCAGCTACTGGAGACATTATTAAAGAAGTCAGTAAGAATACAGTTATGGGGTTTGTGGGGGACGATGTACGTAAGTTATCACTCAAGTACTGGACTATTTTGAAGTTAACTCACCTGAGGGTCAGCATGTGATCCCAGGCTGGAGGAAAAATACAGCTCACAATCATTCCCTTCTCTTGGCTAAGCTAGTGGAGTCATTCTTGATTGAGGAAAATTAATCCTCTTTGTCTACTCTATATAAGTCTGTGTTAAAACATTGAAATATTTAAGAAAACAACCTAACATGTCTTAGATGCTGAGTGACAAGAATACAGCTTGATTCTATGTTTCAAAATCTTATGGGTTAAAAGGTAAAGCAGATTGTGTTTAACACAAACATTCTACACCCTTGTAAAACTGTTTGCATCACTACTCTGCAATTTATAGCAAAGGTCCTAACACTGTCAAAAAGTAATTGGAGTTAAAGTTGGTGTGGACCTTGCATTAATGCGTTTCCATTACAGTATATATCTGGAAGTCTCAGAATGGAAGGGAATCTGACTATCAGAAGATTATGGCAATAACTAATGTTTAGATGGTTTGTGATGGTTACGTCAATATGGAGAATGTAATATTGCAGAAAAGTCTCGCCCTGATCTGAGGATCAGGAGCCGAAGTCCAGCCATGAAGAACATTTGAAAGAAAACATATTCAAAATGATCCCTCAAAAAAGGAAGCAAGGCAAGACATAGGACAGGAAGAGTGTGACACGGCTACTTGAATCTGCACACGAGGTCAAAATGAGCCCAGTATTAAATCTGATTCTCTCATGCTACTAATATCAAGCTACATGAATAATCATGTCTTACTCCCCAGTTGTCAGGCCTTCATCAGCTGCAAATCTGGTCACAGAGTGACCAGTCAATAACTATTCACTGAATGACCTCAGCAGTGACAGAGAGATACAGGGGCAAAAAACTAAGTCTACCATTATACTTAACTGTCTTCATGCAGCCTGTCCTTTTAATGATATTAATAGATTTCCTGAGATCAATAAAGATAGTGTCAAAAATTATTCCTTAATTTCTGCAATTTACTATGATGAATCAAGTCATTCAGTGACCCTTCAATGTGACCTCAGGTGTCACTATAATTCTAGAACAATTAACAAAGAGGTTCCAAAGCCAATGCAAGGTGGCCAAGATTCCTCCTTCTGCAGAGCATTCTAAATGCAGCCTACCTACAGGCATAGGCGACTAAAAAAATAGCATTGAAGTAAAATTAATCCTATTGCGTTATGTTAAATTCCCGACATTTCCAAAATTCTATCAATTGTCAGGAGCCAAACAGTTACTTGGGTGTTTATTTTAACGTATATTGGGCATATTGATGGTGTTATTGATGTTTTGAAAACCTAAGACCCAGCATATTGTGATTTTTGTTAGATTAACATTTGTTGAGTAGAGTCTCCAGAGGAGGGAGGTGTTGGATAGTGAGTCATAGTTCAACAAAGACAGTGAGGGGAAGTGGGAGAAAGAATTTTTTTTTTTTTTTTTTTTTTTTTTTTACCTTACAGGTCCTAGGGGTGTTCCAGGCATGCCCGAAAGACCACACAGGGAGATCAAGGCAGGGTACAGGCAGAGAGTGAGCTGCAGGACCTGGGATGTATGCCTTTATGAGGATCTGCAGTGGAGTGCTTTTGGGATTGTTCCTGGGCTAGCGCCAGATTGGTCCATTCAATCCAAAAATGCTGGGTTTTTTGGTAGGTTTCACAGGGATCTTATTTAAGAAGTACACAAAGGGAAAAAGATGGGGGACAATTTATGCAGAAGAAATTTTATTTTCAGAGTATTAACAGATGTCATACCAGGAATTTATATTTCCTTGTGATTCTGCTAATTATTATCTAGGGCATGCACTTGACGGAAGGGCCAGTTAGCCTGAGACCCCTATAGGCTGTATAGCCACAAAAAATGGATGCCAAGGCACCAGTATTATGGAGTAGTTTAGCTAGACTCTCAACAATGCAGATGCTTTCTCAGTTGGGGCAGCTACTGAAAAGACAAGAGAAGATGATCAATGTGAGAGGGCAGCTGGCAGTTTATAAAGATTTTACTATCTTAACATCACCTTAGTATTTTTTTTGTTTGAAACACAAGGGTCAAGGACACAGTTAAAATGCATTACTAGAACACTGGTAAGAAACTCCTTGATATTTCAATCAAACTTCTTTGACTAAGTGATTATACTGATGGGAGAAAACCCATGGAAGTTATGGCTACCAAGCAAATGATACCCTAGTTTCTCCTTGCTGTGTAACATCCATAATAAACAGGAGATAATAAAGTTGCGATTGCTATAGTTCTCGGTAAGAATTTATTCCTCTAATAAAATGTTTAAAGACCAGGAAATTAAATAATTCTCTTTGATATATAAAAATTATTCCTACACCGAAATTACCATGTATTTATGTATTCACTCAACAAATTTGTATTAAGTGTCTACTAAGTGGCAGGCACTTGGTGGCACGTATAGGAGAGAAGAAACAGTGAGTGTATTATCTAAAATGGTGTATTTTCAATAATGTTTAAGATCTTTTGACTATTGTGGATATTAAGAAATGATTAATAGATTTGGAACGAAGCATGGTATAAGAAAATCTCAGGTTTTACTTTTGGTTTTCAAACTGTAGTCATATTTTATAAAGCATGTGAATAAGATAATAAAAAATTTTATTCTTTTCCTTTTGAATGTCTTATTTGCCCACTAATCAACAGTGTCAGACACTTAGACACTTTTGTCCCAATCTTTCCTTAGACTTGTTCCTCCTTATGTTAGAACTTGGCTGATAGTTTTCAAGCAGTTTTCTTATCCCCATTCAAAATTAAGTGCTATAAATACTGGAATATTTTTTTTACAACATGGCATATTAGTTGAGGTATAGTCACAGTACCATCTGTTACCAGGGCACTAATCGAGTTTTCTTTTGGCATTAGCTATCCATTAATATATTCAAAATCTATCAGAATAAAGATAACTCAAAGGCAGTTTATGAGTTGGTGTATTTTATGCTATAAATGTATAGTGTCATGAATATAGTACAAACCAATAAAAATCTTGAGAAGACTGATGGTTTACTTAAAGATTTCAGTGAATCCTTTTGCAAAGATAAAAATCACTGACTATAAATCAAGTATATAAATCTGGACTTCCTTATATTAGGTTTGCTTAATATGATACATGCTCACAAGTTTCCCAAAACCTTTGACTCTGTATATACTATTACATAACAGTATATAACTATATATATATAAATGTATGGATGTATATAGATGTATATAGATACATTACACAGCCATATATACTGTTATTACATAACAAAGCGTCAAGGTGTGTAAGAAAGCATTAGACCAAGAGTCAGGATTTCAGGCTTGTATGAACTTGAACATGTCTTGTAAGTCTCTGATTCTAATCTGTGATGGTTATTTTTCTGTGTCACCTTGCCTAGGCTAAAGACACGTAGGTAGCTGGTAAAACATCATTTCTGAGGGTGTCTGTGAGGGAATTGCTGAAGAGATTAACATTTGAATTAGAGAACTAAGTAAAGCAAAGGGCCCTCCTCAGTACCTGTGGGCATCATTGAATTCCCTGAGAGCTCAAACAGAATAAAAAGGGAGAGGAATGGTGCATTCTCTCACCATCTCTCTGACCTAGGACATCCATCTTCTCCTGCCCTTGGACATCAGTGATTTTCAAGCCCTTGGACTCAGACTAAATTTACACCTGCTACTCCACCTCACTTAGTTCTCAGACCTTCAAACTCAGACTGAATTACAACACGTGCCTTCCCAGTTCCCAGCTTGGAAAGGGCACATTGTGGGACTTCACAGCCTCCATAATCACATAAACCAACTATATGATAAATCTCTCTCTCTCTTTCAGCACGGTATATACCAGCATACCTCAATTTATTGTGCTTCATTTTACAGCACTTTGCAGATATTGCATTTTTAACGATTTGAAGGTGTGTGGCAGACCTGCACCAAACAAGTCTATTGGCACCATTTTTCTAACAGCATTTGCTCACTTCATGTCTCTGTGTCACATTTGGATAATTCTCACAATATTTCAAACTATTATATTACGATTTGTTTGTTCTTATCTGTGATCATGATTATGACTCACTGAAAGCTCAGATAATGCTTAGCATTTTTGACAGTATTTTTCGATTAAGGTATGTATATTGTTTTTAGACATAATGCTATTGCACAGTTAAGACACTACAGTATTTAAAAATTTATGTGACTTGCTTTATTATGATATTTGCTTTATTGCAGTGGACTGGAACTGAGCCCCTATCTCCAAGGTATTCCTATATATCCGATTGACTCCGTTTCTCTAGAGAACCCAGAATAATTCACAGTCCAAAGGCATTTACTAGAAGTGTCTTCCAGTTCTAAAATTTGATGAGATGGCATGATCCAACAGCTACTTCCCTCACGTTAGAAGTTTCTAATCAGTACCTACAGCATAAAGGTAGTGTTTACTCAAAGTAATCTAGCTCTTTCTTGATGTGCTGTAAGCTATTTGTAGGATTCATTTCTAGTTTCTGTCACATACAGAGTCAGCTTGCACACTCTCGAGTTTTTCTAAGTGTTCAGATATTCAGAGAGCTTCAGTAACATGAGGGCTCTCAATGCTACCTGGACTGCAATTTTGTGATCAATATTCCAGCTTGCTTTTTGAGGATTTTATGATAAACCTAAGCTACTTCTCCTTTCTCATTAAAAGGGATTATAAAACCGAAGTTTAAATTGAAGGGTAAATATACTCTCTTTTAAACAGAAAGCAATATTATATTCTAATTAGTGAGACACTTATCATGTTTGCTATCGCTATTGATTTTTTTTTTTTTTACATCATTATGTTGAAAAATCTTTCCGGCCATGACCCACTGGAAGATGAAGTCTAAACATGAAATTTCAAAGTTCATAGGTACTTTGGGGATGCTATACCACTCAACCTAATGTAGATTAACAGCCTCAGATAATTGAAAGGACATTTACATTACGAAGTTTCTCAAGGATTCTGACCTGTCAAATTACATGAGAAGTTACAGCAAAAACTAACTCTACATGGCTCAGGACAATTACCTGATTAATATCAATGGAGGTGGCATGGAATCACAATTGTTTGCACTGAAATCATAGTGTGCACCTCCTACTCCAAAGGCTGCCATGATTACTGACTATCTCAATAGTCAGTAATAGGGTATCAGTTTCCCTCAAATACCTTGGCATTTAAGATTTTATCATTGAACTGCTTGCTATAAACGTATAGTGTCATGAATATAGTACAAACTATATCTCAAAGTACTTTCTGTTCCTGGAATCCTCCCCCAGCCTAAAATCTTCCATTGTCTCCATATCCCTCACTTGTACCTACTTATTTCACTTCTCTGTCCCCACTTGCAAATGAGATTGGATACTTGTATTTGTCTCCCCCTCTTCCATCACGAGAAGCAAAATCACAACACTACCAGTGCCTCACAGCACTTACAAAGCACCTGCCTTCTTCCTCTTTAATTGGTAGTCTCACAGTCCAGAAAAGGAACAGTGTTGTCTATCTTAGTATCCCAAACCTAGCTCACAAGCTGGCACATGGGAGATATTCAACTAATGTATCTGAATCACTTTAGGCTATAAATGGGAAAACTGAGGCTCAGGGAGATATCAAACAGCTTTTCAAAGCCATTTCGCTGATTTGTTGGTAGACCTAGGAGTTCTCCTTCTTCTAAATTTATCAATCTTCTCCAGAACTATATACCACATTAGGCTATGCAGTTGGTCTATGTATATCCCAGTTACTGTACTTAATCCTTTTTCTTTAATCTTTTACAAAATGACATCCTGGATAGTCTTGCTCCTTAAATTCCTGAAAACCAAAACCTACAACCATCTGTAAATCTACTACCTTTGTCCCTACTCTTTGGTTTGTGCATTTTGCACACTTTGGAATCTTGGCTATGCTCTTGGAGCTAAGGAATCTCTCTGTTCTGATTGCCTGAGTATCTGCCCCACTGCCATTAACCATATAAGCCCAAAATAGCCAGAAAGCAAAATTTCACTTACTACGTATTTTATCTTTATTGATACACAGTGTGATTATACCTCTGAAGAGGTAATGCTCCAGAAATATTAGGCATGTTCATTTGAGATCCATGAGCCATTTCAGATGATAAAAAAAAAGTACCACTTTATGGAATTTGAACCAGCCCATTAACTTTGCATTGCATAAAACTATCAGGTTAGGATTTTTAATTGAACAGGCTTGAACTTTCTTAGTGGCTATTTCTTCCTTTCTATATTAAAAATCTCATCCTTATTGCCTCTGAGTATACAAACATGCATATACATACACAAACACTGCACTTAATTAAAACCAGAAAGCCCATTTACTTAATTAGATAGTGTGAATAAAGCACCCTTCGGAAAAGATACTACCAACTTTTGCCCCTTTAGGAAAGCTGTAAAACAAATAGTGAATCTCTGACTTTCTCTGATTCTCTATAAATTGTGTTTCAAAATGTGCCAATATTTACATGCATACATACTTTAGATGCCACAACAGGATTTCTAAACAAGTTCAGGGCATATGTAAGCAGAAAAATTCCATTTCCAGGAATATAAAAACAAGTTAATATATATATATTTCTATTGGATATTATTGAACACATCTAAACTCTTTAGTCTGTAATGCATTGATTTATACACGCTCATCTATAGTAAAGAAAACTTCCTAAAATTGCTCTGATAATCTCTTGTATTGCTCATTTATTTGCCTGAATCTTTAAAGATTTATTTTAATTCCAGTTAGTTAACATACAGCGTTGTATTAATTTCTGGTCTACAATATAGTGATTCCACAGTTTCATTCATCACTCAGTGCTCATCATGACCAGTGCAGTCCTTAACCCCATCACCTATTTTGGCCACCTCGAAACCTCTCCTGACTGGTAACCATCAGTTCGTTCTCTATAGTTGAGACTCTGTTTCTTGGTTTGACTCCCTCTCTTTTCTTCCTTTGCTTGTTTGTTTTATTTCTTAAATTCCACCAGTGAGCAAAATCATATGGTATTTGTTTTTCTCTGACTGGCTTATTTTACTTAGCATTATACTCTCCAGCTCTGTATATGTCCTTGCAAATGACAACATTTCATTCTTTATTGTAGCTGAATAATATTCCATAGTATATACATACCGCATCTTCCTTATCCATTCATTAACAATGGACACTTGGGCTGCTTCCATATCCTGACTATTGTAAACAGTGCCGCAATAAACATACGGGTGTATGTATCCCTTTGATTTAGTGTTTCTGTATTCTTTGAGTAAATAGTATAACTATGGAATCCATTATTTTTTTTATTTTTAATACTTTAATACCATGAAAGCTTGGAAATCTCCAAACTGGAAATTAGTAAATATATGAGAAAACCGAATAGAGGGAGCCTATGAGCTGAAGCTACATATTAAACTTGTTATGACCACTCTTAGGGATTTATTAACTACTAAATCAAAGTTTAAGCAGGATAGTGATGTGACTTCCTAGTTATTATGCATTAGTAACAGAAACAAGAAAAAAAAGGAAAAGGAAACTCAAGGTGACCACCTAGTACTAAAGAAAGCTTGGACATACAAAAACCTACATGGGTTTGTGTTAATGTTTAATGTTGTTTAATGGCAAATATTCCAAACAATGACCCACACTGTTAATAAAAGGCTAAAATGTGTTCAATCTCAAAATATTATGTAAAAAATTTTTTAAATGATTAAACTTTTAAAAATAAATATTTTAACCATGAAAATAAAGTTATTTGTAAAAACTACATATATGACACATTTAAAATACAGTTATCTAGATGATACATGCCTATAGTTTCCTATGGTGAGATAAATTGCTGTTTCCGTGTTATATATTGATTATAAATACATTTTATAAAGACAGCACTCTGCCTTTTAATTATTTTTATTTCCTTCCTGGACTGTAGAACAATTCACTCTCTATAATCACAGCTAACACAACTTTTTTGGCCTTATCATCTATTACCATGACTTTCATCCATTCTATCACCTGAAGCCAAATTGATCTTTTAAGTCATTTCTTTGGAACTCTGTTTTGATAAGTTCTTAAATACTATGCTCTTTTTCCCTCATTAGCTTGACTCATTTTGATTACTGATGTCTTAAGGAGTGCTGTCATACATACTAGTTGTAAAAGGAGGAGCCAAATTCTAATGGATAAGAATTAAGTGTCTACTCTGATAAAACTTTCCTAGGTACTGCTTGGGATTTACATGTCGTGATAATACCTTGGGTATTAGAAATACATAAAACTGGCACCAGCAATCCACAGTGACATCATTTTCCTCTACCACTGAAAAATTTCTATTGGGTAAAAATCTGATTCTCTTATTAACAAAGACAAAGCACTCAATCTTTGGAAATATACAAGACATTTGGTTAATTGATATCATGTTATTAAATTATAGACACATGAATAAAAATTTCAATTTGTTTCTTAATGTGGAAATGCTATAAAAGTACCAGGATGCTTCCCAAATGTCCAGTAAATACAAATACAGAAAATCAAAAGGCAGGGTGATGATAAAAAGGCAGGGTGATGATAAAAAAGACAAAGAGGAAAGGAGATCAGCTAAGAAGATTGAGTGGAAAAATCTGAGAAAGGAGAAGGAGAACAGAATGAATCAAAGAAAATTAAAGTAGAGAAGAGATATTAGCTTTAGAAAAGGTAAATTCCAAGATATTCACTTTGACTATTTACAATTCCATTTTGAGTGGGTTTAAACAAATGGCAAATGTCCCTTATAGAACCTTGAATATTTTAATATTTTAGATCTAATAAGGTCAGGGAATAGTAAACGTATCTTAATTTTTGTTTGTTTTAAAAATTTGTATTAATATACAAAGAAGGGTAACTTAGATGTATACTACTGTTTTCTCATATGCACTTTCATGTATATAACCTTCCCCTTTGTTATCTAAAATCACCTGAGTGTTAGGAGGATACATTTTTTTTAAGACTTTAATGCAAATAACAACAATAGCAATATCTAAAATAAACCACTTTAAATATTTTTTGAAATTACTCTGTGCCAGCAACTGCCTTTAATGCTTTGCATGTGTAATAGATACTATAAATTGGCACATTCAATATCTCCTTCACGTTCTTCTTGTGTGCTTTCCTGTATGCTGAGAACTTAAAAATTTTATTTTCAGTTTCTCTTGTAGTCAGGATTCCAGATTTGATTTAGCATCCATCCATCATATGTTGTCATACATGATTTGAATTTGGAACCGTGCAAAGTGGGAAGACATGCAGAGTACGAGGCTCCACTTTGTTGATGTCAACAGCAATATGGCCCTATGTTTAATGACCATTTGATTTGGAGACTCCCCTAGTAATACTAGCAGTTTCCTGCTCTGGCATAGGAGAACTGATTTGGGGTTACCAATGCCCAGATTTTGAGCTCTGGAGCTGAATTCTACAGTGTGATTCTAAAGATTAAGATTTGTTCTGAACATTGGCCAGAAGCCCAACGATATTTTTAGCCATTAAATATCTAGAAACAAATCATTTTCTTTTTAGGTTTGGGAAAGTTGTTTGTGTTGTCTGCAACTAATCCCTATCCAAATACATCATATTGAGAAGGCAAGAGTTAAGAAATTCTCTGACAACCAAAGCAGGATTTTCAAGTTCAAATCAAAATAGTAGGCTTGACAGCTAGGCTTTCTGAAAAGAAAAAAAAAAAAAAAAAACTATTCAAATTTCTTTAGCTCTCCAATGTAAGACAGGATTTAAAACATACTATTCATAAATATGCCACCTTGATATGTTGAAAATCTTAAACTGAAGGATTCTGAGAAGTGGCAGAACCATTTTCTGACCTCTGACTTCCCCCAATTCACCCTTCTTCCCTGAAAGCAAAAGATAAATCTCCCTCATGAAAGGAACACTCCCTGTACCAGGAGGAAAGAAAACATTCTCATCACTGAAGACAGGGATCTGGGGGACCAAAAAATCTGTATAGACAAATCTTGTTAAATTAACCCTTGTCTTCCTCTCTACTTCTTTACCATTTATTACCCTTAACTGAAACTCCTTTGTTTTCTCAATTTTTCACAAATATATTATTTCCTCACAGAAAAGCTTTAAAAGCTTCATGCTCTCATGACCTCTTTGGGTCTTTATTCTCTTATGAAGACTCCCATGTAGATGTAAAAATTCAGTAAAACTTGTATGCTTTTCTCCTGTTATTCTGGTTTTTCTCAGCTTAATTTTCAGACCCAGCCAGGAATCCTCAGAAAGTCAAGGAAAAATGTTTTCCTCCCTTTTATGAATAAGATGTAAATTAGACCATTTCTTGATAGAAACAGTACTAAAGAAAGGAAAAATCTAGTGTCCACAATATCACTACGATTGATGGAACAAGATAAAAGACTCAAATGAGAAACAAAGGCTGAGTGTGTTTTGATCTCCTGTGTCCACATTTGGTCCCAGAGAGGCAGATATCATGAGATGTAAAGGAGAAGCTTTGTCTCACTTCTAGAGGGAGATTCCCTTGATGGATACCCCAAAATAAAATGTTGAAAGTGGCCATATCAAAGAGAGTCTTAATGAAAAGCTAATTAAAGGACAAGGAATCCAGGAGTGTTACTTTCCTGAGCACATGTGAAATTGTGATTTATAATAAAAATAATGTTTTTGGTCCTTGTCCCTGTGCCTTGCACAAATCTCCTGAAACTCTTGGAATTTCCTAAGCGATAAAAGCAATAAAGATGTCTGTTATTAACCAAGCCCCTTTCAACCATACTAGAGTTTATGTTAATGAGGTGACTTTTAGAAATCTCCTAAGAATGGGAGCTGGTTGCCAGGGGAACAAAACACTTGATTAGAGGGTTGGAACTTTCAGCTCCAACTCCAGCAACCCCCAGGGAGAGAAGAGAAGCTGGAAGTTGATTCAATCGCCAACTGCCAATAATTTAATCAGCCATGCCTCTATATTGAAGCCTCCTTAATGACCCAAAAGGACAAGGTTAGGAGAGCTTAGTTAGTGAACAAGTGGACATTAAGGAAGAGTGGCACAACCTGTAGTGGACATGGAAGCTTCTTGCTTCTTTCTCCCATAGCTTGTCCTATACATCTCTTCCATCTGGCTGTTCTTGAGTTATATACTTTTGTAATTGAGCAACGATGTAGTAAATAAAATGTTTTCTCAAGTTTTGTGAGCTGAGGCAGTAAATTAATGGAACCTACGTTTGGGGATAAGGGAACCTCTAATTTATCGCTAGTCAGTGAGAAGCACAGGTAACATTCTGAAGGTGGTGACATCTGGTGATCAGAATTGGAATACTGAGAGTAGAGAAGGCACACAGAAGAGAGTTTTTACTTGACAGCATCTCTTAAGTCCTGCATGGTATGTATGAGACCAAATGTTTCTGTGTATCACAAAGTGGGACCAAATAAAGGAAATGAGCTGAAAGCCAGGAAACATGCCTTGAGGGCTACCACAGCAAAGCATGAGGTTAGACTATAGCAGCAGCTATGGTATGGACTGGCTAAGCCAGGAACCAGATGAAGGAATGTGGCAGATGCTCAAAGGAATAGCATATCCAGTGAGATTCTAACTGAAGTGAATCAGCCTTCAGCACGATAGTGTTCTAGCCAAACTAACAAATAGCAGATAAGGTTAGGCTGGGAGCACAATCACATTAGCATCAGACACCAAAGGTATCTATTGATAATCAGGGATAAATTTATTTTTTAAATTTTATTTGTGAGAGAGAGTACAAGCAGGGGAGAGGCAGAGAAAGAGGAAGAAGCAGACTCCCCAGTGAGCTGGGAGCCTAATGCGGTTTTCAATCCCAGGACCTGGAGATGATGACCTGAGCTAAAGGCAGTAGCTTCACCATCTGAGCTACCCAGGCATCCTTAATCAGGGGTACATTTAGATCTCAGATCTTAACCAGTCTAAAGAGAAACGCTGAGCAATTATTCTACAAGAGAAATGTGATGACCCAAAGGATACAAGAAGACATCAAAAATACTATTTCTTTCAATCCCCACAAGGTCATGAAAACACACACCATCCCTACACAGCCAGATACCAGTAGAAAAAAAGAGGAAAACAAAAAACAAACAAAAAAACCCACAGATAATCAAACCTTTCTTTATCCCATTCATGTCTCACTGAGCCCATGAGACAACTTTCGTTTGTAAAAGTAGAAGAAACCAACTCAAATTAGCAAAAGGAAAAGAAAATTTAAAAATGCAGGGTTATTCAACCTTCAGTTACTTTTTCAAACAATGATCTCAGGAATCGGTGTCTTACAAACTCAAGTTATCATATTTTTTATATGGCTTATTCTTAACCAGGATAATCCCCAGTGATGACAAGTTGGCTGCTGAAACTGCCAGGTAAAATGTTACCAGTGTGACAGAAAAACTGTTCTTTTTCAAGACTTCTGACAAAGTCCAGGCCTCTTTTTAACCACTCTTATCCCAGTTGGTCAAGTTTGGGTCAGGTGATCATGTATAGAAAACGGCTATTTTAAAGAAATTCTTATGTTACTAGATGATTCTGACAAAAACAGATGTCCACATTAGCTTTCTCCATGATACTGATAGATTTCTTCTAGTTCTCACTTTTGTTACTATATTTTTAGTTTCTTTCATCAGCTCTTCTTTCTTTCCACTCCATTCTGCACATTTGATCATGTGACGTTCTTAAACCCACTTTTTAAATGTTATACTTTTTCCCTAGATTATCTTGATTATTCACTTTGATAGTCTTCATGTTGAACCTCTGACTCAAAATCCATATTACCTAATCATAGTCCTGAGTTCTAGACTTGCATTTCTAACTTCCCTCTGGCCTTTCTGTTTACCTTCACCACATTCCATATTTCAGTTATTGAGTATATATCAGTGCACACACTTAAGCTAGAAAGTTCTTATCGCCTATTGAATCTGTTGCTTATTTTATTCTTAAACATTTGATTTTTTAGAGCAGTTTTGGGTTCCCAACAAAATTAAGAAGGTACAGAGATCTCCCACGTAGCTCCTGCCCATACATGCACAGGAGCCTCCTTTACCATCAGCATCTCCTACCAGAGAAGTACATTTGCATTTGTTACAACTGAGGGACATACACTGACAGATCATAATTGTATAGTGTCCGTAAGTCATGTTAGGGTTCATTCTTGGTGTGCATTTTATGGATTTGGACAAATGTATTCATCATTATAGTACCAAACAGGGTATTTTCACTGTCCTAAAAATCCTTTGCTCTACCTACTCATCCCACCCGCTCTCTCTATCCCTGGCAACCAGTGATCTTTTTGCTGTCTCCATAGTTCTGGCTTTTCAAGAAAGTCAGATTGTAATTGTAATTATACTATATATAGCCTTTTCGTATTGGCTTCTTTCATTTAATAATATGCACTAAGTTTCTTCCATGTCTTTTCATGGCTTGATAGCTCATTTCTTTTTAGCTCTAAATAGTATTCCAATGTCTGGATGTACCACAGTTATCTATCCATTTAACCACTGAAGGACATCTTGGTTGCTTCCAAGTGTGACAATTATGAATAAAACTGCTGTAAACATCCATATGCAGGTTTCTGATTGGACATAAGTTTTCAACTCCTTTGAGTAAACAGCAGAAAGTGGAATGGTGGGATCATATGGTAAGAGTATGTTCAGTTTTTCAAGAAACTGACAAACTGTCTTCCAAAATGGGTGTGCCATTTTTCATTCTTAACAGCCATGATTGAGAGTACTGTTGCTCCACATGCTCACCAGCATTTGGTGTTTCTAGTGTTTGAGATTTTGATCTTCCTAATAGGTGCGTAGTGGGTATCTTGTTTTAATTTGCAATACCTGATGACATATGACATGGAGCATCTCTTCACATGCTTATTTGCCATCTGTTTATCTTCTTTGGTGAGATGATTTTTTTTTTAAGGTCTTTGGCCAATTTTTTCATTGAGCTGTTTGTTTTCTTATTGTTGAATTTTAAGTGTTCTTTGTAAATATTTAATAAGTCTTTGTTCAGAAAGGAAAAATATTTTCTTCTGCAAATATTTTGCAAATATCTGTGACTTGTTTTCTTATTCTCTGAACATTATTGTATCTTAAATTTAAGTCTTTGATCTATTTTAATTCTTGTGCACCTGCAAGGTTTGTGTCTATATTTATTTATTTATTTTTACATGTAGATGTCTATTTTTGCCATCATTTGCTGAAAAGACTATCTTGGCTCCATTGTATTGCCATTGCTACTTTTTTTTTTTTTAGTTAACATATAATGTATTATTTGCCCCAGGGTACATATCTGTGAATCGTTAGGCTTACACGCCATTGCTAGTTTCTTACAAAAGCTATATTTCTAGGTCTATTTCTGAGCTTTCTAATCTGTTCCATTTTTTGGTTTACTTATTCTTTCACTAATGCCTCACTCTTGATTACTGTGGCTTTACAGTAAGTCTCAAAGTCAGATACTATCAGTCTTCAAACTTTGTTCTCCTTCAATTCTGTGTTGTCTATTCTAGGTCTTTTGTGTTTTCATATAAATTCCAGAATCAGTTGCAATAAACACAAAGTAGCTTGCTGTGATTTTGACTGGGATCGTACTGACTCTGTATATGAAACTGAGATGTTTTGACAATAGTGAGTCTTCCTATCCATGAACCTGGAATATTTCTCCATTATTTAACTCTTTGACTTGTTCATCAGAGTTTTGTATTTCCTCACACAAATCTTGTACGTATTTTGTTAGATTTATATCTCTTTCAGTTTTGGGGTGTTAATATAAATGGTATTGTGTTAATTTTAAATTCCACCTCTTGACTCCTAGTGTCTAGGAAAGCAATTAACTTCTGTATATCAATCTTTATCTTGCAACTTTGTTGTAATTGCTTATTAGTTCTATGAAGATTTTCTTTTCCTTAATTCTTTTTTTTTTTTAAAGATTTTATTTGAGAGAGAGAGAGAGCACAAAAGGGGAGAGGAAGCTGACTCCCTGCCAAGCAGGGAGCCCAATGCCAGGCTTGATCCCAGGACCCTAGGATCATGACCTGAGCTGAAAGCAGCCACCTAACTGACTGAGCCATCCAGGTGCCCCTTATGAAGATTTTCTTATCAATTCTTTTGGATTTTCTATATAGATGAGCATGTCATCTGTCAACAAAGAGTTTATTTTTTTCTTACCATCCATGTACTTTTTATTTCCTCTGCTTGTCTTACTGCATTAGCTAAGTCTTATAGCATTATGTTCAATTGGAGTGGGGAGACAGATATCCTTGTTTTGTTCCTGCTCTAAGCAGAAAGATGCCATGTTTTCATCATTAGGTCTGATATTAGCTGTAGCTTTTTTGTTCATGTTCTTTATCCATTTGAGGAAGTTCCCCTCTATTCCTTGTTTCCAAACAGTTTTTATTGTGAATGGGTATTGGATATCATCAATTGCTTTTTCTGCATCTATGAATATTAACATGGGACTTGTTTTTATTTTTGTCTAATGATACATTAGTATCATCGGTAGAATCGCTACATTCATTAGCAATATTGGTGTAGTTTTCTTTTCTTGTCATTTCTTTGCCTGGTTTTTGTATTAGGCTAACACTGGCCTTATAGAACAAGTTAAGGAGTATTCCCACTGCTTCTACCCGCTGAAAGAGATTGTGGAAATTTCAAAAAATTTCTTTATTAAATGGTAAAATTTGCTATAATTCACCAATGAACCCATTTGGGCCTGGTGTTTTCTATTTTAGAAAGTTATTAGTCACTGATTCAATCAATCTTTTAACAGATTTAATCCTATTCAAGTGGTCTTTTTTTTTTTTAATTTAAATTCAATAGCCAACATATAGTACTAGTTTTTGATATAGTGTTCAATGATTAATCAGTTCCCTATAACACCCAGTGCTCATCACATCACAGGCCCTCCTTAATGCCCATCACCCAGTTACTCCATCTCCCCACCC
Organism: Procyon lotor; assembly: GCA_028646535.1. Taxonomy (NCBI): domain Eukaryota; kingdom Metazoa; phylum Chordata; class Mammalia; order Carnivora; family Procyonidae; genus Procyon; species Procyon lotor. Next base: position 71,268,259 of record CM053607.1, read on the forward strand.
ACTTCCCTTTCCACATTCCTCAGTTTGTTTCCCAGAGTCTCTCATGATTTGTCTTCCTCTCTGATTTCCTCCCATTCAGTTTTCCCCCTCTTCCTCTATGATCCTCTGTGCTATTATGTTCCACATGAGTGAAACCACATAATTGTCTTTCTCTAATTTACTCATTCAATTAGCACAGTACCATCTTGTTCCATCCACATTGATGTAAGTGGTAGGTATTCATCCTTTCTGGTGGTCTATTTCTTCTCTACGACTTTGTATCTTTCAATAAATGGTCCATTTCATATAAGTTATCAGATTTGTGAGTACAGTTATTCTGAGTATCCTTTTATTATTCTTTCAATGTCACAAGATCTTTAGTGATGCCTCCTCTTGCATTTTGTGTATGCTCTCTTTTCTTCTTAATCTGGCCACTGGCTTATTTATTGTATTAACCTTTTTTAAGAACTAGCTTTTAGTTTCACTGATTTTCTTCATTATTTATTTTTAACTTTGTTGTATTCTTTAATTTGTATTATTTCTTTTGTTCTTCTTAGTATAGATTTAATTTGTTCTTTCTATAGTTTCCTTAGGTGAAGACCTGGATTATTGATTTCCGATTTTTCTTTTCTAATATATGTATTAATAATATAAATTTCTCTCTAAACACTGTTTTCGCAACATCCCACAAATTTCGGTAAGTTGTATTTTCATTTTTACTTAATTCAAAGTATTTTAAAATTTCTCTTCAGATTTTTTTCTTTAGTCCATGTATTATTTACAAGTGTGCCTTTTGGCATATTTCAGTTATCTTTGGGTTATTTTTTTTAAAGATTTTATTTATTTATTTGACAGAGAGAGAGATCACAAGTAGGCAGAGAGAGAGGGGGAAGCAGGCTCCCCGCCGAGCAGAGAGCCCGATGCGGGGCTCGATCCCACGACCCTGAGATCATGACCTGAGCCAAAGACAGAGGCTTTAACCCACTGAGCCACCCAGGTGCCCCTGGGTTATTTTTATGTAGAGTAATTGCATTACTGTCTGAGAGCACCACTGTATGATTTTTTTAAATCTTTAAATTTCTTAAAGTGAGTTTTATGTTACAGAATGCGGTTTATCTTGGTGAATGTTACATATATGTCTAAAAAGGTTGTATATTCTGTGGGTGTTGGATGAAACAGAAGACAATTATATCTGGATAATTGATGATGTTGTTGACATCGACTATATCCTTACTAATTTTCTGCCTGCTGAATCTGTTATTTTTTGATAGTGGGGTCTTGATTCTCCAACTATGATAGTAGATTCATTTGTTTCCCTTTTCAGTTGCATTGAATTTTGCCTCAATATCTTGACACTCTATTGTTAGGCACATACATATTAAAATTTGTCTTCTTAAAGAATTGACTTTCTTATCATTTTGTGCTGACCTAATTTACTCATGATCATTTTCCTTGCTTTTGAAATCTGTTCTGTCTGAAATTAATAAAGCTAATCTTGCTTTCTTGTCATTAATTTTAACATGGTTATTTTTCTCCATCCATGTGCTTTTGTTCTGTATACAACATGATCTTTAAAGAGAGCTTCTTGTAAACAACATATAGTCAGGTCTTGTTTTTGATTCTGTGAAAATCTGATATAAGTTGATGTTTAGACTATTTGACATTCAAAGTGATTATTGAAAATTTTGAATTACTATCTACTATAATTGTTACTTTTCCTATTTCTTCCTTTGTTATTTGTTCGCACTTCTGTCATTTTTTTTTTTGGTCTTTTTTTTTTTTAATTTTAAATCCAGTTAGTTAACATTGTGTTCTATTACTTGTAGGTGTATGATAACAGTAATTTAGCACTTCCATACATCATACTGTACTCATCACAACAGGTGCATTCCTTAATACCCATCACCTATTTAACTCATCTCCCCAGCCACTTCCCCTCTAGTAACCATCAGTTTGTTCTCCATAGTTAAGAGTGTATTCCTATGTAGTTTTAAAAGACTACATTGAAAACTAAGTACCATACGTTGTCTAACTGAACGTATTAATAAAAAAGAGTCTGTTTCTTGGTTAGCCTCTCTTTTTTTCTCCCATTGATCCTGTGTTTTGTTTTTTAAATGCCACATGAGTGAAAATGTATGACATTTATCTTTCTCTGACTTATTTTGCTTCACATAATAGTCGCTACCTCTATCCACATTGTTGCAAATGGCAAGATTTTATTTTTTTATGATTGAATAATATTGAATATTCTATGATACATATCAGGCCTTTTAGTTTTGTTGATTGTTTCCTTCGCCATGCAGAAGTTTTTATCCTGATGAGGTCCAATAGTTTGTTTTTTATTTTGTTTCCCTTGCCTCAGGAGACGTATTTAGAAAGAAGTTGCTATGGCTGATGTCAGAGAGGTTACTGCCTGTTCTCCTCTGGGATTTTTAAGGTTTCAAGTCTCACTTTTAGGGCTTTCTTCCATTTTGAATTTGTTTTTGTACATAGTTTAAGAAAATGGTCCAGTTTCACTCGTGCAAGTTGCTGTCCAGTTTTCCCAACACCATTTCTTGAAGATAATTTTTCCCATTGGATATTCTGTCCTGCTTTGTTGAAGATTAATTGGCTATATAATTATGGGGTCTTTTCGGGTTTTCTATTCTGTTCTATTGATCTTTGTATCCATCTTGTGACAGTACCATACCGTTTTGATCACTACAGCTTTGTAATATAACTTGTGATTCTCCAGATTTGTTTTCCCCCCTCAAGATTCCTTTGGCTATTTAGGTTTTTTGTGGTTCCATACAATTTTTTTTAGATTTTTTGTTCTATTCCTGTGAAAAATATTGTTAGTATTTTTATAGGAATTACATTCAATGTGTAGATTTCTTTGGGTAGTAGAAATATTTGAAGAATATTTGTTCTTCTAATTCATGAGCATGGTATGTCTTTCCATTTCTTTGTGCTCTCTTCAATTTCTTTGATCAGTGTTTTATAGTTTTCAGAGTACAGGTCTTTGGTTAGGTTTATTCCTAGGTATCTTGTGCTTTTTAGTACCATTATAAATGGGGTTGATTCCTTAATTTCTCTTTCTGCTGCTTTGTTATTAGTGCATAGATAGGCAATGGATTTGTATACCTTGATTTTGTATCCTGTGACTTTACTGAATTTGTTTCTCATTTCTAGCAGTTTTTTGATGAAGTCTTTTAGATTTTCTACATAGACTATCATGTCATCTACAAATAGTGAAAGTTTAACTTCTTCCTTGTTGATTTAGATGTCTTTTATTTCTTTTTCTTGTTTGATTGCTACGCCTGAGACTTTAAGTACTATGTTTAATAATGGTGATGAGAGTGAACATCCCTGTTTTGTTCCTGATCATAGAGGAAAGGCTCTGTTTTTCCCCAATGAGTATATCCACTGTGGGTTTTTCATATGTAGCTTTTATTATGTTGACTCTAAGCCTTCTTTGTTGAGGGTTTTTATTATGAATGAATCAAATACTTTTTCTACATCTATTGACATGACCATATAGTTTCTATCCTTTCTTTTATTAAGGTGGTATATCACGTTGTTTGGGAATATTGAACCACACTTGCAACCACTAATAAATCCCACTTGATCACTGTGAATGATTCTTTTAATGTACTGTTGGATTTGGTTTGTCAGTATTTTATTGAGAATTTTTGCATCCATGCTCCTCAAGGATATTGGCCTGTAGTTCTCTTTTTGGAAGTGCCTCTCTGGATTTGGTGTTAAGGTAATGCTGGCCTTATAGAATGAATTTGGAAGTTTTCCTTCCTTTTCTATTTTTTGGACTACTTTGAGAAGAATAGGTATTAAGTGTGTTTTGTAGAATTCATCTGTGAAGCCATCTGGCCCTGGACTTTTGTTTGAGTACTTTGATTACTGATTTAATTTCCATGCTGATTATGGGTCTGTTCAAATTTTCTATTTCTTCCTGTTTCAGTTTTTGTAGTTTGTATGTTTCTCGGAATTTAACCTTTTCTTTCAGGCTGTCCAGTTTGTTGGCATCTATTTTTTCATAATATTCTCTTATACTTGTTTGTATTTCTGTGGGGTTATTTTTCCTCTCTCATTTGTGATTTTATTGAGCCCATTTTCTTTTCTTTTTGTTAAGTATAGCTAGAGGTTTATCAACTTATTAATTTTTTCAGGGAATCAACTCCTGATTTCACGGCTCTGTCCTTTTTTTTTTTTTTTTTTAGTTTCTCTATCATTTATTTCTTCTCTAATCTTTATTATTCCCTTCCTTCTCCTGGCTTTAGGTTTTGTTTTGTTCATTTTATACTTCCTGTAGGTATATAATTAGGTTGTTTATTTGGGATTTTCCTGAATATTGAGGTAGGCCTGAGACGTGTATTATTATAGATTTCCCTCTTAGGACTGTTTTTGCTGCATCTCAAAGGTTTTAACCATTGCATTTTCATTTATTTCCATATATTTCAAAATTTCTTTATGATTTTTTGATTGACTTATTGTTTACCAGCATGCTGTTTAATCTTCATGTATTAGTGGTCTTTCCAATTTTTTTCATGTGGCTGACTTCTAGTTTCATAGCATTGGTCAGAAGAGATGCACAGTTGCTTTCAGTCTTTCTGTATTTGTTGAGGCCTGCTCTGTGACCTATTATGTGATCTATTCTGGAGAATGTTCCATGTACATTTGGAAAGAATCTGCATTCTGCTGTTTTAGGATGGAATGTTCTGAATACATCTGTTAAGTCCATCTGGTCCAGTGTGTCACTCAAAGCCATTGTTTCCTTGTTTATTTTCTGTTTAGATGATCTATTGATGAAAGTGGGGTGTTAAAGTCTCCTACTATTATTGTGTTTTCAATCAGTATGTTTATTATTGATTGTTTTATATAATTAGATGTTCCCATGTTGGGTGCATAAATGTTTACAATTGTTCTATCTTCTTATTGGATTGTCCCTTCTATGATTACAAAATGCCCTTCTTTGTCTTTTTTTTTTTTTTACAATCTTTGTTTTAAAGTCTAATTTGTCCAATATAAGTATTGCTACCCCAGCCTTCTTTCAAAATCCATTTGCATAGAGGGGAAAGAAACAGACTCTCACACCAGGGAGCCTTAACGGGGAAGAAAAATCCCCACAACATTTGGCTTTAAAAACTAGAGGGACCAAATTTCATGAGTTTTTAAAATCAGCAGGGCTTAAAACCTTTAACTTTAAAAATCAGCAAGTCTAGGAGAGCTAAAAGGGTGAAAGGAAACTGAGTCCTACACCTAAAGAGACAGCACAACAAACACTGCTGCCGAGATACAGTATAAAAGGAGTAGTCTGAAAAATTCCTGGCCTATAAAGAAGGGAGATTTGTTTACTAATCTCGGAGCACATGTGGGAGGGTCAGGGACCCCTGGAAGACTTCTCGAGGAACAAGAAAGTAGGCAGGTGCCATTTTCCTCCTTGCCTTCAGCATAAACAAAGGGATACCTATAGGAACCATCACAACACTTATTATCTACCTTGCTAACAGGATGCCTCAACCACAGATTCTCTTTTGTAATGTCTCATCTAGTTAGGCCTCGGCTCCAGGTCTACTCCCAAATAAGACCTGCCTAAACCTTGCTAACAGCTAACATCCTGCCTCCACCTGCTTCTGTGAATCCCACCCCTCCATCCTGGCCTGCCTCCATCCAGCAGCTGCAGGTCCCCTTAGTCCAGCAGAGACCTTGCTGGCGTCATATGCCCCACTTTCACATTCTCCTGTAGTCACTGCTACTGAATCTCCAGCAAATGCCTGGTCTGACTCAACTTAAGCCCAAGGAGGCACCTGACTGGCCGATAACAACACAGGGACCAAACAATGTTCACAATAGGCAAAGAGAGCCATTGTGGATGATGGGGTGAAAACACAAGAAGCTTACCCACAACAGAAAGGCACAAAAAACACACAAAGGAGACAACCCTGAAGCACAATAATCTGGTGAACAGAGAAAACTGCACTTCAGGGTACTACAGACCTCTTCTACATGAGGCCACTGCTTTCAAGAGCAGCTTCATTTTCTAATACATAGAAACAGACACAGCAAGTTAGACAATATGAGGTAACAGAGAAATATGTCCCTAATGAAAGAATAGGACAAACTCACAGCCAGAGACATAAACAAAATGGAAATAAGTAATGTGCCTTATAGGGAATTTAAAGTAGTGGTCATAAAGATATCCATTGGACTTGTGAAAAGAATGGAAGACCAGAATGAGACCTTAATGAAGATATAAAAAACATGAAAAAGGATCAATCATAAATGAAAATAAAAATACACTAGACAGGGGCGCCTGGGTGGCTCAGTCGTTAAGCATCTGCCTTCGGCTCAGGTCATGATCCCAGGGTCCTGGGATCGAGCCCCACATTGGGCTCCCTGCTTGGCAGGAAGCCTGCTTCTCCCGCTACCATTCCCTCTGCTTGTGTTCCCTCTCTCGCTGTGTTTCTCTCTGTCAAATAAATAAAATCTTTAAAAAAAAAATACACTAGACAGACTAAATAATACACTAAAGAATGTGTAAGAATGGATCAGTGACCTGGAGAGCAGAATAGTAGAAAGCTATCAGGCTGAAAAAGAGAGAAATAATAACAATAAATGAAAATAAGCTTAGGGAACTCATTGACACCATCAGTGTAATAACATTCACATTATATGTATCCCAGAAAGAAAAGAGAGAGAAAGGGGGGCAGAAAATTTATTTGAAGAAGTAACAGCTAAAAATTATACAAATTTTTGAGAAGAGACAGAACTCCAGAGCCAGGAAGCACACATAGCCCCCAACAAAATCAACCCATGGATGTCCACACCAATTAAAATGGCAAGAAGTAGTGATAAAAAGAAAATTTTAAAAACAGCACCAGAAAATAAAACAGTTACATACAAGGGAAAAGACACAAAACTATCAGCTGAGTTTTCAGCAGAAACTTTTAGGCCAGAAGAGAGTGGCATGATGTATTCAAACTGCTGAAAGAGGTAACAACAAATATAACAGCAGCTGCAGAATATTCTATATATTCTATACAGCAAGGCTATCATTCAGAATAGAAGGAAGGTTAAGAGTTTTCCAGACAACAAAAGTTAAAGAAATTTACTACCATTAAACCAGTCTTACAACAAATGTTAAAGGGGACTCTGAATGGAAACCAAAGACCATAAGTAGGAGTAAAAAAAAGTAGGAAACACAAAAGCAGCAAAAATTGTTTATCTGTAAAAATCAGTCAAGGTAAAAAAAAAAATCAGTCAAGGTATTCACAAAATAGAAGGATATAAAGTATGACACCATATACCTAATCTGTGGTAGAGGGAGGAGTAAAGAATGGATTCAAACTTAAGTGATCATCAACTTAATACAGATTGAAATATGCTAAGATGTTAAGTACAAACCTTATGGTAACTACTAATCAAAAATTGCTAATAGACTTCCAAAAAAATAAAGGGCAAGGAATCCAAATATATCACTGAAGAGATCAACAATGCGTGAAGTAAGAGACCAAGATAAAAAAAAAATAAAGAGAAAAACTACAAAACAACCATAAAACACATAACAAAAAGCCTATAAATACATACCTATCAGTAATTACTCTGAATGTGAATGGAATAAATGTTCCAATCAGAAGACACAGAATGACAGTAGCTAAAAAAGCAAGACTCGTATATATGCTCCCTACAAGAGAAACAATTCAGGCTTAAATACACATACAGACTGGAAGTGAAGGGATAGAAAGGTATTTATTATGCAAATGGTCCTGAAAAAAAGCTAGCTAGCAATGCTGGTATCAGAAAAAAATAGACTTTAAAAAAAATAGTATAACAAGAAACAAAGGACACTATCATAAAGAGAAGAACAAGAAGATATAACAACTATAAAGATTTATTCAACCAATACTGGAACACCCAAATACTTAAAACAGCTAAGAACAAACATAAATAAAGTAATCAATAGTGATGCAATATTAGTAGAAGACTTTAACATCCCACTCACATCAATGGATAAATTATTCAGACAATCAGCAAGGAAATAGTGACTTTGAAACATACATTGGACCAGATGTATTTAACAGTTACATTTACAACATTCCATTCTAAAAGAGCAGAATACACATTTTTTTCCAAGTGCACATGGAACATATTAGGTCACATATTAGGGCACAAAACAAGTCTCAACAAATTCAAAGAGATAAAAGCCATACCATGAGTATTTTCTGACCACAAAACTATGAAACTAGAAATTAACCACAAGAAAAAATCTAGAAAGACCACAAATACACAGAGGTTAAACCACAAGCTTTTCAACAATGACCAGGTCAACCAAAAAAGTAGAGGAAACCAAAAAGTACATGGAGACAAATGAAAATGTAAACACAATTGTCAAAAATCTTTGGAATGCAGCAAAAGTTGTTCTAGAGGGAAGTTTGTGGCAATATAGGCAAGGAAAATCTCAAAAAAACAAAAACAAAAACCAAACCAAAAAACCAAAAAAAACAACAACCTAATCTTATACCGAAAGGAGATAAAAAAAAGATCAAACCCATCCCCAAACCAGGAGAAGGAAGTAATATACATTATGGCAGAAATAAATGAAATTAAAACTAAAAAAGCAATAGAACAGATCAATGAAACCAGGAGTTGATTCTCTGAAAAGATCAACAAAATTGACAAATCATCAGCCAGAATTATAAAAAAAACAAAACAATAAAACTAAAAATCACAAATAAGAGGAGAAATAAAAACCAACACCACATAAATATTTGTATGTGAAAAATTATATGTTAACAAATTAAAGAACCTAGATGAAATGCATAAATACCTAGAAACATGTAATCTCCCCAAACTGATTCAGGAATAAACAGAAAATTTGAATAGACTGATTATAGCAATGAAATTGAATCAGTAATAAACTCCCAACCAACAAAAATCCAGGACCAGATGGTTTAATAGGTGAATTTTACCAAATATTAAAGAACAGTTAATGCCTATTCTCAAACTATTCCAAAAAAATAGAAAAGAAAGGATAACTTCTAAATTCATAATATGAAATCTTATTATCCTGATACCAAAACCAGATAAAGACATCCTAAAAAGAGTGTAGGCCACTATCTCTGATGAACATAAATACAAAAAAACCAGTGTCAGCAAACTCAATTCAATAATACATTAAAAAAAAAATCACTCACCATTATCAAGTGGGACTTATTTCTGGGATGGAAAGGTGGTTCAATATTCACAAATTAATCAACATGATACATCACATCCATAAGAGAAAGGATAAAAATCATATGATCATTTCAATACATGCAGAAAAACTGAGAAAATACAACTTCCATTCATGATTAAAAACAAACAAACAAAAAAAAACTCAACAAAGTGGATTTGGAGGAAACTTAGTTTAATATCATAAAGGCTATATGTGAAAAATCTGCAGCAAACATCATGCCCAATGAGGGGAAATCTGAGTGCTTTTCCCCTAAGGTCAGGAACAAGACAAGGATATCCACTCTCAACACTTTTATTCAATACAGTGCTAGAAATACTAGCCATAGCAATCAGACAACAAAAAGAAATAAAAGGTACCCAAATTAATAAAGAAGGAGTCAAACTTCTAATATTTACAGATGATATGATACTCCATATAAAAACCCTAAAGAGTCCACCAAAATCTACTAGAATTGATAAACAAATTCAATAAATTCACAGGATACAAAATCAATGTATAGAAATCTGCATTTCTATACAAAAAATATGCTGCATTTTTATACACTAATAGGGAAATAGCAAAAAGAGAAATTAAAAAAAAAATCCTACTTACAAGTGCATCAAAAATAATCAAATGCCTAGGAACAAATCTAACCAAGATGTTGTAATACTTGTACCCTGAAAACTATAGAACACTGATGAAAGAAATTGAAGATGACACAAACAAATGGAAAGATATTCCAAGCTTGGGGTCCCTGAGTGGCTCAGTCGGTTAAGTGCTGCCTTCAGCTCAGGTCATGATCCCAGGGCCCCAGGATTGAACCCTGTATCAAGCTCCCTTCTCAATGAGGAATCTGTTTCTCTCTCTCCCTCTGCCACCACAGCCTGCTCACGCTCTTTCACGTGGTCTTGCTCTCTCTCTCTCTCACACATCTTAAATATATTCCAATCGCATGAATTGGGAGAATAAATATTGTTAGAATGTCTCTACCACCCAAAGGAATCTGCAAATTTAATGCAATCCCTATCAAAATGCCAACAGCATTTTTCACAGAACCAGGACCAATAATCCAAAATTTGTACGAAACCTTAAAGATCCTGAACAGCCAAAGTAACCTTTAAAAATAAGAATAAAACTGGAGGTATCACAATCCTACAAGATACACTACTAAGTTAGAGTAATGAAAGCAGTATGGTACTGGCACCAAAATAGAACATAGATCAACAGAACAGAATAAAGAACCCAGAAATAAATGCAAGATTATACAATTAATCTTCTGAAAAGGAGAAGAGAAATGCATTGGGAAAAATAGAGTCGCTTCATCAAATGGTTTTGATTAAACTGTACAGCTACATACAAAACAATGAAACAAAACCACTTTTTTTCACCATATATAAAATAAACTCAAAATGGATTAACGATGTAAATATGAGACCTGAAACAATATGTGTATGTATGTATGTATATATTACACACACACACACACACACACACACACACACACACAATGAAATATTAAAGTCACAGAAAGGAATGAATTCCTGTCATTTGCAACAACATAGATGAATCTAGAAAATACAGTGTTGAATGAAATGTCAAAGCAAGACAAATATCATATGATTTTACTCATATATGGAATTTAGGAAACAAAACAAATGAAGAAAAGAAGTCACAGACTAAAGAACAGACTTTTAACTGCAGAAAACAAACTGATGGTTACCTGCTGATGATGGGTGCATGAGGTTGTGTGAAATAAGTAAAGGTCATTAAGAACACACATCATAATGAGCACTGAAATATGTATAGAATTGCTGACTCACTATATTGTATACCTGAAACTAATATAACCACTGCACTATAGGTCAACCATACTGGAATTAAAATTTGAAAAGAGTGTCTTTGGATAGTGGTAAATGACAGCATGTATATTGGGGTAGAGATTCTGGGGAAAGGAAAGCAAATAAGAAACTAAAAATGGTAAAAATAAAGTATTTACCTGAGAACTAAAGCTCCTTTTCATTGTTAGGTTTAATAACTAATAAAAATCTGAAAATCAGTAAAGTGAGAAAACTGTTAACATGTGAAATGTTAAATTCATATTTTATTTAAAAAATGAACATGAAGGAATTCCTTACAATTCCTCAAAATCAAAAAATTAAAAATATTTATTATACTATCACATTAACCAAAACGAACTGATTTGTGTCCACCATAAAATAACACTGAGCTTTTCCTCTTCTGCTTCTCTGCTCTTTCTCTCTTTGTATATGTATGCATTCGCAGGCCCTGAGTGAAACATCAGGAAACAAGATTATCAACCACTTTTCGTAGCCAGAAATGTGTCTACTTCTTAATATTGTGCTCGCTGTTTCATACTACAATTGTGGCATTAGGAAATGTTCAATAACAAGAAAAATAATTTATGTGTTTATTAAATACCCTTAGATTGAACTGCTAATATTTTCATACTGATTTTCACCAATCTTACAAAAAGTAAAATGTTTTTCCATGAATTGAACTGTATATTTACAAATGAGATGTGAGAGATGCACAGATAAATTTGGTGAGGAAACTTATGTGAGTGAGGTTTACATGTGGAATATTCTGGATTTGTAGTTGAAACAGAGGGAAACTATGGAAACTCCATAGTTTCCATCTCCATTCAGATGGAAAGTCCATAGTTTCCATCTCCATTCCATTCAGATGGAATTCAACCTAACTATCTGAATTCCAGAGTTATCCATGAAAGGAAATCTCTTACATGCAGAAAGCATCATCCAGACACTAACTACCTCTTTCCACCTTCATCCCTTTTCCTACATCTCATGCTTTTTTGTGCATATTCATGTTTTAGTTAAATCACTGACAAGGAAACTACCAGCCTTATGTTTCCACTAATGTTAAGAACAGCACATAGAATTTGTAATGTTAAGCATAATAGCTGATCATACTATAGAGGAGTAGAAAAGGAGAAAAAAAAATGATGCCATTTACCATGCAAATGTGTACCACATCTGTACTAAATTGTCATTTGCATGAATACAGCTAAGGCAAGCAGGATTACTGTCATTAGAGCAATGCTGTTTGCATTGCTATGTTGTACTTAAGGTTGTGTGGGTGTTTCCATTTATAATGCCCCCCTTATTTTTAGGAGTTCATAATTTGGTTATAATAATCTGCTTTTGGATGAAACATTACTACAAGTTCACAGAGGGAGAGCAATTTTTAATTACAAAATTGGATTCAAATTGGTTCAGCCATATTTTAGTTGGAGAAAAGCATTTAAACATACTAACAAAAAAATTACGTTTCTTTTTGAAATACAAGTCTTTTGAATTGAATTTTCAAGAATGTGTTGATGTTGTTTTCAGCTTAAGAGGGAGAACTGGTTTATCATAGCATTTTATGTTTGCTGATTTTGTGTGGTCACTTACAAGAAGACCAGTACTATACATCTAATTTGTTCATTTCAATTCTTGACAAACTTCCAAAAATACTTACTGCACATACATGTTTTATTAATGATTTTACTATACCCTAGCTATAAACTACATACTGCATATTAGTATAAGGTCTCTTTATCCTCTAACAAGACACTAGGAAATATACACCTATTAGAAAACAATTTTACAATCAGTGTTGCTTCCTTATGGATGTATAACAAATTATTTCGGCAACTTCAGGTTAGCAAGCAGCTTAATAATATGAAAGATTTTTATTTTTTTTAAGATTTTATTTATTTATTTGACACAGAGAAAGAGATCACAAGTAGGCAGAGAGGCAGGTAGAGGGAGAAGCAGGCTCCCCACTGAGCAGAGAGCTCGAAGCGAGATTTGATCCCAGGACCCTGAGATCATGACTTGAGCCAAAGGCAGATGCTTAACTGATGCAGCCAGCCAAGTGTCCCTTTTTTTTTTTTTTTTTAAATCAAAGACACAAGTATGACTCACAAGTATAAATTTGCATGACTCGTGTCTTGACTTTATACAGGCATTGATTGGAGATAGATGTTGGCTGTACATAGGTTATAAATACTTCTAGTAACTCTACATTCTGAAAAGGACAAATATTTATATGTACCTGTTTTCTTTATTATATAATAACGGCTAATAGCCAACCTAAACTAACGCTCACCCATATAATGGACTTATTGGTGAATGAATTATTTCAGATTGTTTCTACAACAGATTGTTTCAGAGTGTTTCTACAATACTCTTGGTAAAAGACAGTCATTTGTCAGTTTTTATAAGTCCCCCTACCCATCGAGAATTATCATTTTGTAGACACACAATGTGCATGTCCCCAAAATACATGCATATTTGTAGATATATCAGTCAGAATCCTTTCAAGAAACAGATCACACCATTCAGTAGGATAATTTGAAGACAGTTTACTTAAAGGACTATCTATGGAATGAGTGGGCTGGGGAGAGGTCACAAGAAACACTATGGCCTCTTAATGTTGGTAACAGAGGAGATTTAGTGCCACACCTAAACGAGGTCTGAAGGGCAAGAGGAAGGGACAGTTTTGGAACCTGGAGAGAGTGCTTGGGAGAGGCCCTCCTGATGAGAGACATGACCTCTGGCCAAAAGAAACAGCTAAGCAATTAACTACTTTATTCAAACACTGACTAATTTATCTCATCAATTCAAAAGACCTTTTGTGGCATATTTTATCTATCAAATAGGTAGTTTTGTAAGGTAAGGTTGGATATGACATGGTTTGTAGTATAGGAGGTAGCAGAATATAAAAGGGAGGTAGCATCTATATACAAGTATCGATAATTCTTGTGTAAGTGGTACAAATAAAGTGCTATGAAGGGATGAGCATTAAAGGACACATTCATAACAGACGTAGAGAAAAACTTTTAGAACATATGCTAATTGACGTAAGCCTTAAGTGGTTGGTATATTTCCTTAGGCAAGGTGTGTGGATTTTCTTCTGGTAAAATTCTCTCTGTAATATGGGAGTCCAAAAGGACACAGCAGTTTAAGGAATGTTTTCTGTGGGAAGGGGAAAGAAAAGAAAAGAAAGAAAAGAGAAGAGAAAAAGAAAAGAGCGAGAGAGAGAGAGAGAGAGAAAGAACGATTCC
>CM053607.1:71282637-71324229 GCA_028646535.1 Procyon lotor
TTCTAGGACGGGAACCTAAGTGCCAGTGTATGAAATCTATATTTTGTTTATTGTGAAAGGAAAATCTGTCAGAATAAGAAGGTAAAACAACCATAGCAACCCATTAGAAAGACTAGTCTGTCTTCTCCAATTTGGACTATTTTGGAGAAGCCATGAGTGCTAGACAATCACTTAGGAAACATTATCAGTGTACCAATATTTACTAAGATGACAAAATTGAAAGAGAACGAAGATAAGACATTAGAAAAAAGAAGGCATCCATATGAAGAGACTTAACAACATACTTTAATACTATATTTAAATTTGAAATCACTGTCTCAGATCAACTTAAAATAAAGAAATATTTATATTATCAAGTATATCACTGTCTAGTATCATGTCCTCCTGAATGTAAGTTTCTTCCCAGTATGCTTTTTCAAAGCCAAGGGAGGCCGATCACTTTCTCCTCTGCCTCCCTGCCGTTCCAACAAGTATCATTATCTCTAATCCCAGCCTTTCTCATCCTGCTGAGCATCCAATAGCTATTAAAGATAGCTTTTTGCAGTATTAACTGAAGCCCTCAGTCCAGTGAAAGCATGCGGATATTTTGGCATATTTTAAGCCAGGCTTTTTTGAACAGCTTATTGGAATTTATCTACGATATTTGGATCCAAAAACTACTCATCTTATCTGCCTCGGAACTCAGAGTTAGGAAGCTGTTCTTATTTGAGGATTCATCTTGATTGAGGAAATTTGTTTATTTTGTTTCTATGTAAACTACATGGTGAAATCAAAATTTACTGATGTCATAATCAAGATAACAAAGGTATCAAAAGAACTGGTAATATTTAATATTTATCAGTCAAGTCAAACCAAGACAGTATTTGAAAGAATAACATGTGACCCCTTCTTAGAAGTTCATATACACATGAAATTCCTAGTGGACTTCTTTAGGCTGAAATCCTTTTCCTTTTCTGTCAAGATACCATGCTACCAGGTAAAGATGTTAAGAATTTGTGACTTAGGCCTAACTTTGAAAGAGCTGGATGCTGATAACTGTTAAATTTAAGAGTTGGGCTTATTGATCTTTAAGCTTTCTTCCAGATGACTGATGGGATTCCAGATTTACCTTCAAATATGCAATAGATTGATAGTGTCAGAGACCTACCAAAAAAAATGTTCAAAAAGTAAATGTGTTACTTCATTATGAGGTGAATTTAGGATATCACTATGCTTTATAATGACGACATGTGAAGATAAAGGTTTTATCTTCACGATACCAAGTATTGACACAAAAGATCACACACACACACACACACACTCACATACACAAATACACATCATTCTGTGAGCATATTTTCAAACATCTGGATCTTTTACATTATGGAGACCAAAACATCCAGATGTTTTCACTGAGTTTTAGTGCTAGGCATATTGTCAATATGTCCCTTGAGGATCTCAGTATCACTAACCCCAAAGAAGGGTATAGGCAGGGTGTGTGTATGAGACAGAGAAGGAAAGAAGAGGAAAAATTCTTACTTCCTAATCCAGAGTATTACATAGTATATCCTCTAACCACTTGCTGAAAAAAATAGGCAAGACTTTTTTCATTTCTCCAGCTTAATGTCATCTTGACTTTGATCTCAGATTGAAAGAATTATTATGACTTCATCTCTACACTAACAAAGAATATCCATTTCAAACATATTTCTGTCTATAATTTGTATGTATTTGTCTTCGCAGTGTCTTATGACTTATCGGGTATTTTATGCTACTTGAATTCTTATTCCTGAATATACGTAGACTTGCGCTAACCTTTCATTCCTCACCGTGTTTGTGTTGGAAACAGGTGGGGAAAATTCATTCAGTGAGCTGCATGACTACTTGGGTCACCAAAGAAGTCTGCTTTCCTGACTTGTCAGTTCAGGTTACTGTAAAAAGAACAGCTCTTAAAAATGCATGACTTCATGTGGCCAAATGTGTCAAAAATGGTTTAAAATAATACAATTGTAAGAACCATAGAGGGTGGGAGGTAACAGCAATAAGAATTACTGGTATTTTCTTTCCCCATATCCCATATTTATAGCTAGTGCCATAAAAGCACACCAGGAAGACATATGAGATGCAGTCATTTTCTCGAAATAAGTTTTGCCAAAATTACTGCATTTACTCCTGAAACACTTATTAATTATCTCAATACGTATTGCTGGAATGTCTATCTCTAAATGTCCATGTGTTCTGACTTGGATGTAATTCTTGCTTTAATCATAAGATGAGGAAGGACACTGCTGAACAACCTAACTTCTGGATGCCGTTGTGTAACACTTGGGAATCATTCAAACAAAAATCACATTACTGGGGGAACCATTTATAAGTTTTAAAACAATCTTATTGTTTTACTTACATGAAAATAAGCATGCAACAGTATGGAATAACAGCATTTCTAATAATGCTGATACTTTTCAAAATTTTATCAGTGTATATTTTACTGAGATGCTCTGAGTCACACATAATTTTAAATCAAATAGTTATGAGGTAGGAAATATTTTTAGTTCTCTGACATACGGTTGAGCTACTATATATATTATGCCCCTAATCATGAAGAAAATAGCCTTTATTTATAGCCTAAGGACTTCAGTAGTTAAAACATTTCTCTCTATAAACATGTTAATTTAACTGTATTTTGAAAGTCACACGCCATATCCTACACTCTTCATTGATGCTACCAAATTCAGCAAAAATGCATGCATAAATTTATGTTGACAAAGCTATCTTTACTCACCCGAATTTAGTAAATTGGTGTACAGTAACCTAATCGCTGCCCTCAAAGGCATCTCCGTGTGTCAATGTGGATTTTGTTCATAAACTGGTGCACTGTAATTTTGCAGGTGCAAATGTGGAAGCACTTTCAAAAACATTTTCCTTCCTGAAAAATATTTAGTTTATTAGCCTGAGAATTTCATTGTACAAACTATATTTCATTCTGGAAATTCACGAAGGCCTAAATTTAAGTAGACTGTCATTATTTTCTTAGCCTAAAAGCACTGAAGAGACTAAACATATTTTAAGGTATTTTTCTTTGTAAATCCAGGCCTGTAATATCTACTGAGGATAAACAAACAGTTGGCAAGGAACTCCCTCTTGTGGTCAAACATTTTTAATTAAAAAAAAAAAAGAGAGAGATCTGTACTCAACCGATGGTCTGGATTACTAAAATGTGGGTCGCTTGTAACCATTAAGATTAACAATAGTGATATAAAAGTGGTTTTACTGAAGCAATTCGTTGCAAATTAGAGCTAAATTCTGGAACATATGCTCTTAATTCTCCCTAAAACAGAACTTTGCACTGCTGTTCAGGATAAACCCACTTAGAATTTCATTTTCCAAGGTTTCTTGTTACTTTTAAAATATTATGACATTCTTTTAAAATTATATGTATACATACTTATATCTGCACGTACATGTATGTGTATGTATATATTTGTGTGTGTGTGCATGTGTGTGCGTGTGTGTGTGGTCACAGAGTGGAAGACATTTAAGAACTGAGTATTGTAAGAAGTTTACATCCTCTTTGTTTTGATCTCAATACTTTGATTTCTCATGGTTTCCAAAACCATAGTACTGCTAAATGTTTCTTCAAGCAGGAGAAACAGTTCCCATCTGCTATTAACCAGTGCTTTCCCAGAGTACACAGGCAACAGCGTCTGGTGTCAGAGGCAATAAATGCCCGACATCCCATCAAAAATGTCCTAAACACTTCTCATGAGGGAGGCAAAGTACCAGACACATAATGAAGCTGACAAATTATAATCTTTTTCCTGATTGTTCAACTTAAGCAATGCTTCCAACCACTCCACAAGATCAGTAATAGACACTATCTGTCCTAGTAGTGAGTGTGCAATTCATTTCCACGATATCAAATTAAAACCTGATGCCAAGAAGCCTGGGATTTAACTTATCTTCTGACAGCACATCAAAGGTCGGGAAGAAGGCCCTGTGCTCAGATCAGGTCACTGCTGTCAGTTCAAATACTAACGATACAATCTGAACCAACTTCTTTTGGGGATGACTTTCGATATGAGCAAAAGAAGGCTTCAAAGTTCAATCGAGTCATTATTTAGGGAGAAGGTCGGGGGGGGGGTTACGGGGAGAAAAGGAGATGCTGATCATATAAATTCAGATTGTGCAAGGAATGTCTCCACATAGAGAGAGCTATTTTTGTACATATGCTGGTTCCAACATCCCTTTGCCTGCCTAAAGTTAAGCACTCAATTAATCATCAGCCAAATGATGCACTTAGACACCTCCTTCACACATGCTAGGGAAGAATATGCATGACAGAACTAAATTTTTTTCTTTATATTTTTGTTCTTATTCTTACTCTTATTGTTAAGTTTTGCTGACTGGTGTATTTTTTTATTTTCAGTCTTTTCTTTGAACAAAACTAGGTATGTTATTTACTATCTGATAGAAAACTCAGAAGTGTACAAATTTTTTTAAATGTTAGAAATATAAAAACAATTCTATTTCCCAAAACATGGATAGCTTTCTAATAGTTTAATACCATTTAAGCTAGAATGACTGATTTCTATTTCATGTATAAGGTTTGTTTTTTAATAACCTCATTTTTAACATCAGCATGCTCTCTATTCACCATTGTATGAACTATAACGTATGTACTGAAGCCACCACAGCTGAAGATATTTAAATATCTTCCTAACTTTCTTAGTATGAAGAAAAGAGAATATTCACGTAGTTATATATTTATATACATCTTTAATTATTTCAGAATACAGTGTATTCCGAAATTACTAAATCATAACGATAAATGCCACAACTTTTTGATCAATGTGTTTTTGCTTTTATTTTTAAATGTATATTTTAACTAAAATATAAATATATTTCATAATTCATTTTTATTTAAATAAAATGTGAAGTTTATAAATACTGTTAAAAATAATAAAATTTAATACTTTTTTCAAAATGTAAGTTTCTTAATACTAGAAAAATTAATCTCTAGACTCAAACAGGCTCTGTGCAAAGAAAATAATGTTAATGCTCAATAAAACAATTCAGACTACCACCACCATCTACATTCCTTTACTTGATACTTTCACTCACTAAATAATATCAAGATCCCTGTAAAACTTTTGGAATGAAAAGGATGCCTTCAAAATACTAACTGAGCTCTTTGTACAGTTAGAAACTGAGCATAATTTAGCTGTTCTTAAAGTTCATAATTGGTTTGTAATTTATTTCCTACAAATTGTTTTCCAGAAGGATAGTTTATCTGATGAGGAAAAAAAAAAAAACAAGAGTAGGGTATCGGGCACCTTATGTATGTAAAAATCAATCTATCTACATTTCATCTACCTTGAAACCCACCTTTCTATCCCTTTACATTAACACTAAGATTCCAGAAGAAGCAGGAAAAGTATCACCCTTAACATCTAAGAAGCATGATAGCCAATCATGGTACTGTTTCCTACTACATCTGAATATAGCCTCAGATTATTTGGTAGGGCAACATTCCTCACAGACATATCAAAGAAAAAGGATAATTGTGATAAGGGAATGATTGGATATTGAGAATTGACTGTGGTGGCAAAGAGAAATTTGAAATCCTCTCGTCAGTAAAGAGGTGCGAGTCTTGCTATATGACAAACCCAGAATGTTTTGTGCCACTCTGATCTTGTCTCTTGAAAAGCTAATTTACAGAAGGAATTTTCATAAACACATCTAATTTTATTTGGCTACTGTTAATAAACTAGAATTTATATGGGAAGAAAGGCTGAAGAAATAGAGGGAGAAAGAAAAACTGCGTTAACCACATTCTTATGTGGTAGGACCCATATATATATGAGTTTATGTATTTTTTTATTTGATACTCTCAGGAGCCTGCAAAGTCTTTACCTAACCGCTTTCACAGGTAAGGAACCTGTGGCTTGGTTTAGTGAATAACTTATCCAAATTCACCAAGCCATCAGGAGTACAATTATTGAGACTAAAATCCAAATCTGATTTCAAATCTTTTTTCTACTATGTCAGAACATCACTCTGAAATTTTCAGGCATTGTGGCTCCACAAATTAGTCAGCAAATGAAGGCATAACTGTATCCAAATAGACCTGGAATATCCTGACATGTCGAGATATTAGATTTATATTTAATTTTATGGGATGTATTCTGACCATTTGTCTTCTTTTTGACCACTTCGACACAGGAAAAACTTGCTAGTGATACTTGATCACACTCAACCTCCCAGCAATGTCCAGTGCACTCATTCTCATTCTTCACTTTTGGCTACAGATTTCTGTGGCTACTGACTCATTTCAAAATGCTGGGGCTGAAGTTTCTCAAGTTCCTCTACTACCTCATTTGGTCTGACTCAAATCTCCCTCCCCCTCTTTATCTCTCTCTCTCTCTCTCTCACACACACACACACACACACACACACACACACACACACACACAAAACACACTCAAGGAGATAGAAATGTTCCTGTGTTCCAGGCCCAGCCTATAATACCCTTTACAGTAGAACTGTCTTTTCTTTTAAAAAAGAATATAACTTAGCCCAATAAATAAAGTTTTCTATTTTTAAAATTACTGAAACATTTCTCATAATGTCACTGCATGTCAAGCTAGAGAAATTTAGGACAAACAGAAGTGGAAACAAGTCAGTTAACCATAATATTTTTGGAGGAGACTGTAGTTTTCGTGAAACCAACTTACTTGTTCATTCTAAGGAGACATTTTGTTCTTTGTTGAACAAACTACTTCATTTTAAGACTTTCGTCTGTGAAGAAGTTGTTTCCTCTGGTGCCTGAAACTACTGCATAGCCTATTGTGATTTTTTTTTTTTTTTTGTGGAAACCATGACTCTCTTGGGTGTATTACTCTGGTTTAAAGTGGCCCCTCAATTGTAAATGCTCAAATTGCTACATGGACCATTTATACAGAGGTATTTCTCTGAAGCAAGAGTGAAATCAACTGCTTTTGTGCCACACCAGGGACCCAACCTGCTCCAACAGATAAGCCACTGGCCTAAGGATGTAAAACCCCTCACACTTTCATTTTGCTCATATGCTTTGTTATCTATTTAGAGCCATGTAGTTAAATCTTGTTCATTTGATTTCAGAGACATTAAAAACACCAACGGAAAGGATTCAAAAAATTAGATATTTCATGTTAACTGAAAGCAAGTACTTAAACTTCTTTAACTTTAAAAAAAAATGGAAATAGTTTATGTTTTTCAAGGGAGGGTATCATGATAACAAAAAAAATGAGTAAAACTTCATTTATAAAAGTGGTCCCAATTTGGGATTCCAGAATTCTTTAAATGGTAAAACTAGTAACTAATGTCGCCAAGTTTCTGTCCAGACATTTAAAATATTTAAAGGAAAGACTACACAGCAAACTAAGGACATACAGTGTGTAACATTTTTAAGAGCTATAATACTTGGAAGAGTAATTGGTTCCACGATTTCTTTGAAAAGGAGAAACTACACTCATATTTAGCTTTAAAGTCTAATTCTTTTAATCCCCTCATGTATGTTTAAGATAAATAGTAAAATATATTGCTTTCTTTCTAGAAAGTTGGGTCTTTTCTTCTCTTCAATCATCAGCTACATAAAGATCTTAAAGATCCCTTTCAGGAATTGTCATTTATGTGTTCCTGGTCTAGCTACAACTCACCCGAATTTTGTTAATGATTATGTTTCCCAGGTAGTAGGTAGATAAATGTAATCAGCATCTCATTTATGAAATTGCTTTAGAAAATTAAAAATTAAAATTATTTTGAAAAACTAAAAATTGCATTTTATTTTTCTATTTTCCTGTGTAGATGAGATATGAGATACAGTTGGGTATAAGAGAAAGAGCATTTGATAAAACTTTAATGATATATAATAATGCATAGCATTTAGAGCACAGAATTGAGAGACAGATTTCAGTTTCAATTCTCTGACTTACCACTGGCCAGCCATACGACTCTAAATAGGTCAGTGTGCTTCAGTTTTCACATCTCTAAAATAGGGACAATGTTAAGATAATGGTGCTTGTTAGGAATAGTGCACATAAAAATTACTGCTACTAGTAAAATTATGTAGACTGGAGCCTCATTTTCTTCATCAATAAAGTGGAATTTGAATAAAGATTGCTACTTTAACTACATTTTAGAAGTTCTGTATTACATTTAATTATATATGACAGAGAAAACTTTTAAAAATAATTTTATATGTCATCGGCAAGACAGAAGGATTTCATTAATCAGAGTATTTACCTCAATCTACCATGAAGTTAACATCTCTAATATACTCTACATAATTCACATACTTGAAGACGGTATTTAATGTGTGTAAGGGTGTATACACAACAAATCTGGGGAGGTAGTGGACGAACCTATATCTTCTGTAGGAAGATCTATAAAATGGGGGGGGAAGTGAGTTATGTTTATCAGAAAAAATCTTTAGAAAGAAATTATGAGGAAAAAATTAAAAAAGGAAAATAAATGAAACAGGAAGGTGAGTAAAAATAGTTATCAGTGAAATGTTCTTCTAGATATGTACTATTAATAAGTCTGAATATCTCAAAACATAATGAATGAATGAATGACAAGAATTATAACAAATTAAAAAATACAGTTTTTGTAGGAAATCAAAGGTAAGTTGTTATCAGCTTTAGTAGGCTGTTTTAACTATCAGGTGTTTTTTTTTTAATATGTTATTTATTTATTTATTTATTTGACAGAGAGAGAGAGAGAGAGAGAAATCACAAGTAGGCAGAGAGGCAGGCAGAGAGAGAGGGAGAAAGAAGCAGGCTCCCTGCTGAGCAGAGAACCCGATGTGGGGCTCGATCCCAGGATCCTGAGATCATGACCTGAGCTGAAGGCAGGGGCTTAACCCACTGAGTCACCCAGGAACCCACTATCAGATTTTTTATGTAAGCTTCATGGTAACTACAAAGCAAAAACCTGTACTAGATACATAAATGATAAAGGAATCAAAGCAGTAAGTCATCAAATCAATCATTCAATCAATCCATCAATAAACAAACAAAAACGGGCGCCTGGGTGGCTCAGTGGTTTAACACCTCTGCCTTTGGCTCAGGTCATGATCTCAGGATCCTGGGATCGAGCCCCACAGGAAGCCTGCTTCCCTTCTCTCTCTCGGCCTGCCTCTCTTCCTACTTGTGATCTCTCTCTTTCTCTCTCTCTCTCTGTCAAATAAATAAATAAATAAAATCTTTTAAAAAAAAAAAAAAAGGAAGATAGAAAGGAATAAAGAATCTATGAAACACCTAGAAAAAAAACTAAAGAAATGGTAATAGTAAGCACTTACTTATCAGTCACCACTTCAAAATGAATTAAATTCTCCAGTCAGAAGACAAAGAGTGGATGAATGGATTAAAGAAAAAAATGACCTCAATTTTAGGATGTGTACAAGATACTCATTCCAGCTTTAAAAAGGATACAGGCAAAAGGTAAAAAGATGGAAAATATTCCACACATATGCAAACCAAAGGAGTAAAGAGGTATCTGTAGTTGTATCAGACCAAATAGACTTTAAGTCTAAAAGTGTAACTAAGAAAAAAACATCATTATACAATGATAAAGGGATTAATTCATCAATAAGTTAAAACAATTGTAAATATTTATGCACCCAACAACAGAGGACCTGAATACATAAAGCAAATACCAACAGATCGGAAGGAAGAAATAGACAGTGATAGAGTAATAGTAGGGGATTTCAAAATTCCATTTTCAACAATGAATAGATGATCCAGACAAACGACCAATACGAAAACAAAGGACCTGAACCATTTGTTAGACCAAGTAGACCTAACAGGCATATACAGAACACTTCACTCCATAGTAGTACAATTCATATCCTTCTCAAGTTCACACGAAATACTCACCCGAAGAGATCCTATATTAGGCAACCAAACAAACCTTAATATATTTAGGATGACTGAAATTATATCAAGCATCTTTTCCAACTACAATGGTATGAAACTATAATTCACTAAGAGGACAGCTGCAAAATTTGCAAATATGGAGAAATCAAAGAACATGCTCTTGAACAGCTAATGGTTCAAGTAAAAAATCAAGAGGGATCAAAATATATCTTGAAAGAAATGAAAATGGAAATACAACATACCAAAGCATACAGGATGCAGCAATAGCATTTTTAAGAAAAAAATTCATAGCAATGAATACTTAATTTAAGAAACAAGACTATCTCAAACAACCTAACTTTATACCTGAAGGGAATAAAAAAGAAAAACAGAGCCCAAAGTTAGATGAAGGAAGAAAATAGGGTCAATGCAGATACAAACTCAGTAGACTATTAAGGTAACAGAAAAGTTCCACAAAACTAAGTGGGTTTGTTTGCTTGTTTTGTTCTTTTGTTTTTTGAGGTTTGGGTTTTATTTTTTAAAACATACACAATACAGACATAACTTTAGTGAGAGTACCTAAGAAATAAAGAGAGCCCTCAAGACTTAACAAATGCATCATTACTAGAGGGAAGCTAAAGTGAAAGGATGGGGGAGCAGGAGATGGGTTAAATAGGTGGTGGGGATTAAGGAGGGCCCTTGTTGTGATGAGCAGGGGATGTTGTATGTAAGTGATGAATCACTAAATTCTCTATCTGAAACTGTTAACTGAAATTTAAATAAAAACTTGGAGGAAAAAAAAATCTAGGCACTTCCATAAAAAAAAAAAAAAAGAGGAAATCTCAAATAAAATCAGAAATGAAAGAGAAGTTTCAAACTGATACCACAGTAATACAAAAGATCTTAAGAAACTATTATGAAAAATTATACACCAACAAATTAGATAACCTAAAAGAAATGGTTAAATTCCTGGAAACACACAACCTACTAAGACTGAAGTATGAAGAAATAGAAAATTCAGACAGACCATTACTAGTAAGGAGACTGAATCAGTAACCAAAAATGTCCCAAAATACAAAGTCCAAGACCAGATGGCTTCACTAGTGAAGTCTACCAAACATTTAAAGAGAATTAGTGCCAATCCTTCATAAACTCTTCCCCAAAAAGTTGAAGAAGAGGAAACACATCCAAACTCATTTTAAGAAGGCTCAAATTACTCAAATTACCAATAACAAAGCCAGACAAGGTGAAGAAAAAGCACCTGACAAAATTTAATGTCCTTTAATCCTTTAATGATTAAAACCCTCAACAAGTTAGGTATAGAAGAAATATATCTCAACATATTGAAAGCTGTATATGACAAGACCATCATTAACATCATACTCAATGGTGAAAAGTTGCTGCCCTTCCTCTAAGATTATAAACAAGACAAGGATGCCCACTCTTACCAACTGTTACTTAATACAGTACTGGATCCTAGTTAGAGCAATTAATCAAGTAAAAGAAATAAAAGGCTTCCAAATCAGAAACAAAGAAGTAAATTGTCTGTGACATTACTTTATATAGAGAAATCCCTCAATAGTCCACCAAAACACTGTTAGAATTGAGAAATGAATTCAATAGTTGCAGGATACAAAATCACAATAGAAAACTCGGTACCATTTCTGTACAATATTGGCAAATTATCATAAAAAAATAAGAAAATAATGTCATTTACAATAGCACCAAAAAATACTTAGCAATAAATTAACCAAGGGAGTAAAAAATTGACACAGTGAAAGGTATAAAACATTTTTAAAAGAAATCAAAGATACTGATGGAAAGATATTCCATGCTCATTAACCAGAAGAAATGATGCTGTTAAAATGTCCACATTATCCAAAATAATCTACAGATTGAGTGGAATCTCTATCAAAATTCCAATGGAATTTCTCACAGAGGTAGGAAAAAAATTCTAAAATTTTTGTGGAAATCCAAATACTTCAAAAGCTCATGTAATCTTGAGCAGGAAAAGCAAAGTTAGATATAACAGACTTTCTGATTTCAATAAAGCTAAATTAATCAGAACAGTATGGTTCTGGTATAAAAACAGAAACACAATTCAATGGAATGGAATAGAAGAGACAGCCCCCAAATAAATCTTTTATTTGTGGTCAACAGTTCTTTGACAAAGTGGTCAAGAGCGAGAAGCACACAATGGGAAAAGGATTGTCTCTTCAATAAATGTTCTTTGTAAAACTGGATTTCTACATGCAGAAGAATGAAACTGGACTCCTACCTCTCTCTATAAACAAAAATCAACTCCAAATGGAATAAAGATTTCAATGTAAAAGGACATCATAAAACAATTAGAAGAAAACTTAGGGAAAAAGATTCCTGACATTGTTATAGATTTTACTTAATAAAACAAATCTGATGTGGATCAGAAGAACTTGTCGAATATAAAATAAGTTGCATCTTCATTTTCAAGATACTTAAAAAAATTGCATATATTATACATTGACTCAATTATGTAGAACTCCAAAACAAACCCCAAAAAGAAAAATTTGAATCATTTTGATATCACTTACAAGGTTTTTTTAATTCAACTCACTGAAGTTATATCTATGTATAGTGCTGGCGTATTCTGAAACACAATGTGTTATGAGCTTGTTTCCCCTCAAAATGCTTATGTTGAAGTCCTAATACCCAGTACTTCAGAATGTGATTACATTTGAAGATAGTTTAAGAGGTTATTACACTAAAATGAAGTTATTAAGGTGGGCCATAATCCAATATGATTGTTCTTATAAAAATAGAAGATTAGGAGAATAGATTCACACAGAGGGCAGACCACAGGAAGACAAGAGAGCCAACCAGAATGAAGAATGCCAAAGACAAAGAAAGGCCTCTGAGAAAATTAGGCCTGCTCACACCTTTCTTTCAGATTTCTAGCCTCCAGAATTGTAAGAATAAATTTCTGATGTTTAAAACATGCAATTTGTGGTACTTTATCATGGAAGCCTGTGAAACAACTGGTTAAAGTTGAATAATCTAATCTAGTACTGCAAATACTTCTACTACCATGATGAAGTTTATTATCATAATGAAGCGATCTGTGGGGAAGACTATGCATTCCTCTTTTCATTAGATCTGTTTTTTCCTCAATTCTGAAATGGCATTTAACCCTGGGACAATGATCAAAGAAAAAAAATCAACAGAGTTTTTTAAGTTAAAAAAGATAATGTAACGTACTTTTAAACATTTTTTATAAATAAGTCTATGAAAATTCCATTTCTTTGACAAACATTTAACTCTACTTGACCAACATAGGTTACGTAAGTATGACAAATTTGACATTTTTGTGTCATGAAATCAAAAGAAAACAAACTATATACTTTTGTGAGTTTTTAATCTACTGATATTTATTAAAGCATGCAGTTAATACTCATCTATATTATGAACTCTGCTTATAGTATACGTAGTTCAGTCTGTGTTTACTACATTATAGTACTCAACCCAAACTGTGGTTTTGTGAGTACACATGTGTATTTTTGTATAGATGAGAGTATTTTTGTATGTTTGAGTATATGTGTTCAGACATATGCACATATATTAAATGCGTGTGAGTCTGTGTCAACATGCATGCGGATACTGGTATGTACCAGCATGTCTGCACACGTGTTACTGTAGGAGGGCAAAACGAAATGTGTGCTTATTTGTGCATGTGTACTTCTTTCTGCATGTGCATATGAAAATATGTAATATAGATATGTGTGAACATACATGTGCACAGGAGGTGGCATTCTCAAGTGCTTACCAGTGCCTGCCACATACTGACCTTGAAAAGAATTTAAGTGAATAAAATGGTGAATATAGTGTTTTCAACATTTAATTTCCAACTGATATATTTTCTGTGTAAATTTGAAACGTCTCAATTGTTTGCATATTCGTTACTATATCATTTTATTTATCTACTTCAAGAAATATGACAAAGACATATTTTTGTCTATTACTTTGAATCATTTTGAATCATTTTATGTAACATTTAGCCTAGTAGCATAAATTTCAAATTTAAATATATTTTAAGGCCCAATTCCAACTTATACTCAAGGTTTAAAAATAAAAACTTAGGCCCAAAGCTAATGGTGCTAATGGTAAGAAGTATCATAATATCTAAAACTTTAAGTGTCTATGTCCAATAGAAACCATACAATAGTGGTTCCTTCGTTAAAATATATAAAATAAATATTTTGATGCTTTAAAAACATGTTTACTTTATTTCTTCCCATGACTTAAAATCCTTGATTGTTATTCTCACATTTGCATGACAGTGTAAGACAGAAAAAAATTAAGACAGCTATTTTCCCTTCTTTCATTTTCCTCTTCTAGTTTTCAACATTTTGTGAAAAGAATGCTGTCATTTTTTTCAAATTTTTCATTTACTTTCCATTGTACATTATTCTAAGAAGACTAAAAATATTTTCTCTCATTGATATATCTTTCCTATTCAGACCTTTTTTTGACACTTCATTCTTTTTCTCATGTTGTGTTTTGATTAATGTTATCATCTTAGCTATTTATGTTCTTTTTACTTGTTTAGGACAAAATATTCAATCATCATCAAAAGAATGTCAATAAATGGCTTTAGATATTTAACAAAAAATAAGTTATTAAAATTACTTTTGAAGTTAATATTTTACTCAACAAAGAATATAAATAAAAAATCTTTCAAGTACATTTCACTTTTTATAAACTGGATTATCTTCTAATTTGTGAAATTTAATGCAGAATATTACTACATCTAATTTTTTTTTAAAGATTTTATTTATTTATCTGACAGAGAGAGATCACAAGTAGGCAGAGAGGCAGGAAGAGAGAGAGGGGGAAGCAGGCTCCCTACTGAGCAGAGAGCCCGATGCGGGGCTCGATCCCAGGACCCTGAGATCATGACCTGAGCCGAAGGCAGAGGCCTTAACCCACTAAGCCACACAGCTGCCCCTACATCTAATGATTTTTTAAAACACATTTTAAAGGAAAATTATCCACTCTCTTATGGAATGCATTAAATCAAGTAATATGAAAAACTAACAGAGTTACCTGTTTTTCACACACTTGTTCACTTTTATCTTGTCCTGCAGCCCAAGGTTTTCAGTTATTCTGATGACGGGCCATCTATACTTCATCAGTCATCTACAGATACATGCTTTTTAGAACAGAACTAACTTTATCTAATTTTGTGCATCTTCCAATATATACTGTTAATGTAAATAGATGTTATGTCCCTAGAGATCTTTTTTCTTAAAACAGTATCATATATTCATCTATTTATTAACTTAAATTCTAAAATTACTACACTGCTTGATTTTGAAGCTAATAAATAAGAGAGCATTTTCTTTGAAGCTATGGGAGAGGGACTACAGTCCAGTCCAGGACCACTGAATTGTTTACTAGGACTTGCAGTAAATGGGTATAGTGAGAGAAAAAGCTAGAAAGATCGAAAAGAATCAGGTCTCACAGAAATCTCAGTGGTCCATCAAAATATTTTATTCTGTGAACAACAGGTATTAGGTTTAGAGGCTGAGAAGTAACACGATCATACCTAAATTTGTTAGCAGGGTTAAAGATATGCTGAGGTTGGAGGTGGGGAGATGAATTCAACTACCAAACTTCAGGTCAAACACAAACAAAGTCATAACAAGACAAGATTAGAAAAGAATTGTGTAGAATTGAAATAGATGTAACTATGAAGCATAAGAAATAAAATACAAGGGACCTGGCCTTAGAGAAAAATGACAGTCAGAACATCAGAGGATTAATTAACCCAACACTATTACTGACTTGCCTAAGAAGAACATGGAAATATCAAAAATTGGGGAATTCTGTAGAAGGAACAGATGTTAGGGGAAAGAAGACTAATTTAATTAATCAAAAATATAAATGTAATGGAGGTCCAATGGCACCTGTTGCCTCTTTAATCCGGAATCTAGTGCTTGTATGTGTGTGTGTGTGTGTGTGTGTGTGTGTGTGTGTGTGTGTGTGTGTGTGTATATATATATATATATATATATATATATATATATATTCTAGCTGATATATATATATATATAATTATCATACATATATGGAACATATAAAGCCCCACAAAGCTGAATACAGGTAAAGGAACTGGGACTGATATAAAGGTAGCTTACAACTTTTAGATTTCAGGGTTTATGGATCATTCCCTCAACTTTAATGCTGTAAGTACAAGTGCTATTCAACAAACTCTAAATTTTTTGTTCTTTAGACATTTTTGTTAACAAGTACATAAATAACATATTACTTTTCTCTTTAATCAAAACTTAATCCATCTTCCTTCCTATCTATCCATCTTTCTATCCACCCACGCACTTGTTCAAGGGTCCAGAAAATGTCTTCGAATTACTAAAAATCCACCAGAGATATTACAAAAACACTTTTTTTCAAATGATAGACTAAGACTGTTTTCTTACTTAAAAATTTGGGAGATGAACCATGAGAGACTGTAGACTATGAGCAACAAACTGAGGGTTTTGGAGGGGAGTGGGGTGGGGGTTGGGTGAGCCTGGTGGTGGGTGTTGAGGAGGGCATGTACTGCATGGAGCACTGGTTGTAGTGCAAAACAATAAATCTTGTAACGCTGAAAAAAAAAATAAATAAAATTTTAAAAAATTAAAAAAAAATTGGGGGAAGAGGGGCGCCTGGGTGGCTCAGTCGTTAAGCATCTGCCTTCGGCTCAGGTCATGATCTCAGGGTCCTGGGATCGAGCCCCGCATCGGGCTCCCTGCTCAGCAGGAAGCCTGCTTCTCCTGCTACCATTCCCTCTGCTTGTGTTCCCTCTCTCTCTCTCTGTTTCTCACTGTCAAATAAAAAAAAAAAAAATGAGGGGAAGGAAAAAAAGGAATAAAATAAAAATTTGGATATGTGGTAGTACATTCTTATGTTACTATTTTTAGCAATATAATTCAAATAATTTATTTCAACCATTATAAATACAATACAGTTTTAGTATATTCCTTAAACCATATTCATATTTCAAAAATATTTTAAAAGATATATGATTTTCAAGTGCTCTAAAAACTCTGAATAAAAGATACATTCTTGATTCTTTCTCCAAATCCAACTTTCTACATCCAGCAATTCAAAATCTAAGCTACAGTTACGATTCAAGGAAGTAGAATACAATAACATTTATAGAAAATACTGATTAACTCAAAATTTCAAAAGAATTTCATTTAACACCTAAATCCCTGCAAAAATGCCCAAAGGAGTACTAATATACTGCAATTGGAGACCACAGTCTTCATAAACTCCCTTTTCATACTCTAAAATCAATTGTCTTTTACTTCTTTATGCATCTATCGATTCTACAGGAAAAATGCTTTTATAAAAATCAATGTGTAAAAGACTTCTTTTATAGTCTTTTGTCTCTTCACAGGGTTGTTTGATGTTTTATTGTGAATAATAAGTGCTCGTGAGGATCAAAATGTAAAAGTTATTCCTAACAGTTTATAAATAAAAGAAACATGACATCATCTTTGTCATGAAGAAAGTTTCTATTTCATTTCCACATGCAAATATACCCTTCAAAAATTTATTTACCTGTATTATAGAAAGATTTACTTCTGAAAAATTCTATCTACCACTTTCACTCAAAAACTCTTAATTATTTAATGAATCTGAATTAATAGTAATTGATATTTAAATCTCACTCTCCACAATGTACTGTACAAGACAATCAGGAAATAATGATCATTATGTAGCATTTTCAAAGAAGGAAGTATATCATATGTCTCTGAAAAAATCTAGTTCTATCATATGACATCCTTGGGAAATATGATCTTTAAAAATACAGTACTACCCTTTACCACAGATAAATTTAGATAATACTTCTGAATCAGCAACTACAAATCCTGAAAATTATAATATCTATCATATCAAAAGTACCGATCACAAAGCATTATCTTTGCTTATTAAAAAATATTCGAATGGATGGACTTCCAAATTCAACTTTGAAACCCAACCTTAACACATTCACTTGAATCACATACACCTAAACATTTTTTAGTTAACTGCTTTATCGCAAATGTGTGTTTTATCTGTATTCATTTACTTGGTCAATTTGCAGTTCATAAAATCCACTGAAAAGTGACTTTGTTAAATGCATAAGAAAAGAACTTCAATTAAACGTATATTGAGAATTTATTTAGTAGTCAAAATACTGAGTTATCTCCAGAAGAGAATTAAACAGAGAAGTACAGAGAGACTTTCTGATTAAACCTTAATCAATAACCCTTTATTTTCCCCTACTTTATCTTATTTTCCTCTTGCTCCCATCTCCTTCTTCTTTTGATTTCTCTAATTAAGAAATGGAAGTTCAATGCAAAATAGTCTGAATTTTTTTAAGGAAAACTGAAAGGATGTGATTGCCTTTAACTTCAATGACTCTGAAACTCAGAAAAAGGAAAGCAAAAGACAGGCAAAGATGCATGATTTCTGACGAAGAATATTATTGTTAGTATAATATAAACTATAGACTTGAAAGAATATTTTTGAAAGATTTTATTTATTTGAGAGAGAGAGAGAGAACGAGTGGTGGGGAAAAGCAGAGGGAGAGAGAGAGAGAAGTAGACTCCCTGCTGAGCAGGAAGCCTGATTCAGGGCTGGATCACAGGACCCTGACATCATGACCTGAGCCAAAAGTGAACCCTAAACCTACTGAGCCACCCAGGCACTCTGCTTGAAGGGATTTTATCAGTTAAAGCCTTTAGAAAATAAAACAATTGCTAAATGAGCCAAACTTTTGTATTACTTATTCTAACATATATATCTGTAATTATGACATATTACATACCTGATGCTTAAAAATAAATGACCACTAAAATAATTTGTACGTTCTAATTCTAAAAGTAGATATCTTCTCTGGATTTTTCATTTCTTTTAGAAAAGTGTTATCTAGTTTCTTTGACTTCTTTCATCTCTTTATTCAATAATAATTAATTACATACAAAGAAAACACAATTCTATGTATGGTTATATAAGCTGTAGAAACAAGGTTGTCAAGAAAAACTGTCAAACTTTTAGCAAAGGACAAAAGATATTACTGATTATCCTTTCAATGTAATAATCATATTGAAGAGTGGAGTCTTAGGATTATCTGATTCTATAAACATGTTCATATTTAATTGGGTTTGATATAGACTACAAAAGTTAAATTGCAGGAAACTGATTAATACTCTAGTGATTTCTGTTCTTGACAATGCAAATGAACACTATCTAGTAGTAATAAATATAAGTCAAAGTCTCATTCCAACAGTTTGCAACATGTTACTGGTTCCCCAAATGAAAGAGTTAAATAAAAAACTTGACACACGTTTAATTAATTTTTTATGAAAGTCATGATTTTTACCATTTTGAAAACTTTACCTTAACAAGGTTATCTTCTGGAACTTATAATAAATCTTATATAAATGTCTGAACAACTTAAAAACAGGATTCTTCCATCCCATTCATTGTATTAGGATGGCTTCTATGGAAGGCTGGAACTCCTCATTTATGTCAGCAGAAAAATGCAAATAGACCCTATATTTCAAATACCTTAGATTCCAAGACAATGCTATTCATTTTCAAAGATCCAAAAGTAGGTATATATTATTTCCTTGGTGTCCTGTGCCTTTTGTTAACTTTGGCTTGGAACACTAAGATTGTATGATTTTTGGATATTAACTTTTGCTAGTTAACTTGAAGTGAAAGGTATACATGTTGTTTACAGAGCTGATGGTACATAAAGTTGAACACCCACCGTATAGTTTACTGGATCCAGGTGGTTATTATAAGCCTTTATGAATAGTCCGTAAAAATTTAATAGATACCCATTTCCAGTACCTTACTCCCAGGGCCACTTTCAAACAGAAAATCAGCCCACTTGGAAGAGAAAGTTACATCATTTAATCTCAAGCTCTGTGTATGAAAAAATAAGAACTAAAGATATGTGTAAGCTTGAGTAGTGTGATAACTCAACATACTATTGTAAAATTTTTCTGAAGGTATCTGAAATTTTACCAAATCCTTTTGAATAATTTCACTAAGTTCCTAAATCTACTTTTTATTATGTAATTACTTGAGTGGTTAGGAATGCCTATAAACTAACTTTAAAAATATTTTTATTATGAACTAATCAGAGTACCAATTTAATAAGACTCCTTGTGGAAGGAAAATTCTACATATAAGCTATGTTTAGATAATGAAAATGTGACTATTATAAAAAAATGCATACTATTTTTAATGTTCATTATTGATTTCTGAATGTAGTTGGTGTAACATACTTATCCAAAGCCTATCACTTCTGATCTAAAACTTTTCCACTTAAAAATTCAAATTCATCAAAAT
Source organism: Procyon lotor (assembly GCA_028646535.1). Taxonomy (NCBI): domain Eukaryota; kingdom Metazoa; phylum Chordata; class Mammalia; order Carnivora; family Procyonidae; genus Procyon; species Procyon lotor. The sequence goes on from CM053607.1 coordinate 71,302,902, forward strand.
TTGCTCATCATTTGGTAAAACAGTGTAACCCTCTTGTTCTCCCTTACTCTTAAATGCACAGAAATAGCATTTTATTCTCAAACACATTACACATTGGTTTATGACATATTTCACAGAGGCAAATAAAATGATTATTTAGTGACTGCCACCAACACACTTCACTTGGAGGAAAAAGATAGAACAGAAATAGGAGGCATGTTAAGTTGTAGATTGGAAAGAGTAAAAACTGGTATCAGTTATAACAGAAGAATACATTCAGAGATTTCTTAGCAGTATTTCCTCTTTCAAATTTGACTTTGTAAAGGAGAGTTGATAATCTAGAATAACAATACTAATAGCAATAATCATAATACCATAAGTAAAATGATTATTTGGCTTTGTAGTTCAAGGAAAACAAATATATATTTTTTAAGAAACGAATTTTATGAAGCTACATCATTTCCTTTGAAATCGAATATAGATAGAAACCAAATAATAAGTAATTTGTCTTTTTCCTGTAGTAGATACATGTTTGTTTTCCTCAACTATTTCACCTTCATCTAGAAAAAGCCTCACCAAACTCTTTTGTTTTTCTTTTCTTAAAAAATTTTTACATACTTTAAAATAATCATTTTTTATAGGAGGTTGCAAAGATAGTACAGAGAGGTCCAGTGTACTTTTTGCCCCATTTTCCTCCACTGGTTACATCTTACATAATTATAATACAATATCCGTAACAGGAACTTGACCTTGGTACAATGTGCCTGTATAGCTATCCCTATATCACATGTGCAGGGCTGCACAGCCACTACTACAATCAAGATATAATACTATTTACTCCATAACTGCAAAGATCTCCTTCTTGCTACCCCTTCACAGTCACACCCACTCTCTGCCCAAACCATCCATCGCCCTAGAAACTGCTCATCAATTTTCCACCTCTATTAACTTGTAACACTTTTGGAGTACTATTTAGATAGGATCATATAAGATCCTATATTTAGACTGGATTTTTCATTCAGCATGTCACTGAGATTTCTCCAAGTTGTCACATGTATGATTGTACTTTCTTTTTTATTGAGTAGTATTTCATAGTATGGATATACCATAGTTTGTTAAGCCATTCACCTATTGAGGGAAAATTATTTTGTTTCCAGGTTTCAATTATTAAGACAAAACTGCTGAGAACAATCATATAATCATGAAGAGATTTTTAGGAAGATAAGCTTCTATTTACTTGGTGAAATGAAGAAGAGTGTAATTTCTTGGTCGTATGGTAAATATATGTTTAGATTTTAAGAAACTACCAGACTATATTCTAGATCATCTCTACCATTCTACATTCCCATCAGCAATGTACAAGAGATCCACTTTCTTTGCATCCTTACCAGCATTTGGTATTAGTACTAGTGTTTATTTTACCTGTTATTAAAGTATAGCAATATCTGGGGCACCTGGGTGGCTCAGTGGGTTAAAGCCTCTGCCTTCGGCTCAGGTCATGATCTTAGGGTCCTGGGATTGAGCCCCGCATCGGGCTCTGTGCTCGGCAGGGAGCCTGCTTCCCCCTCTCTCTCTGCCTGCCTCTCTGCCTACTTGTGATCTCTCTCTCTGTCAAATAAATAAATAAAATCTTAAAAAAAAAAAAGTATAGCAATATCCCATCATGGCCTTAATTTGCATTCCCCTAATGGCTAATGATGTTGAATATCTTAATATGTGCTTATTTCCCGTCTATATATTCTCTTCAGTAAATTATCTCTTCATATCTTTTGTCCATTTTATAATTGGATTATCCATTTATGTTGAGTTTTTTATTTTTAAATATTTTACTTATGAGACCTTTGTCACATACACAGTTTATAGTTTATCTTTTCATCTTCTCAACAAGGTCTTTCCCAAAACAAAATATTAATTTAAAACAAAATTTTAATTTTGATGAAATCCAATTTATTTTTTTCTTGCATATATCATTATTTTGGTGGCATGGTTAAAGTTCTCCAAAACCTAGCCTGAAATGCTGTCAATACTGACAACTTGACAGCAAGATTGGTACTTATTACTGCTTTATAGGTTGTATGTTCAGGCTATCTACTTCACCCTTACTGGAAGAGTGAGTATGGAGCCTCAGTTGTTTTGTCTTATTCTTTTACTCTGTTTCATTTGACTTGTATAGAGCACCTATGCTCAAGTTATCTGTCCAGCCAGGCTGCCCTTTTAGTGATCCTGACTAGAAAGACTACCCTTTCTTGAGACATCTTTTGTATGCACTCATTGCTTTTCCCAGGCTGCTATCCCTACAGTATCCAATCTGAGGTACACAAGGTTAGAAGAAACCCCAGGGAACTCACCACTTAGTCTTCCCTTGGAATCTCAAGATCCTTACTTGGTCTGCCTTCTTCTTGCCATCTTTCATTCTCCTTGTGTTCATTTTAAATATTATGTCCAAGGTTTTTAGTTGCACTTTTTTTTAAAAGATTTTATTTATTTATTTATTTGACAGAGAGAGAGAGAGATCACAAGTAGGGAGAGAGGCAGGCAGAGAGAGGGCAAAGCAGGCTCCCTGCTGAGCAGAGAGCCCAATGCGGGGCTCCATCCCAGGACCCCGAGATCATGACCTGAGCCAAAGGCAGAGGCTTTAACCCACTGAGCCACCCAGGCGCTCCTTTAGTTGTACTTTTTTATTCCTCCTAAGTACATCTACAACATCTTTTCAGAAGCAGAAATATTAGTTTTCTTTCAATGATCCAGATTTTTCCTGTACCTCATTCTCTATCTTCGTTGGTCATATGTAGGCACTGCATCCTCTTGGACATGGTGATTTGTTCAGATTTTTAAATGTAACCCCAATAAGGCCAATTAGAGCTGATCAAGTCTACTGGATTTTGCTGAAATTACTAGGAGAGAAAACTCTTTTGGGGAGATTGTTAGATTGAAAATCTATCAGTCTGCAGCTGTGGGTACTTACTGTCTTATACGATGAGAGGTCACACTTAAGAGTAAAATCACAAGAGAAGAAAACAAAGGCAACATATGGGAAACAAGTTACTATGCACTGATGACACTGTTTGAGTCAATGGACCTGGCAGGGTCCTGAATCTAGCTTTACTTTGTGCTGTTCAATGTGGTAAGCCAAAATGCCCCATCTTTACTTGAAGGTAGTTTTACAGTTTTTATCAAAGGATCACTGAAATATATTAATTTCACTCATATTTCTGCAGAAATCAATCATCCTACTCTCCTGCAAAATATCGTGTGGTCCTTTATAGGTGTTTGATATGTCTTGGCTTAATCAAAGCTAAATCAAAACCCTGGGAATGTAAATGAACCAGGCTTCTTAGACATTTTAAAGATTCTTCCTCACTCAAAAATACTCAGGAAAAAAATGCTTATTTTTATCTATCTGTGATTAAAAAAAAGCCTCACAAAAATTACCGGGTTTTTCCTAATAAAAACTATGGGACCATGACCTTATGTATAGGCAAAAATGCGCAATACCTTCTTGGTATTTGTTAAAAAATGAAAATAATCATGCCTTCCTATAATCCACTAATGATGTAAATAACATTCTAGAAACAGAAATAAAGTAAAATATAAATAACCATGAGGAAGAAAGCATCTTTGGGCATATGAATATACATATATAACTGAATATATATGTGTATATATATAATATATACATAATATGTGTATATATATACATATATATATGCTAAAATGGTATATGCTAACCTGCACTTCTAGAAACCCAGTCCATTTTAGTCTCTACCTTATTCAATGCCGTATCATTCTACTCCTTCTTTTGTTGTCTTTAATGTTGATTCACCCCCCTATAAGTTGTTTTGTTCACCCTTTAATAGATTAAGTCTATCCTAGGAGAACATATTGTTGTATACATACTGACATAAGACATTTGTGAAGTTAGAAACTCATTATCTGAAGGAAAAAGAATTATTTGAAGAATAAAGCACTAAATAAATGAAGAAGGTAATAATCCTAAAACAACTTTCAACTTGGACCAGTCCTATATCAAACTAGCATTCAGCAGGAAGTTGTGATCTAAAGTGAGAAAATGTATTTTAAATGATCATAAATATGAAAATCACATCATGGCTCATTTATTTTTGTATCCTCAGGCCAGTATAAAGAATGACATGGAATAGGTGTTCAATACATTCATCGCCTATGTAACTGAATCAGTGAATGAGGAGTCAGGAGCTTCAAGAAGTATGACTTGATTAGGTTTTACTTTGAGGTTTTCATACCCACTTTTTTCCTTCTTTCTACCATAGTTTCTTTAAGGTTTTCAAATTCCTGTTCTTGATTATCTGCATATCATTTGGCTAAGTTCTTGACTTTTCTGTCTACACTGAAATATGAATGGCAACTTTTCTCTCAGAAAGCTTTTGTAGAGTACTAACTGCTCAATTTAGGCCAACCTGGCTTGGATCTACTTCAAAGACCCCCTGTCTATGTCCATAGCCTCTGAAATCCACTTTTTACTTTTTCTTAGCTGACTTTTAATAACTGTCCCTTTCTTCCTGCTGGTACCTTACAGGCAATGAGAGCAGCTACTTAGGTCAGCATCCCAAAGAGTTTGTTAATGGAATGACTGCCTGAGAAAGGTAGCCTACTCAAGCACAGTTTGGAACACACGTGACGGGAAAGGGCGGATTAGGAGAGAAGAGAGCCAAAAGTTGTGTCCCATCCATTTTCTACCACAACCTTTTCTCTCTTTATTACAATAAACCACACACCTGGCAGTAAGTTTACTGTTAAGGTCTAAGCAAAATACAAGATATTTTTGGATTAGTTTGTGGAATATTATATCAAGAGGCTGTTTTTATTCTGTAAGAGGTTTTCATATTCATATTGATATTTAAAAGTCTTTTGAACCATAAGTGCAGGTTCAGACAAAAGAAGATATTCTCATGCATGCAACTGAACCTCCTATCTTCTATTCACTTTTTTTTAATTTCCAGATTTGCTAAAACAGGTTTTTCTTTTAATTTTTATTGTTTAAACTCATTTAGAAACACAAAAGTACAAAAATGTGTTTCTTCATAAAAATTCAAAATACAATAGTTAAGTTTAAAGTCACTTTATTATCATCCTTAAGCTGATTTCTCACCTACTTGTCTCTGGTCACTAATCACATTTATCACCTTGGTAATTATCCATCTAGATATTTGTCAATATATAATGAATATTCAATTTATTTTTCTTGATATCAAAGTTCTCTGAAATAACTTTTCTTTTTTTTAAAGATTTTCTTTTAAAGATTTTATTTATTTGACAGAGAGAGAGAGAGATCACAAGTAGGCAGAGAGGCAGGCAGAGAGAGAGGGGGAAGCAGGCTCCCGGTTGAGCAGTCAGCCCTATGTGGGGCTCCATCCCAGGACTCTGAGATCATGACCTGAGCTGAAGGCAGAAGCTTTAACCCACTGAGCCACCCAGGTGCCCCTTTTTTAAAGATTATTTATTTATTTATTTGTCAGAGACAGAGAGAGCACAAGCAGGGGGAGTGGCAGACACAGGAGAAGCTGGGAACTCTATGCGGGACTCAATCCCAGGACTCTGGGATCATGACCTGAGCCAAAGGTAGATGCTTAACCTACTGAGCCAGCCAGGCATCCCTGAAATGGCTCTTCAGTTGAGATTTTCTTACTTGGTTTTATAATCTTGACCATAATAAGGTTATAGATTAGACAAGAATGAGCAAACTGGCCCTTACCTAGATAGTGTTACTACACTCTAAAAACAAAGAGCTTTGAGCTCCTACAGTGCAAAATAAAAATCAAAATAACAAAATAATATAAAGTAAAACAATAAAAATATAAATTAATATTTTAATGTAAATATTCAAAAACAAAAACAATTCAAAGTAGATTCATAGGGTTGAAAACAAGCCCCTAGACATGTGTCTGGTGCACAGTAGGTCCTTAATGTCTTATAATTTTCCTTCATGAGTTATTAACTGCACTTTTTAAAGTACAAAAATGGAATATGTATAAAAATTAACATATCACAGTAAATCAGTGTGTGATTATTAAGAAACATACAGAAAGTCATGTGTAAAAAGAAAAGTGCTAACATTCATAGAAATGAGGGAATTTAGATTAAAGTTATCTATCAAAGGAATCGGAGGAAAAAAGTGATATAACATCCTTTGTAACTAACCCCACTGTGCTGGTGTACATTTTGCAGCTTCATTGGAGTCATCTAAATTTCTTGGGCCAATAAATATTTAAGAACACTAAATATGTTTTTAGCAACATCTAAATATTCTCTGTAAAATAGACACGACTCACAGGATTAAAAACTCATCCTTCAGTTCAAGCATTTTTTTGTTTGTTTGTTTTCCAATCTGTAAAACTTAAATGCTTTTTTTTTCACCATGGTAATAGCACCCAGGGTTTGCTACGCATACTAATTTTGAGAGAAATGTATTATTTATTATTTCCTCAACAGATCTTAATGGCTATATTTCGTGTTTGACAGTTCAGTAAATAAATTTTTAAAAATCTCCCTTCTTTGCCCCTTCCCTGCTGAGTTCCAGAGCCCTATATGCCAACTTTCAGGCAAGACTGAATCTTTACAGCTGAGTTTCAATCCATGAACATTAGTTTGCAATGGAAATGCTGATGCAGCTTTAATTATAGTGGTGTTAACTGCTCCATTATAATTAGAGATCTGCTGACCCTCTTAACTGGTTTTGCTTTCAGAACATCATGAGACAGCCTCCTTTTGCCAGCCATTCATCAGCTTCCTTTAAATTCGGTAACAATTTAGTAGTAAATGTGTTCCTTAATATAGTTTATTTGGCTGCTAAGAAGTTGGATGTTCCTCTCAGATCCTGAATTCTGGGCTACAAGGGTTTAAAGAAAACTAAGGAGATAATTTAAGCCATCTGATTGTCCTTTAGTTTGAAATGTACCTCAATATTCATCCTAGTGTTCTTTCCCACATTTAAAGCTATTTGAGTAAGCCATTTTCTTTTTCCTCTACCTACTTTACCCCAGCTTCTAACATCTAGTCCAAGAACAATCTACTTGCATTCATTCTGGCTAGCTTCAGTGGAGATGGAAAACTGCTGGTTAGCCGCACCCCCCAGCCCAGGAACCCACTCATTAAGACAGTGATTCAGGCAACTCTTAGACCCCTCCCGCTATCTCCTAATCCTTAACTAGTTCACATTGCCTGGTTTTAAAGAAGTTTTTTTTTTTTTTTTTTTTTTAACAAATATTAGTATAAAGAAACTGAGGTATATTGAATCACTCAAATACAACATTTTCTGGGCAGATTAAAAAACAGTCTTCCAAAAAAAAATAAAGGTTCCTATTCATATGTGTACTAAAAATTTAATAAAGTTATCAGAAAACAACTTACTTTGAAATCAAATTAGCAAATACATATATGTACATATATATGTATATATATACGCACACACATATATATTGCAGTGGACCTCAACTGCTGACATGCGCCTGGATACCTGTTAAAAACTGTGATTCAGTAAACTTGCTGTGGGACCCGGGAGCAGGAACACGCAGAAAACATCACTCTCCTTCCCCGCCCCCGACCACCAACCTCAACCCCTTGATTCTCTTTCAGATGGCACACAACAAACACAGGGAACACTGTGACAGCAGTTAGATAAGCTAACTGCACTTCAAAGCAAACTATTAAAACATTTAAAAATGGCTGTAAGTAGAGATTTGAGAATTATCCATGTCCATTCAGTTAGACTGTTTCTTAAAACATATGCTCAACTGTACTGAGGTTTATATAAGTGTATAATCAGGTTGTAATAACAGCCTTGCAATCTCAGTCACAAAACACAAACAAAAACAAAAATTGGCTCTGGGTAACCTAAATAGAAAATGCATTTGTTGGGGCACCTGGGTGGCTCAGTGGGTTAGAGGCTCTGTCTTTGGCTCTGGTCCTGGGATCAAGCCCTGCATCAGGCTCTCTGCTCATCAGGGAGCCTGCTTCCCCACTTCCCCCCACCTGCCTTTCTGCCTATTTGTGATCTCTCTCTGTCAAATAAATAAAATTTAAAAAAAAAAAAAGAAAAGAAAATGCATTTGTTAAAAGGCTAGTGCATAGCAGACTGAATTACAGAAAAACTGGAAAGCCAGGTTTGAGAAATAGACAGAAATAAGGTATGAAAAGGAAAGCCAAGAATCAACATAGAAAAAGTTAAGAATGATGTAGGTAAAGCTACGGCCATTAATACACTTTGTTGATAAACTGCACTCTTCTCTCTCCACCACTACCACCTGGAATAGTTTCTTTCCATTCTTCTACCTTGTATTCACTCCTTAGAGTTTCAAAATTAGGGGAAACAATCCAGTTAATCGAACCTAGACCCTATGATCAAGCCCTGGCTCCAGCCAGAAAATGACATCTTTCTAATTTCCAGTCATGTATAATTAAATGTTTTGAAAAGACCACATGGCCCAATAAAGCTACAGACTTTGAATACAAAGCATGTAGAAATAGTTGCTATATTTAGACTCACAATAGATTCTGTTGGAAAAATTCTTGTCCTTTAGAATAACATCCTGGAATTCTCTCTTGAAGAATGTGGGAGACTTTCTTACTTTCTTACTTTCCAAGTAAGCTATATAAGCTTTCTATCAATGAGATTACTACTCTGTATCCAGTTATTTTCACCTACATGACATATGCATAGGGTTTTAACAGATGTTTTAACATATATGTTTAACATATATCATACAATATATCATAGTGTGTGTGTGTGTGTGTGTGTGTGTGGCGCAAAGTTGGTTTTCAAATAATCTGTACAAATTTTATCATGCTGTCTTTTATTGTGGAGTTGAGAGGGTCTTTACGTATTCTGGAAATGAGTCCTTTGTTCAATATGTATTTTGACAATATTTTATCCCAGTTTGTGCTCATCCCAGTTTTATTTTGTTAATAGTGCCTCTTGAAGATCAGATTTTTGTTTTAATTAAGTTTAACTTATCATTTGTCTTTTATAGTTGCTTTCTGTGACCAGTCTAATAAATTTTTTTACTTATATTTTCTTAAGTCTTTATAGTGTTAGTATTAGAGGATATCAGGTTTTGCTTCCATACCCAAATGGATATCCAGTTATTCCAGCACTATTTATTGAAAATGTTTTTTTCCCATGGAATTATTTTGATATCAGTGTTGAAATGAATCATATGCGTATATATCTATTTCTCAAATTTTGTTGTGCTTTAGTGATTTTTATTTTCTTAATAGTGTCACATTTTCTTAAACACAACTTTTTAGTAATCTTAAAGCTTAATGTAAGTCTTCTTACATACTTTTTTTTTTATTTTGTTTTGGCTATGCAATGTCACTTGTAAAAGTGAATTTTAGAAAGTAAATATAAATTTTAGAACAATTTGTCAATTTTAATTTTTAGAAGTTAGGTGAGTTTATGACTGAGAAGGTGTTGAATTTATTGATTAATTTAGGAAGAAACAGACCTAAAAATATCTTAACAGCATTTTATCTCTGATTCCAAGAGCATGGTATATCTTTTCATTCATTCATTCAATTTTTTAATTTAGTTCTATGCTCAATAGGGGACTTAAATGCACAACGCCAATATCAAGAATCACATGCTCTACTGACTGAGCCAGCCAGGCTCCTTTCATTTAAATCTTTATCCTCTTTTAATTATGCCCTTCTCAGAAATTCTTTTATTTTACTTCCCGTTTGTTTTCTAATATGTATTTGATATATGTTTACTGATTCCTCAATTTAGTTTAATTTATTCATTAGTCTAACAGAAGCTTTATACCATCTATAAATATCTATACAGACAATGGTATCATCGGTATATCTAAGAACAGTTATGCTTCTTCCTTTACATTTGTTTCTAATTCCAACATCTGGATACTATCTAGTTTACCTTCTATTAATTGTTTTTCTCTGGACTACACATCAGATATTCCTATTTCTTTACAGGTCTAGGAATTTCTCATGTATATAGAACATTTTGAATGAACGAGAGATTCTGCCATATATTAGTTACCTCTGAAGAAATTTGGGTTTTGTTGTTGTTGTTGTTGCTCTTTGCTTTTTGTTTTGTTTTATTAGGTAACTAAATTGGTTGGCCTCAAACTCAAAACTTACTAACCCTGCTATAGAAAGCAGCTGAAGCCTTTGCTAATTATCTTTAGACTTGTAGATGTTCCTTTGTACCACTACTGGACTTTATCCACACATGTTTATTCAGGTATTAGCCAACAATTTCGGCAGAGAGGATACATAAATTGTGAGCCCTGCCCCCACCAGGACCCTTTTGTCTCCTTGATTTTTCCCCCCACTTTCCAGCTTTTCCAAAAAGCCACATAGGTCCACTAATTCTTCCAGTCAATAGAAATAAGTTTTAATGAGATTTCTGCTCAAATTTTACCCACCTTACATAAGTTAAACTAGGTGGTTCCCTCAGGGAGAAGAGAACCCACACAGACAAAAGTAAATTTTATCCAACATAGTTTCCTTTCTCAAAGGGTATAATGCTATGCTTGCTTTGGCAGCACATACACAGAATTGGAATGATACAGAAAAGATTAGCATGGTCCCTGTGCAAATACAACACACAAATTTGTGAAGGGTTCCATCTTTTTAATAGATATGCAAAAAATAAAGAGAAAGGAATCCAAGTATATCACTAAAGAAAGCCAACAAATTGTGACAGAAGAGAGCAAGAGATTAAAGGAACAAAGAAAAACTACCAAAACAGCCATAAAACAAGTAACAAAATGGCAATACATACATATCAATAATTACTTTGAAGGTAAATGGAATAAATGATCTAATCAAAAGACATAGGAAGAAATAGGTGGAAAAAAAAGACCCATCTGCACACTGCCTAGAAGAGAGGCATTTCAGACCTAAAGACATATGCAGATTGAAAGGGAAGGGATGGAGAAGAATTTATCATGCAAATGGATGCAAAAAGCAAGCTGCAGTGGCAATACTTGTATCAGAGAAAATAGACTTTAAAACAAAGACTAACAAGAAACAAAGGAGGACATTATATAATCATTCAGGGGACAACCCAACAAGAAAATATAACAATTATAAATATTTCTGCACCCAACATGGGAACATCCAAATACTTGAAGCGGTAAATAGCAAAGATAAAGGAACCAATTGATAGTAATACAATAAAGATATGACAATTCAGCATTCCACTTACATCAATGGGTACCTTACTCAAACAGAAAATCAATGAGGAAATAGACACTTTGAGTCACACATAGGACCAGATATATTTATCAGATATATTCAGAACTCCACCCTAAAACAGCAGAGTACATATTTTTTTTTCAAGTGCACACAAAACGTTCTCCACAGTATATCATATAATAGGCCAGAAATCAAGTCTTAACAAATTCAAAGAAGATCAAAGTCACTCCATCCATCTTTTCTGACTGCATTGCTATGAAACTAGAAATCAACCACAAGAAAAAATCTGGAAAGACCACAAATACATTGAGGTTAAATAACATGCTACTCAACAACGACCAGATCAACCAGTAAATCAAAAAGGAAATAAAAGATACATGAAATAACAATAAAAACATAATGGTCCAAAATATTTGGGATGTAGCAAAAGCTGTTCTAGAGCGAAGTTTGTAGCAATACAGGCTACCTCAAAAACAAAACAAAACAAAGCATTCCAAATAAGCAACCTAAACCTTACATCTAAAAGAGTTAGAAAAAGAACAAATGAAAGGCGAAATAAGCAGGATAAAGGCAATAATAAAAATTAGAGCAGAAATAAACAAAATAGAAACTAAAAACAAAACCAAAAACCAAAAACCAAAAACAGAGCAATATAGACAGATCAATGAAACCTGGAGCTGGTTCTCTGAAAAGATCAACAGAATGGATAAAGTTTTATCAAGATCCATCCAAAAAAAAAGAGAGGACTCAAAGTCAAAAATGAAAGAGTAGAAATAACCAACACCACAGAAATACAAACAATTTTAAGACAGTATTATGAAAAAATTTAAGCCAATAAATTGGACAAGCTAGTAGAAATGCATAAATTCCTAGAAACTTGTAACCACCCAAAATTCAATGAGGACAAAGTAGAAAATGTGAACAGACTAATTACAGCAATTAAATTGAATCAGTAATCAAAAAAACAAAAAACTTCCAACAAACAAAAGTCCAGGACCAGATGACTTGAGAGGCAAATACTATCAAACATTTAAAGAAGAGTTAATATCTATTCTCTCAAACCATTCCAAAAATTTGGAAAAGAAGGGAAACCTCCAAATTCATCCTATGAGGCCTGCATTACCCTGATAACAAAATCAGTAAAAACACTATGAGAGACAGAGAACTACAGAGGATTATCCCTGATTAAAATAGATATAATAATCTTCAACAAAATATTAGCAAACTGAATCCAACAATACATTAAATATCATTCACCATGATCAAGTGGGATTAATTCCTGGGATGTAAGTCTGGTTCAATGTTTGCAAATCAATCAATATGATACACATCCATAAGAGGAAGGGTAAGAACCATACAATTAATACACTAGAGAAAGAAAAAGCATTTGATAAAGTACAACATCCATTCATGATAAAAATCCTCAACAAAGTAGGTTTAGAGGGAATATATCTCAACATAATAAAGTCCACATACGAAAGAACAACAGTGAGCATCATACTCAATGGTGTAAAACTGAGAGCTTTTCCTCTAAGATCAGGAAAAAGACAAGAGGTTCATTCTCACCACTATTATTCAACAAAGGACTAGAAGGCCTAGCCATAGCAATCAACAACAAAAAGAAATAAAAGGCATCCAAACTGGTAGGAAGAAGTAAAACTTACAGTATTTCTAGATGACATGATATAATGAATGGAAAACCCTAAAGATACCACCAAAAATAAAAACCTACTAGAACTGATAATTGAATTCAATAAGGTCATAGGATACCAAGTCAACATACAATAATCTGTTGCATTTCTAAACACTAAAAATGAAGCAACAGAAAAAGTAATTAAAAAGCAACCCCATGAACAATTGCACTAAAAATAAAATGCCTAGGAATAAATTTAACTGAAGAGGCAAAATATCTGTACTCTGAAAACTATAAAGCATTGATGGAAGAAATTAAAGATGACACAAAAAATGGGAAGATATTCCATGTTCAAGAATTGGAAGAACAAATTGTTAAAATGTCTATACTACTCAAAGCAATCCACAGATTTAATGTAATCCTTTTCAAAATATCAACAGCATTTCTCACAAAACTAGAATAATCCTAAAGTTAAATCCCTGAATAGCCAAAAACAATCTTGAAAAGGAAAAACAAAACTGGAGATACCATAATTCCAGACTTCAAGTTATATGACAAAGCTATAGCAATCAAAACAGTTTGGTACTAGCACAAGTATAGACACACAGATTGATGAAACAGGATACAAAGCCCAGAAACAAACTCACAATTACATGGTCAATTAATCTTCGTCAAAAGATGCAAGAATATGAAAGGCGAAAAAGTTTCAACAAATGGTGTCAAGAAAACTGGACATCTACATGCCAAATAATGAAACTGGACCACTTTCTTACACCATACACAAAAATGAACTCAAAATGGATTAAGGACCTCTTGGGTGTGAAACCATAAAAACCCTGAAGAGAACACAAGAAGTAATTTTTGACAGTGGCCACAGCAAAGTTTTTCTAGATATGTCTCTTGAAGCAAAGGAAACAAAACCAAAAATGAACTATTGGGACTACATCAAAATAAAAAGATTCTGCACAGCAAAGAAAACAGTCAATAAAACTAAAAATCAAACCACAAAATGGGAGAAGATTTTTACAAATGACATATCCAATAAAGTGTTGGTATCCAAAATACCTAAAGAACTAATATAATTCAACACTGAAAAAAACAATCCAGACAAAATGGGCAGAAGATGGGCACCTCCAGGGCTCAGTTAAGTGTCAGGCTTTTGATTTCAGCTCAGGTCATGATCTCATGGGCTTGTGAGATCAAGCCCTGTATCAGGCTCCACACTCAGCAGGGAATCTGCTTGAGAGTACCTTTCTCCCTTGCCTTCTGCCCCTCCCCACACCACACACACTCTCTCTCTCTAAAATAATGTAAATCTTTAAAAAAAAAAAAATGGGCAGAAGACACGAACACACCATTTCTCCAAAGACTTCCACATAGCCAACAGATACATGAAAAGACACTCAACATTCCTCAACCTTAGGAAAAGACAAATCAAAACTCCAATGACATATTACCTCATACTTCTGAGAATGACTAAAATCAAAACCACAAAAACCAACAAATATTTGTGAGGATGTAGGAGAAAAAGGAATCCTCTTGCTTTGTTGGTGGGAATGCAAACTGGTGTAGCCCATGAGAAAACAGAATCGAGATTCCTCAAAAATTTTAAAAATAGTGCTACTCTATGATACAGTAATCACACTACCACGTAGTAATGAAATATAAGAACACTAATTTGGAAGGATATATGCACCCTTAAGTTATTACAACACAATTTACAATAGACAAATTATGGAAACAGACTAAGTGTCCATCCACAGATGAATGGATAAACAGGTATACACACAAGAATATTATTCAGTTTGTAAAGAATGAAGTCTTGCCATTTGCAACAACAGAGATGGAGCTATAGAGTATTATGCTAAGCAAAATCAGTCAGAGAAGGACAAATAACATATGATTTTACACAGATGTGGAATTTAGGGAACAAAATAATCCAAACAAAGGAGAGATAGAGACACACACACACACACACACACACACACACACACACACCAAGAAACAGACTCTTAATTATAAAGAACAAACTGATGACTATCGGAGGGCAAGTGGGTGGTAGAATGCGTAAAATAAATGATGGGGATTAAGAGTACACTTACCAGGGGCACCTGGGTGGCTTAGTGGGTTAAAGCCTCTGCCTTTGGCTCAGGTCATGATCTCAGGGTCCTGGGATCAAGCCCCACAACGGGCTCTCTGCTCAGCAGGGAGCCTGCTTCCCCTGCCCCTCTGCCTGCCTCTCTGACTACTTGTAATCTCTCTCTGTGTCAAATAAATACATAAAATCTTAAAAAAAAAAAAAAAAGAATACAGTTACCATTATGAGCACAGAGTAATGGATAAAATTGGTGAATCACTATATTGGACACTTGAAACTAATATAGCACTGTATGTTAACAATACTGGAATTAAAATTTAAAAACATCATCCTATTTTTATTTTTAGTCTTCTTTCACTATAATCAAAAATATGTTTATATACTTCATTTCTAGTTTGTGATTATGGGCAGCTGATTAATATACTCTGATATTACTGAAATCAGAATCCCTTTATACTTTCTTATTTGTTTTTTAATAATATTTTTCTCAGATGTTTCATATTCTTTGGTTACTTTTTCATATTTGTAATGAGTTGGAAGGTGGCCCCCCTAAAAGTTACATCCACTTACAATTCATGACCTTATTTGGAGAAACGGTCTCTGCAGAAATAATTAAGGATTTTGAGATACTCATTCTGGATTATCCAGGCAGGCTCTAAGTAGAGCAAATGAAGTTCTTATTTAAAAAAAAAAAAAGAGAGAGGGAAATTTGAAACATACAGAAGAGGAATAACTTATGCAGAGTTGGAGGTAGATATATGGGTCAATGAACACCACAAGCTGCAAGAATCAAGGAAAGAAAGATTCTCTTCTAGAGCCTTTGAAGGGAGCATAGCCGCTCGAACTGTGAGAAAATAAACTTCTACTGTTTTAAGCCACTCAGTTTATGTTAATTTGTTACAACCTTTCTAGAAAAATGTGCAATCAAGTTTCGGCTCCTGTAACAAAGTACCATAGACTGAGAGTCTTATAACTAACAAAGATTTATTTCTCGTAGTCTCAGAGTTTGAAAGTCCAAAATCCAGAGTGCCAGCATGGTTAGGTTTTGGTGAGGGTCCATCCTTTTCCATGTCACAAATTTCTCATTGTATTCTCACATAGTGTAAGGGCAAGAGAGTTCTCTGGAGTCTCTTTTACCAGGGAACTAATTCCATTTATATAAGATCCCAACCATGACCTAATCACCCCAAACCTCACCCCTAATGCCATCACAATGGGAGGTTATGATTTCAACATATAAATCGGGGGGGGGTGCATAAACATTCATTCACTTGCAGAAACTAATACAATATTTAAAAATGAGTAATACAAAGTTAAGTACTGCATCTGTATGAAAGTGGCAGGTTTTGACTGGGGTATATTACAGTAGGCTGAGTCATTATTCTGTGACATTCAATTACCAGAAAGGGAGAAGGCTTTTGCCATTATCTGCTCCAACTATTCTAGTTTCTCTAAGATTTTTTTAATCTAAATTATCTAGATCAGAATACTAAATATTGATCCTGAAGACAAATGACTATCTCTGAGATTCAGCCTAGAAGAGTATAAATTGTGCGTGATTATCCTTTTTATTTTGGCACATTTTTCAGTCTTTTTCATGTATCAGTACACTTCACTTTAAATAACTAAAGATACACATAATAACCTAGAATTCAAGATTTGTAACAGTTCCTTTTCCTACCCCCCCTTTTTTGTTCTCATTTTAAGGTGTCTTGAAAGGGAACTGATTTAAATAAGGCCATTTTACCATCTTAGGGGGAAATACTGCTAGATACTTAAGTGTACATTCAAAAACGTTTGCCTCATTTTATGGATGAGAGAACTGAGATCCAGAGGCTTTAAAGTAACTTACTCAAACATACATAACCAGTCAGTGGCAATTCCAGATTCCTAATGCAGATTTGATTGCACCATTCTTAGAAACTCTCTGCTTCACATTTTTTCAGCAAATAGTTGAGTACCAAATATTGGCTAGTCAATAAATACAAATACATAACATTTTTCAGGTTACATGAAGAATAAGAGGATATATGATATGGTGTCTCTCCTTTCCATGTATCTATAGTTAAATAGTGGTATATTGGGCACCTGGGTGACTCAGTGGGTTAAAGCCTCTGCCTTCGGCTCAGGTCATGATCTCGGGGTCCTGGGATCGAGCCCCACATCAGGCTCTCTGCTCAGCAGGGAGCCTGCTTTCCACCCCCACCCCCCCGCCCGCCTGCCTCTCTACCTACTTGTGATCTCCCTCTCTCTGTCAACTAAATAAGATCTTTAAAAAAATAAAAAATAGCGTTATATGTAGATGTCAGAAAACGTCTAATTTCTATAGATATTGAAAACAACTAATACACATTTTAGGTCATAATTGACTATCATGGAATATATGTTTTATATGAGTAGTAGTAATATCCCACAGAAAATAATGATAAAATAAACCCTAACATATTTGTCATTTGGTGGCAAGAACAAAAAGATTTTCTCTGTGTATTCCACCTACTGGTTTTGCCTTCTAAGAGCCAGACACAGCCACCCGCTACTCCTGACAGCCTGAGTCTGTCTGCACTGTATCTGAATTTATTACTCACCATTTGTTATATTGCTAATAAAAACAGTATAAAATACTATCTTGTCACATTAAATCTGAAACAGAAATCTTGTTATATTTCAAGAAATGATTTAATATTTTATTACCTAAAATACTTCTGTAGAATGGTGGTTACCACCGTTTCTGTGAGCTGCTCACTAAATACTGATTGGGGTAAAAGTTGCAACATTAACTGCATGGGCAAAGCTTTTCAACTTATAGTATAAAAGGGTACTGTGTGTTTAGGTGCCTTGTGACTAAATCAATAGAGCACAGCCTATGATCAGGATCCCACATATCTCCAAGTCACAGAGTGATGCCTCTAGCTATCCATAGCACTCTAATTTCTTTCTAGTTATTAATGTAACGAACCATCTTAAAGAGTAAACAAATGGAAAAGCAGAATGGAAATAAAGAAATCGTATCCTTCATCATGTCTTTAAAAAATTATATTAAAATGACAAGACTATAGTAATCTAGTTCAGAGAGAAAATAAAGCTGTTATACTTATATTAAGCCATTACATAACTGCTTTTTGTTCTTTAGATTATCTGTAATTGAGATCAATGTTAAAAGTTTTTATCTACAACTGGCTTACGGCATTTTCTGTTTATCGAAAATAAAGAAATCCTTGTAACTAAAAGTCCTAAAGTATTATTGAAAGACTGGTCTTCATTTTCTGATAATATTGTTATCAATATTCCAAAATATATTAAGATATAACACCAAGCTTGGTAGTCCTTTTTAAAATACATGGAATCAAGATTCAAAGTGAATGACTTTCACAGTTTGACTATTTTAGTATCCCATCTTTCTTTAGGCTTTCTTGATGGCAGGAAAGAAGGGACTCTTCCTTAATATTCTAGCATTCTAAGAAATTAAATGGAATAACCATGCCTCCTGTACTCTCTTTTAGCTCAAGTTAAATATGTGTATGTGTGCGTGTGTGTATTTTGGGCTACAAGCCTCCAGAAATTAAAATTAGTCACCATTTTCAGAAAACACCTTTAAAATGCTCATTTTATCAAGAGAAAAACATTTCTGAGAAAACTCTTCAATATTCAATTCCCTTAATGTTCACTAGTGATTTATCCATGTACTTACCTTTTTTTTTCAAAATGTTTATTTTACCTTCCTTATACCAATTTCCTATTCAACACTCTAAGGTTCTTAACCCATTTATTAAGAAATTAGAAAATTGCAAAAAAAAAAAAAAAAATGTTAAGCATTACCACTCCCAATTTTTATCCTGGGGAAAAATCTCCCAGAGTGATATTATTATTTTGAAAAACTGAGGAAGGATGAAAGGAAGGAAGGAAAAGAAGAAAAGGAAGAGACTAATAGTATCTAGAATTTCCAGGGACAATGGGGACATCACTGATAAATAGCTTAAATTTACTTTGCAGAATACTGCATACCTATTCCTGTGTTAAAAGGAGCCAAGGAAAATCACTACTCCCCCCAAGATTTAGGTTGCCTCATCTACAACACTCTTAGTGATTATGCCTAACACTGGCTGTCTGCAACAGAGAACAAAATGACTTGAGTAGGTAGGTTAGCCTTAGTACGGGACAAAGTGGCCTTTCAGATTCTTTTGTAATGCTGTTAAAAAAAAATCTGCCTCTAAATTCTTAAGTCTGTGTTTGTGTCTGTGTAGTTTATGTGCCTCTGTTTCAAATGGCCTACTCTCTGCCAACAAGGGAATATGAGAGTAAAATCTGGTACATCTGAATCACTACGGAATTAGAAGTTGATATATTCACAAAGTTACTTTAAGGAATACACATTGTTAAAGCTTATAATCAGGTGTAGAGCTTGGAGGCAAAAAGACTTTGTCTTGAAACATAGAGAAGGCATAGTTACTATTCCTCCATCCCCATCCTCAGCCACACTTTCCAAGAGAAATGATCATCTTTTCCTCTTGGTTTTTTCCTAACAAGGTAAAAGCAGGTTTCTTCCCACCAGTTTTTATAGAAACTACACAGGTGAGGAGTAGATCCAATCTGCACAGGCCACTAACTAATCAACCAGATCGCCACCCCAAGATCACCTGCAAAACAGCAACTTCTGTTTTCATTGCATGTTAGTTGCCAAATTTGACTTTGCCTCAAATAACAGCCCTTCTCCTAGAGTGCAGATGACGGCTCGACCTGCTGACCAAGTTTGTCAGTGACATGCTCGTTTCTGTACTTGAGGTTTTCAGAGTGTGTGATTTAGATACCCAAAATGGAGTAGTCAAGAAATTCTGAACCTCTGTTCAACTCTGTTTCTGAGCCATGAAGTCTTGAACACTTCCAAGAGGCTTCTGCATAGCAGCAATTCCTTATGAAACTGCTCTGGCAAATTTCATACTCGTACTTTAGGCACTTAACTTCATAAAGATCTCACTTCCTCCCACGCCCCACTTCAGTAAATTGTTAAAAATGGGAAATTATTTCTTCCTAAAGATCTTTAAAAATGATCTGGAAAAAACCATGGGCTTCAAAGGCAGACAAATGCAGGAACAATTTCAAGTTCTGCCCCTTACCAGTTCAGGGATTTGGGGGACACATTTGATTTTTATTATACAGGTAATCCCTTACTTGTATAATAATTATAAAATACTAACAGATTCATTTCCAGACTGTTGTGAAGGCTTATGGAATAGGATAGGAGAAGAGGCCAATTACTGTGTCATATTACCCTTTGCAGCTTACAGTGTCTGAGTCAGACCCAAGAGTCCCTGTTTTTACCAGATAGTTGATGTCCACCAAATACTCCACCTACAAGCAACAGATCAATCATTAATTTGTACTTCACATCAAGGCCACTGAAATTGGCCTCTGGGTGAGCAATAGCTTTTTAAAACAAGAAGTCTCACTTAGCAAATGGGGCAATGCAGTATCTCAATTCCCGTATCTCAAAGCCTCAACCTTGGATGGCCTCCCTCCAAATTGAAGGATAACAAAGATCGACTTTTCTTTATTCAGAACAACCTACTTTGTTTGATTCTCCAAAGAATCCCTTAAGAGCAAGTAAAATTTACCTAACGTTACATTAGATTTTAAAGTGTGACTCTGAATTCAGTAGGCAACTTAAAACTCTTTTCTCATATAAAAAACTGTATTTTCCCTCAAAATCAAAGAGCTGTTCCCTGATAGTAATAAAAAGGCCAAGTTTGGGGCAAAATTATTTCCATCAACCAAAATATCCAAGTTTTCATGCCTATCCTTGTACCCAAACACTTAGAAATAAAGAGTTAAATGGTCCAACTCTCATATAGTTAATTCTTTCAATTGTCTCTTTTAAAAAAAAAAAAAAAGATTTTATTTATTTTTTTGACAGTGAGAGATCACAAGTAGGCAGAGAGGCAGGCAGAGAGAGAGGGAGAAGCCGGCTCCCCACTGAGCAGAGAGCTCATAAGGGACTGGATGCCAGGACTCTGAGATCTGAGACCTGAGCCACCCAGGTGTCCCAACTGTCTCTTTTTCTAGAAGTAGTTCTTAAAGTGTAGTGAGAAAAAACTTAGTGGTCCCTAAAAGCTGATGAGCAGTCTAAGACAAATTTCCTTTTCTGATCGCATACCTGTATAGAATGAATTTTCTTTAAATACTTCATCTAAAGCAACCAGATATCACACCAGAATGAATGCAGAAACAGATATGAGAATTCAGCTGTTTTCTAGTAAGTCAGACAGTAAAGAAACTGCAAAACTTCAAAATAATGCCATGCCTCTTGTTAATTTTTGGCTTTGAAAAATAAGACTTTTTCATTTAAAAATGTGTTATTTATATTAACAGATAAGAGGTTTCTTATGGCTTTTTATAAGTAAAAACCATTTTTTTTTTTTTTTTTTTTT
>CM053607.1:71331561-71365558 GCA_028646535.1 Procyon lotor
TTTTTTTCTTCCTTTTTTCTTTCCCATTTCAGGTTCATTTGTGATTCTTTTATTACAAATTCTGCTGCCTACTAAAAACCCTAGATAGACTACCCAGAAACCAAGTACTTTCTTCTCTCTTAAAATGTGGGTAACTTCCCTTTTTCTCTTAACCATTTAGTCTTATTCTCTAATTATGGATTCCCAAGAACAGGATGTCTCAAAACTTTGTACCATAGTAAAATCTGTAGTCTTTTTTAATGTAACACATTCTTCTTTTTAAAAAAGAACTATTTGGCTTACTTTCAGCATTCTGTCATATTTTAATTTTAATACTCTTAAGTTAAAAATATTTTTGACACATTACTATAACTATGGCTACTTATAATAGTCCAAGGCAAAATGTCTGAGACATCACAAATATTTTTACGCATATAAATTTCATTTAACATTTATTGCTATAACCATCTTGGTAATAGATAATACATTAATATAATGATGAGAAAAATTACTTATAAAATAGTAGATACTAAGGATTAAAAACATATTTACGGGGCACCTGGGTGGCTCAGTGGGTTAAAGACTCTGCCTTCGGCTCAGGTCACGATCTCAGGGTCCTGGGATCGAGTCCCACATTGGACTGTTTGCTCAGCAGGGAGCCTGCTCTCCCCCCGCCCCCCGCCTGCCTCTCTGCCTACTTGTGATCTCTCTCTCTCTCTCTCCCTGTCAAAATAAATAAAATATTTTAAAAAAGAAACATATTTACTATTTTTCAATATTTAATTTTATTCACAAAGTCCAAAGACTGGGTTTTATTGAAATACAAACTTTTTTTTCCTGGTTGAAAGATCTATGTAATTACATTCCAAAATAATTAGAAGACAAATTATGATTTCCACCCTTAGTAATTACAAAAAATCATTTTAACATATTGCAACTTTAGGCCGTGATTTAATCTGTATTATATATTTTCGTAAATCTGCACTTGGTAATGCCATGTGGGTAGCCTGAAATTGGCCATGGTGGGAAGATTTATACCACGGAAATGAACAAGCCTATAAATATGGCCTTCATCTCACTCCCTTACTCATTGGAAAGCTGCTTGCTACCCAGTAACCAGCACATCGCTGATTCAAACTTCCATAGGAAGTACTGCTCTTTTTCTAACATGGATAAAGACACAGTATATATTTTGACATAATAAATATAATTAATTTCTGTCCTTGTATATGGTATAGTAAGTCATTACCAGACATGTTCCTGCTTCAAAACTAGGCATTCAATTAAATTATAAAATAAAAAAGACATCACAAAAAAACATTTGCAATGGACTAGATGAAGTTTTAAAAAGTAGAGAGCCTTTCAGACCTTACTTCCAGAACCATTTTTTTTTCCTCAAGGCATTTGGTAACTGTAGGCTTAAATTGAAGGCTGTGATTCATAAAAGCAATTAGCCTCTACTGAAAGAAAGAAAAACCAACCAAACCCTAGCTGTATGAAGATGGAGTTGCAGCCAGGAGTTTTTTGGATAGCAAAATATGCTGGACAATTAGGACAAAAACTTCTAAAAGGAGTAAATCTTTCACAGTCACAACTGCTTACGAAACAAATATTTTTGGGTGTAGAAATAAGTTTCAAGTATATAGAAGTCTCACTCTCAAGGTATTTGCCAGATTTGAAATTTGTTGGTGTTGTGGACTGAAGAATGATGCTGAGAACAAAGCTTAATTTCCAGTGCTCTTTCAAACCTGAGGAAAAGACACCATTGAGAAAAATATTTCAGTTTAAAGATCATCTGAAGCCCATGGTTAATTTATATGCAATTTCCAGCTTATAACTAAGAATTCTCATTAAAGTGAAGAGAAAAACTGATGTTTATTCAATAAAAAAGAAACAATAGAAACAGACACATTAGATGACTGAGATAATAAAGATGCAGCAAAAGACTTTGAAATATCTATCAATGAAGTACAGGAAAAGATAGACAAGATAGGAGAAAAAATAGCATAAATGGAAAAATAGGAATCTATTAAGATAAAATGGGCACCACGGCATTGAAAAACACAGTATCTTTATTAAGAACTCAATGGTTGAGCATCAAATTAGATAAAAATGAACATAAGATTACTGAATCTGAAGGGAAATTAAAATATTCAAATAAAGATTAATGAGGTAGAACAAACATTGAATATAATACAAGAAAGTTTCCAAAAGCTGATATTCGGTATCAACTTACATATTAAAGAAATTCAGCAACCACAGCAGAATAAATATAAAGAAAACCACAGTTACACATATAATAGTTTAAACTGCTGAAAAATAAAGATAAAAGGAAGAATCTTAAAAAAAAAAAAAAATCCAAGGGAAAAAAACCCTACCCTTCAATGGGGGAAAAAACAGAAAAAGAGAGAGACTAATTTTATCTCACTTGTCACTGGAAATCATGATGCTCAGAACTGAATGGGCCAAATATTTATAGTGTCAAAATAAAAAGTAACTGCTAACGCTGAATTTACTACTCAAAACAAACAGGAAACCTTGAAAAATAACATTGAAATAAAGTCATTAACTAATTTTCAAATTAAGGAAAATTGTTTTCATCAGGCCTACAGTTAAAGAAAAATAAATAAAACCAAATGTACTTTGAAAACTTATACGCAAACAATGAACCATGGAACACTACAGCAATCTGAAGGGGCATGTGCACCAGAACGTTTATGGCAGCAACGTTCACAAGAGCCAAAATATGGAAAGAATCTAGATTTCCATCAACAGATGAATGGATAAAGAAGATATGGCACACGCGCGCGTGCACGCACACACACACACACGCACACACACAGAGGAATACTATGCAGCCATCAAAAAACCCGAAATCTTGCCATTTGCAATGACATGGATGGAACTAGAGGGTATCATGCTAAGCAAAATAAGTCAATCACAGAAAGAAAATTATGATAGGGTCTCTCTGATAAGAGGAATTTGAGAGGCAGGGCAGGGGGTCGTGGTGGGCAGGGAGGGGAAAAAATGAAACAAGATGGGACCAGGGAGGGAAACAACCCCTAACAGACTCTTAATCTCAGGAAACAAACTGGAGGTAGGGGGAGAAGGGATAGGGTGGCTGGGTTATGGACACTGGGGAGGGTATGTGCTATGGTGAGTGCTGTGAATTGTGTAACACTGATGATTCACAGACCTGTACCCTGAAGCAAATAACCATTATATATTAAAAAAAAAAGTAATGATGTACTGTATGGTGACTAACATAACACACTAAAAAAAAATTTAACAAAATTGAAGTATCTCTGGGAAAAACTGATTAAAAAACAAAAAAAATTGTTCACATCAAGAATGAAAAAAATCAATAGGATTCTATATGTTACCAAATTAATGAGAAGATATCATCTACTACAATTTCACAATTTGCATGAAATTGAAACACTTTTGACAAAATTCCTTTTACAATAACTGAGAGGAGAAAAGCTATAAACATGAGTAATTTTGAATCTGCTAAAAAAAAAAAAAATAGCTTTATCTCTTTTTTCACCCCCTTCTCCTCCCCACATACAGTCAGGAATCAATGGCTTTACCAGTGAATTCTTTGAACGTTTAAAATATTTAGGAGTAAGATCAGACTTTCCCAAATTCTTTCAGAGAACAGACAAAAAGAGTACAATCTAACACTAATGCTTAAATATTGCAAGAACATAGCACCGAAGGAAAATTACGAACCACCTCTGATATGAACAGATACAGTAATCCTAAATAAAATATTATCAAATCAAGTGATAAGTCTGTGTATATATTCCTCAATAAGGAGGGATTGCTATCCATCTCAAAATATTAAGTTTAATTCATAATATTATTAAAGTGGAGAAATATCACATGATTTTCTTGATAGATTCTGATATAACACTCCTCCAAAATAAAAACTCAGCTCTATAAGAATTAGTTTGAACTTCCTTTATCCAATAAGGAATAGTAATTTAAAACACTACTTCAGCATATTAATGTTAAAAAAAAAATCGCCACCTAGGTCTGATATAAGAAATGGACAAACGAAGGAAAGAAGGAAAAAGGGAAGGGAAGGGAGTGAGGGAGGGAAGAACTCCTGATATTGTCAGTAGGACTCACCATTTTGATGGTGACTATACAAAGTGCAATGAGTTAAGAAAGAGAATAGCATATGATTCAAAAATAAAGAAGTGAAGTTCTTATTTGTAGAAACATGGTAACATACTTGAAAAACTCTTAATAATCTGCAGACTATTCAAATTAATGTTATAGTACTAGAGTATGTATAATACATAAAAAATATCTCCATGTATCAACAAATAAAACAAAGAATTAAATATAACTTGCAATTATGCCTAAGGATGAAAATCAATACTGTTTAATCAGCTTTTCCCACATCATTATAGAGATTTACTATAATCCCAATCAAAATTCTAAAAATTTAGGTGTAAGTGAATCACTGTTTTAAAAATGTATACTGAAATTTAAAAACACAAGGGCAGCCAAGTTATACTGTAGAATAAATCTGGAGAAATTATAGTACCAGCAACAAAAACCTAAGGAACTAAGATATCATTAAAAAGGAAGCAGCGGGGGTGCCTGGGTGGCTCAATGGGTTAAAGCCTCTGCCTTCAGCTCAGGTCAGGATCTCAGAGTCCTGGGATCAAGCCCTGCATCTGGGCTTTCAGCTCAGCGGGGAGCCCGCTTCCCCCATCCCCTCTCTGCCTGCCTCTCTACCTACCTGTGATCTCTCTTTGTGAAATAAATAAATAAAACCTTAAAAAAAATAAAATAAAATCTTAGTTTTAATTACAACACCTGTCCTTTTGGTTCTTATTTCTATTGATTTGTGTTCTCTTGACAATGGGTCACATTTTCCTACTTCTCATATGTCATCTCATTTTATTTTTCTGTTATCTAGATACTTTGTAGAAATTCTGGATTTTTTTTTTTAATCTTCCTCTATAAAGTATTAACTTGACCGGACTACAACTATACACTCTTTTCCCCTCTAGTCCTAATAGTTGAAATCTACATTTCCCTGATCTCAGCTGCTATCTTTGTCAGGGCTTCTTTTTTTTTCTTTTTTTTTAAAGATTTTATTTATTTGACAGAGAGAAACACAGTGAGAGAGGGAACACAAGCAGAGGGAAGGGTAGCGGGAGAAGCAGGCTTCCCGCTGAGCAGGGAGCCCAATGCGGGGCTCGATGCGGGGCTCGATGTGGGGCTCGATGCGGGGCTCAATCCCAGGACCCTGGGATCATGACCTGAGCCGAAGGCAGACGCTCAACGACTGAGCCACCCAGGCGCCCCTTTGTCAGGGCTTCTTAAAGTCTTCACTATCCATACTTCATTCAGAAGTAGCTGGCGGAGAATTTGCAAGATTTTTTTTCCCCTTTATGTCTCATTCCTTTCTCAATTTTCTCTTAACTTCCAATTACTCTACAAGCCCTGATATTTTTTTTATAACTATCAAGCTAGTGAGATGTAAATTTCTCCTTCAGCATCAGCATCTGTGGGCTGTATGAACCAAAAGTCCTCACAGGTTAAAAATGATCAAATGTAAATCTCACTCAATGAATTTACCCATTTTTATAGGTTGACTCTGTATCACATTTTTAGTTTTGTGTGTTTTTTTTTTTTTGGTCAGTCCAAATTCTTAAATAATTGTCATATTTTTTCAAAGTTCATACCAGCTTTTGAGTCTAATATTACCAAAATAAGAATTGTGTTAACCACACAAAAATCACTATTTTCATTTATATATGAACTTTAAATTTATTCTTTTCATGAAGATATTATCTATGTGAAAAGGTAAGCTCAGTGTGGGAGAAGACATTCTCAATTCCTGTATCTGAGAAAGACTTATCAAGAATATATAAATAATTTTTATTCATCGTTAAGGAAAAGTCAGATGGGGCACCCAGGTACCTCAGTTGGTTAAACAGTCCACTCTTGGTTTGGCTCAGATCATGATATCAGGGTCATGAGATCAATCCCTGCAGGACTCAGTGCAGACTCAATGTAGAGTTTGCTTGAGATTCTTTCTCCCTCACTCTCCTTCTCCTTTTGCTCCTCCCAACTTGCACTCTCTAAGATAAATAAATAAATCTTTAAAAAAAATAAGGAAAAGTATAAAAAATATTTAAAAAAAAAAAAAAAAGGGGGGCGCCTGGGTGGCTCAGCCGTTAAGCGTCTGCCTTCGGCCCAGGTCGGATCCCAGGGGTCTGGGATCGCGCCCCGCATCGGGCTCTCTGCTCTGCAAGAAGCCTGCTTCTCCCACTACCATTCCCTCTGCTTGTGTTTCCTCTCTCACTGTGTTTCTCTCTGTCAAATAAATAAAAAATCTTTAAAAAAAAAAATAAGGAAAAGTTAGAAAAACAATATTCAAAGACTTGAAAAGACAGTTCTCAAATATGTTATCCAAGTGGCCAGTGCATACAAGAAAAAAAATATAAATTTTACTCATTATTAGGCAAATGCAAATTAAAATCACAAGAGAAACCATTACACACTCACTGGAACTGAAAAATTTAAGGAGAAAGAAAATAGTGTTTATGATCATGTGCAACAATCAGAACTCTCTGACACTGGTAAACAAGTAAACTCTTTGGCAACATCTACTAAATTTGACTAGGTACCTTACAATCCAGCAGCAATTCTATTCTTAGGTTTATACCAAATACAAATGTGTACCTATCCACACCAGAAGACATGCTTTGGAATGTTCACATCAATATTATACCAAACATCCATTTGGGAAGGATTCAATAACCACCAATTGTGTAATATATATTTATTCACCCAATTACATACTATATAAAAGCAATAATGAACTATAACTGCACCTAGCAATATTCACGAATCTCACAAACATGCTAACTAGGGACAAAGGAATATATAATTTATTATGTAAAGAATAAAATTTATCTATGAATAAAATTTTCTATAAAGTACAAAACTTGATCAATGCTGTTAACAGTCAAGTAGTAATTATTTGAGGGTGACAAATAGTGAACAGAAGGTACTATGATAATATTTTGGTGGTGCTAGTAGCAATAAAGTCCTTAAAATATTTTAATACTATGTATATCAAATTAAAAATCATGTTCTAAAAAACTCTTGAGACAGACACAAGATTCAAATGCATTATACAGATTAACTATAATACACTCCAGATTTTGTTTTAATAGTCATCACTGATTTGGATTAGTCTATTAAATCTATTGATTTTGTCCATTTTGTGTATAAGCTTATGCTTTGTAATTTTGCAAGAGCTATGGTATCTTCCCATTATATTTTCATAACATCTATGTCCTTGTCTATCTACCTAATAAATATCTAAAACAATTAAATCTTATTGTATATTACAAAACTCCAGTGAAATCAAAATACAGTGAGCGGTGTTTTTAAAGGTTAGTACTTCTCTCTTTCCTTTTTTTAATGTTAGGCACATCTGTATCAGAATTTTCAATGTTTGAGTCTTTAAAACTGTGTATCTTTCAAGCATTAAGAAAGGCATTTCAAAACAACATAGCCTTCTATTATTTTCCACTTTACAAGTCCACTTCTCTCCCCACTCCCTGAAAGAGCCCTAAACCCTTCAGGCCTTGAATCATGTCACTATCACTCCAGCTAAAGGGAACTGGAGAGCACTCCCCTGGGTTCCTATTAACACCTGCTACTTAATCAGCCAGAGGGGCTGTTGGTGACTGATGGCCAAGAGATCCATCCATCCCTCCTCCTCAGCTCCCCAGAGGCTTTACCACCACCACAGCTATCCCCGCCTGGGGACCTAGAGTAAAAAGAGACTGGGCAACACGGAGAGTTGGAGAAATACATCCAATTGTTCCAAAGCTGGAATCTGTTAGTAGTAAATTCCCAGTTACAAATTTGCAAACCAAGAACATGCAGCTGTGGAATGTATTAGCTTCATATCTATTAATTTTTCAACTTTGAGATTCATAAATATTTTAAGTGTTCCACAAGTGCAGCAGCAAATAGTCATAGAGACCTCCCTGGATGGAAGGTTACTACAGATGTGATGTATGTGGCTAAACGTAGGGGGGCCTTACATTTTGAACGAGGGATGTGTTCAGCAGTGCAGCCCTCTCTAATTTAGACTGCTTTCTTAATCTGCTGCCAGGGGGCCGTGCTGGGTGATTCACAGTAATGAACTCCACCTGGATGTTCTGTAAATCTGAAAAGGAGTACTGCAGCCTAGGAACTGTTGTTACCACAGATCTGGTTGAATGAGCTCTAATTTGATCATTAAGTGACCATCCCACCAAGGAACCATGAGAAATGCTTAGAGAATACCATTCCTTGAGAAAACAAAAACTGCTTACTGAAGTAAGATTATTATCAAATAAAACAACCTATGTTGAGGAAAAAGAAAAGAAACATTTGTAGAACAATAAAAATAAACTGATACCAAATATTTAATCTTGAACCAGTGGATCATTTTGTTAGTTTAATGGGATCAGTATTTTTTAAAAGTAATAAAAAGTAACAGATTTTCTTTACAGACAAAAGAGGTTTACTATAATTGCTATAACACCATTGTACAATCAATGGCAGTTAACTTGCCAGTAACTGTAATACTTGAAGCATTAAATATTATACTGAATAAAATAATATTGAAAAGATAGCATTTTTACAGATTCAAACTATATAGTTTGAATATATATTGAATTTATTTATATATATAAATATATATATATACAAATATATATATATGTCACTGTTTCATAACAGTAACGAAATGCCATCTATATACTGGAAAGCACAAGTTGAACTATAATGCTTAAATTTCTTTACTTCTATCTGAAACTCTGATCATTGTCTTAATAAAGTAATTTGAGAACGAGGCCATGGCCACTGCTACTACCTCTATTACTTTATCAAGGCCCTTGGGAACCAACCTCAAATGAGTTCTATCACAAAATAGGCCATTGGTTGAGATTCTTGCTCCCTGTTACTGAAATTAATTTTCTGTCCATTCCTTATTACAAATTCTTGTTCACTTTAGAGCAGGTTTATTGTATTTTCTTGCCCACTCTCCCTTTTTCTGATAATAGAACAGATATAAAGCACATGGTTTTCTGGATAACCACCCCTCCCTAATTTGAAATCCTTATAGTTTGAGTGATCAATTGGGACACATGTCAGGTTTACCAATAAACTTGTAAGATATACGAGCCAATAAAGAATTCACTCACTCACTAAATTCATGCATTTATTCATTGATTTTTGCTTATCAAGTTCTTGATTTCCAGTTGACTCTTGGTAATATTCTGTCATACTGTTGGATAAATTCTTTTTTTTTTTTAAGATTTTATTTACTTATTTGACAAAGAGAGAGATCGCATGTAGGCAAAGAGGCAGGCAGGCAGAGAGGGGGAAGCAGGCTCCCTGCTGAGCAGAGAGCCCGATGCGGGGCTCGATCCCAGGACCCTGGGATCATGACCTGAGCTGAGCTGAAGGCAGAGGCTTTAACCCACTGAGCCACCCAGGCACCCCCTATTGGATAAATTCTGCCCAACTGCACCATAAACAGGATTCTAATACCCAAATTAGTTAGTTTGTATGTATATGAATATATGTGTGTGGATAGATACTCTAAAAGACATCGAGAGCAAATTATCATGCCCATGGTTAACTATTTTGTGTATCAGATTTTAATACATGTAGTATTTTCTAAAATGCATTTTGATTAATTTTACAAAGTAATTACAAGATTATCAGTCTGTTTAGCATTTTTTAGTAGATCAATAAAGGAATTACCTGCCACAAGCGAAAACGCATTCTTGTTACTGGAAGTTTATTAGTAAAGGCTGATCATCCCTTCATGAGTATTTTGTAGTAGGGGTGCTCACCATAGATGACAGTCAGATTATATGATCTTTGATATTCAACACAAGTATTTTTTGATTAATAAATTCATAGTTTGCATAGATTAGAGAACTCTAGACCCTAGGCAGCAATGAAAAATAATGAGCAAATATTTGGTTTTAACATTTAAAGTGGATATAGACCAAGTCAAATAGAAAACAGTACAAAAGCAAATCAAAGTAATATGTGAACAGATTGAACAGTATGTTTTAGCTGAATATATAAATGCTAAAGAGATTTTCCAAAGACAGCTAATAAAGATTTCTAGGAGAATTTTATTTTGAGTTCATCACAGTAATAATACATTACCTTCAGTTATTCTTCACACACTCTAGTCCTTCCAACTTTTCAATTTCAATTACTTTTTCCATTCTCCACATATATTACCCACAAACACAGTATAAATCACTTTTTCTCTTGGAGCCACTGGTATCAGAGGATGTATC
Source organism: Procyon lotor (assembly GCA_028646535.1). Classification (NCBI taxonomy): domain Eukaryota; kingdom Metazoa; phylum Chordata; class Mammalia; order Carnivora; family Procyonidae; genus Procyon; species Procyon lotor. Next base: position 71,341,896 of record CM053607.1, read on the forward strand.
ATTCAGTACTCTATCTCAACCAAGTAAATGGCAACTCCAAATCCTATTGGCTATGTATTTAAAATATACCTACAGTCTAATTACACCTTATCAACAGACTAATGAGAAAAAAATGCACAGATCTACCATACTTTATGACTTTAGTACACCTCTCTCAATCATCAGAAAAATAAGAGGGAACGTGACAATATAAAAAGAACAAATCATTTGCAACCATCATGATCCAACATATTATTTTTAATACTATTTTCTTAGAGAAGTCTTAGTTTGTTTTGTTTTAGTTTTCCAAAGATTTTACCTATTTATCAGAGAGAGAGTGTGAGAGAACCTATGTGTGTGCATGGGCGGACGGGGCAGAGGGAGAAGAGAAAGAGAGTCCCTGCTGACCAGGGAGCCCAACATGGGGCTTGATCCCAGGACTCTGAGATCAGACCCGAGCCCAAAGCAGATGCCTTAACTAACTTAACCACCCAGGCACCCTGAGAAGTTTTAGTTTTATAACGAAATTGGGAGGAATAGAGATTTCCCATTTATTCCCTGTCAACTTAACCAATTGAACCACCCACGAATCTCGAGAAGTTTTAGTTTCATAAGAAAATTGAAAGGACTAGAGATTTCCCATTTATTTCCTGCCCTACACATGCATAACCTCCCTCATTATCAACATCATTCATCAGAATGGTCCATTTTTACCAAGAGTGATCCTACAATGACACATTATAATCACCCTGTTCAGTACTTTAGGGCTCACCTTTGGAGTGATATATTCTATGGTTTTGGGCAAAGTAAAAAAAAATATAGAAAAAAAAATATATATAGTCATTATTACATCATACAGAGCACTTTTACTGCCCTAAAAATTGTTTGAACTCTGCTTATTCATTTCTCTCTGAGTCCCTCCCCGCAATCCGTCAACTACTGAATTTTTTATCTCCTTACTTTGCTTTTCCCTGAGTGCCATATAGTTTAAATGATACAGTATGTAACCTTTACAGATTGGCTTCTTTTATTTAGTAATATGCATTTAAATTTCCCTTATGTCACTTCATGGCTTGATAGCTCAGTCTTTTTAACAATTAATAATAATCCATTTCCAGGATATACCAGTTTATTTATTTATGCATCTACTGAATGACATTCTGGTTGCTTCCAGGTTTTTTGGCAATTATGAATAAAGATGCTATAAACATTAGTGTGCATTTTTTTTAAAGATTTACTTATTTGAAAGAAAGAGCAGGGGGGAGGGGCAGAAGGAGAGGGAGAGGCCTAAGTGGACTCCATGCTTAGTGTGGTGGCCCCACGTGAGGCTCAATCCCATGACCCTGAGATCATCATCTGAGTCAAAACCAAGAATCAGACACTTAGCCAGCTATGGCATCCAGGTACTGTTAGTGTGAAATATTTTTTATATGGATATAAGTTTTCAAGTCCTTTGGGTCAACACCCAGGCACACAACTGCTGGTCCATGTGGTTAGGATATGTTTAGTTTTGTAAGAAACTACCTAACTATAACCTAATTTATTGCACATTATTTTCAACTATGGCAGGAAATGCATTATTTTCATGTGCATATAAAACACTTATCAAAATAGACCATATTCTGAACCATAAAACAAATCTCAACCAAGCCCAAAGGATTGAAATTAAAAAGCATATACTTTTTTTTTTTTTTTAAGCATATACTTTTTGACTTCAAAAAATATCAAATTAGAAATAATCTAGACACACATTTTAAAGACTAAATGATACAATTCTTCATAGTCCACTGAGAAATACTTTAAAGCATATTATATTAAAAAGACAATATATAAAAATCTGAAATATTGCCAAGTGCTAAAAATAAAAATTTTATGGGGCACCTGGGTGGTTCAGTGGGTTAAAGCCTCTGCCTTCAGCTTGGTTCCTGATCTCAAGGTCCTGGGATCGAGCCCCACATTGGGCTCTCTGCTCAGCGGGGAGCCTGCTTCCCCCTCTCCCTCTGCCTACCTCTCTGCCTACTTGTGATCTCTGTCAAATAGATAAATAAAAAAAAAATCTTAAACAAATAAAAATAAAAATTGTAGTTTTAATGCTTTGTTAATAAACAAATTATCTAATTCTTCTGAAAGGTGTGTAATAAAAGAACACAATGAATAAAAATATCTGAAAGGGATAAATGCACAGGTAAAGAACACAAGTCATTGAGATAGAACACAGACAGCATTGACAATCAAGACAGCCAAAAGATGATTTTTAAAAAAGATGAATCAAAGTAATAACCACCTTACAATATTGATAAGGGGAAAAAAAGGAATAATCAATATCAGCAAAAAGGTTGAGCTATCTCTGTAGATCCTTAGATTAATAATTAATAATCAATATCTCAGCATATGTTTTTGATGAAATTGACAAAATGACTCTAAAATTTGTATGAAAATGCATAGCACCTGGATTAGCCACAACTACTTAAGACCTATAATGGCCAAAACAACTTTGAGAAAAAGAACCAAGTTGGGGGCACCTGGGTGGCTCAGTGGGTTAAAGCCTCTGCCTTCAGCTCAGGTCATGATCTCAGGGTCCTGGGATCGAGCCCCACATCGGGCTCTCTGCTCAGCAGGGAGCCTGCTTCCCCCTCTCTCTCTGCCTGCTTGTGATCTCTCTCTCTCTCTCTCTCTGTCAAATAAATAAATAAAATCTTTAAAAAAAAAAAAAAAAAAGAACCAAGTTGGAGAGTTTGGACATTTCACTATTTGAAGTATTAATAGAATCAAGCAATATGTAGAAAAACAATGTATCGATACTCTGATAAGCAAAGAAATATTCTCTGTGCCTCCTATCAAGAGGTCTTAGACTTATTTTCTTTCCCCTAATAAATGAATCTTATTTTCAGCTAAGAACTTTTCTCAATCTACTCTTGTCCACAGAAACTTGGTAATCCAGAGGGAATTTTGATATTAATTATAAGGATGAGTCCAGACAAAACCAATGTAAAAGCCACCTCACCAACACACAAACTGTAAGCAATAATAAATCATTGTTTTAAGTCATCACATTTTGGAGTACTTTCTTATTCAACCTTAGATAACAGATAAAATTAAAAGATTAAGTCAACTATTTCCAGATGACACGTGTATCACAAAACACCTAGAACACAGAATAGTGTGGTTAGTAAAATGACAGGATACAAGATCAATACAGAGGAATCAATTTTGTTTCTAGCAAATGACAATTATATTAAAATTAAATACTACATATCATTCTTAACAGCATAAATCTGAAAAAAAGAACTTCCTAAGGATAAGTCCAACAAAGGATGTGCAAGACCCATATACTGAAAAATAAAAAACACTCTTTAGAGAAATGTAAAAGACCCAAGTAATATAAAGAATAATAAAAAGACATAGTATGTTCATAATGTTAAGTCTCAAAATTTTTAAAATAAAAACTTTTCCGGGATGCCTGGGTGGCTCAGTTGGTTAAACGGCTGCCTTCGGCTCGGGTCATGATCCCGGGATCCTGGGATCGAGTCCCACATCGGGCTCCTTGCTTAGCGGGGATCCTGCTTCTCCCTCTGCCTGACACTCTGCCTGCTTGGGCTCTCTCTCTCTCTCTCTCACTCACAAATAAAGAAATAAAATCTTTAAAAAAAAACAAAAACAAAAACTTTTCCTTGACTGGCCTATGGACACAATATAGTCCTAAATCAATATCTCAGCATATGTTTTTGATGAAATTGACAAAATAACTCTAAAATTTGTATGAAAATGCACAGCATCTGTATTAGCCACAAATACTTAAAGATCTATAATAGCCAAAACAACTTTGAGGAAATGAACCAAGTTGGAGAGTTTACACTACCTAACTTCAGTGTTATAAAATCGTAATAATCAAGACAGTGTGATTTTAGCATGATAACAGATCACTAAAGCAAAATAGAGAGCCCAGAAATAGACCCACACATATATAGTAAATGGTTATTTTTAAAAGTTACAAAGGAAATTCAATGGAAAGAGACATTTTATTTATTTATTTTTAAAGATTTTATTTATTTTTTTTGACAGTGACAGAGTGGGAGAGAACATAAGCAGGGGGAGTGGGAGAGGGAGAAGCAGGCTTCCTGTTTTATAGGAGCCTGATGTGGTGCTCAAACCTAGGACCCCAGGATCAGGACCAGAGCCAAAGACAGACACTTAATGACTGAGCCACCCAGATGCCCCAAAACAATCTTTTTTTTTTTTTTTTAAGATTTTATTTATTTATTTGACAGAAAGAGAGAGAGAGAGATCACAGGTAGGCAGAGACGCAGGCAGAGAGCGGGGGGAAGCAGGCTCCCCACTGAGCAGAGAACCCGATGCGAGGCTCGATCCCAGGACCCTGAGATCATGACCTGAGTCGAAGGAAGAGGCTTTAACCCACTAAGCCACCCAGGTACCCCCAAGACAATCATTTTAAAATGTATTGCTGAAACTATTAGATACATAATGCACAAATATCACTTTAAGCCATATTTATTGACACATGTGAAATTTACTGGAAATGAATCATAAAGTATAAATCCCAAAACTATAAGACTTTTAAGATGAAGAGAGATGGCAATTTTAACCTTACCTTTATACAAATGTTCTTCCATATGGTACCCACACCATGTTCCATAACATATATAAATAAAACATTAGATTTTATCAATATTAAGAAGTTTTGATCTTTGAAATTCACACTAAACACCAAAGACAAGTTTTATATTTTAAGAAAATGTGAAACATATATGAATAGCATGTCTAGTAAAACAAATGTATCCAGTGTATATAAAGAAAACCCAAAACTCAATAAAACACACAATCCAATTTGAAAAAGTAATGAGCAAAATTTGTTACTTCCACATATGAGGAGTTAGAAGTTACCCCTCCTTCCAGTAAAATAAGTAAAAACTGAACAGGCTGAAATATCAACAACTCTTCTTGAAATCACAAGAGACAAGAGGACACAGGGAAAACCACTGCTTCCAAGACAGGACAAGCAGGAAAGTGAATACAGGAAGTTTCCACTTACCATAGCAGAACTCATAGGCACAAACCATGCAGTGAACTAATGCTGTAGTAGAAAAACCTGAAATGTAATTTAAAAAATGGTGTAAGCTTAGCATGAACAAATCTCACAGTTAAAAACACCAGGGGCTCCTAGTCAAGGGTAGAGTGGAAAAATATTGTCAAATTTACTACAGAAACTTGACCTAGTTTCCACATTACTTGAGAGAGAAAAATTCCCTTCTGTATCTGGCATGGAAATGAGAAAAAGAACCATCATTAAATATTCCAAAGTACTTTATTCTTAAGGCCTGCCCTAAGAGTAAACTAGTTAAGGAGGGTGTAATATGCTGGACTACTGTCAAAAGTTTAACTGTCTTAGGGAAAGGAAAATACTCCAGTGAGTTCTATCCATTCTGTCCACCTAAGAGGGGAGAAAAATTCTGAGAAATTCTTGTCAAGTTCACAGTCTTGAGGCACAAGTCTCACTAAAAGACTTCATGTCCCTACACTTTACCACATTACTAAAGATCTCTTTATAGAGGTTCCTTTACCCAGTATATCATGTACAGCTACCAAGAAAAATGAAAAGCTGTAGCAAAAGAAAAACACATCCACACACAATATGAAGAAACAGAGCGAGTATCAGAATCAGACAGGGCAGAGATGCCAGAATTAGCAGAGTGGGAAGTTAAAACAACTATAATTAATATGCTAATAACTCTAATGAGTAAAATAAACAATATACAAGAAAAGATGGGCAATGTAAGCAGAGAGATGGAAATACTAAGAACTAAAAAGAAACTGCTGGAGGTATAAAGGATTGTAACAGGGGCAAAGTATGTGACAGGATTATTAGTAGACTAGACGCAGCTGACGGAATAATTTCTGAGTGGGAAGATGTATCAATAGAATCTATGAAAACAGAAGGCAAATAGAAGACTGAAAAAAAAGAGAACAGAGACAGCAGGATAACTACAAAAGGTATAACATGTATAATGGGAATACTATGTGAGGGATTAAGCCACAGGTCTAGGAAGTTCAGAGAACACCAAGCAGAATACATGTCACAAAATATTACACCCAGGTGTATCATTTTCAAACTTGAGAAAATCTAAGATAAAGAAAACATTCAAAAAGAAGTCAGAGGAGACTTCTATACAAAGAAGAGCAAAGACAGGAATTGTCCCTATATATTCTCGGAAATCAAGCAAGCAAGAAAAGAGTAGAATGAAATATTTTAACGGGTAAGAGAAACACTATCAACTAGAATTCTATACCTTGCAAGATTTTCCTAAGTGAATTAATTTTTTTTTCTCATAGAAACATAAAGGGAATTTCTTGCTAGTTGACCTATTTGGAAAGAAATGTTAAAATAAGATCTTTAGGGGCACCTGGGTGGCTCAGTCAGGTAATTGTCTGACTTGGGCTCAGGTCATGATCTCAGGGTCCTAGGATTAAGCCCCACATCAAGCTCCATGTTCAGGAAGCAGTCTGCTTATTCATCTCTCTATATCTCTGCACCTTCCCCTAATTGTGCTCTAGCTCACTGTCACTCTCTTGAATAAATAAAATCTTTAAGAATTTTTTTTAGGGGCGCCTAGGTGGCTCAGTGGGTTAAAAGCCTCTGCCTTCGGCCCAGGTCATGATCTCAGAGTCCTGGGATCAAGCCCCACATCGGGCTCTCTGCTCAGCAGGGAGCCTACTTTCCCCTCTCTCTCTGCCTGCCGCCCTGCCTGCTTGTGATATCAATCTCTCTCTGTCAAATAAGTACATAAAAATCTTTTAAAAAAGTTTTTTTTAAAGATTTTTAGAGAGAAAGAAAAATGATATATGTGAAAAACTCATCTATATAAAAAAAAGAAAATACTGAAGGTTAATGAAGATAAAATAATTTTTATTATCCTTTTTTAAAAAAGATTTTATTTATTTATTTGACAGAGAGTGGGAGAGTGAGCCAGAGAAAGCACAAGCAGGAGGAGCAGCAGAGGGAGAGGGAGACGCAGGCTTCCCACTGAGAAGGGAACCAGATGCAGGGCTCTGTCCCAGGACCTCAGGATCATGACCTGAGCTGAAGGCAGACACTTTTTCACTGAGCCCCCCAGGCACCCCAATTTTTATTATTACTAATTAATCTAACAGAAAACAGTTCGTTCAAAGTAATACCAATAATGGATTTGATTATGTATCTTTATGTACGTAACATGCCTTATATATGCTTATGTACAAATGAAATGGATGACAACAATAATGGAAGAGAAGAGGAAAACTAGTATATTTTTGTTATTTTAAGGTATTCACGCTACCTGGGAATTAGTATAATGTTATCTGAAAGTGGACGTGAATTAGCTATAATATATATTGCAAATTCTAGAGTAAACATTATTTTTAAAGGAATATAACTGATATGCTAAGAAAAGAGACTAAATGGAACCATATAGAATTCTCTATTAAAATCACAAAAGTTAGAAAAAGAGTGGAAGAGTATAACTAAGGACAAAGGCAGGAATTAGAAAACAGTAATGAATATGGTAGATAGTAGTCCATGTATTTCAAAACCCAATCTGAAAATCAGTGGTCTAAATATAACAATCAGAAGAGATTAACAGAGTAGATAAAACAAGATCCAACTATATGTTGCCTATAAGAAACCAACTCTAAATATAAAAACACATATAGATTAAAAAGTAAGCCAGTCAGAATGGCTAAAATTAACAAGATAGGAAACAATAAATGTCGGTGAGGATGCAGAGAAAGGGGAAGCTTCTTACACTGTTGGTGGGAATGCAAGTTGGTAAAGCCACTCTGGAAAATGGTATGGAGGGCCCTCAAGAAGTTAAAAATAGAGCTATTACTTCATGACCCAGCAATGGTACTACTAGGTATTTACCCCAAAGATACAAATGTAGTGATCCAAAAGGGCACCTGCACCCCAATGTTCATAGCAGCAATGTCCACGATAACCAAACTAGAAAGAGCTGAGATGTCTATCAACAGATGAATGGATAAAGAAGATTTTATACACACACACACACACACACACACGCACACACATGCACACACATACACATTGTATATATATATATGTATTATACATGTATAATATTAACAAATGTAATATATATATATTACATTGTGTGTATACATATACACAATGAATTATTACTCAGCCATGAGAAAGGACAAATACTTATCATTTACATTGACATGGATGGAACTGGAGGATATTATGCTGAGTGAAATAAGTCAATCAGAGAGACACAATTATCACATGGTTTCACTCATATTTGGAATATAAGAATCAGCACACAGGATCATAGGGTAAGGGAGGGAAAATTAAATGAGAAGTCAGAGAGGGAGAAAAACTAGGAGCGACTCTTAACTATGGGAAACAAAATGAACTTTGCTGGAGGGGAGGGGAGTGGGAGGATGGGTCAATTTAGTGATGAGCATTAAGTAGGGTATGTGATGTGATGAGCACTGAATATTATATGTCACTGATAAATTAATGAACACTACATCTGAAACTAAGTATGTACTATATGTCAGCTAATTGAGTTTTTAAAAATTAAAAATACATTATATTTTTAAAAAGTAAACAGAGGAGAATATGCTATGCTAACATTAATCAAAAGAAAGCAGGAAGAGTTCTATTAATTTAAGGCAATGTATATTTCAAAGTAAGGAAAGTTACCAGGTATAAAGAAGGGTGTTGTGTAATAATAGAGACTAATTCTCCAAGATGACAAAACAATCCTTAACCATGTGTGCAACCAACATAAGAATGTCACACTATAGGAGGTGAAAGCTAGTAAAATTACAAAGAGAAAGAAATGAATTCACTATCATGGTTAGAGACTTCAACATCTCTCTATTGGAAATTACTGTACCCAGTAGGCAGAAAATCAGTAAGGATGAAGGTGAACTCAAAATGAAGTTGAACTCTATACTATCAATCAACTGGATATAACTAACATCTATAGACTACTTCATCCAACAAGAGTGGAATGCATCTTCTTCTCAAGCTCACATATAGCATTCACCAAGATAGACCACATTCCGGGCAACAGAACACACCTTAATAAATTTAAAGTAATAGAAAACAACATGAGCTCTCAGACCACAAAAGAATTAAACTAGAGATTAATACCATAAAAATAATTGGTATATGCCAAAATAGGTGAGATTAAACTACATACTTCTAAATAACACATGGTCAAAGAAGAAATACTGAGAAATTTAAAATTTGGAAACTTAAATCAAAATAACAATTTATCAGAATGTGTGGAAGGCAGCAAAAGCACTTCTTAGAGGGAATACTATAGCATATAATGCATCTATTAGAAAAGAGGATATAAAACAAATAATCTGTGTCCATTTTAAGAAACCAGAAAAAGGAAAACAAATTAATCCAAAGTAAGCAGGAAAAAAACATAACTAGAAATCAGTGAAACTGACAACAGAGGATCAAGAGAGAAAATCAACAAAACCAAAATCTAGCTCTTTGAAAATATTAATAAAACAGATAAGATAGCAGTCAGGTTAAGGGAAAAAAAATGAGGGGCACAAATTACTAATACCAGAGTTGAAAGAGGATGGACCAATAAAGATTCTATGGACATTAAAAGAATCATGAAGGAATATCATGAATAACTCAAATTTGATAACCTAGAGAAAATGGAATTCCTCCACAAAGTCATAGCCTGACAAAACTTGCATAGACAATCTGAATAGACCTCTATTAAAGATATTAAATAAATAATAACCTACTAAAACAAAAAGTACCAGGTCCAGCTGCTTTCAAACGTGAATTTTAACAAATATTTAAGAAAGAATTATACCTACTCTGTATACCTCTTTCATTGGATAGAAGAGGCAATACTTCCTAACTCATTGCGTAAGTCCAGCATTATCTTAATACAAAAATCAAACTAAGACACTGAAAAAAAAAACAACTATAAAACAGTCTTTCTCATGAAGACAGACGAAAAATCCTCAAAAGACTAGGTAAATGAAATTAACAGAGTATATTAAGAATTTTAAATCCAGGATGCCCGAGTGGCTCATTTTGCTAAGTGTCTGCCTTCGGCTCAGGTCATGACCCCAGGGTTTGGGATCTGCCATTGGGCTCCCTGCTCAGCAGGGAGTCTACTTCTCCCTCTGCCCTTCCCCCCTGCTCCTGCACATGCTCTCTCTCTCTAATAAATAAAATCTGTTAAAAAATTATAAATCCAGATTAAGTGGTGTTTATCCCAGATGTGCAAGGCTGTTTCAACACTTGAAATTAGTGAATGTAATCCAACATATCAATGACCTAAAAAAGGAAATCACATGCCCATATCAATAAAGGAAGAAAAAGCATTTGATTAAATCCAACTATCATTCATGATAAAGACTCAGTAAACTTGGAATCAAGGAGAACTTACTCAACTGAATAAAGAAGATCTACAAAAAGTCTAGAGCTACCATTCATTATACATTATAAGAAATTCATGCTTTCTCATTAAGATGAGGAACAAAAGCAAGGATGTCCCAACATAAGCCCTTTTCGACATCATATTGGAAGTTGTAGCTAATGCCATATGACAAGCAAAAGAAATAAAGATGATAGATTGAGGAAGACCTAAATCATGCTCCTTGGTTTTTAACCAAAGGATCTGAAAACTCATGTACACATAAAAAGATGCATATGAATATTTGTAGCAGCTTAATTCATATTTGCCAAAACTTGGAAGTTACCAAGACGCCATTCAATAGGTGAATGAATAAACTGTAGTTTATCTACAAAACTGATTATCATTAATTGCTAAAATGAATTGAGCTATCAAGCCATGAAGAGACATAGAAGAACTTTCAGTGCATATTATTAGGTAAAAAGAAGTCTGTAAAGACTACATACTGTATAATTCCAACCACATAATATTTTGGGAAAGGCAAACTACAAAGAAAATGAAAAGATCAGTTGTTGCCAGGGTTTGAAGGTGGTGGATAGGGATGAGTAAGTGGAGCTCAGAGGATTTTTAGAGAAGTAAGAAAAACTCTTTCGTGATACCAAATTGATACATACACATCATTACATACTTTTCCAAGCCCATAGAGTATAAAACACCAAGAGCAAACTCAAAAGAAAACTATGGACTAGGATAATTATTGATGTTCATTAATATAGCTTTATCATTTGTAACAAAGCTATCACTCTGGTAAGGGATGTCGATAATGGGGAAAACAATGCATATGTGGGGTAGAAGTATATGGGAAATATCTGTACCTTTCCCTTAATTTTGCTGTGAACCTTAAACTGTTCTAAAAAAAAAAAAAATGCTAACAATAATGATCAAAAAATTTAGACATATTCTTTACCAAAGTAGATATATGAATGCCCAGCAGGCACATTAAAAAAGGCTTACCAGTAATTATTAAAGTCTAATTACAACTCTAGTGTGATAATAGTATCTACCTATTAGAATGTCTACAATTAAAAAGATGACAACAGGGGTGCCTGGGTGGCTCAGTGGGTTAAAGCCTCTGCCTTCGGTTCAGGTCATGATCTCAGGGTCCTGGGATGGAGCCTGGCATTGGGCTCTCTGCTCAGCAGGGAGCCTGCTTCTCCCTCTATCTCTGCCTGCCTCTCCGCCTACTTGTGATCTATCAAAATAAATAAATAAATCTTAAAAAAAAAAAAAAAAAAAAAAAAAGATGACCACAGATAATGTTGGTGTGATTTGAAGCAAACTGAGTGTTTGCAAAATAGTGAAAAGTAAAATCATTCTGGACAACAGTTTGCATATTTATTAAAAAGTTAAGCATTCACCCACCATATGACCCAACCTTTCCACTCTGTTATTTAAGAAAGATAATGGAAAGCATAGGGACAAAGACTTCTCACAGATGTACATGGAAGCATTTTTTGAAATAATGAAAAACTAGAAATAACTCAAACGTTCACCAGAGAACAATGAATAATCTATGGTATTCATGCAGTAAATTACCACTCAGTAATAAACATGGATAATAATTAATGCAACTATAATATAACAAAAAATGTGATAAATGAAAAAAGCCAGACAGAAAAAGTGTGTTTTATTGTTCCATTTCCATGAAATTTGAAAGAGTCAATAGTACTCTATAGAAACAGAAATCAGAATACTAATTACCTGTGAAGTGGCAGGGAAATTGACTAGAAAGAAGAACAGGGGAACATCCCAAAGCAAGCACAGCATTCCATATGTTGTTATGCTTACATTAAAAACTCAGTAAATTGTATGATGTCTTTGCACTTGAATGGATGTAATGTTACTTCAATAAAAGAAGAAAACAAACATGATAAAATATTTCATTAGATGAATCATAAAGAAATGTACCTAAATAAGAAGTAGTCTTATTTAGTCTTTAGTAGTCTTATAACAGTAGTTCTGTAAAAAGAGTACCAATGTAATGAGTGAGAAGTAATCACTAAACTAGCAAAAAAAAAAAAAAAAAATATATATATATATATATATATCTTTTTTTTTGGACAGAGGACATGCTTAATGTTTAATTACAGTGACTATGAAGTCATAATTCCTGGGTTAAATTACATCTACCATTAATTATGCAACTTCCAGTAAATCACTTAATTTCTATGGGCCTATGCTTCCTTATCTTTAAAAACTGAAATAATAATAGTACCTCCTTTACTATTATGTTGTTGTAAGGATTACATGAGTTCAGGTATACAAAGCAAAAGCATTTTGAGTAACACCTGGCATTGATTAAGTGCTATGCAAATGCTAATTCCATTAGTGTTGTTGTTACTGGTATTCTTATTAAAGGAAATATATGAATTTTAAAAATTAAAAAGATCATTAAATATTCAGTAACCCAAATAAAAACAACTAACAACAGACTCCCATCAAAATACATTGCCACAAATTTTCAGAAGCCTAAGAACAAAGGGAAAATGATAAAGCTTCCCAAAAGACAGAAAGAAAAAGAGGAAAAACTGATCACTTGTAAAGGTCGGCAATCACAATGACAATAATTTTTTTTAAAAGCCCCACTGGAATATAGAATATAGTACAGAGTAAGATATGAGAGCAAATATAAATATTTCAGATACACAAGAAATTTCTTACCAGAAAACCTAATGGAAAAATAAGAGAATAACCCAAGTGACGTATACAAGATGAAGCAAAAACAGAATCTACTGAACAAGAATTATTATGAGAAATCTTGGGATTAACAATAGGTCCAGGGAGTACTGGATCCAGACCAGGGCAGGAGGCAGAGTATTTAAAGAAATGTTTTCAGGGAAAAAAAAGAGTTTTTACATACCTGACATTATTCTAGAAATACTGGAAAAACTAGTGGACTTTAATACAGAGGATATTGTGAAAAAAAGAACTACTTAAAATGCCTTTAAAATCAGCATGAGAAATATAACTATCAACTACTTTGATCTTCAGTAAGAAATATTTATGTAATCGTAATATTGGGTTTTTTTCAATTTTTTTATTTTTCCCCCAAATACGTTTATTTTCTTTTTTCAGTGTTACAAGATTAATTGTTCATGCACCACACCCAGCGCTCCATGCAATACGTGCCCTCCTCAATACCCACCACCAGGCTCGCCCAACCCTCAACCCTCCAAAACCCTCATTTTGTCCACAGTCTCTCATGGTTCAGTCATAATACTGTTTACTGATATTTGAGTTAATCTATAAAGTCAAAGTGTACACTCAGTTAAGTGAAAGCAATTGAAAGATGAAAGAGGTGAGTTCTAGAAGTGCTAATACCATTCTATCACAGTGTAGGATTTAAGAGATCACTCCATCATGAGTGGAACAAAAATAAATGCGTAACTATATCCTCTCAATTTCCAAAACGACCACTGAAATACCTAAAATTAGTGCAACAGAATATGTTGAGATGAGGGAGAGAAGACAAGGAGAATCAAAGTAAATTAAATATTCAGGAAAAAAATTAATACACAAGTTTGAATATATATATATGTATCTCAATTAATTGAAATTTGTATCATTTAGAAGTACACTATAAAAAATAATAAAAATAAAGTTAAAAGTGGTACCTCCCAGGGCAATGGGGAGAAATCAGAGGGGGAGATGAACCATGAGAGACCATGCACTCTGAGCAACAAACTGAAAGTTTTGGAGGGGAGGGAGTGGGGGTTTGGGCGAGCCTGGTGGTGGGCATTGAGGAGGACACACATTGCATGGAGCACTGGGTGTGGTGCAGGAACAATAAATCTTGTAACACTGAAAAAATAAACATATTTGGGGGAAAAAAGTGGTACCTCCCTCTGGCAGTTTTGTGTAACAGAGCAGGAGACACTGTTTTTCATTATAATCCTGTTCTAATATCTACTATTTATCTTTTATGAATGTATGCATTTCATAGATGTAAGAAAAATTACTCAAGATTCTACAAAGATATAAAATGTCAGCCAATGAGTATAGAAGATGACAAATAGTTAAATGGAATAGAGCTCACAAACAGAAAAACACATATGGATAACATTTATGATTATATTAATGGCAGGGCTTCAAGTCTGTGTTGAAAATATTAATTATAATATTGAGACAATGGGAGATATACTAAGGAAAGCCTCAGTTTAGATCCTTATGTCACACTATACACAATAATGTATCCCAGAAAGATTTTAGAAATTATTTTTAAAAATACTCCTAAAGTATTGAAAGAAAACCTAAGGGAACTTTTTTTTACAGTTTGAGGGGAAGAAGAACTTCCTGATGAAGAGCAATAACCTAACCACAAAGACTGCAGGGTTGATTAATATAATTGTGTAATTCTGTTTAAAAGTAGCCATAAACAAAGTTAAAAAGCATGTAACAGACTGCAATAAAATACTGGCAACATACCTAACCAATAAAAATTATCTGTAAAAACGAAATTGTCCATAACATAGACCATAAATACATGAAAAGATTATCCACCCAACTAATATTCATTGAAATGTTAAATAATGCTACTGTTTCACTGATAATTTTGACCAAAATGAAAATTAAATAGAAGTCCCCTATCTTATGCCTGGGGCTTTTCTATTAATTGATAACTTTGTATTTCTGGTATGGGAACTGATATAACTAAACTTTCTTTCAGGGGTTGATTTTGGGAAATTATATTTTTATTAAGAAATTATTTATTATATCATGTCCTCAAAGTTGTGTAATTCTACAATATGATTTCTTAAAAAGTTTTAAACAATTATCTGACATTTAGTGGGGTTGTTTTATTATTTTATATATATGTAATTCCTTCCCCCTTTTTCTTGATTCATTTTCTCTAGGATTTTATATTTTAATGATTTTAAAAATATGTCTGTTCAATTAATGGTTTATTATTTTTCTTTTTTCTAATATTTTCTGTCCCTTGTTTTGTTCACTTTTTGTTTCTTTTATAATTTTATTTATGCATTCATTCATTTATTCACTTTTCTTATAAGTATTTAATACTATTAGTTTTCTAGTGCCCTCTGCTTAATTGTATTCCCCAGATACTGACACAGAGGTTTTCACTGTCATTATCTTTAGGATTTCCTCAATTTCAGTTTGTATTCTTTGATGCAAGCCTTGTTTAACGGTTTCAAAGTTTTCTAGGGAGGATCTTGTTGTTATCTGATTTTATTTTTAATTTGTAGTTTTATTATCACTTGGTCAACTACCATTCTCAGTATTACTTAGAAATATGAAAGTAAAATGCACATAACAGAGATTAGGATTTTTGCATACCACACTATTAGTAGGAAAAGGATAGATGGGTGAGTGGGTAAAGGGCACAATTCTGGTTTCTGGTCTAGCACCCTCCCTCTGCAGATCAGGCTAAGGCTAGACTTTATCTGAAACCTCCTCATTGCTCAGGGCACGTTTCCTTTCTTGCTTTATTACTTCTTTACCTTTTGAAAAGAGTACACCCTCGATAAGTAATGGACCCTTGAATTCAAGTCTCAGTAATGTTGTACAGAACCTGATGTGTACTGGCAGGTATGAGTTTTAAGGGATATGGTTAAAGGACATTAAAGAATCACCTTTAAGAGAGGGATGAAATGTGGTTTGTATAAGATGTTCTTGTTTTGGGATTCTTTTTTGGGATGAAATCAAGGGATACTTCCTCAAGCATAATTAGAGAAAGGTTAGTAAATAGTAGCTATAACTTCACGCAGACTGTTAATTATTTAAAATATTTTTATTTCTAGTGTATTTTAGAGAATGCATGGGCCTTACTTTTCATACTACTAGGGCAAATGTTTGTTCTCAGACTCCAACTGTTCAAATTACTTTGCGAATTACTGTAATTCTTTTGTAGAGCACTACTCTTGTTAAAATTATATCTTTAGATAGCTAGTTATAATAATTAGTAGGGTGAGAGATGGTGCTTTTCTTGTAGCTTTTAAAAACACTTTATATATATATATGTATATATACATATATATATTTAATCTTTACTGGTTATTTTTTAAATTAAGAGAGCAACACGAATATCTCATTAAAAATGTTTTAGAAAACTTCTGAAAGTTGAGACTTAGAAAAATTGTATAGTAATACCATGTTTTTCTGCCTGTACTTGGAAATTGCTGTATTTTTCTTTTAAACTTGAATAAAAATTTAATCAGATGGTGAGAAGTCAGATAGCACACACACACATACATACACTGCCTGACTGAATGCACTGAAGAAATTCTGATTACATTTTATGTTTTTTTAATTTATTATTCAATTTTTTAAAACTTCTAGAAATCACTAATAAAGGGCACTTAGTCCTATGGAAGAAGACATTAAAGGATATTTGCCATCAGAGATTACCTACCAGAACTATAAATCACATGTCACTTAGTGATATATCTATAACTACTTAGTTGACATGACAAAATCGGATAGTGATTACATGATTTATGAGATATAGAGGAAAAGAAACCCTCAAGGGTAATATTCGGAGAGACCAAAATATTTGAACATGGAAAGAATGTTTTACTTCTCTTAATATCAACTCACATTTACATGAGGGGGAAAAAATCCAGTAATTTAAGCACAATTTTATGAAGTTAGATATAAAAAGTAGAATGGTATTATGATGATAATAATAAAAATGCTTTCAGCATAAAAACAGAGTATAAATACTTCTCCATCTCAATATATTAAAATATATGACCCAACAGAATAATATCCAGCATATTTTAATAGATAAAACATGAACATGCAAAATTAAATTCAAAGTGTAATTTATTAATTTTTAATCTTTGCACTATTTAACTTCTCTGTGCCTCAGCTCACTTACCAAATGGAGATTAACATACCTATTTTATAAGAATGATCTGAAAATTTAACAAATTATCAAATATGAAATCTCTCAAAACCATGTCACACAGAGTTATTCAGTTTTTAATTGATAGCTCTCATTATTACCAGGAAATAGAAAATATTGATCAGGCAAACTTGTTTTTCTGTTAAAATGGTTTTTATTTCGTCACAATTCCTGTTTAAAAGGATATGTGGGGTTGTCTAAGGGAGGTGTAGGACCATAAGCAGCACTGAAATTCATGAAACTAGATAGTGACCTACAGAACTAATACTCTGTTCAATGCACTCCTGTTTCTGTTAGACCTGGTTAAGACTAGAGAAGAAAGATAGGAAAAACTTTTCAAACAGCTCTTTATATAGTAAAACTTTTATGAAGATAAAAGTTTCAATGTGTTCAAGACATCTAAGGAGAAGTGGATTTTAGACAATTCATGGGTTCTCTGTGGTCTAGTCAAAACAATGGTTAACCTTTATTGAGGTTTATGTGGCTCATGTTATTCAAATTATGTTAAAGGAATTTTTTTTAATTTTTACAACCCCATAAGATAAAAATTATTCTTCTCATTCACAGTATAGAGATAAATGTTACATGATTCCCAACCCACAGTGTGCCAGAAGTAGAGATATATGTGTATGAAAATAAATAAGGAAATAGATAAACCAGTACAAAAATAATTCCACGTTTAAATTTCAGAGAAGAATAAAACTGTGGTTAGTCCAGTCCACTTTAAGCCTCGTAATGTTTCCTTCCTATCTTGGAAGCTTACCCAAATTTCCATTTTTCGTCCAAGATGCATTTTTAAATATCCACTCAGAATGTCTTTCAGGACACAGAGTGTAAACTCAGGACAAGGTAGACATGAGCAGTCTCCTCTTTATTAGAGGAAAACAATTATTGGTCAGGGAAAATGGACATCTCTGTTTTTAGGTGGTCTTACTTTTAATTCATCACTTTCAAACAGCTGACTACAACTCTAAGCAATCTTTCCACCTTTTCAGTCCCAGCTTTTACATTTGTATCTCTTTCCTTCCTGATACTTGTGAATCAACAATATTTGCTGGGACAACTAAGCTCTTACTTTCCCCATATGAGGGATGTTGCGTGTTGAGACAAATCCGTATTCTGGGGCTAAGCCTGAGAAGAAATTAAGAAGAACTCCTTTTTGTCCAAACTACAGGGAGAAAAGAGGCTATTCCATGGAAGGCAGAAAGGCCAGAGACATGGTTTAGGGGAGAAACAGAGAGAGGGTGCTGAAGAGGGGAGAGAGACCTGGCCCCAGGAAAAGGCAAGAGAGAGTGGAGCGCTTCTAGAAAAGCACAAAGACAACACTTCCCCAAAGCCAATGGCTGGGAAAACAAGAGCGGCTGAAATTCATGAGCTTTCATAACCCAAATGGTCAAAGACTGCAGTTTCAGAGGTCAGTAGACTCGACTGGGATAGAGCCCTGAGGACACTGTCTTACCCCAGGAGCTGAGGCGGGCCAACAATCCTAGAGTAGACCATACCATCTAAGAATCACCTAAGTGCAATGGGGAGAGACTGGTTTTTGTTTTGCTTTTTGTTTTTTGTTTTTGAACACTTCTGTGACAGGTGGCATTGCCTGCCCGTCCCGGGACTGAAAAATTGGCTGGAGTCATTTCCCTCCCCCACCCCTCAGCACAGACACAGAGACAACTGCGGAATCACAGAGCTTTATTCCCAGGGGACTAAGGCAGGTCCCCACCACACCAAGTTTCTGAAGTTTATTATTTTAAAAGGCAGGAGCCCTGGGTAGTGCAGAGCCCAAAGTACACTGCACTGCTCCAGGAAGGCAAGCAATCCGATCCAGAGACACATGGTGTGAAATCAGCTGCCTGAAAAATGACTGTGATGCACCAGGGGAAATTATTCACTCCTCTGAAACTGCTTCCCTGAGGGCAGCAAGCATGGACTCCTCTTTACAGGAACAAAGCAGCAGACTGGTGCCACTTCCCTCCCCCACCTCTCAGCACAAACCAACTTCCATAAACAGCTTAATACCAGCACTGGTAGCCCAACCTACTTACAAGTCCTGCCCTGCTGCTCTCTACTGGTAACTGCTTTTCTCATCCAAGTGTGCCTGACCAGTTCAGAAAGCCCCTTTCCCAGAGGACTAGCACAAACCCCCACATTCACCATGCCTACTGACCAGAGTTCTGCAATCTTCAATGCTAGTGGAAATAGCAACAGGTATCTCTTAGCAAGCAGGCCAGAATACACTCAGAGCCAAGAGCCAAACAATGCCCACTGCAGGCAAGGAGAAACTCTGCAGAGGACTGACCTGAGGGATAGAGCAGTCATAACACAGCAGCAGAGTGCACTCAGCATACACCAGAGACAATTACTGAACTGCCAGGCCCTAGACAGTATATGACTTCCTCATAAAATCATTACTCTCAGAAGAAACAAACTTTCCTAACACAGAGAACAGAGATTTGGACAAAATGCCAACACAAAGGAATTCATCCCAAAAGAAAACAGGAAATTATGATGGCCAGGGATCTTATCTAAACAGATATAAGTAATATGCTTGACCCAAGATTTAAAACAAGAATCATAAGGATACTAGCTGAGCTTCAGAAAAGCATAGAAGACACTAGGGAGTTCCTGACTGCACAGATAAAAGGGCTGAAACTAATCAGGTTGAAATGAAAAATACAATAACCTAGATTTGAAACAGACTGGATATTATAACCACAAGGATAGAGGAAGCAGAGACACAAATGAGTGATACAGAAGACAGAATTATGGAAAATAATGAAGCTGACAAGAGGGAAAGGAAAGTTTTGGAGTCACAGAGAACTCCCACCAAAATCAACAAAAGCAGGTTGACACAAAGACATACTGTAGTTACATTTGCAAAATACAGAGGTAAAGAAAAAATTCTAAAAGCACCAAGGCAAAAGAAGTTCCTAACTTGTAAAGGAAGACAAATAAGGTTAGCAGCAGATCACTCCACAGAAACTTGGCCAGCAAGAAGAAGTGGCATGATATATCCAATATGCTGAATGGGAAAAATCTACAGTCAAGCATACTCTATCCAGGAAGGCTGTCATTCAGAGTAGAAGAATTTCCCAGACAGAGATGTCCACACTCACCACTGTTAAATAACATATTACTGGAAGTCCTAGCCTCAACTATCAGACAACAAAAAGAAATAAAAGGCATCTAAATCAACAAGAAAGAAGCCAAATTTTCATTATTTGTAGAAGACATGGTACTCTAGGAAACCCCAAGATGCCACCAAAAAATTGCTAGAACTGATACACAAATTTAGCAAAGCCACAGGATACAAAATCAATGTATAGAAAGAAATCTGTTGCATTTCTGTACACCAATAAAAAAGCAGAAGGAGAAATAAAACAATCAATCCCATTTACAATTGCACCCAAAACCCTAAGATACCTAAGGAATGACCTAACCAAAGAGGTGAAAGATCTGTACTCTGAAAAGTATAAATAACTAATAAACAAAATTGAAAATGACACAAAGAAATGGAAAGATATTTATTCCATGCTCGTGAATTGGAGGAAAAAATATTGTTAAAATGTCTCTACTACACATTCAATGCAATACCTCTCAAAAAACCATCAACATTTTTCACAGAGCTAAAACAAACAACCCTAAACTTTGTATGGAACCACAAGAGCCAAACAGCCAAAGGAATGTTGAAAAAGAAAAGCAAAGCCAAAAGCAACACAGTTCCAGACTTTAAGGTGTATTACAAAGCTGTAATCATCAAGACAGTATGCTACTGGCACAAAAACAGACACAGTGGAACAGAACAGAAAACCCAGAAATGTATCCATAACTAGAGAGTCAACTAATTTTAACAAAGGAAGAATATCCAATGGAAAAAAGACTCTCTTCGACAAATTGGTATTGAGAAAACTGGACAGGCACACGCAGAAGAATGAAACTGGACCATTTCTTTATACCACATACAAAAAAATTTCAACATGGATCTAAGACCTAAATGCAAGACAGCAATCCATCAACATCCTAGAGGAGGGGCACCTGGGTGACTCAGTGGGTTAAGTCTCTGCCTTCGGGTCAGCTCATGATCTCAGGGTCCTGGGATTGAGCCCTGCATTGGGCTCTCTGCTCAGCAGGGAGTCCGCGTCCCCCTCTCTCTCCGCCTACTTGTAATCTCTCTCTCTCCGTCAAATAAATGAGTAAAATCTTTAAAAAAAAAAAAAAAAATCCTATAGAACTCACACAGCAATCTCTTTGACCTCAGCCATAGTAACTTCTTTATAGATACATCTCCAGAGGCGTGGGAAACAAAAGTAACAATAAACTGCTGGGACTTCATCTGGATAAAAAGCTTTTGCAGAGTGAAACTGAAACTGAAAGGCAGCCTACGCATGGGAGAAGATACTTGCAAATGACATATCTGATAGAGTATTAGTATCCAAAATGTATAAAGAACTTATGAACTCAACACCCAAAAAACAAATAATCCAGTTAAAAAATGCAAAGACATGAATAGGCATGTTTTCCAAAAAATAAATACAGTTGACAAATAGACACATGAAAAGATCCTCCACATCACTCATCGTCGTGGAAATACAAATCAAAGCTACAATGAGATCACCTCACACATGTCAGAATGTTTAAAATTAACAACATGGGAAACAAGAGACATTGGTGAGGATGCAGAGAAATGGGAACCCTCTCACACTTCTGGTGGGAATGCAAACTGGTGTAGTCACACTGGAAAACAATATGGAGGTTCTTCAAAAAGACAAGAACAGCGCTATCCTATGATCCAGATACTGCACTGCTAGGTATTTACCCAAAGGAGACAAAACTACCAATTCAAAGGGACCCATGCACCCTGATGTTTATAAATAGCATTATCAACAATAGCCAAATTATAGAAAGAGCCCAAATGTTTATCAGTTGATGCATGGATAAAGAAGAGATGGTGTGTGTGTGCGTATCATGGAATATTACTCCATGGAATATTATCAAAAAAATAGAATGACATTTTGCCACTTGCATTGACGTGGATGGAACTAGAATGTACTATGTGAAAGTAAATAAGCCAGTCAAAGAAAGGCAAATACCATATCATTTCACTCATATGGGGCATTTAAGAAACAAGATGGATGAACACAGTGGAGCAAAACAGAGAGGCAAACCATAAAACAGACTCTTAACTATAGAACAAACTGAGGGTTGCCGGAGGGGAGGTGGGCAGAGGAATGGGCTAAATGGATGATGGGGATTAAGAACTGCACTTGTGATAAGCACTTGGTATTGTTTGTAAGTGTTGAGTCACTAAATTCTACACCTAAAATATTACAGTATATATTAATGAACCAGAATTTAAATAAAAACATGGAAATGAAAAAAAGTAAGTTTTCTATATTTTTGAAATGTTTTTGTACTTTTTTTTTTAACTCTAATTGCTAGAAATTGATAATCTCCAAACATAGCATTAGTTGAGTAACAGATAACTATTACTTTTTCCCAGAATGGGTGCTGGACTATTTATAGAAGAGGTCAGATATTGCTCACAGAGCCACAATCTAATGCCAGCCTACTGTCAGTGCAAGGTAAAGAATTTCAACATCAAGGAAGTTCTGCAATCTTTTCTTTAGTTCTTCAAAAAAGCCAAAACTAGTGTTTTCTAATTTATAACATGACTCTCACTGATGATGTAACATTTAGAATTCGGTACAGCTAACGCATGTTTTTCAAAATTCAACTAATGTTAACTTATTTAAAAATAAATTGGAAAATATCTATCTTCCTTTATAACATTAAATTTCAAAGTAACCCATTTGAAGCAAAAATTATTAATTTAAAAGGTTAATTTAAAATTTCTATTAAAATTATTAGCTTTTTTAGAGAGGACAAAGTACATAAATTTAGCATGTGAATGAGCAGAGTTTGGATATGATGGGCTGGACAAACTTTCATCTAGGACTGACCTGGATACTTAAAATCTGCTTTAGGACTATTTAGGCTGCAAGTAGACAAATCAATCTTGTTTCAGTTTCAGAGATTAAAAAGCTGCCTTTATGTTGTTATTTTTCAAACACAAAGAGGAGTTTACATTTTAGTGGCTATTGGGCAATTCCGATTTTCTCATTTAACTCTTCTATTAAGTATTCTAAATGGCGAGAATATACATTTAGCCTATCAAACAAAAACAATCTACCATTTTAGCACTTTTTTTCTTGATTTTACTCATCCAAAAAGTTTCTATTTTTATTTGGAGGTAAGCAAGAAGATCTTGGGAAGCAAGGAAATTCTTTATATTCCCTAAGTGGATTCCAGAAGCAGTCATCTACTACTTTGCCAGCTCTGAAATC
>CM053607.1:71366058-71388506 GCA_028646535.1 Procyon lotor
AATGGCGAGAATATACATTTAGCCTATCAAACAAAAACAATCTACCATTTTAGCACTTTTTTTCTTGATTTTACTCATCCAAAAAGTTTCTATTTTTATTTGGAGGTAAGCAAGAAGATCTTGGGAAGCAAGGAAATTCTTTATATTCCCTAAGTGGATTCCAGAAGCAGTCATCTACTACTTTGCCAGCTCTGAAATCCCTTCCCCATGTCTGCCTTGCGCTTTTGGTGAGACTGAGTCCCTCCACCATTCAGATCATCACTGTGATGGGCACATGATCTACCTATGTCTGGACAATTAGAGTCTTCCATCCCCCTCACCTCTGAGATTATTTCAGGCATAGATCTGAGAAAGTTAGTTTGCTTCTCTTGTTTCAATGTCCTAACCATCTATCTCATAGAATTGACTTAAAAATCAAGCAACCTTAGAAACTGAGTATTCAAAAATGCCCAGAAAAGTGCCTGAAATAGCCCGAACCACCCATAAATGCTAGCTACTGTTATTATATTAGATATGAATTGGTACGGTAATTACAAAAATACTATTAAGATTTGGGTTTCAGCTACTAGCATTGCCTCGAGCTCAACCTAGAAACTTTTTTAGAACCCTGTATTCACAATTTAAAAAGTCATTTAATTTTTCCTTATGTTCAGATTTTATTTTTTTCCTTATGCATTGATTTTTAAAGTAATATATAGTTTTCTGGTCTTGAAACTAAGAAAAAGCCTTAACTAAAACAAATGCTTAATCAATTCCTTCATTTCATAATATGATCCAACAATACCATCTATGCTTCAGAGTAATGAGGCTCATTAAAATGTTAGGACATATACTAAAGTGTGTGTGTGTATAGAAAGATGTGTATATACACAGATATATATGTATATATATGATTCGGCACATAACAATGCAGTGACTTCAACTGATGCATAATATATTAAGAGACACATGCCATATTATCCAAGACTAAGAGTTTGTGATTTTTCACGTGATCACAATGATAAAAAAATTAGTGTATTTATCTGTGGGTAAATACTTGATAACACAAAAGATGGTACACATTTTATGACTAGAGTGGTGAGAGTTCAGGTTAATATTTTCCTTTCTAATTAATTTTATCTGGCTATACTTCTGGTAGGATTACCAAATCAGAAGAAAAAGTATGAAGTTACAGTTATTTGCACTTTTCTAACACTACACCTCAACTCATGCCAATGCATTCATTTAATATGCCTGCTCCTCTCCTCCTCATTTTCAAAATTCCATTCATCTTTAGGGCCTGCCTCAGATCCCACCTCTTTAATAAAGATCTCTCTGACTACCTCAACCTAGAGTGAATTCTCCTAGCTCCGAGCTCCCCTGGAAATTCTTGTCTGTACAATAGATTTAGAAATTAATCATTCATTCTCTGGAGAGAGTGAAAACAGAATCTGGACTTTGAAGTTGGATAGACTGCAGATAAATCCTGACTCTACTGTAAAACAGGTACATGACTTTGGGCAAGTTCCTTGTTCTGTAACAAAGTAACTATCTGATCCTTACCATGTGCCAGATTTTATTTAATATGCTTTACATGTATTAACTTATTTAACCCAAACAATGACCCCATAAAATAAATGGTGTTTTGAGTCCTTCTGCATAAAGGCATTGACCCACAGTGCATGTATCTTTCCCTATGTATCTTTCTCTTTAGCTCTTTAGTAAAATATACAAGATCACACTATATGTTGCACAAACAGGATTCAAACTCCAGCATCTTGGCTTCAGAGTCCATGTTCTTATACAAGATAGTATATTGCCTCTCAACTTCTGTGCCAGAAGTTCATGATGGTTACCAAATCCATGTACTTATTATGTGGGTTAAATTAAATAACACATGCAAAGTGCTTGGCACATGGTATGTGTAGAGCAAATGCTATTTGGCATCTCTTTTGCTTTCTTCTCCATTAACTGCTGCCTCAAACAGCATGTGTATCTGTTCCTAACATTTCCTGTGTTTATAGCTTGACTCTGGAGATGCATCACACACTTCTGAGGGTCCCATAATACTTGGCCCTTTGTTGAGCATGCTTCTAAGCAGAGCTTTTAAACATCTTTTGAGATCTTCTTTTGTGTGCCATAAGCTTCACTTTTGCCCACTCTCTGACTTCTATGTCCAGTAGTTTCCTGCAAAATTTATGTTTTACCCACTTCAACCACTCAAACTCCCTCTGTCTACAATGCCCTTGCTGCTCTCCCATGGCTAATGCCTACTTCTAACACTCAGGTCTTCCTGAAGCTATCGCTGAACATCCAGCTGGGGAAAGGGCCTCCTATCTGGACTTCTACAGCATCCTCTGCATATTAGCACTTACAGTACAGTAAACCACGTAAGCAGAGACAGATTCAATACTCTGTGGAAAAACCTGGAAGGCAGGGACTTGATTCAAGGCAACTTCATATTCTCAAACTTTGTATAACTGGAGTTGTAGGCATCCAATGGTTGCTTATTTTCCCCATAACAGACATTTTTAAAAATTAATTGGTTCTAGAGGAAGTTTGGGAAAAGTATCCCTAGTAATACCAACTTTTCTTCCATGAATTACATCAACATTAGCTTTTTTCAAAGTGTGTCTATACAGCAAAAAGTGGTCCTGTGGCCAAATGTATTTGGGAATGACTGTATTTTCACTCTCATTCTGGAAAATCTCTTGCATTCTGATATTTATTAAAATAATATTTATCAAGATTCTCCCACCAAAGGTCTAAAGGTGAGTAAGATGAAAACAATCTATGCCCTCTTGGATTCTACGATCTGTTAGATCTCTGAGAAGTCCTGGAATAAAAAACCTATCTCACCTTGTTCAAACTAAGATATTCCAAAATATTTGATCAGCATTCCTTAATATGTACCAATATTCCAGACAATATATTATGGAAAATAGATCAATTTTTTATGTCTTAACCTATTCAGAAGTTGTACTTCTGATCGTCATAAGAGAAAATGGTGATTTTACAGTTAATGATACATGCTATTACTTAAATATAAAATGATTTGTTTAAAATGTTTATATTGCATTTCTATTTGAGGATACTTTATATTGTTAAAATGCTATGTAACTGATGTTAAAGCACTGATAAAAAAAAGTGAGGCAAAAGTGTAATGTTACTGAAAATTCCTACTACAAGCAGAAATAAGTAAAGATCTGTAAAACACTAATTTACTAACTAGCAGTTGTTCAATAAATACATGCTGGATTTATATAGTGCTTGGTTGAATCCATACCAGCCTTTGCTATAATACTATAGCTTGGTTTCTACAACAGTCTAAAATATCTCTACCAGACTGAGATGGAAAATCAGGAAACTGAAAAGAAAAATCACACATCACTTTTCTGTCATATGTAGTTATTTCTCAGAGAGGAAAAAAAAAAAGCTGCCCTAAATTATTGGGTCAATTGTCTTGTTTTTTTTTAATTTTCAGACTATTTTCATGAGTTAGTAGCTAAAAACAGTGTTATCAGACTTTTTCTTAATACCTTAGATCTTTTAAACATCTGTTTCAAACTGAAATATTCTTCTTTGGTTTGTTTCTCCAGTTGTCTCCATCTACTTAGATGAATATTTATCCCACATTCTCTCTGAAAGTAACACCTACAGTTTTCGTCTTCTCAGTGTGGGCATTAACTAAGACTTAATTTGAGGAGCTTTTCTGTATAGCCTTTTGTCTATATTTACTTCTGCACAACCAGAGTTGAAATCAGTGCTTGGAATATCCCAGGTGCTCAAAAATATGGAGTAAATGAATGCATGAGCTGAAGCTGAATAAACTATGACAGATGTAGATGGAATAAAGTCGAAGAAAAGGGGACAGCACGGGGAATAAATGCTCACATGAAGTTCCCCACGAGAGCACTTCTGCTACATGAGATACCTGCATCATATAGATTTATGTGATAAATCACAGCTCTATTAATAGTAAATGGAACTCTAACCTGGTTAGAACTTATGTCCAGAATATTCACGTTAGCAAAAGGAACCGTGTCTTTTTTTTTTTTTTTTTTTAATTTATCCCTTTATTTTCCATACCTTGAATAATGCCTGGAGACGTGATATATACTCAGTATTTGCTAAGGTAATAAATGAAGCCTATACGTTAGACTGACTTATGAGTAAAAATATTGTATCTTGCCCCCAGAATTTACCACCAGGGTCGTGCTGAAAAATATATGTTAACCGTCAACTCATCAAATCACAATTACTGCTCAGGAAATTTCTGTAATTTTAGCTTTTTCATGTCTACATTTCTTACCCTTATACGAATTTATTTATATTAACACTCCAGTCATAACAGAGCTTCACAGGGGCCTCAGGCTGCCTCAGTGAGTTAAGCGTCTCACTCTTGATTTCCGCTCAGGCCATGATCTTAAATTCGTGAGTTCAATCCCCGTGTTGGGCTCCACACTCAATAGGAAATCTGCTTGGGATTCTCTATCTCCCTATTCCTCTGCCCCTACCCTCCATACACACTCATTTTCTCTCACATAAATAAATATATCTTTTTAAAAAGTAGCAGAGTTTCAAAACTAATACTAAGAATAAGTTAAATATATTTATCTTGAGGTCTAAATTTCCAGATGGATACATGACACTGCTGCACACCATGTTCAGCATCCCCTATGCGTAATATCATAAGCCAAAAATTTAACTTGTCATTGAGAGGATATTTTAATATTCCTTAAAAAATAGGAATAGTGTCACACCTTACCATATATACTATTTATATTTTCATTATTCATGCAGTTGTTTTATTAATATTTGTTATTTAACAAATGATGAAATATCTGTGTTCATGGAGAACTTGAAAGTCATTGTTTCCAGAGTTTCTTTAAAGTTAGAATTATTTTCGAGCTTGAATCAATTTTAAAAGATGGCAACACCAGTATTTACCATCTCTTGACCCCTTCCGCCATGGTGGGCTCCTCCTCCTTTCTCTAAGACAAATACTATCACTCCTCCTTTCTCCTAACTCCTTGTTAACTAAGAGTCAAGCCCAAATATGCCACTGACCTTAAAAAAACGAAACGAAACAAAAAAACCTTAGACATCCCTTCCTCACTTTTCTTAATGAAAAGTCACCCATGTTGTCTTGTTTCCTAGAAAGCCAGCTCTCTGAAATAGAATGGTGAAGCCCAGTTTTCTAAAATGGTTCTATCTTGACCAATCCTCAAGTGCAACCAAGATACTGTGCTTTGATGTTTTGTGTATAATAATACCTGACTGGACATGAAAGCTGATAAATGAACGAGTGCATAGATTATATAATTTTACCAAACAGCTGAATGTTTTGAATAGTCTTCCCGTCTTTTGAATTTTTTCATTATTAAACACAATATATTATTGCTCCAATAAAGTGAGATTAGTGAGAAGAGTGAACTGGAATGGACAGTAACAGTTAATAGATGAGAAAGTTGAAGGTTCATTATATAAACGTATATCAGGACTTTTGTCGAAATTCAACATTGATTTTTGTCAATAAGGACTTGGATGGAAAGAAATCAAAAGTTCATTCCTGAGGACTCTAGAGTCAGTTGCCTAAAGCTTAAAGAAAAGGACCTCAAATTCAATTAAAATTGGATTAGCATATTATAATGTTGAGATAATTAACCAAATATGCAGGTGTCTTGTT
This sequence comes from Procyon lotor, assembly GCA_028646535.1. Classification (NCBI taxonomy): domain Eukaryota; kingdom Metazoa; phylum Chordata; class Mammalia; order Carnivora; family Procyonidae; genus Procyon; species Procyon lotor. The sequence continues at coordinate 71,371,727 of CM053607.1, forward strand.
TGCCCATCTGAAAATTTGAAATTTCAGACAAATTTACTTGACACATTTTTATGTTCAGTTATAAGACCACAAATTGTGTTTAGAATGTTAACATCAACAACTGCACAGGTTAAAAAAAGCCTTCTTTCACTTCTTGTCTAGCCTTCTAAAAGTTCCTGGATGGGTAATAAAAATCCCTATTAATACTTTTATAATGAGCTCTCACTATAAGAAAAAATATGTAGCATTTTAAAGCTAGCTGTCATGTAATGTACAAAATAGTGAATACATTTGTTATTCATTACCTGATACTTTATAGTTATGAATTTTTCATATCCCTGTAGTGTCATCTTACCCCAGCTGCCCTGGCATCCATTCTGGTTCAAATCAGGGCCAGCCAAACATAAATAAATAAATGAAGTTGAACAGGTAGCTCCTAGAGGTCCTGTTCCATGATAGAGAGAAAATCTTCGTTTTGTTTTCAGAAAAGGCCATAGTCAAGTAGGTACTGTTATGCGGGATAGTTGGTTAGCATTAATAAGTAATTCAAATTTACTCATATTTTAAAACAGTTGTTGGATATTAACTCTAGACAGCTGAGATTGTCCATAGAATTAAATCATTTTCAAATAACAATAAAAATTAACAAGTCCTTAGCTCTCCATTCTGTTTGTACATTGAGAGATTACCTTCTGAATTGTAGAAGTCATGGTTTTATTGCCTTAAGAAATGCATTAAAGTACATTTCATAAAATTCTCCCATTGTCATTTATTTGGCTAAATATTCCGATTATAGTATCTCATTCATACTTTAAATATCCTTTTCTAAAAGACAGGAAGATTTAGAGGCATGCCTTAAATCAGGATAGCCTAGGGGCACCTGGGTGGCTCAGTGGGTTAAGCCTCTGCCCTGGGCTCAGGTCATCTTCTCAGGGTTCTGGGATGGAGCCCGCATTGGGTTCCCTGGTCAGCGGGGAGCCTGCTTCCCCCTCTCTCCCTGTCTGTTTCTCTGCCTATTTGTGATCTCTCTCTCTCTCTCTGTCAAATAAATAATTAAAAAAAAAAATTTTTTTAAATAAAAAAATCAGGATGCCCTAAATTAGCAAATGAAGTATTCTGTGCAATAAGTTGGTTCTGTTTGCACTCTTATTTTCACCATGACACCAAGACAAATACTGTCATTTACAGGACACACTCAATCCATGTTATGTATAATTTCCAAGGATTTACTGTAACTTGATTGCCTATTGTCTTGTTCAAGAATAAGATATCATAACAGGAGAATAAGGATAGATTAAAGATTTATTTATTTCCCAGAGAGCAGGGGGAGGGACAGAGAAAGAGGGAGACAAGCAGACTCCTGGCTGAGCAGGGAGCCAACAATGCAGACCTTGAACCCAGGACCCTGAGATCATGACCTGAGCTGAAACCAAGAGTCGGATGCCTAACTGACTGAGCCACCCAGGTGCTCTTAGAATACGTTTAAAAAAACAAAATAAAAACAAAACAAAACAAAAAAAACAACTTGGAGCTTTTCTCTTTTTATATAAAATAATCACTGACAAATCTTCATATTCTGGTTTTTATTGATAGCAAACAACTTGGGACGGCCCATCTCACGTGGGATTTTGCCCCATGCCTCCGTACCTGTTCATGTAACGTAACTGTGTTCAAAGTTAACTGGATTTTTTTCTGAACTAAAATGACTTATTCTGTTATTTGAATTGAAATGACTTCAGTGTTAAACTAGCGCTGATGCTAAAGTTCCACTGGCTCCTGTGTAGAAATAGGCCTGAAGCCTGTTCTATTAAAGATGATCCAAAGAAGTTTCTTATCTCAACAATTAAATCAGAATCATACAGGCTTTCTCACATTTTAATAACTTCCAGATGGTGGATGAACTAAAATAAAACTATGATTTCAACAAAAGTTGGGGGAAAATATTAGCATAGTACAAAAGACTAAGAACACTAAGGAAGTTATTTCCAAGCTAGTTTTTCCTTGCTTTAAAAAATGCCACTGGCAAGAATAATGATGCTTCCATAATGTTACTAGAGTGCTATATTTGTAAAGCAGCATGTAAGCCTCATAAAAGGGTAATGAGTTCCTTAAGTGATAGTAAAATAAGCTTTCATGTAGAGATACGCTGAGGTGCTACTGTTCATGGCCAGCAGTGGAGCTGCATTACCTATTTTGTATTGCAATTTTCACTAACAGGAAAAAAAAAAAAAGGAATTACAGTAATGGTCACATTTTCCTTCCACTGACATGAAAAAGGACTCTAGTGGAGTTCAACTAAGTAGAGAAAATGATAAAATCTTATATAAAATTTATACTTATTTGGCCATTTTTCTTTATATAAGTATGTTGTTTGAATAGAGTAGGAGTAAATTTCTCTAGCTAATCAGAAAATTACTCCCAGATATCTATTTTCAGTTGATTTGATTGCTACATTTATCAATTATTGCAGCCTCATAAAATATACATGGGTTCTTTGACATTCGTATTAACACTTGTCTTCTCCCTTCCATGTTTACATGTAAAATAACAGCCAAAAGAAGGAGTCACTGAGTATTGAAGTATTTTTTTAAATTTAAAAATGTATTAAAATTTTTTAAAAGTCCTTCAATTTACCTATTCTTTATAGGAGAAAATTTTTGTGTATCACTAATTGAAATTTCCCAAGAATGAAAATTCCACATTGAATTCTACAGGTTAACTGCCTCGAAAATCAAGATAACTATTCCAACCTCTTTCACCATTTTTTTTTAAGATTTTATTTATTTACTTGACAGAGAGAGAGATCACAAGTAAGCAGAAAGGCAGGCAGAGAGAGATGAGGAAGCAGACTCCCTGCTGAGCAGAGAGCCCGATGCGGGGCTCCATCCCAGGACCCCGAGATCATGATCTGAGCCGAAGGCAGAGGCTTTAACCCACTGAGCCACCCAGGCGCCCCTCTTTCACCATTTTTAATTGGATGGATTTCTTACTCCTTAACAGCAAGAGGAAACAGATGCTGCCAGAATTCAGAAACTTCCAGTAAGTGGCAGGTACATGAAATATCTTACTATTTTGTCATATTAAGTTTGGAAAGGCAACATGTAGAGTGAGGGAAGAGATTCTATCTAAAAGCTTATGTGTGTGGTTCTAAAGGATTCAAATGGAAATTATGACTTCTGAAGCAGACATTTAAACACAAATGCTTTTGAATGACAGACTGCAGATAAATATAGATGACTGTGGTGAAGGAAAGCTCTCATTTTGATGTCTAAAGGATTTATTTCCCCCCAAAAAAGCACAATCCAAAAGCTAGAGGACAGAACTTCCTATGGTTTCAGAAAAAGCTGAGCCCATTAGCACCAATTTATTCAAGTGCTTTCTTCCAAATATACAAACTTTTGCGTGAGTGAAATTAAGACAAATAAAAGTGCCAAAATGCTAAATTCTGTTTTCACTGGATAGAGTAAATGTATATTTCTATTTAAATTACATACTTTATTAATAGAAGAGCTAAATGAGAAAACTGGCATGCTCTGCAGTCACTAATGTGTACAGGACTGTGCGTGTTGAAAAAATAGGAACATCAAGGTAGCTTTTGAGTTCTCAATTCTGAAACAGTTGTTTGGGCTATCTACTCAGCCTGAGAGCAAACTAGTTCCTCTCCACAGGTCAGAGAATCATGTGTAGTGTTAAAAAACAAAACAAAACAATAAAACAGTATGCATTTTATGCCAGATTTCCTATAATTAAAAAATTTAAATTTTACCAAGGAACGTACACTGAATGGCTATTTCCTTTACCGGAGACTGACAGAGTAAGAAATCTATGCTGAGCTCTTCCTCAAAAGTCTGGATTTTTAAAAAAATGAAGAAGAAAATTATTTTTGGGTGTGATCATAATCCTTCATGATAGAATATTAACATCTCTTATCAAAAAGCAAATTATAAGCCAGTAATTCCCTAATAAATCATAATTTTTAAACACACAACCAATGACAACAAATATGAAGTTCAAAATAACAAAATTCTAAAAACAAAAAAATTGAAACAAAACATTATGTAATGAACACTTTTTAAAAACCATGAATTAAGTCATATTTAGATACTAAAGTTGTATCTAAAGGTACAAAGAAAGGTAGATACTAAAGTTGTAAAAATAATGCAGCAAATAATGTAAAAAACCAATAATGGTTTACCTTAAAGACAAAATGATTGAATTAATATTTCAGCAATTACCCTCACACAACAGCAAATAAATATGATGAGGCCCTTGTCTCTCATTTTACCATTATTCACTTACTTATTTAAGAGTAATTTACAAAATTATTATTTAGGAAAGAAACCATATATGAAAAGCGACACACAATGCATGTGTTGGTAAAATACTTTAAATTATTTGTTGTTTCTTCCTGTGATTTTTATTACCCTAATTCCTCTTCATAGAAGCAACTCCCTTTATCTTCACATATTTGTTGCCTGAGCGTGATTTGCTGAATTTTAAAATGGTCTCCATGACCTTTATCCACTGGTTTTAATCTTGTAATTATATTATGTGACAAAGAAATTTTGTGATTTATATTAAGGTTCTTAGTTGCCCTTAATACAGGGAGATTATCAGAATGTGCCTGATCTAATCACACACACTGTTTAAAAGAACATAGTTTTCTCCAACTGGCAGCAGAAAAGAAAATCAGACACTGGAAGCTAGAGATGAATTTCAGGTACTGTTGCCCATTGGGAAATGGAAGAGCCATGTGGAGAGAACTTAAGAAAGGTCCCTAGAAACAGAGCAACCCTGAGTTGCCAGCCAGCAAGGAAACGGGACCTGAATTCTATAGCTCCGTAAAACTGGATTCTCCAACAAGAAGGAGCTTGGAAGATTTTTCCCCAGAGCCTCCAAATGAAAGCCCAGTTTGGCTCACACCTTGATTTTGACTTTGCAGAGAACCCATGGAACCCACCTGGACTGTTAACCTACAGAACTATGAGCAAATAAATGGGCACTGTTAAGCTATTATATTTGTATCAATGTGTTACACTCAAAAAAAAAAAAAAAAAAAAAAAAAAAAGGCAGCAACAACAGAAAACTAATACATGGAGATGAAGGTGTTAGAGTAAGCCAAGAAAATAATTTTCAGGGGCGCCTGGGTGGCTCAGTGGGTTAAAGCCTCTGCCTTCGGCTCAGGTCATGATCTCAGGGTCCTGGGATCAAGCCCCGCATCAGGCTCTCTGCTCAGCGGGGAGCCTGCTTCACCCTCTCTCTCTGCCTGCCTCTCTGCCTACTTGTGACCTCTCTGTCTGTGAAATAAATAAAATCTTAAAAAAAAAAAAAGAAAAGAAAATAATTTTCAATTTGGAAACTGTAGGCCCTGAGGAGAAATAAGCCATAGTAAATACATGATGTGTCAAATGTGGCCTTCCAATCTCCCAGTCCTTTCAGCATGAGGAGATCAGAGCAAGTTCCTCATGAGCATGGGAGGGAGGATTTCCAAGGATAATGGTAATCATCAATACTATAGTCAAGACCTTAGATGGTATCGGATTTTTGAGAAGGAGGTCGGTCAACTTTCCCTTCTCTAAGACTTGGCTAAAATTAGGAACTTAATCATATATGTCTGAGCCACAGAGAGATTGTTATCAGTTTTCCTAGAGAGAACTTAGGAAGGAGATAGTCAGTATTAAAAAAGGTAAATAAATGGTAAATGATGGTAAATAAATTATAACTTAGTATTTGTTGATATTTGTTGATGGCAGGCATGAATATAAACTATTTTTGTTAATTGTTCAACTTAAACACAGTAAGATGTCCCCTATTTTACAAATGAAAAACTAAAGTACAGAGTAGTTATACACTTTCCCAAGTCCCCACAGCAAAGAGCTACAGGACCAAGATTTCTAGCTCCTTGGTTTGTGCCCTTAACCACTAACCTACAGCTTTGAGATAGGAGGAAAAAAACAGCAAACCAAATGAAAAAATATTTTCATGATAGTTTTAGGCAAAACCAGAGTCTATCACACACCTGTTGTACCTATTCTAGTACAAACAGCTCTCAACAGCATGATGGCTATACAGTGATTCTTCTGTGTCCAAATATGAAACTTGAAGGATCACACGTGGATGGCCCCACCATTTTTCCAATACACAGTGGAATCAACAGAATGATAAAATTGAGAACTGGACCTAAAGATATTTTAAAATAAAAAAAAAAAGACCCAATGTGAATATTATCAACACTGGGACCAAACTCTCTTTTCCTATCCCACTAATATAAAATAGATCTTTGAATGGATGTCTCATAATAATGTCATATTTTGATACTGAGATACAATGGTTATTTTATGAATAGGATTTTGTCCATTCTTACTGGGCACTTCACACAGTGAGAGATTTTATGTCTTACTCTGCATTTATTATAGATTAAATTTCTGAAAAAAGTTCTAAGGATTCAAAAATGATAAATTTTACATTATCTATTACTTCAATTATATACCCATGGATGAATTAATGAGCATCATCTGATATTGTAGCATAGGAGAAATAATATGGAAAAGCTTAATTATTCTAAGTTTTTCAGAATTGCTTTGGTACATAATTAAAATTTTAATCTACTAGCATGCTTCATTTATGAGTTTTATATCTGCATATTCATTTGAAATTTTATATAATGTGTATATATTTATATTTATTTTCCTGTTATTGTCAATCTTATTTTTGTGTATCTGTCAGCAAAAAACAAACAAAAACTCAAAAGAACAAGTATTTTCTGAGGAGACCAAATAGGAAGTATGCATTACATTTATACTCCTTTTTTTAAAAGAGCAGTTAAGAATGAGATCATATATTATCTCCATTTAATGATAAATGATGCCAGAATGTTTCTTACATTTAGTTTTAAAGTGAAACCTAGAAATTGTGGTTAGATCTAAACTTAGCTGTCTCTCTTCAGATTCATCACTTGGTACCATATGCTATGATTTTGATCACAATTTTCATAATCTGTGGAGTGGCTACAGATGTCTTTTAAATAAAAGAGTGATCACTTTGTTAAAGGATGGACATGGGCCACTTTTCTAATTTTAAGTTGAAAAATTTGTTCCATTTTATAGAGTTTTAAAATATTTTCTATACCTGCCTATTCTATTTCAAGTAATACTTTTTTCAAAAATCCATACTGAGGTTATACTTTAAAATTTTATTCAGTAGTTGCTTTCACTCAATATTAAAAAAATTTTTAGTTCAAGTAAATTTATAATTTCCTCTTTCCTGACCACCATTAGATATCGATTAAATCAAAACATTTTCACTCTTTACTCTCAATTATGTAAATCTAACAGTGAATTGAAAATGTAGATATTATATTTTACATTAATTCCAGGCATTCCTAGAAATTTAATACCACATGTTAGGAATTATACTGAATAATTTGATGATTGTTACTGAAAAATTTTTCTCTCTTATGGATAAAGAAACTAATCAGAGATATTAAGTTGGGTCATAGCACTAGCAAATAACAGATATAGAGCCAAATCCACGAAATCTGATCCACTCAACTAAATTAAAGAAGCTGTGTCTGGGATTTTTAGACCGTCTTATCTCCCACAGGCATATTTTTATTTCCACGTTTTCGAATATTTTGTTTTCTTATGTTTAACCGTTTCCTTGAAGTTATCAGACATGAAGTGATCCTCTGTATTTAAGAAAAACCCTAAGTGTATATAACTATGTGTCTATGTAGAATCTAAAGAATCTTTCCACAGCATAACATTCAGAGGGAATGATCCATACATCCTTTCATATATAAAGGTTTAATGAAAGTAAATGATATATTTTTTTTAGTAAATGATAGTTCTGAATGCTGCCCTATCTCTAAACACTTTGATTTTGCCTAATTTTATTGGAGTTCTATATTAGTTATTTATTAATAATTGATTTAGAATCTCTTTGTTGGTCATATCTTTACTTTCCCATTGTTCCTTGAGGAATGTATTTCCTTCTGGCAATTTCCATTTCACATTTTTTTAAATGGTGCATGAATAAGTAAAAATTGACTCCAGAGGGAAAATACTACCTGGCTTAGGACACATCTGATATCTAGCTCCATGATCCATCAGGAAATATACTAGATTGCAATAATATTTTGTGGTTTCTCTCCTGTACTATTGATATTCTTTAACAATTACTGAAACCTAATACATAGCTAGACATAACAATTACTTAGCATAAATGGAGGTTCTCTGAGACTTCACACAATTCTTCCTAAGTAAAATACCATTGATACAGAAAGTCGCTGGATTCACTGAGTGTATAGGGCTTAAGGGTTTGTTGTTCATTAATTTATTCATTCATACCTAAAAAAAATGATTCATTAAAAAAACCAATAATGGAATATTGGTTATGTACTAAAGTTTCTACTCTACAATAGTTATGCTACCTGTACTTATATAAAAGAACACTTGGCATGGTGAGCATTATTAACATGACTACATCATTATGATAATAACAGAACTGCCAGTAGTGCTTTTGCAAGTTCTAATTATTTGTTTATTGCTCACTTACCTTTCTTGTTTACTTACATAAAGAAATAAAGGGCATGTGACTTGTAAATTTGTGATAATCTTATTAATGTATCACCTAATAAATTACAGCTACATTCATTATGGGATTTCTTTTCTACTGCAGATTTGTTTTACTTAGATGGTTAGATACCAGTTTGGAGAATGCAGTAAACTTTCCTTAATCATGCCATTATACAATGTGTGAGGCTTAGTAGTGAGGAACCTAGAGACTGACCTATATAACATGGAAATAATATTTATGAAAAATGTTACATTTTATGTTAGTGGCAAATACCTAGTAATTTTGTTTCTGTAATTTTAAGTAAAAAGACTATAACTTAGTGTTGCCCTGATTTGAAGGTACCAGAGATATTTAAAATTAAAATTCCCTTTTTTTGTTTTTAAAGATAAATAGATTAGAGTTACTATATATTTTTTTAAAGTCTTCAATACTTGGTAACAACTGAATAGAACTCATGGACTTTGTTTATGAAAGTAAACATGAATTTTTAAATATTGATTTTATTTGATCAGTGATTATAGATACATTTGGGAATTTTATTTCTTCTGTGCAAAAAAGCTAAATTATGTTCTAGGAAAATTATGATATTAATCTAAATTCTCCTCTTTTTGGAACAAATGAGGAGATAGATAAAATGTTCTATTTCTATAAAATGTTCTATTTCTCTCAGTTTGTGCTTCTATCACTTTTGCCAAACATAATAACATTTGTATCCACTCTACAGATCATCCTAATTTTTTTTCAGCGATTTTTCTACTTTATTCATTTTTTAATAAAGAACTAGCTTTTTTCTTTCTGGTTCCCTCCAATATATATTTCCTATTTATATCCTTAAATTTTGCTCTTTTTCTCTAACAACACCTCCACTCTATATCATTTGGGCTTTTTCTGTCATAATTATTTTTCTTAGTAACTTTTTCTAGCTTTATTCTTTTCTAATTATTTAAATCTATTAATTTTTCCTTAAGCATCACTGAAGTTTAATTCTGTAAGTTTTTATACGCTGTGATTATATTACTGTTTACTTCTATAGTCCATGAAAATGTATTTTTTACTATGTAAGTTTAGAGGTAGGTATTTACAAACATATGGAGTGCTTGATGTTTTTTGTTTTTGTTTTTGTTTTACTACTGAATACTAAGTTAATTTATACTGTAGTCACAGGGAGCTATTTGATATAGATTCTTTGGATTTTATTGATGCCCCTGTATACAATGGCATGTAATCAAAATACCGCAATATTCTAAGTGCACTTGAAGTTAGTGGATATCTTAATTAGGTTGTTATTCAACTATTCTAAGTATTGATTTCTTGACCTATAAATACTGAGAAAATAATTTAAATCTTCCTATCTGATGATGAGTTTTTCACTATCTATGCAATGATCGTAATTTTTTCTATATATTGATATTATTTAATACATGCACTTTATGATGTTCTGTCTCTCAGATGTACTGTGACTTTAACCATTAATGAAGAAGGCTTAATATGGTTTTCCTTTCTTGAATTATTTTTTTTAGATACTAATATAGGTGCAATAATTTTCTTTAGGTGAGTTTTTTCTTGGTGGTGTTCTTTCTTATTTGTAACCTTTCTGTTTTTTAACTTTGATAGGTTTCTATAAAAAGCAGGTAAGCTGAGTTTGGAACACGACAGGGTATCTACTCTCACCACTATTGTTAACATATTAGCAGAAGTCTTATCCTCAGCAATCAGACCACAAAAAGAAATAAAAAGCATCCAAATTGGCAAAGAAGATGTCAAACTTTCACTCTCTGCAGATGACATGATACTTTATATAGAAAACCCAAAAGACTACTACAAAATCTCTACAACTGTTACATTAATTTAGCAAAGTCATAGGATATAAAACTAAGGTACAGAAGTCTGGTGCATTTTTATACCAACAATGAAGCAGCAAAAAGAGAAATTAAGGAATTGATCCCATATACAACTGCACCAAAAATGCTAAGATACCTGGGAACAACCTAACCAAAAAGGTGAAAGATCGGTACTCTGAAAACTATAGAACACTGATGAATAAAATTGAAGAAGACATAAAGAAATGGAAAGACATTCCATGCTCATGGATCAGAACAAGTATTATTAAAATGTATATACTACCCAGAGCAAGCTACACATTCAATGCAATCCCTATCAAAAAAAAACAACATTTTTCACAGAGCGAGAACAATCTTAAAATCTGTATGGAACCACAGAAGACCCCAAATAGCCAAAAGAATGTTGAAAAAGAAAAGCTACGCAGCACACATCACAATTCTAGTCTTCAAGCTACATTGCAAAGCTGTAATCATCAAGACATAATGGTACTGGCACAAAAACAAACACACAGGTCAATGGAACTGAACAAAAAAACCCCGAAATGGACTCACAACTACATGGTCAATTTATCTTTGACAAAGCAGGAAAGAAAATCCAATGGAATAAAGACTTTCTCTTCAATAAATGGTGTTGGGAAAACCAGACAGTGACGCTCAGAAGAATGAAACTGAACCATTTTCTTACATCATACACAAAAATAAATTCAAAATGAATAGAAGACCTAAATGTGAGACAGGAAACCATCAAAATCCTAGAGGAGAACACAGGCAGCATCCTCTTTTACCTCAGCCATATCAACTTTGTAACTTGATACATCTCCTGGCAAGAAGAGCAGAAGCAAAAATGAATTACTGGGACTTCATCAAGATTAAAAAGTTTCTATACCTTGAAGGAAACAATCAATGAAAGAAACTAAAAGGCAGCCTGTGGAATGGGAGAAGATATTTGCAAATGATATACCTAATAAAATGTTAGTATCCAAAATGTATAAAGAACTTATAGGGGTGCCCGTGTGGCTCAGTGGGTTAAAGTCTCTGCCTTCGGCTCAGGTCATGATCTCAGGGTCCTGGGATCGAGCCCCGCAATGGGCTCTCTGCTCAGCAAGGAGCCTGCTTCCCCCTCTCTCTCTCTCTGCCTGCCTCTCTGCCTACTTGTGATATCTCTCCTGTCAAATAAATAAAAATCTTTATAAAAAAATAAAACAACACTCAAAAAACAAACAACCCAGTTTTAAAAAATGAGAAGACATCAATAGATGTTTTTTCAAAGAAAATCTACAGATGATTAACAGACACATGAGAAGATGTTCAACGTAAGTCATCATCAGAGAAATACAGATCAAAACTAAAATGAGATATTACCTTACACAAGTCAGAACAGCTAAAATGAACAACATAGGAAACCACAAGTGTTACTAAGGATGCAGAGAAAGGGAAACTCAGACAACTGGTAGGAATGCAAACTGAATGTAAAATCCCTCTGAAAAACAGTATGGAGGTTCCTCAAAAAGTTAACAATAGAACTACCCCACAATCCAGCAATTGCACTACTAGGTACTTACCCAAAAGATACAAAAATACTGATTCAAAGGGATACATACACCCTAATGTTTATAGTACCATTATCAACAATGGCAAAATTAAGGTTCTAATCACTTTCTTAATGATTTCCAAATTATACAAAGTTCAAACCTTTAGAGTAACAACTTTGCTTAGTTTATGTCTTTAAAAGAAATTTAAAAAATTCATACCAAAATATACCTATGGACAAAAATAAAACTTTCTAGATTAGAAATGAGCATTTCATTACAAGTTTTCTACTGGCACTACACACAACTATTTAGAGATTTTAAGCAGGGATCTAAGAAATTAAGAGTTTTACTTTCACGCTGAATTCTGCTATTGAATCAAAGATTAGCAAGATTTTCTACTTTAATTTCTGAGTAGAGCTGATCCACAGGAAATAATTTGGAAATTGCCTGGATGATTTTATAAATTTTGAGACCATATGGGATCATCTCTTGTTCTAGGCCTTTTTGGTTTTGAAGGAATGCAGTCTTTGAGTGTTCCACTCTGGCCAGTTTACCATATGACCTAAAAAATTTCTAGTTCTTGGCAGGTATGAAAATAAAAGAAGGCTATGAAACAAGTTCATGCTACCAAGTAAGCTATTCTTCCCCTTGGGCCACATGATGCAGATGATCCAATGGTTTCTGAAGTGTCATTGTCAGATAGGGACGCTGTCTGTGACTTTGTCATGTGAATCACAGTCCAAGCCCTTAGAATTTGGGGGCAAAGTTCTGCCGTTCTCCATTGATAACTACTCTCCTTTAAAGAAATAGCTTCTGGCTTACTACTAGACCTTACTAGAGACAAATACTTAATGATGGGCCCCCAAGTACCATGTGCCTTGAACCATCCATCATAAACTGGGAGGTTCTTTAACTCACTGAACCGTCAAGTTCAGCATATGCAGCAGGAACCCATCATCACATGGAAGTGGTACAGAAAGATTAGGCACATATAGTCCCTGAAGGCACAGGTTACATGAAGAAGTGGCCCAGATTTCTACAGTCCCCACTCCTGCTAACCTACCTTCTCTCCCCTGCCCTGGACGTATGGTCTTTTTTTTTTTTTTTTTTTAAAGATTTTATTTATTTGACAGAGAGAAACACAGCGAGAGAGGGAACACAAGCAGAGGGAGTGGTAGCGGGAGAAGCAGGCTTCCTGCAGAGCAGGGAGCCCGATGCGGGGCTCGATCCCAGGACCCTGGGATCATGACCTGGGCCGAAGGCAGACGCTTAACGACTGAGCCACCCAGGTGCCCCCTGGACGTATGGTCTTAAGGCAAGTTCCCTACCATCAACTGAGAGGAAGAGAAATCTTGGGCCTGGCTCACAATGTTTCTGCATAATATGCTGTCACCTTGCAAACGTCAACACTGGCAGCACTAGAGCCTCTTTTTGGGATATCCCTGAAAGACAGTGGTAAAAGGAAATCCTCTCTGTGGGAAGACTGTCAAGCAGTGTACCTGGTTGCTTACTTGGAGGAAAAACGACTGTACATATGATTATGGACCAGTTCATGAACTATGTTGAACTGCAACTCTGTCTTGAGTATGCTGCCTGCTAGCCTACCCTGCATATTTTGTATTTTACCAGGTCCCCACAGCTGCATGAGCCAATTCCTTAATCTCAGTCTCTTTCACTATATACATGTACGTGCGTGTGTGTGTGTGTGTGTGTATATATAATTTATTTGAAAGATAATTGGGTATATAAAGCAAAAATAGTAGCAATATATTTTAAACTTTATAACATACATAGAGGTAAAAATGCATGACCATAGCATAGATGATGAAAGGGGAAAATGGAAATATACTTCTGTAAGGTTTCTACATTAAGTAAAATATTAGATACTACTATTATAGACTATGAAAAATTATTGACGCATATTAAAACTGATAAATCTCATTCAATTATTTTACAAAACCTTTTAATAAGACAAGACACAAAAAGAAAATACAAAAAATATAAATGAAGGTAAAAAGAAAATAAAAGAATAAGAACACATGAGATGTGTGGAACCTGGGTGATTCAGTCAGTTAAGCCACTAACTCCTAGTTTCAGCTCAGGTTATGATCTAAGGGTCCTGAGATAGAACCCAGCATCAGGCTGTGCAATGGGTATGGAGCCTACTTAGGATTCTTTCTCTCCTTCTCCCTCACTTTTGTATGGTCTCTCTCTCTCTCAAAAAAAAAAAAAAAAATAGGAGCACATAGGATGAATAGAGAATAGAAAAATAGTATACTTAACCCTGAGAATATTAGTATGGAAATGTAAATTAATTGCTCTATTAAAAGGTAGAGCCTTTCAGAATCAAAGGAAAAACCTAACTATATCCTGTCTTTAAAAAACACTATAACTATAAATACACAGAAAGTTTTAAAGTCAAACTATAAGAAGACACATAGCACACAAAATATAAATCACAAGACAGAATGCATTAAGAATATACAAAGCTAGCTTCAGAGTGAGTAATATTCCAAGGTGTATAGAAGGAAATACCCTGAGGATAAGGGATCAATTAATGAACACATATCAAAACTAAATACTTACGCATGGTAAAAAAAAAATAAAAAAAAAAAAAAAACACACAAATATGTATATATGTAAATGAATATATATCAAACGTATCAAATATTACAAAACTTAAAGAAATAAGATGGCTTTGTGTGAATACTGGGGATTAAACTTTCCTCTCAGTAATTGATACTACATGCAGACATAAAAATTAATAAGAGAATGGAGAACTTGAACTTAAAGTGTAAATTATACTAAAGTCAGCAGAACATACATTCTGAATGTATATACATTCACTAATATAGAACATATGCTGAGCCACAAAATAACTCAAATTTTTAATTAATTTTTTGTTTTTTGTTTTTTTAAGATTTATTTGAGAGAGCATGAGAGCAAGAGAGACTAAGAGAATGAGTGGGAAGGAGAGGCAGACTCCCTATGGAGCTGGAAACCCAGTGTGGGACTCAATCCCAGGACCCTGGGATCATGACCTGAGCCAAAGGCAGACACTTAACTGAATGAGCCACCCAGGTGACCAACTCAAATTTTTAAAGACTGAAATTATAGAAAGTATTTTATCTGACTACAGTGGAATTATATGAAAAATAAACTACAACAAAAACCTCTGCAAAGGGACACCTGGGTGGCTCAGTGGGATAAACCCTCTGCCTTTGGCTCAAGTCACAGTCTCAGGGTCCTGGAATAGAGCCCCTCATCAGGCTCTCTGCTCAGCAGGGAGCCTGTTTCCCCCTCTCTCTCTGCCTGCCTCTCTGACTACTTGTGATCTCTCTCTCTCTGTCAAATAAATAATAAAATCTTTAAAAAACAAAAAAACACTGCAAAGACCTAAATTTGTAAATTAAGCATCTTATGTCAAAATCCATGGTAGAAGAAGAAATCACATTAAATTCAAAAACACTTTATTTTTCTGAAAATATTTTTAAAAATTATTAGGAAAGCATGATTTATGAAATGTCTAGGACAAAGCTAGAACAATGCTTTGAGGAAGATTTTTAGCTTTCAGTGATTAAATAAATGCATAAATGACAAAAATACATAATGCAAGAAATTACGTATAATTTTATAACATATAAGATTACCATAAAGGATTATGTAGAAGAGAGAAAATCTCAAAGTAAAGAGACACAAATAATAAAGACAAGAGCAGGAAGCAATGACATAGACACAGGAAAAAAAATGAAATCTAAAGTCATTTGAAAGAAACAATAAGTGAATAAAATTTTAATCTAAAATATAGAAATGACAAAAGTTACCAAAATCAAGAATGAAAAGGCACTACCCTACATAATGTGCGGCTGTTACAATGATATAGGAGCATAATAAATAATTATCAATAAACTCAACAATTTAAATGGAACAGAAAAATGTCTGAAAAGATACAAGTTACTGAAATTGGCAAAAGATTAAACAGAAAATATAAAATACCCCATCAATATTAAAATAAATGAACTTAAAATTTTAGAAACCTATCCACAAATGAAACCCTAGGACCACATGATGTCAGTGGTGAAGCCTATCAAATATTAAAGGAAGAGATTATTCCAGGTTTATACAGATCTGTTCAGGAAACAGAGGAGAAACTTCTCAAGTCATTTTGGAGACCAGCATTACGACCTTGACACATCAATCAGGGAGGGCATGCTTGATACAAAAATGTGACAAGGATATTACCCAAAAAAAAGAAAAAGAAGTGCACAATAACGGGCCTTCTGAATACAGATGCAAAAATTTCCAGGAAAAAAAAGGCAAATTGAATCAATGAAAAACCTTTAAAAATGAAAATAAATGTCTAGCCACAGCTGAGTAAGTTTTGATTTTTATACAATATAAACTCAAAAAATGGAGAAAATCGATGGATAAATGGAGCAATGTGGATCATTCTGATCAAGTAAGACCAGACCAACTGACCAACAGGCAATGAAAAAACCCTGCTTCGTTTCATATATTTACAATTCCAGAATAGACATAAATACTCTAAGACATTCCCGGTTGACAGCTGATTCTGGGGTTGGAACGATTGAGGGCCAAGAGTGATAGGAATACTTTTTGGGGTGATACAATTGTTCAGCATTTTGATTGTGACCGTGGCTACATTGATAGATATATTTGTGAAAACTCATCAGACCATATACATAAGATGCATGCATTTTTATTTGTTACCTCTGTATCAATAAAGCTCATATCAAAAAGAAGAAAAACAATCAACTTAGTTCATTTCTTTTTATTTTGGTAAATCATTAGAAAATATTTAAGGTAAAATTCTTTTTTTTTTTTTTTTTT
>CM053607.1:71389006-71391506 GCA_028646535.1 Procyon lotor
TTCTGCTCCTAGAATTGCTGTTCTTATTCACTTCTCTCTGCTGTTGTGTTTGCCGGCTTTTAGAGTGGTTTTCAGCCTCTTTCTGGATCCCAGTGCTCTCCGTCCTCCTACACCTCCGCCATCTTGTCTTGGTCCTTAAGGTAAAATTCTTGAATAGGGAACTCACACACACTAAAAAACTCCCCGTTAAAATCAAACATGGAAAGTTGTTTACTATGATTTTATCAATGACTCTTCAAGTCATAATGACTAATATGAAAAACTGACTAATTTAATATTAAGAAGTTTTATGTTTCAAATTTCTTAATATACTCTTGCCCTAACACTATGTCAACTTTTTCTTTAACATCTGAAACTCTGGGCCTAGAGGAATTAACTCTCCAAAGGGGACGTGCATGAATTCTAATATTTACATAGACTTCACCAGCTCTGATTAGATACTTTAAGTAAAATGATCATAAATTCTTGTGTAGAAGGTTTAGTTATAAAAATTAATGTTGAAAGCCACCTAGATTTTTAATGGCTTTAGGGAAAACTAACCTAGTTTACAAACCGCTGTTTTAAAAATCAAACATACAGATGCTTTATTCAGATATGATACATTCTAGGAAAGCACACTGATTTTCTTTTGAAGTTTAAGACTTTTTCAATCCCTAAATGAGGTTTATAATATTAGTATGTCCAACTGAAACATGCTTTTATGATCTTGCCTACGTTAAATACATATTTACATATAAACTTTAACATGTTTACACACATACAAAAAGTTACACATTTAATACAGTCAGTCTGAGCAAGAAAACCCTAAGCTAGTTCTAGTTTTCTTAAGGAGAAAAATATACAGTATGTTTCCAGTAGGGTAATAGATTTTGAATAAACTTCCTAAGAGTTCTCAAATGTTACAAATGTAATGATGAAAATTAACACAATGTGAAACAGGACAAGTGGAATCTGACCAGAAAAAATCAATGTTAAGTCTAGAAATTCTAAAAAGATTTTATTGTAATTCTGAAAACAATTATCTTAAGAGGTCTTAATAACAAAAAGGCAATAAATCTATTGCGGTCACTCTAAGGAGTGTTCCTCTTCACCTTATTATTGAACTGTTAAAATAAAACATCAAAACTGTGCTGTAAGCTCAGTGACCTCTCCACCAGTTAACACGAAGGCTTTGTGTTCTGAGGCAAGGTCAAAACTCCAAGTCAACAGAAGATCAGAAAGGTCTTGTGGCATAAGTAACATATATCATGTAATTTACAAAAAGGTTGTGACCTGACTCAATTATAAACAAGATATAAAAATGGATTTTTTATTTGCTTTCAAAATACTGTGCATTTAAATACGGCAACTCTAATTTCTTTTCCCTTATGTAGTTTCACTGCATCTCAATTTTCAAAATTTTTATCAGTAAACACTGGATTCACATAAAGGAAACAGTACATACATTCTAGCATTCATGTGCTTGATAAAGGCCTTCCGATGGCAAATGAAAAATTTCTTTTAACTTTGGACGACTGCTATTCACGGTCTCTATTTCAACATATAGCACATTGCTAACTTGAAGTATCACAAATTTGCTGAGAATAAAGATCTTAGCTATTCAGAGTTCATGCATTTACTACTCTTGCATACTCAGAGTGGCTTATTAAAAAATCCATTTATGTTCTTTTTTCTGCAAGATATGTGTATTTACTAACTTATGTAGAATTGATTACCCTTCATGTTCAATTTAGGGAAAAAAAAAATCTTCACAGTATTTGTTTTTGGGTATTCCGACAACAGCACAATTTCTTTTCAACAGCAAAATATTCAGTCCTGGTTTTATGCTTAAGTGAGAAACTACTTATGATAATGCAAGGTATCATTTATAAAGTGATGTTTAGGATCTTAGATGAGTGAGTAAAAAATGGACAAATTGTGCCTAAGGGGTGCTCTTTCATACTCTGAAGCAAAATTATCTAAAATCGAGACTTCAAAAAACTCACCTTTATAAATATGAATACCGTATTTTTTCCAGACCACGATTTTGCTTCCTTTCTCAGATGTATCACACATATTATCTTAATAACAATCGAAAAATATGGTAAAAATTGGCTGGTGAAACTGTAGGCTGACATTATTGTGAAAGAATCAAGAATGAAATGCTGAATCAGGGGATGTGGGATAGTGTCTTCTAGAAATTAATTTCAGTTGAGACTTTGTGAAACGTTAATCACATAATCCTGACTTACCAAAAATCATTCTTTAGAAAATTTAGTGCTCGAGATAACTTCTGGGAATAAAATTTTATGATAATCTTTAAGAAAGGCAAAGGCAACGTAAGATGCGCAAGCTTTTTCTCTCTGAGCCTCAAAAACCTTAATAACGTGGCTCCAGGACCAAGGAAGTAATTTTATTTCCTTATCCACTCATTTTGTGGACTCTGTTGAAACTGCTAGTTAATACCAATTGATGTTTTCTTAATATTACCATTTTGTTCACTGAGAAGTGCATTGGCAGC
>CM053607.1:71396506-71515415 GCA_028646535.1 Procyon lotor
GTTTGTGAGTTTTTTCTTCCTGTTAAAATGATACCTCTTATTTATGGTCTTCATCAATCTTGCAACATGTTTCATTCATAGTAAACGCTCAGGCTTTGGCAAATGGTTAATTGCTAGCCCAAGGCAAGTAACTTCAAGCTAGCTAGACACATAGAAGTTCAGTTTACCCTGTTGAGAAACTAATGGGTAAGTTGTAAATCACGGCCAGAATTATTTGCATCCTATTCCTTTTTGCTCAACTGCTAGTTGACGAGAAACTTTAATAGACCTCTCTGTGAAAATGCTCTAACTTAATGTATTCAGAAGCAATTCATGTACGGTTTTAGAAAATACTATATGAAGTTTTAAAATCATTTTTTGTTGTTTTTTAAAAGCATTAGGTATTTTGTTATGAGATAAAATCAAATGGAAGTTATTTAAAAAGATGACATGACATGGATCCGGTATTTAGCATAAATGTTAAAGAAATTTCATATAATCATTCTGGGTAACACTTTAGTTGGTTATTAGCCATGGGAACAACTGATCTATAAAAAGATTTGTTTTCTAATCAGACTTGTACATGTATATGACAAAGTGTTATTGTTGGAAAACTAAAGTCACATATTAGAAAGAAAAAGAGTGACAGAATTTAGATAATGCTATTGATTTCTTTACCGTATTTAGAAAATTCATGTGTACTTAACCTGGGACTTCTCAATGCTCCCACAGCATTATGTCTGTGTATATGTGTACATTTTGGTCTTAGTGTAGGAAAAAAAGTTTGGAAACCAGTGACCAATGAATGACAACCTAGAAAGTCATGTTCCTTAGCACTGGGTACTGCTTTCTTAATAGAACCATGGTTTACAGACAGAGAACATTCCCAAACTTATAGACCTGCTTATATACACCTTGCAAATTTTGAATGACTTCAGAACTATGAGGAGAATACGTCTTGTGGTATGAGTTGAGCTAATCCACACCTGTGGACTATGAAAGAGCTTGATTTGTCCAATAAGAAATAAGGACCTAGGTGACAGGAGAGCCTCACAGCAGGCAGCCTACTACCATGAATTTGCCTTAAGCAGAGAATGTGACCTTTGGTCGAGAACATGTACTACACCTGCTCTGCCAGAAAGGAGATAGCCTCATGTCAGTTGAGTTTTTCACACAACCCAGCAATTTCTCCCACTCCCAGCAATTTCTCTACCTCCCACTTTTCTGAGGAAAAAAAAAGTCAATAAACACTCTTCAGTCTACTCTTACTGGTTTCTGTCTGCATTATTCCACAGAAACATCTCTAGCTGAAGTCCCAAATGACTTCCTTGGCACTAAATCAGAGTTTCCATAGTGTAGCAAAGAAGTGGAGACCACCTGAGTTCAAGTTCTTAATGCTCCATTTACTAGCTCTGTCACCTTGGAGGTTAATGCATCTATGTTCTTCAGAGGCCTTAGGTACAAAATTAGGACATCGCAGTATTTATTTCTTAGGGTTTCTGTGAGTATTAAATAAATCGATCCATACCAAGAGCTAAAGAGAGCTTGGCAACTCGTAAGCGTTAAATAGAGGTTCTTTTTCATTGCGGCTGCACTGATTCCATCAGTGTTTTAGGCTGATCACCATTTCTTAAAACACTCTTTTGCCTGACTTCACATCAAGACAATTCAGTAACTCAGTGTTTACTGAATTCTATCTATATCCATTTGTACTTACACCGAATGTCAGACTGCAGTCCTCTCTGATGGGGTTAGAGCAGATGTCTCTATGTCTCTATATACCCATACTGCCGGCCCTAAAGACAGGCTGCTCTTGCTAAGCAAATCTGAGTATTCGTCTTTTTATTCAAAACTGTTCATTGTTCTTCAACTAGTCTTAAAGAATGCAAAATCTCTCCACCTGGCCTTGCATGGACCCAAATCTTATGTACTCACCCTCTCCTTACCATGAGCTAACACCTCTTGACTTCATTCACAAAAACATTCTTTAATGCTTTTCATTTCCCACATTCCTCCTGCCATAAAGCTTATGCCTGAAATGTTTTTCTCTTCCTCATTTTACTCAGTAACTCCTACTCACCCTTCAGACCTCAGCTCAATGACCACATTTTCGGAGAGGTATTCAGGGTCCTTCCTACCCATTTCTTTCTTTTTTTTTTTTTTTTTTTTAAAGATTTTATTTATTTGACAGAGAGAAACACAGTGAGAGAGGGAACACAAGCAGAGGGAGTGGTAGCGGGAGAAGCCGGCTATCTGCTGAGCAGGGAGCCCGATGCAGGGCTCGATCCCAGGACATTGGGACCATGACCTGAGCTGAAGGCAGACGCTTAGCGACTGAGCCACACAGGCGTCCCTTTCCTACCCATTTCTAATGCTGTTATGTGCTCTAAGAAACACCTATCATTCCTAAAATAGGTTATCCTATTTTCAAGTTTGAGTTTTATCTGTGATTTTATTTGTGTGAACTGGTATATTTCTATCTATATGAGACTAATTCCCATGAGGCAAGGATGGATTTGGCTTTTGATTGTTATTATATACTAGAAATTAGCACCATGCTGAATACTTTTACAGTAATCTGGTCTTTGAATTTAGTAGATATTCAGTAAATACTAGTTTGTCTCCTTTTATACACTTGCCATATTCTAACTTGCATAATTTAAAAAGCATTTTTCGGGGCACCTGGGTGGCTCAGTGGGTTAAAGCCTCTGCCTTCAGCTCAGGTCATGATGTCAGGGTCCTGGGATCGAATCCTGCATCAGGCTCTCTGCTCAGCAGGGAGCCTGCTTCCCCCTCTCTCTGCCTGCCTTTCTGCCTACTTGTGATCTCTCTGTCAAATAAATAAATAAAATCCTTAAAAAAAAATCTTTAAACTTGAGGACAGAGTAACAGATACTATCTAACCTGAAGAGCCTTTAAAAAGGTGGGGGAGCAAGGAAGCCTCACTAACATAATATCAAGGGATCAAAATTATACCTATTGGAGGACTAAGAGGAGATAATGAGGCAACCACGTGCACACACAGTACCAAAGGAGAAAAAAATGAGCTTAAATAATGGATAACATTTCCCCCCAGATTTGGTGTAAAACAGACTACAAAGAAAACCACATTTAGTCACATCACAGCAAACTCCTGCAAGTTAAAGACAAAGGGAAAAATCTTTTAAAAAATCAAAGAAAAAAAATCCAGTCAATGTTATTATAATAGCGATGTAATGGGACAGATGGAATCTATACTTGTGGTGAACACAGCATAATGTTTAAACCTGTCAAATCACACACACACAAAAGGCATCACGTTGACCAAAACAATGATATATGATTGCTAACTTCTTATGATAAACAATGTTGGTTAGAACAAAATGGAATGACATTCCCAAAGTGTTGAATGAATAAAATGGTGTCCTAAAACTCTTTAACCACTGAAAATATCTTTTCAAAATGAAAGTGTAGTGAATATATTTTCAGATGAAAAAAGGTGAGAAATTCAGTTGAAAATTCAGATTTAAGAACAGTAGGAATGGTAAATATATGGGTATATTTAAGAGACTGTAAACTGTAATACATCAAGGAAGCATATTATGTAGCTCGGCAACCACAAAAAGACAAACACAAACAGACATAGCTAAAAGCAAATCAAGTAATTAAAATGAAACTGTGAAACTTATTAGATTACCTAAATGAAAGCAAAAATGAGGAACCAAAGAACAGAAAAGACTGTTAAAAAAAAAAACAGAAAAGTAGCTGATACAATTCCTAAGTATTAGATTTAATACTTTTTTGCAAAAACACTCATTAAGATCAGTATTTTAAGAATTTTAAAAACTTATGGCCTAATTAAAAGCAGTTTATAAGACATGTAATTTGAATATACAGATAAGAAGCAGGTTCAAAGTAAAGAATGGAAAAAATGTATCACTGATAATGTAAGCTTAAAAAAGCTGAAATGGCTTTACTAATATCAAAAAAGATTAAAGACCTGGGTTTAGGCGATTAGATGTGTCAATGCAGTGATCAACTGTAACAAATGTACAAATGTAATGAGTCATGTTAGTAAAAGAGGAGGCTATTCATGTACGGGGCCAGGAAGTATATGGGATATCTGTACCTTCCTCTCAATTCACTGTGAACCTAAAATTACTCCGAAAAAAAAAATTATAAGTTTAAAAAACTGGAAAAAAATAATGTGTAGAGGTATGGTGAGTGCTGTGAATTATTTAAGACTGATGAATCACAGAATTGAACCCCTGAAATAATACATTATACATAAGTAAAAATAAAGAATAAAAAATGTGTACAGTAAATTCACAAAGGAAGGTATATGAATGACCAATAAGAAAATGGAAAAGTGCTCAGTATCTCCAGTAATCAGGACTATACCTTAAATTACATTAAAATACCATTATATATACTGAAATGGCTAACTTCTACAAACTAAAAATTCCAAAATTTGCAAGATAGAACAAGCAAAATGTTGCTGGTGGAATTTTAAAATGGTACAAGCACTTTGAAAAACTGTTTGGCAGATTCTTATAAATCTAAATAGATACCAACCTGATGACCTAACAACTCTACTCCTGGAGATTTATGCAAGAGAAATAAAAGAAGCAACCAAAATATTTGCATGCACATTTTTATAAGTTTCATTAATAACAGCTAAAAACTAGAAACCAGCCAGCGATCTTCCCCATAAAGGGATAAGCAAATTGCAATATACTTATACAGTGGAGTACCATTCAGCAACAAAAGGGATAAACTACAGATGCATGCAATAACATCAATGGTTTTCACTCAGAAGGCAGCTCATGAGAATAAGTCTATGCAGCCAAGAAAAGAAATGACAAGTACTTATGAAAAGCTGGATGCCACTGTCAACTACATTTACCATAAGCTCTGTGATCAGAATTCTGTAGTTAGCAGTCATTATGTATGTTCTAAAATATCCTCATACAACTGTCTATTTAAACTTTACCTTTCAGTCTTTGTTTGATGTTTCAGAGCCATTCTCCAAAGAATAATACACTAACCACGCACGAGAAAAAATTATGTTGAGTGAAATAAACCAGATAAAAGACTCTTCACTGTGTGGTTTCATTTATGTGACATTCAAGAACAGGTGAAACTAACGTATAGTAATAGAAACCAGAGCAACGGCTGCCAGTGGAGGGGTAGGGATTCACTAGTGGGAAACAATATTCTATCCTGATTGACATATTGGTTACAAGGGTATGAAGATTTGTCAAAACTCAACATTGTACACTTAAGAACTGCACATTTCAAAATGTTTCAATTTGACCTCACAGAAACTTTTCAGTCATGAAGCCATCTCAAGAGCTTGACTGTTGAAGTTTTACTGAAACAACAAACCCCTTCCTGACCACTGATTTGGAAGTGTAAAATATTAATGATCATTAAACATGTATTTCACTACATGTAGCTATTACTTTGAAACACGTATTTGCTGACCCAAACTTTATCCAAATTTTTGTGATCTAAAAGATGTTAACAGAACTGTTCTTAATGTGTGTTGGCCAAGAGGACAGCTGGCCAGTCAAAGGACCCTCCTTTCTGGACCCTTTCCTTTGCTACCCATTTCAGAAAAATTCTCAAATTCTACTTGCAACTCCCAGCTGCTTGTTCTTGGTACCTAGCAGCACAACAAAAAGTTTTCAACATAAATACGTACTGACTTGACACATGACTCTATACCAAATTTGCTTTGTAAATACCACTGTGTTAAGACTTTCCAACTTTGTCCGCTATTTATCCAAGAGAGTTTTTAAGAAGTACTTAAAACTCTGGGGGGAAAAGCTGACACACCACCCAGGACAGAATTGTTTTGCTGTCAGCAGAGGCTTCTGGCTTACAGGCTGTGAGGAAAAAGCACCAGTTGTTCTGACTCATGCTGTACATTTTAAAGTCAATAGATTTAAATATAGAGCCATGTCAACATTTGAACTTATTTCTGTACAATTGGTATATGTGACACCAATCTCATTTAAGGAAGGAATTTTTATCTCTTAACTGTAGAAGTCATTCTCTTGGGCCATTGTATTCATTAGAAGGATGTCAATCTGTTTTATGTCCAGATCTGAATTTTCCACAAAAAGCACAGAACACTTAGAAGTTGATATCCCCTCAAAGCAATGCAAAACAGCGGCTTGTCATTTATTCATTAGTGGATAGATTTATTGAGATATTATATAAATATTAGTAGAATTCAGGGAACTCATTAACCTTTCTGAGAAGATATTTATGTCCTTTTTATAACTTTAAGCTATTGGAAATTTGAGAAGACTTAAAGAATAACTAGATGTTTGCATACCTGTTTCCCCATTTGGAGAGACACATTTGTTTTTTGGGTCTTTTCCCAGTATAAGCTCTGATAAAAAGAGAAAAATAACTTGGGAATCTGAATTTTGAGGACAATAAAAAAAAAAGTTACCATGTTTTCTTTGACTTCTAAAATAGTAATTACTTGATCATCTTACTACTTCTGTAAGTAACATTTTTATTATGCTTGCTTTTACCATATTTTTGGTCCAGTGAACCAGGATATAAATAAAATTTAACAGCTGTACTTCCACAAAGACATGAACCCAGCAACAAATCTCTAATATTTCATGTGTAATTACAGATATTTCATTTGTATCTATTCATTATCATTTTAAGTAACGTTGCTTCTCTTTTAACCATCAAGTTAACCATATGGAAGTTTTCCATAACCATATGGAAGTTTTCACTAAGATTGCAAAAAAATTTCCTATATGCTTTCTTTGTAATTCCATATTTTTATAATATTCCCATATGTACTTTTTTAATTGTTAAATAATTTGTTTCTGTACATTTTAAGCACAGGTAGAATATCTCATACACTAACATATAGCCACATTTACTTAACAGCTTTAAATGTTATTTTTTATGGAAAAAAATATGAAAGGATAACAGGGCTACAGAAATTTATTGGTAGGAATAGTATAATTAAATTGAATTATCTCCTTTTAAGTGTCAGTATCACCCACACTTTCTCTCTGATACAGTACTATCTTGAGGTAATCATCATAACATATCCCCCATAAAGGGCTTACTTTCCCCATCTTATCCTGTCTTATCTCCTGTGCTACTGAAAAAAATGAAGAAAATATTATTACTTTTCATGGGGACTTCAAGTTTGAGCACACAGCGATTCAGAAATGAGGTTTCTGGACTGAAGACTAAGGTAGAAAATAAATTCACAATTATGGTCTTTAACTGGCATGGTTCCAAACTAAATGGTTTTCTAGTGCAGCTGTTAAATGAATTCATTCTAAAACATAAAATACTAGGTACAGTGCTATAAAATTTCTGAACAGAGGAAAGCTGCATTTTGAGATATTTTCTCAAAACCAAGAATTGTATTGTGAATTTTATCCATCGTAAGCATTTGAGCAAATGTTACTTCCATAATTAAATATGGAAGACATTTAAAACCAATAATACAAAATTTTTTTAATTACATGTTACAAATATGCAGAAATTTGTGGACACAAATGCAAGTTTCCTGAAACTTTTACAAATTAAAACCAATTTTTTATCACATTGTAAAGTTCAATTTTCTTAAGCCATTTTTTTTGTAATTTTCATTTGTTTTTGTCTGCTTGGCTTTGGGGGTCATTATGTCTGTTTAATTACTGAATAGTTCCAATTAAACCACCTGCCAACTAGATATTGGTATTTCTCTAATTAAAACTGTGTAATTAAATTTGTGATAAAATATAATTAACCAAAATTTCAGGCCAGATTTGAACCTTCCACTTTGCCCAGAAGCTTCAATGAGTTTATGCAAAATTCTAAAGATTAGTAAGCATGGGTTTCATTCTCCCCTAGTTACCTCATACTCTAAGACTTTGCATATTACTGAAAACAATGCTGGAGTTGTTTTGTTTGCTTTGTTTTCTCTTGAAAGTATTATCTGATCATCTTCCCTTGCCTGTAAGCTACCTGAAGACTTACTTTCCTCAAATCCTCCTTCCATCCTGCACATTCATGCCAATTAAAGGTAAGATCCTCTTATGAGTAAACAAACATGTAACCGGTGTCCTTAGAACAAATCATAGATAAAAGCAACAGGTGTAGAAAGAAAGAATTTTTAAGGCTACACAATCTACCTTAATATGATGAAACCTCATACAAACTTTCCCTGAGTGGAACAAAATTAAGTACTGATAATATGGACCCATTTTGAGATACCCCTCTATCTATCTGGGGAGTTAAAAATCTCTTAACATTTAGAATGTATTTACTATTCTTTATAATAGTATTTACAAAACTATAGTTTATATTTGAATGATTCTGATACTTATTTTTTTAAAGAATACAAACAAAAATACAAGAGCATAAAGAGAGGGACAGTCCAAGTAAGTGAAAAATATTTCAGGAGTTTGATAGTGCAATCAAAGAAAGAAGGAAAAAACATGTATGTAATTTAAGAAAAAGAAACCTTCAGTATCATTTTAAAAGGCTGAATTCCACATGGATGGATATATTTTGCATTTTATTTTTTAAGGTTTTTTTAAAATTCCAGTTAGATAACCTATAGCTCAATATTCGTTTTAGGCGTACAATAGAGTGATTCAACAATTCCCTACAATAATCAGCGCTCATCACAGCAAGAATACTCTCTAATTCCAATCATCTGTTTACCCAATCTCCCCTCCACCCAGCCACTTCCCTTCTGGAAACCATCATTCTGTTCTCTACAGTTAAGTCTGTTTCTTGGTTTGCCTCTTTTTTCATCCCTTTGCTATTTGTTTCTTAAATTACACATTTTAATTTTTAATTTAACCAAAACTGAGTTTGAAGGCACTATGAACATCTCGTGAATGGTGCCTATGACTTGGCTTTCTGAGGGAAACCTGATGAAGTCACAGCTCCCTGAAGGATATCAAGAAAGTTCTCTAATAATTTGGTCATAAAATATACAAGAGAAAGAGAGGTGAGACAAGGAGGATTGGTATTAGAAATATGGGTGTAACTGTTATTCTAGAAAAAGAAATCAGAAAAATACTATTGACAATATTCATTAACTCAACTATACACACTTAACGTGATTTCTAAATTATAGTCATAATCAATGAAAAGCAGCCCACTCTATGAACCATACTGGCATCTAGTTTGTGTTACAAAAATAAAGGAGAATCCAAAAAGCATTCAGAAAATAATAATACAGATGAGATTTGAACTCCTGAATAAGATGTTTTGGACATGAGATTTTTTTCTCCTGCCATTTCAAAATCCAGAAGTCAACAGAGAAATGAGTAGTGAATTTTTAAAGAAGAAGTTTGTCAGCAATTATATGCCAATTTTTATTTTTTTTTAAAGATTTTATTTATTTATTTACTTGAGACAGAGAGAGACTGTGAGAGAGGAGAGGTCAGAGGGAGAAGCAGGCTCCCCGCTGAGTGGGGAGCCCGATGTGGGACTCGATCTCGGAACTCCAGGATCGTGACCTGAGCTGACCAAATTACTTAACCAACTGAGCCACCCAGGTGCCCCAATTTTTATTTTTTTTAATGTGAGGGTCACAGCAATACAAACTCTTCTGAAACAACTAGGCAACTATTTCACACATATAAATGTGAAAATGTTGGTGGATAATGTAGTTCACCCAGGATACAGAAAAGTAAATTTAATAATCAACTATTGTTTAAATCATAATAACTATAGCAATACATCAATTATACAAGACCCATGATACCACAAAAATATTAATATAAGAACCATTATCCCAGCAAACCATAACTGACCGGTTATTCTAATGTACCGTTGTACTACTCTAATGTATCTTTTCTAGTGTTGCTGTCTGTCTCTTAAAAGTTAACTATTTTACTGTTATCCCTTATTATGGAAATCAAAATAAGTCCGCTATAGCTATCCTTCTGTAAGAACACTTCAGCCATCAGAGCTTTTTCTTATTCAGTCTCAAAGTAATCCTCAGAAATTAAATATCTATGTGTACGCATTTATAGATACATAATTATATGTAAAATATAACAAGTTATGTCTAATTTTAAATTCATGTAGAACTGGGAAAGTAAATCACATACATAAAAGTGAAAATGTTCATGGGAAAATATAGAAAAATATAAATTCACATGTAAAATCAAAAAGAAATGGTATGTGAAAATATTAAAAACATTATTGTTGGTATCTTTTCTAAATTTCTACATTTGCTAATTTTTCTTTGATGAAAATTCAAAAAAATAGCAAATCACAAAAAAATTAGTTTTGGCCAGTCACTTCTGTTTGTTCACAGAATTCTATCCTTATTGATTTGATTGGTTTTTAGAACTAGTCAAGGATAATGTTGACTTTTTATTCTATATTTGATCCATGTTCTAGTCAGTCAAACTTTTCAAACAGATCTTAGTAGTTCATGCATCCAGCACCTTGCCCAACTTTGTATCACCCATACTCTGTTAGAGACAAGGACAGAACCAAGGACTTTCATTCTAACTTAGTATAAATTCATTCATTAGAATCCTTTGATATCCATTATTGAATAACTAATTCACCTAATTGCTCTTGATTCCCACTCATATTATTATTCTCTTATCCACAACTCTGTCATGAGAATTTAATATGAGACACTGCTGAATTTCACCTATGTCTTGAAGATTATTTTGTTCTCATCTATTCTTTTGACACACACATCAAGAAAGAAGACTAGGTTAATCTCGGGCATCTTGTTGATATTTGAGTATCTAAATGGAAACTTTACTGATGAGTTTAACAAATGTCAAAAATACATAAATATATCATTTCGTTCTTAATATCCATTAAAACCTAAGTATTCTCCTTATCTCAAAATATTAAAATCAACATTTTACTGATTGAATGTTAGAAGAATGGAGAGCATAAAAAGTGAAATTATAATTAATTCACAAAATATTTCAGCAAGTTTTCTAATTTTCATTTATTAAAATGAAAAGGTTAAAGAGTAAACCTGTAAACTACACACACGATTACACAGTTGCCACTGCGAACATTTTCTGCAAAATATTTTTTTAAAACAAGTAATAGGCTTTGGTTTAATTGATCCATGAGTGCCCTAAGAATCAAAACCAGCAGGACAAGAGTGAGGGAGTCAGAGCTTTAAAACAAGGAAACTGAAACCATTTAAGTTTAACAAGCTGCGTTGTCAAGAGACCCACGGGCTTATCAGAAATCAACAAATACCAGAGGCCTGTTCCAATTACAGAAAATACAACGTAAAGTGGCTACGTCATGCATCACTCCTTTGTGCACTAAAGATATGCTATCAATTTACTACATGTAAATACTAAATAATGTTTAGAAATTATCATTATTTGAAGTTTTTTTTTTAATGTTTTAATGATGAAATTATAGCCCACCATTTTTTATTGTTTTACCTTAACACAATTTTCAAATAATTCTTGGCCAGATATGCATATGACTACTCTGATGTTTTCTCGGCCGAAAAATACCAAATTGATTCTACTTTTCCAATTCTACAAAGCTAGATGTTGGTCCCGGCTAACATGTTCCAATGAAGAATTTCACAAGAATAGCTGAACTCTTTCACTTCTGGGTAACTTACAAAGATCTATACTGTTATCTCTGGGTAGTGGCCTCTAGAAATTAATATAATCTTTGACTTAATAAAAAGTAAATGGACAAATGAATGGAATATAAACAAATGGTTCTTCACCAAGAGTTAAGGAAAAGAATGAAGTGGAGGAAAAGGTGAATGTGTACTGTTATAGACCAAATGCTTAAATCAATCATAATAAGGTTAGGTATGTTCCTGGATGGATTTATCTATCCTTAGAGCAAACACATGTGATGTTCCAGTGCAAAATACAGTGAGATTTGTTTGGTCTGATCTTCAACTATTTCTAGTGAGTAGAATGATCAGTCTTTATTACTTTCATTGCTGAAGTGTTTCACGTGCTGAGAATATTTTAGCCACATTAAAAAAGTTACCTGTTTGGGATCCACCAAATTGTGCTTAGGGGACATTATTTAGGCATATTTTGCTAGCACATATCCTAGCAAATGGTAAAATGTTGGCTTTAAAATAGATAGACAAGGTTTTAAAAATCAAATGTAGGAATTAGCTGTGAGACTGCTAATAAGTAACTTTATTATTGAAATAAGTTTATTGTAGTATTTCTATACAATAATGTTTTAAAAAGCAGGTGCCACTTAGTAGGGTTTAATAAATGTTTTCTATTTGATTCATATAGTGTATTATTAACATACACAACTTACATAGTCCATCAGTTTATTTGTAATTACATATACTGGTCCCTTACTAATTTAATGAGTAAAATGTTACCCAGGAACTCAGCAAGTGGAAAAGAAACCCATGTATGTACATTTGCTAATCACACTGCTTAAAAGGACCTCCTATAATTGGGTTTGTTTTGTTTTCAGCCAGTTGGTATGGGAGCATGCCTTTGCCAAAAGTAGAGCAGGTTGGAAGACAGTCATTTTGCAATGGCTCAATTAAAGAAAAAAAGTATGTATATATATCCACAGCTAATCCTGTTGTAGCATTACCAAGGGACAAATGAGAGCTATGGCTTTCCACGAATGCTAGCATTATGAATTGTTCCATTCCAACTGAATCCTCTATCTGTGTATGTGCTTTGGATTACTTATTTGACTTCTCTGTCCCTTATCAACTTCAACTTCCAGATTAGTAGGCTGTCTATACGTAATTTTATTTGCCTATTTAAGTGAGTTCTTTGGGTCTGCGTTCATGTATCTCTTACATGAAAAAGACAGGCTTACATCCACATTACTTCTGGTTTTAGTAAACCAATGCTCTTAATCTGAGGCAATTTGGCTGTTCCCTCCTCCCCAAATTTGCTAATTTGTGGAGTTTTTGTTTTGTTTTTATAACTTAGAGTGAGGCTGCTACTGACATCTAGAGGGTGGAGGCCATGATGCTGCTCAGCATCACATAATGCACAGGACAGTCCCCCACAACAGAGATGTATCCATCTCAAAATGTTAGTAGTGCTGAAGTTGAAAAGCCATGAATTAAAAATATATACTGAAAGGGGGCACCTGAGTGGCTCAGTTGTTAAGCATCTGCCTTCGGCTCAGGTCATCATTCCAGAGTCCTGGGATCGAGTCCCACATCCGGCTCCCTGCTCAGCAGGAAGCCCGCTTCTCCCTCTCCTGTTTCCCCCTGCTTGTGTTCCCTCTCTCACTGTGTCTGTCAAATAAGTTAATAAATAAAATCTTTTAAAAAAAAAATGCATACTGAGAGTCAGCAAGTACTGTTCTAGGTGATTAAAATAGAACCACCAAGGTAGAGAATGTCCCTGCTCTCATAGAACTTACTCAAGTATGGGGAAAAAAAAAAAAAAAGGAAACACAGAAAAACAAGTAAGTAATACAGTTTTAAGATTGGCAAGTGTTATAAAAATAAAATGGCATAAATGGGTGAAATATGAATGATACCAGAGGTAGGGGTGGAGATAGTAACTAGAATATTATTGCTTAGTAGAAGAACATCAAATTGCCATGTACTGTTGTCACTGGCCTTACCTTCCTTTATAGAATTACCTTGGTCATAAATGAAGCAGAAAAAGTCCAAAAGGGGGAAAAAAAACACAGAGCAAAGGTAACAAAGAAAATTATCTATTAAACTCTCATACTTGTTAGTTTTCAGGCTATCTTTCAGTAAGCCTTCAACATAGTAAGCTTGATTTCATAAAGAATGAAAAATAGTTTTTAAGTGTTGCCTTCACAGATTAACACTTAGTTCTTTGAGATTTATTTAAACTTACTAAAAATAAGAACCACTCAAAAAGTATGTTATCAAAGATAAAGAGTAAAGGCTGAAAAGCAATGTTATCTAAAAACCTAGGTCAAAAAACAGTTAAGACAAGGGTAAGGGAAATCCAAAACACTCAGGACAAAATGCTCTACTCCATGTAATTGTTGTTGATCAAAATCCGCATAATAGAGATGGAGCTAGAAAACCCTTTATAAAATAACTCAACCTGCATTGTGATTTAGAAACAGGTAATTCATGAGATTAAGGTGCCCTTTATATATCATCAGGAAGCAGTCAACCTAAAATGTAATCAATGTAAAATCAGCTATAAATTTAGAAAACTTATGAAAGTATATTGAAAAAGGAATGGATGAGGCTCTAAGATGAATACAAATGGACAATGGTCAGCAAGAAGCCCGTCCAGAGATCCGCTGGAGAAGAAGGATCTGTCAGTGTGTCTCACTCACAGTGGATGTGTCTTCTACCTCTCCACAGAGTACGGCATCAATTCAGCCTGTGAATCTTTTACAGACTTTTTCATTCGACTTTACTAAGAAGAGAGAAAATGAACCATTGGTGGAAAATCTGGCCAGCACTGCACCCCTTTATTTGGCAGAGAGGCTCTCTAAAAATGGAAGGTTCATTTTGCGTTTTATCCAAAAATAACCAACTGCATTTTGCATTCCTAGGCATATTCCATAACAAAATTCTATCTTAATACAAGTATTTTAAATGGCCTAATTATTCCTGATAAAAAATAAAATCTTACTGTAAAATTGGTGCTCTAAGGCAATGTACCATGTCCTGATACATAGTCCAGAAACACTCGTTTGGAAATCACAGTTTAAGCTGCCAGCTGGAATAAAAATATATATCCTCCTAAAGCTACATTCACTAAGTAGATTTTTCAATATTAATTAGTTTTTCAATTGCCTCAAATTTTGGAACAGGATCCCCTAACCACTGGACACCAATGTTTTGTCATTATAGCAGGCCGATTCCCAATACAAATTAGGAAATTGGCAATTTCATTTGCAAACCAATCTGAGAATGCTGATTATGAGTTGCACATTTGTCTCTATTATCATAATTTCAGTATTTCACAGGGCTAACATATCAGATGCCATACCCCATGGTTATGACATCTCACTTAATCCATCTTTAAACAGGCTTTAAACAGCTTTAAACATCTTTAAAATAGCTTGCATCTATATCTTAGTTGGTTTATCCTTTGTGTAGAAGGGAAAACCCAGTGAAAGAGAGGAGAAACAAGGAAGGGATCTAATTCATTTTCTTCTTCCCCTTGACAAGACTTCAAAACTTGAAATTTAGAATTACATCACTCTCCCATCCAAACAAAATTGTACTCCTCTAATCCCACCCTTCACCCTTAATTTGACACAGAGGGAGAATATAATCTATAACCAAAAGCATCACAAAGATTACTCTTACTCATGAAGACTCAAAAACTACACAAAACAATGTGTAGTTTTGTTTCGAAGGTGTACATCATGACCTGGAAGCCAGAGGACTACGTGAAGTGAAAATCCAGGTGTAAGGTCTCAATTATATACCACGGAATCTTTTGTTTTCTCATGACCTATCCTGTGAGGCCCTTTGCCTGGTTCCTTTTGTATCTCTGCTCTACCCACTCACTGTTTCAGGACCAATCAGCCCCTTCCTATCTTTCATAAGGTTGACTGGTTTCCTCTCCTCTCATCCTGCAACTCAGTGGTTTTGTTTTCATGCTTGGTCCTCAGAGTACGTGGATGTTATTCAAGGACTTCTGATTCTGTCCTGAGAGGGGAACTCTAGGCTATGGGCCCTGTTGGCAGAGAAACCTTAAAGGGAAGAGGTCTTGGCTTCACTAGCCTTAACAAAGTCTTCTTTTTGTCCTAGTCTTAACATGTCATTTTAAAATGTGCAAGTGAAATGGGAGTGAATGGCAATACACAAATATATACCTACATAAACAGCCTTTAAAAAAAAAAATCCCCATTTCCTGGTAATCTTAAAAACAACAAAAAATGATGCCACAAATGAACAGACAGAAAACCTGAGATACTAGGGGCACTAGAATTAGTCGCTATGAATGCAAGAAAATTACTAATAGGAAAGGCAGGTCAGTTTCCTATTGATACGTTTTCCTAACTTCTCACCATTATCACGAAATAATGCATTTTAAGATGCAGTCGACAGTCATTTCCAGATGCACTACTTCTACTGCTGAAGTGAAGAGTTCTGAAACCAGAGCCAATGGTTTTATTTTAAATCCAGTAACCCAGTGGAAAGGTAGTTGGTGAAGAGACTGTTTTCCGGGTGGAAGAGAAGGCAGGCAAATTTAGATGAGCAACACTGCCTGCCATGTCCTCTGAAACCTCTCAGTAACTGACACACGGGCTGGTTACCTTGGTGCCACTTGACACTGGTTACCAGACTGGAAATAAACCTCAGCATCTCCGGTGACTCAGTAGCCTTACATTTTATTGTACAATTTGCAATGGGAATGATGGTTTGGAGAGACAGTGTGATGTGGAATCTTTCTGATATAATACAGCATTTGCTAGGTAGAAAAGTTAATGTTTGACTGTTGGAGTAGCCAGAATTCAAGTCTAATGTTCCATGCAATAAGTTTACTATTTCCCCAACTATAAATAAACATTTTTCAGCATGAAGGCCTCCATTTATTTTGCCAATTTGACTTCAAA
Source organism: Procyon lotor (assembly GCA_028646535.1). NCBI lineage: Eukaryota > Metazoa > Chordata > Mammalia > Carnivora > Procyonidae > Procyon > Procyon lotor. Next base: position 71,412,989 of record CM053607.1, read on the forward strand.
CTTATTACTACATACTGATCTACAATATTTGATACACTACGTTAAAATACTACATAATTATTTGTGCATAATTGATAGGGTACCAATAAAAAAGGAAAAAAATGAACCTATAATGTCAATCAGATGGTCAAATAGCTACTGAAAACGCAAATTAAGATCATCTGACTTCACACCTGAAGAATACTAGATTCCTAAGCTCAGAAAGTAGATCATTTATTGGTAAGTCATCAACAGATGAGCAAATGGCTGTTTCTCCCAAAAAGCCATACTTTCAAGTTTGATGATCATTTGTGGATACTTTTAGTTACCTGCCTCTAGGAAATATTGGGACTCTTAATAACATACATTTTAATTGCTTTCTCTCAACTGTTTTTCATTTCCTTAGAAAAACATTTGCAAGCTTTGATATACAAATACCTAACCAAACTTCCAAGGGGCAAAGACTGAGAAAGAAGACATCACCATGTGTATTCCCACCATGAGGTAGACTATGAGAAAAGGTTGCTTTGCGGAAGGAAATGCAAAATCTGCAGTGTCTTCTCAACTGCTGAGCCACTCTTTAAGACAATACGTTCTAGAACTATGGAATTTAAGAACTACTTTTTCATTAATTTAAAATGAATTCTAAGGACATGTGGCACAAATATGTTGCACATTAATATTAGTTAATAGAGTAAAAACAAAACACAAAGTCAATTTTGATATAGAGGTAGTTAATATTTCTATTATTCGAGTCTTGCTTATCTTCCTTAGTACATGACATTTCTCCCTTTTAAAAAGTCTGTTACTCCATACCTCTTTTTCTCTGTGTATGTATACTATGTATTTATATTTGTGATCTCTTGTATGATCATTTTTAAGAGTTTAAGTACATTGCAGATAATCTGACGATGCCTCTTTATGCACTAACGATGTTAATAGTATTTTTTTTTTTAAGAGAGAGGGAAAGTGCACAAGCTGAGGGAGAGAAAGAATCTCAAGCAGATTTCCCACTGAGTATGGGAACCCAACACCAGGCTTGATCTCACAACCCTGAGATCACAACCTGAGCAGAAATCAAGAGTCAGCTGCCCAACCAACTGAACTACCCAGATGTCCTGTGTTAATAATAAAGCAACGTAAGTATCTAAACTTCAGAAAATGAGATGATACCTGAGAACTAAAACACTACTTCTTAGTAGTAATTTAAGTATATAATTTACAGTACTTCTTTCAAGTATTATTAAAGAAATAAAGTTTTATCACAGCAAAAATATCTTGGTTAAGTATAACCAACTTTAGGTTTCTGAAAAAATTTAAAAAAGAATTCTCTATTGGTATTCTGAATAACTGAGTGTTACCACATAGGTTTTTCATAGGGTTCTAAATTTCAGAAGTTAGAGCAAAATAAAATCGAGCACCAAAACTATAATGAATACTCTAATTATTAATGAGGCACTTCAGTATGACTAGTCATACAGAACATCAATTAGTAAACACTAATGTTTTCTGATTCTTAATTTTTTTATTTCTAGACAAATAAGAGGCCATTAGAAGAGCAATTCAAAAATGATATTTTTATATCACATTTTAAATGGTATTAACCACCGTTTTCTTAAGAGGAAGAAAAGCAAAAAAAAAAAAAGAGGAGGAAAAGCTTCACCACCAATGGTGAGATAAGACGGAAGAAGTTAAGGCTAATAGGAAGCAAGGATTTTTCTTATTGAACAAATGAAAGAATGTCATTCTGGTTCAAACTGTCATTTTTTCTTTTTTTTGGTACTTCTGTAGATCATTTTTTGCTAACTTCTAAAATGTCTTTCTTTTCTAAAATATTCTGGCTGGCATTCAGCATCCTTTATTTTTATGTTATCTCACGTGACTTTCTGTTAAGAGACACTTCAGGATATTTTTCATAAAATGTCTTCAGTTTAGAGCCTCAGGTTTATTTTATTTTTTATACTAATGCAGCATTATCTTTGCTCTCCTTACAAGAACAAAAATATCTCGAAAGAGTAAAGCTTCCCAAGGTCATTGGCCTGTGTCTTTCCGACTCCTCAACCAGGTATTCATTTTTCTTAGTTTCTTGTCAGTGCGCCGTGATATCCTTCACATCTGTCTGTGCCTTTGCTTTTATTAGCAGAAAATACAGCTATAGCTTTAGTGTCATGTGTACTATAAAGACGGGATTTTCAAGAGATTTGACAACTCTCATATTTCCCGAAGTATTCTCAATGTAACACAGAAACAGTTTATTACTGTTAAGTAGTGACTGTCTCTCCAGCTTGAATAATGAAGTTCTCTAGGTCAATATTTTATACAATGATACATTTAAGGACGCATTCCTCTTCGGCTCGGCACTAAAACAATGGCTGTCATAACACAGATCTATGTATTATCAATCTCACGTGCCACCATAATCAATCTAATTCGTGGGGCAGGGAAAGTGCGATATGTTATTGCGTTAAACCAGGAATTTTCTTCTACCAAAATGTTTATAAAGGAGCATAATAAAATTATTTACAGAGATGAGTTCCTACTCTACAGCATGGAATAAATTTAACCTTCTGCGAACAGTGCTCACAGCTGCAGTGATTTACCTGTGTTGCCGAGAAAGGCCCATCAGGTCACGCAAGCCTCCAGTCCGAGCTTCACAAAGCCAGGCAGAGACAGCACACGGAAAGGCAGATATGCATTAAAAAGTCTGGCCCTTGAATCCAACGACTACAACAACAACAAACTCCAAAAACATAGCAGAAAGGGTGTTTTATGGAATCATTAAAAATCAAAACCCTGCCTGTCTGTTTGAATATTTCATGACAAGAGACCATTTCTGACGGAGAAATGTTTCCTGGCTGGTCAGATAACAGTGGGTTTTAGCATGGAATAAATTCACAAACTTTTCTCAAGAAAGAGAATTTAGGCCATTTCAGTCTAAAGAAGCCAAAGCGTACATCTGCATCGATCCTCTTGGCAGCAAAAAGCAAGTCCCTTTGAAGCTTTAAGTTTGTACCAACACCTGTTAAGACTCTGCCTGCCCTCGATTCCATTTTATATCTGGCAGCATTGCAAGTGTGCTCCAACTGAAGACGAGTCCACAGAATAAAGAAAATGTACCTTGGCCAGAGACACACATTTAATTTTTTTTCTTTCTTGTATTTTTCCTCACATATATTCTGCTCTGTATTGCTCTAAGTGAAGAAAAACTCACTGGGGTGTCTTCTCAGCTCTATGGGTTGGCAAGTAAATTCATTTCAATGGGAAAAATATTCTGTTTTAGACTTTGACTTGCCTTTTCCATTGAAGAGTTTTGCATTATCAAGCTGTCTCTCTCTCTCTCTCTCTCTCCATAAACTGGTTTATATATAGATATATATATATATATATAGAATTGGTTCAGAACCGGTAAGAGAAAGATTTGACTGGCACTTCAGAACAAAGCACAATAATGTACTCGTCATTTTTCAATCCTCTTTTTACTTCTCTCATGTGACAGACTGCATTGTACCAAGATGGGCACACCTATGTACTTTCTAAAAGTTTTTTTTTAATGTGACAGTAATATGTCTCCAAACAATGGAATCTATGTGGTTTCCTCCTGATCTTGGCTGTACCTCTGTAACTGCTGTAAATAGAGCTTGGTGGAATCAACACTATGACTTTTTGACTACAGTATAGAGGATGAAATGATTTCTGCCTGATTCTCTGTCTCTCCGTCTGTCTATCTGAATGCAGCCAACACTTTGTGAGGAAGACTAGGCCACGTGGAGATACTACATTTAAGGGTGTTAATAAGCACACTTCCAGCTAGGGTCCAAGCCAATAGCCAACATACACCACCAGACACGTGAGTGACATGTCATCAGACTGGTCCAGCACTCAACTTGCAACTTTCCCAACTGAAGCCCAAAATGCCGCTCAACAGACAAGCCATGTCTACTGCGCCATATACACATTCCTGACACACAGCAACTATGAGAGCAAATAATTTTGTTTTACGCCACCCAATTCTGGGGTGGTTCTTTATAAATTAATAGATAAAATATTAAGAGGTGATGGATTGTATTAGTTATCTCAAAATCATGTGGTATTTCTTAGAGTCCGCACAATTGTCTCTGCAAGCTGTTATACCACATTCTGTACGCTATGTCTTTCTCTCAACCACAGAACTTTGTCCCTTGCTGAAACCCTTCTCAGGGGTGACCATCTCAATGTCAAAGGAAACTGCCTCTTATTCCTGCATTTTCCCTCTGGGGTAGCTGCAGAAACCTTAATGAAGTAATTATGTGCTTCAAGATATATTGGTTTGGAACCTGAGGGAAAAAAAAAGTGTGCCTCAGATGCCTCCAGAATAACCTTGTCTATAAAAATGCCATGGGCCAAGTGACCTTGCCCAGAGCATGATGTGTAACTCGCTAGAGCAGAGGCCTGGAGGCATCAGTGAACTCATGAGGAAATTCTTTCTGTCCCACCTCCTCCAGGCACTAGAAGACTGAATGCAATTGTTAATACACACCTCCAAATCCACAACACTACAAAACACCCAAATGTGGTTCTTTGATTCAAGATTTTCTGTGGAGACCCTAATAACTAAACTGATGCTGAGAAATGAGGATATCGCTATATACTTAATCCTAACATAACTGTATTCAAGAATCACAAATACCATACAGATAGGATTTCTAATTCTTTAGTCACAAAATTATTTCTTCAAACAATCTTATAATGGTGAGCCCATAAAAGAGATGAATGGCTCAGGTTTGAAGTGACAATTGGGACTGCAAAGCCCCAGCTGCTCTACCTTACTGTCTTTCCCACTTCAGAAGTCCCAAGGATTTGATGTACAAACACCATCAAGATACAGGGGAGTCTAGTTTTAAACCAATGTTATAAATTCTTAATTCTTCTTTGATATTAAACTAGTAAAAAAAACTATTCCATTACGATGGGAATATCATCTCTATGATTTAGGTGGGATTTCTATGTTCTTCAGGTTCTGCCCATTTTCTGTGTTTTCCACACAGGCATAAACTGAGGATCTCACATGCTAATAGAGGGGATATTACCATTAGGTTCATAGAACTCTTTCTCTGATCAAAGTATACATCTTAAAATCTGAGTCATCTGTATAGCTAAGAATTTTCTGTTTTTTCCTTCAGCAAGCTCTGCAAAGAAATGTGTGGTTATTAATTATTATTGGGAAAGTATTCAATCCCATGCATATTTGATTGCTCTCATGTCCTTGTTCCAATATTCCGTCTTAAAGTTCTATCAATTTAATCTCCTCATATTTAGCACCTTTTTATAACTCATAAAAAATTCTATAACATAGTTATTCATTAGCTCAGATCCAGCCTTTTATATCTCAACTGACCTCTATGTTTTCAGTCTCCTGCCCTTTCTACTTTGTTTTTTAATTTAGAGTAATTTCCAAAGTCATTATAACACTCCCCTAGTCAGATATATTTACTGACTCCTCATTGTGTAAAAATCTTTCTTACATTAACAAAAGTATCCAGTCTGTGATATCTAAGCACACTCCTTATAAGCCCTGCACTACCAAAGGCCAGTATCACCTTATTTACTAAAAGAGTTTGTTTAAGTGTAGAGAAACTCACTTCCTAGAAGAAAATAAAAGTAACTAAATGAAGAAGGCTGAATGAAAAAATACATAAGAAGTGTAAAATAAGTGTTTTAATAAATAAAAGTACATAGTAACAAGGCCAAGGAATTTTCCCTGAGATTTCCAAAAATCAGAATTAAAATGTAAACGTGATCAATGTTGCTGTTCATACACCTATATTAAAAATAGATCTGTGTTCAAGTGACTAAATACACCATTTCCTATTTTACTGCCTTCTAGAAAAATGATGATTATTTCATAGTAATAAAAAAAGTTTTAACAGCAGCAGAAAGTGCTATTATATATCCAGAAGCATATTTAGTCATGCTAACCCAGGGAGTTAGTCCAAGTTATACTATCTTCATATAAGACATAAGGGGACTGAGGCTGAGAAAATTTATTTAACCTTCACGAAGGACTTACAACTGCTTAGCAGTGCTGGAATACCAAGCTAGTAAGTCTAGCTTCATGGCTAAAATTTTTAACCATTATTCTTAACTGCTTTAAAAGGCTTTTGTGGATATCTGCTGAAATGCTGGACAAGTGAGCCATATGTCCATTCCCTCCAGCTCTCCCACAGATGATGTGTGGGAACATGAAAAGAGGCCATATGGAATGGTGCATTTCTCTGGAATGTGTTCCTTTTACCTTCTTATTTGCCACTCATTTCTTTTATACTCTATTCTTGGCCTATTACGATGATTCCCATGTCCGCCTCTGAACTTTTTTTGCCCAATCTGCTGACCTAATGGCAACTCTTGGGGGGTGGTGTGCACTAAGCTACTTATCTCACACTTCCTCTGGGCTCTACTGGGCTCACGACCTTCATTACTGGAGTGTTTTGAGTTGCGATAGGAGGTCTTCCTAAAAGACATCTTCAGCCATACTCAATAGTCCTGCCCTCTTCCCCTTCCTTCATCTTTCTTCCTGAGCCCTCAGCTATGGAGAGGGTCTGTGCTCTGTCACTAAAAGCTGCCTCCCTAAATCCTTCAAATATCCACACGCCTGTGGAAATCTAAGAAGGTGGGAGTTTCCCTTGAACCTCAAGATCCATCCCTGATTCTTTTGAAAATGTTTTCAAAGAGAGTAAACCTAAACTTTCTCATGACTTCAGTTTGGTGCTCATGCTAAGAAAGCAAAATTGTGGTCACTTTTCCACTTGGAAGGAAAAGAAGGAATCACTGGTTTTATGTAAAACTTGCAATTATGTAAAATTTTACCAATGCCCCACGTTCTAGTTCTATGCTCTCTATATTCAAAGTTTTCATGGACACAAATCTATTGACTCCTTTAGGATATCTCTACCCCATTCTAATTTTCAGATTTATACAAGTTTCCCTTCTCTCAGATTCTGACTTTCTACATGAATTTTAACTAAGGCCTATAATGTCTGTGATAGAGTCCTGATACAAGTGAATAGGCTTCATGTTTTAACATTTTTGTGCTTACCTCCATGTAGATTTAATATTAAAGTGAAATTAGGAGACATGCAAGATGTAATCAAATTAACCAACCCAGGAAGAAAGAAAAAGCATGTGTATTCATAGTAAAATAATAATACTGTATAACTTTGCATGTAAGAAAATGATCTTGTTGAGAATTTCTTACAATGCTGAATTACTGGGTTTAGTATCAAAAACTCAACAATCAAGCTCTTGAGATGGCTTCATCACTGAAAACTTTTGTTTCTTGCTTTTTTAATTATCATTATGTTATGTTAGTCACCAGATGGCACATCATTAGTTTTTGACGTAGTGTTTTATGATTCATTGTTTGCGTATAACATTCAGTGCTCCATGCAATACGTGCCCTCCTTAATACCCAACACCAAGCTTACCCACGCCCCCTGCCTCCCCCCTCTCTAAAACCCTCAGTTTGTTTCTCAGAGTCCATAGTCTCTCATGGGTCATCTTCCCTTCTGAATCTCCACCTTCATTTTTCCCTTCCTTCTTCTAATGCCCTCCATGCTATTCCTTACGTTCCACAAATAAGTGAAACCATATGATAATTGACTTTCTCTGCTTGATTTACTTCACTAGTGTAATCTCCTCCAGTCCATCCATGCTGATGCAAGTAATGGCTGAGTAATATTCCATTATCTATATGGACTACATCTTATTTATCCATTCATCTGCTGAAGGGCATCTCAGCTCTTTCCACAGTTTGGCTATTGTGGACATTGCTGCCTTGAACATTGGGGTACATGTGGTCCTTCTTTTCACCACATCTGTATCTTTGGGGTAAATATCCAATGCTGCAATTGCTGGGTCATAAGGTAGCTCTATTTTTAATATTTTGAGGACCCTCCACACTGGTTTCCAAAGTGGCTGTACCATTTTGCATTCCCACGAACAGTGTAGAGGGGTTCCCCTTTCTCCACATCCTCTGCAACATCTGTTGTTTCTTGCCTTGTCAATTCTTGCCATTGTAACTCGTGTAAGGTGGTATCTTGATGTGGTTATGATTTGAATTTGAGAGCTAATCACTGAAAAGTTAGTAACAAAGTAATATCACCCTTCCCATCCTTATTTTATAGGTATATATCTATGAAAAGATGCAGTAATTTCTTCCAAAGATGGATTCTTTTAGTTTTGAAGAAGCTGCATTAATATGAGAATTCTACTGTAATAGGAGAAAGCTAGTAGAAATATACTTAGAGGAAAATGAATGTTAAATATTATAAAATATCCTAAACATTCTGTGAACCAATACATATTTCATTTAAGTATATAAAAAATCAATCTAACTCAGCATCATTTTTTAAATTTTTATAAAACATACTACCACTGTATTAATAGACACTATTAAATATCAGTTTTCAAAAAGTTTCAGGTGTGTGAGTCAGAATATACTAGTGTATGCTATAGTTAAAACCCCAAAATATCAATAGCATATCATAATGAGTTTGCTTCTCAGTCACATAAATTTCATTGTGGGTTTAGGTAGCTCTCCAGGGCTGTGTTTAGCATTCCGGGCTGTTCTATGCTTGAGGCATCTCCCGTTTCAACAGATATTTTCACAATTACCTCAGCCAAGCAAGGCAGAACATGGAGAATTACACAGAACATATATTAATTCAACTCAAATTTTGCTGGCCAATGCAAGCCACATGGCCACAAGAGATGTAGAGAAGTACAATTCTTTTTATATCTGGAAAGATGTTTTGGTAAATAGTCATAATATAAACCATGTAAGTCAACTGGATTTTCTACATTGCTGACCAATATACTTTCTTTTTATTAGCACAAATTATAATCAGCTTACTTTATTAATACAGAAAGAGAGTAATGATGACTTTCCTCTCCTTTGCCATCAAGCAATTACATCTATACTAATATACATACCACACAGATCCAATATTAAGTGGTATCTCAGTTTATAAATGTCTACTAAAAGTGTTAAAGGAACTGGATTAGCTAGTCAAAACATATTACCTGAGAACCTATAATAAAGTCAGCAGTGTTTAAGGTGCTTGGAGCATGGATAAAACCAAAATTTTAATTTTAAAATTTTAATTTTAAATTATCAGACATACACAAAAAGCCAGATACATATGTGGTCCATCAGAAATGGTTTGGCCACAGAAATGTAGAGATCAATCTTCCAAGTCTTTCACTTGAAAGAAATGTTTTATAATTAAAGGTAACCCCATGATAATGTGTTAAATGAAGTACAAAAGTTCAGTTGCATAACACATGGAGTTGCTCTGTTTGAGTTACTAGAGTGATTTGGCATAGGTAACCAGCCAGGAGTTTATGGTGTAAAAATAAGCTTTCCCTATTTGTCCTGATTCAGCTACAACATTGTGCTACCTGACAGCTGTCCATTTTATGTGTTTGTTTGAAGATGATCTGAGTCCTGTGGCTCTGTGATTTCTAGCACAGTGACCATCCTTTTTGTAAATTTTATGGTTACCAGATGTACATTTTCTAAGACGCTGGAGTTTGAGCGAAGAGAATACTAGGGTAAGAACCACCATTCTCCTCCTCCTTCCCCCGAAAGGACTGCCTTGTATTTCCCTACATGGCCTCACTTTCCATATACTCTTTTCCCATACTCCCCAGTTAAAAAATTTAGCTCTTTTGATTTGAAAACAGGGCGGGATAGATAATGAAAGCCTGTAGAAAAGCTATCTCCCTGTCCAGTATTGAATGGTTAGTTTTTAAATGAGTTAAAGTCCCCATATCTCTAACATTTTCTACTCCCCAAACATTTAATTCTAGATATTCACCATGTAGTGGCATGGAGAGTTTGAAGGTGCCATCCAAAGTCATAAAACCATTTAATAACAGTATGAAGGTAACAATATAGCATATCTTACTTTTGTATAAATATAAAAAAGTGTGTATCTTTTACTTTACATTTTGAAAGTTTAATGTACAAAAAGCAGTATATCGACTCAAAATAAAAGTAAAGTTTGCAAAGTGTGGAGTTAATAAAATTAGCTGTGATCACTATCAATTCAGAATGAAAATAACATAATACATTTTGGAGATCTGGATATCCACTTTATGTTCCAAAATAAAGTTTTAAGTATAATGAAGATCAGGCAATTAATATTTTTTAACCTGATGAAGCTTTTACTACTATAGATCTCACTAGAATGTTACTAACTTACCATTTCAATTAATTAGTACTAATTTTTAATTCTCTTAAAGTTGGACCCCACCCATTGGAGTTTCCAGTTAGTCTCAATAGCTCAACCAGTGATTTTTTTTAAGATTTTATTTATTTATTTGACAGAGAGAGGACACATGTGCACAAGCAGGGGGAGGGGGAGAAGCAGGCTCCCCACTGAGTAGGAAACCTGATATGGGGCTTGATCCCAGGACCCTGGGATCATGACCTGAGCCAAAGGCAGACGCTTAACCAACTGAGCCACTCAAGGACCGCAACCAGCGATTTTTTAAAGTATAACTAGCTTTACACAATTAGTGCACTTTCAGAAATCACAGGTTTTTGTGTGATTTTTCTCCTGATGAATTTAGTTCTAGTAATTTGTCATGGTCTTTGTTCTAAAGGCCCATTTTAATTACCCAGTATTAAGACTTGATTCCTCTTTTCTTTTCCAGTCTACATTACTGATTCTATGTTACAAACAGATTAACCCTGCAATCCACACATGGCCATGTCATTCTGGCACTGAAATTTTACTGGCTACTCTCTCTATATAGGATAAGGCCCATTTTCCTCCTCATAATATATAAAATTTTCTTAGAATTTGCATTCTAACTACTTTCATTTAGTATCATTCTCCCCTCTGTTCACTAGGCTCTAACTACACTGGTAAATTTTCAGATAATATATAGGGGAAACACCAATATACTGCATGCATTGAACAGATATTTTCTAAATAGTACTCTAGTGACTAGATATAGCTCTTGTCACTTCACAAGCTACACATCTCATTCTTCATTGTTTACTACTTGAAGAATCGGCAACAAGTTAATACTAAGCATTATGGCATCATATATTTTAGTCATTTTTATAGTATTTCTAGAGGCATCTACCATAATGTTTAAGTGGGAAAGGATTCAGTTTCTTCCCTACAGCTTATACTATAAGTGTATGTAGGCATCCATTTAATATCAAGGAGGAATTTAAAATTTCCATTTCTAAGATTACATGCTCTTAAAATTTAGGGTTCACACATATAAGCCTCCACATATAAAATTAATTTGAATTATATGAAAACCAGAAAAGTCTATACCATAATTTTGTAGTTAATTATTCACCTATTAGCCCTAATTATTTAAACCAATTTACCTGGTAACCCTGTATCCTTTTTAATAATGTTCTTTATACTAGAGAAGGCTGTAACCCAGAAAGATTACTGGGTTACTCTAGCTTCTCCTCAGGGCCTCAAGAGATTTAATGTGTCAGTCTAGCTCTTGTAAATGCCCCAGCTACAGCTCTTTTTATTATGTTCTCATATAATCTGCTCATGTCAAGGGTCTTCACTCACTTGGAGCATACTTTTGGGCTTAGAGACTCTACAGACTCAGCATATTTCTGTATTGTGTCTTTGAGACCTATTACTGGGAGAGACTTGAATAAATGACACAAAACAGCCATTAGATGACACACAAAGGATTCAATGAACTGGTTAGGTATCTTCCCAAGCAAATTTTAAAAATCATAATTCAAACTCTACTTGTAAGTAACTGAATTAGAGAAATATATTTTCTTCTTATTCTTTTTAATGCTTTTGCTACTTCATATTTCATTTGTAAGAGGTCCTGATAAAACTTGAGTTATAATCTTTTCTAATATGATTCAAATCTATTTGTTCATAATTGTATATAAATAGAGAATCTGCATGAATTCTTAAAAAACAAAATAGATCCAAAAACCTACTAGATTTAATAAGGGAAGTCAAAAAAGTCTCAATATAAAGGATCAATATAAAAGTATCTGTTATATATTTATACAACATACAACAGCAACATACACACAGAGAACACAATTTCAACATTAATCCTGGAGTTTACCACAATTAAAACACCATTCATAGAAAGACATTGTTAAAATAAATACAGAAGCAAGCTGCTGACTGGGAGAAAATACTTCAACTTATTTATCAGACAAAAAGGTATGATGGGAGAGTAGGAGGACGTTAGGTTTTCCTTCTCCCAAGAAATACAACCGCAGGGTGTCTGGGTGGCTCAGTGGGTTAAAGCCTCTGCCTTTGGCTCAGGTCATGATCTCAGAGTCCTGGGATGGAGCCCCACATCAGGCTCTCTGCTCATCAGGGAGCCTGATTTCCCCTCTATCTATGCCTGCCTCTCTGCCTACTTTGATCTCTCTCTCTCTGTCAAATAAATAAATAAATAAAATCTTAAAAAAAAAATTAAGAAAACAATCCCATTTATAATTGCACCAAAAATAGTAAGGTATCTAGAAACAAACCTAATGAAAGAGGTGAAAGCTCTGTACCCTGAACACTATAAAACACTGATGAAAAAAATAGAATATGACACAAAGAAATGGAAAAACTTTCACTGCTCTGGAATTAGAAGAACAAATATTTTGTTAAGATGTATATACTACCCAAAACAACACATTCATCACAATCCCTGTCAAAATACCAACTGCACTATCACAGAACTAGAAAAAAATTCTAAAATTTCTGTGGAACCACAAAAGATCCCAAATAGCCAAAGCCATCTTGAAAAACAAAGGCAAAGCTGGAAACCTCACAATTCTGGACATCAAATAATATTACAAAGCTATCGTAAGCAGAATAGTATGGTACTGGCACAAAAATAGAAACATAAAAAAAAAAAAATAGAAACATAATCTATAGCACAAAATAGAAAACCCTGAAATGAACCCACGATTATATGGTCAGTTAATATTTGGCAAAGTAGGAAAGAATATCCAAGGTGAAAAAGTCTTCAACAAATTGTGTTAGGAAAACTGGACAGCAACATGCAAGTAATGAAACTGGACCACTTTTTATACCATACACCACAATAAACTCAAAATGGGTGAAAAACCTAAATGTGAGACCTAAAGCCATAAAAACCCTAGTAGTGACCATAGACAATAACTTTTCTGACATTGGCCATAGCAACTTTTCTAAATAGATCTCCGAAGGCAAGGGGAAAAAAAGGAAAAATAAACTTCTGGGAGTACATCAAAATAAAGATTCTGCACAGTGAGGGAGACAATCAACAAAACTAAAAGTCAAGCTATGGAATGGGAGAAGATGTTTGCAAATAACATATCCAACATATCCAATAAACTTATCTCCAAAATATATAAAGAATTGATACAACTCAACACCCCAAAAACAAATAATCCATTAAAAAATGGGCAGAACACATGAACAGACATTTCTTCAAAGACGACATCCCAATGGCCAACAGGCCCATGAAAAGATGCTCAACACCACTCATCAGAGAAATACAAAGCAGAAATAGAAGGAGGTATCAACTCACACTAGTCAGAATGGCTAAAATCACAAACACAAAAAGCAACAGGTATTGGTTGTGGAGAAAAAGGACCCTCATGCGCTGTTGATTGGAATTAAAACTGGTGCAACCAATGTGGAGAACATTGTGAAGCTTCCTCAAAAAGGTCAAAATAGAACCCCCCTATGATCCAACAACTGAGTATTTACACGAAGAATACAAAAACACTAATTCAAAGGGATACATGCACTCATGTTTATGGCAGCATAATTTACAATAGCCCAATTATGGAAGCAGCCCAATCGTCCATCAACTGATGAATGGATAAAAGATGTAGTATGTATGTATGTGTATGATGGCTTATTACTCAGACATCAAGAAGAATGAAATCTTGCCATTTACAATGTCACATATGGAGCTAAAGAGTATACGGCTAAGTGAGAGAAGTCAGAGAAAGGCAAATACCATACGATTTCTCCCATATGTGTAATTTAAGAAACAAAAGAGAGGAACAAAACAACCAGATTATTTCACACAAAGAACAAATTGGTGGTTGCTAGAGGGGAGGTGGTTAGAGAGATGGGTGAATGTGCATATACTGTTTGTGGTATTGTAAACTGGTACAACCATTAGGGAAAACAATTTTGCAATATCTAATAAAGCTGAATATGTGCATACGTTATCAACTGGCAATTCCACTCTTAGATATTTATCTCAAAGTATTCACACATTTGCCAAGCAACACATAGAAGAACGTTCATAGCAGTCCTATTTCCAGTAACTCTATATTGGAAACAACTTAAATGTTCTTTAATAATACAGGAGATAAATAATAACATGATGAATTTCTATCCAGCAGTACAAAGGAACATACTGCAATTACATACACCAACATGTTTATATCATACCAATGATAATGTTAAGTGAAAGGACACAAGCAGAAAAACTATATAATATGATGCCATCTATATAAAGCTGTTCTATGGTTTTAGGATAACAATCATCTTTTGAGAGCAGTAAGTACAGGAAGTGAGCTGAGGGAGCCTCAGAGGTGCTGTAGTTTTCAATCTAAGTGCTGTTTATACGGTGGGTTCACTTGAACAAAATTCATCACTTCTGTGTAATTCTAATAGGTGGTATTATCTATATTTGTTTTATTAAAATATTTTTTAAAAATTAAAGAGCTTTTTTTTTAATCAAAATCGAACATTAAGAGAGTGAAAAGATAGCATAGAGGAATTCATTTGCAGTACGTGTAACAGATAATTTATTATCAGGGGACACTGTTAGAAAGATTTTTTTGAGTTACTAAACTGCTCATTTAGCATTCATCATCTCAGGTGATCTTCACAGCAACCACACAACCGACCCATTTCACTGAAGAGGAAACTGAGGTTCAAAGGGTTTGAGTGACTTTCCTCAGGTCACAAAAGCAGACTGACTCAAACCCATGATCTTATGTCCTTAAGTCATACAGGAAACTGCTGTCAGAATTTGTCAAATCATTCCTCAAGCCGTTATAATATGTCTTTTTTTTTAATAGTCCTATAATATAGACAAGGTAGATTTTTAAATGTACATTTTTATAGACAGGTAGCATTTTTTGAAGCACAAAGCCATGCAGTATGGTGTGACAGAGCCCAGGCTTTGGAGTCAGTTGGAATCCTGGACCTACCCATTCACCGTCTGCTCTTGGAAAATAAGTTCTCTGAATTTTGTTCTCCTTCTTAAAATGGCAGTGCTTTCGCATGTGTCTAGAATAGTGCTCAACACTATGGAGCGAATAAATACTCTTTTAACATTACAAAAAGTGGTAAGTACTTACAATGAATATTCTTTTAAAAACGTTAAAAAGTCTGATGTATTATTAATATGCACTCCAGTCTGGTACACAATTACCCTTGAAGCTGAGTAATGGTTCTTGTATTTCAATACATTCTCTAATACATGGCAAAGTTTTATTATGTAATAATGAATTCATTAAGTGTAAAAAAAAAGTAACTGCTGGAAATATAAGCATTTATTTTTATGAAATGATTATATGTACAGCATCATATATAAATTGTTTTAAGATTATATTGATTTCAAAATGAAAACAATATCAAGCTTAATAGCAATTTGTGTCTCCTTCGACAGTACCAGAAACCAGAAAAAGTATCAGTCCATTTTCATAATATTTGAGATTACAAAAATATATACATATATAGTCAGTGCTCAAGACTCCAGTTTTTGGAAAGCAATTCAGGCCATCACTTTCATTTCTGGAATCAGATTTCAGTATAGAAAATTTGGACATGTTATTCCCTTCCAAATGAATTGAAGCACATATTTGTGTGACTACTTTTGAATTCATTTGCAGAGAATTATTCAAAGTGTTTATTCAAATGAATCATGCCAATTAAAAAAAAAGCCAAATCTTTGATCCAATCTTTCCTAGTGAGCCAAGACAGGGATTTTCTCTCAAATGTTATTAACAAGTTGGTCTCTTTCATCAGTAAGAAGCATCTCTTGGTGTACTAGGCCAACACTGTCATCCCATCTTCCTGTAATACACTAGACTATGATATTTGCCAAAGCCTAGAATTTATTGTGACTTAAGTCACAGATTTAATTCATAATGATAATGACCATGTGCAGTACTTGTTCCATTCCTAATAGTTAACTCAAAAAAAAAAAAAAAATCCTGGTAAATACTGTAATGAAGAGAACTATATTCAAAATTGTATCACCTTGACTTTAATCTTTAAAACCACATCAACCTCATTTGTAGCCAAGGAAAAAGAACCATCTTATGTAGTCATGCTTGACAATTTTGACTGATTTAATTAAGACCTTTCTTAACATATAAAAATAAATTGTTTCTTTTGCTGTAGGCATCAGAATTATTAGATCCAAAATGTCTTGGGTCACATTATTATGGTTTAAATTATATGCCCCCTAATTCAGATGATGAGTCCTAACTACCTGTACCTCAGATTGTGGCCTTGTTTGGCAATACAATCATGGCAAATGTAATTGGCTACATTGAGCTCACACTGGACTAGGCTGAGCCTCTGATCCAAAATGTCTGGAAATCTGGACATAGAGGCACACACAGGGAAAACTCCACATGAAGACTGGAGTTATGCTGCCACAAGCCAAGAAACTACTGGAAATTATAAGACCTGGGAGAGAGTCTTTCCTAGCACCTTCAGAGGGAGCATGACCCATTAACACTTTGATTTGAGACTCTGGCTTCCAAAACTATGATTCAGTTCATTCTCATTATTTAGGCCACTCAGTGTAAGATACTTTGTCATAAGAGCCCTAAGAAACTAATACACTTATCACATATTTAATAAGAACGTCAGTAAAATTAGGTAATGAAGGCACCAGAAATTATTTCTCCTTGTCACTGAACTTCTAAGTTCAGCTACATACGCAAGACTAAGTGAAACAATACTGCTAATTAGACATTTATGGAAATGCTTTCTGTTTGAGACACATAATTCTTTACACTGCTAAGTAAAGACCATTTTTTAAATTTCCCCTCTGAAAATTGTGGTATCAAATTAATATTTTTAGTTACTAATTTTATAAAATTGTCATTTCATTTACATTCCAAAATGCCATTGAAATTTTGATTCTTTGTTCAATTTCCCCTAACTCTTCATCATGTATCTTTTCTAAAGTACGGAGTTCTTAATACAATTTTTTTTCACAATGACATTTTCAATAAAGATAGGAATATTCTATGCTACCATAAAAAATAAGTTTATTCCAAATTTCCATGAAACACGTAGCTTACTCGGACTTTCTCTTATACACCAACTTTCTTTTAGAAACTCAACTTTCTGTTAGGGTTTTTCTAAGAAAAGGATGGTGCAATGTTAGGACAAATGACATCTTGCCTCAGTGTTGGGCTACAATAGGGTATAATGGAGCTTCCAGAGGATATGTTCTGTATGAAGAGGCTACCAGCCACTCAACTCCAAATGACTTCTTCCTAGCATATTGCCAGATCTGCCAATTTTAAGTGATAGCAAATAAAAAACATCATGTCTTTGGTTTATTTATGGCTTCTGGAATTCTAGTTAGACATTTGAAGTGTTAGCTCCACAATGTACTCCTGGATGCTCATATTCAAAACAGCCAAGATATTTTTTTTAAGCCTGTGCCTTTTCTTTGTGCCCTTATCAAGCACAATCAGAGTCAATACCCCTGCTTGAAGCAGAAAAAAAACAAAGACTGGGGACTCTGGATTACAACATCTAAGTCTCTCAGCCTAGATGCTCTCCTGTGAGCCACAAGCATATGAAGTGCTTGTGTATGAAGGTCATCTGAGGGAAGGCCTCAGGGTGCAAGAGCCCCACCCCTGAACCAAAGCAGAAAGAAGAGGAAGCTGGTGCGGAGGGTAGGGAAGAGTAAGATAGCACTAATGGACACACACGCCCAAGTTCCCAGGAAACTGGGAGGGAGGGAGAGCCCCCTGGTACCATCACGGGTTCTGGGGAAACTGGGCTAAAGGAAATGCTAAGAGGGAGCCTTCAGCATCCAACTCTAAGAGGGTCCTTTATGAACCCTGCAAAGGAAGGGGGCTGGGAAAGGAGACCTTGGGAAACTCAGAAAAATGGGAAGCTCCTTCAGCACCTACACTTATGGACCCGAAGGTCCACCCAAAGGGATATATGAAATAACTTCCGCACCTTCTGCCTGGTCTTGCCTGAGCAATGGAGGTCAGGAAAGCCACTGATCAAGTTGCCATGCCCCAGACTTCCTCGGACCTGACTTGCTTTGCTTCATCCCAACCAGCTCTCTCCTGGTGTATTCATTCCTCATCCCTAATAGGATGTTGGGCCTGTTGGGACATAAGCATCTATCTTTTACACTAGGTCCTTTTTTATTTTCCCCTAAGTGACTGAATGGCATCATCATTATTTTATCTGGATACCCAGAGAAGAAATCTTGCCCACATCATAACCTCCTATCCCAACAATACTAGTAATTCTACTTCTCGAAAACTTTAAGCCTCCTCTCTTCCCTTGAATTCTCCTACCTTCTTACATCATCAATGTTCTTCCGGACTATTTTTGTAAGTCCTACAACTACACTTCTGTAACACCAGAGTTCCCTTTCTGCAACACAAACTATATGCATGTGTATACATGAATGGTTTTAATTAGATACATTTAAGTTTCAAAATGAAAACATATCAAGGACAGCACTTTGTTACTTCTTTGACTAGGTATCAGAAGTCTGACACCTACATGTGCTCAAAGATTTTAGTCTAAGAGTTTTCTATTTTTCAGGTTCTACAATATGCCAGACTCCTTGCAAGACAATTACTGTATGGATAAACTGGTGAACAAATGTGGTCAGACTTTACCTTCTAAAAGCTTATATTTTATCAGAATGGGATCATTAACTTATACAGATAAAAACATATGTCATATTAAAATGCACAGTCCTGTACATAAAACCAAATCCCTGGGCCTTCTTGGTCTCCCATGGTTTGGCACCCACTGCACCTCTCCAAAATCATTCTGCCTCACCCAGCAGCCCTACTATGAGCTCCATGGGCAGAGTTTGTCTCTTTTTCCTTTGCACCTGCATTGTTTTGCACAAGCCTGTGATACAATCACAATCAAAACAGTTTTTGATTCATAACTTGTCTTATTATTCTTTTTTTAGTCATTTCCTCATTTTCTATCTATAAATTCCTAAAGGGAAGGAATGTTGCATGCATTCTGTGCATTTTATGTTCCATATATCTAGAGTGTTGCTGGGATTATAGCAAAATCTTAATCAATATCTGGATACCTGGTTATTTGCAATGTGCTTGACCTGGTTTCCCTGGTAAGAGGCAGTAGGAAGACACACAGGTTCCTTCAATAGTTTCTGTACACTACCTTCCTTCAATAGTTTATGAACACTATGCTAAACGTATCTTAAATTCATCATTTTTACCTAAATAATTTTAAGAGGCTGACAAACTATTTGTGGTTGTGTCAACAGCCACAATGATACACTAAATGACTAATCTGTAAATTATTCATTAATATAAAATTATTATAAAATACAGATCGAGACATCAATAAAATATCTCTAAATGATCAATTTTAATGTAGTCACACATTAACTTACACATGGGGAAAATCTGATTTAGTTTTTGACTGGAATCATCTATTCCTTCATTCAAATGACTATATACTTACTATCACAAGAATTTATACTTTTTTTTACATTTTTAATACATGTAATTAACATTCCTAATTTCTAAGTGAGAGAAATGTGTTCATATAAAAAAAAAAACTGACGGTCTTATTAAGTAGAAACTCTGAGTGAGATTAAGGGATTATTATGTTTGTTCCATGTCTTTTCTTACACTATTGTGGCTTATAAACTCCAGAAGTATCGATTTCTGTAAAATTTTATAAAATATAATAATTGTGTAAAATCAATTAGAATTCAGCAATGTATTTTAGCAGATAGATAGTATATTGATCACTACCACCATACAATGAAATATAACATGTAATGCTATTTAACATCTTTAGATTTTCTATCAACTTAGTGGTGTAATATTGGTTTATATCAATTATAGGCCTTTGAGAAATTAGAAATTTAGAGTGTATACTATAAGAATATAATGGAATAAATCATTTTATCTTAGTGATCTTGATAACAAAATTTACATATTTTCCTAATTCTAAAGAAGTATATCTGTATATGTTATAAATTATCTGTGAATATCATTCAGTGAATCATCTCCAAGTTTTAAATCATGTTCTACTCTCAGAAACAGAATTGACATCAATTTGAACCCCCTTAAAACATACACACACACACACACACACACGCACACACACACACACACTTATTTTTCAAAGGGGAAATAAGTAGAGTCAGTATTAATGCTTTGAAATTATGTAAGTATTTTGGTAAGGCAACCATTATACCTCACTGGAAGAAAATCAAGTGTAAGAAAAATAAAGCAACCAGACACACAGATGGGAAGCCATTTTAAAGAAACTATTCTAGAAGTAGTACACATTAACAAAGTCTAGAAGTTCTAGAGGTGTACGAAATTCCCCAGGTTAGAAATAACTCAAATAACGTCATCTACTAGAAGTTAAGCATGAAAATCAATATAAATGGATCAGTCCAAAAACTTGACCACAACCTGACTAAAGTTCTTAACGTAAAAGAAAGTAACAATTAAAAGAGGCATTTGACCAGGTACTAGCTAAGATGTACTCTGCTAGTACTTTCATAAACGCTGTCCAGAAAGAGAGTATCTTGAAAGCAGTTATAAATCTACCTCTATAAAGATAGAATGCCTCAGAATGACATAGCCTAGTATCATTATATATCCAAACTCTTGTTCTTCTGAATATAGTCTGCCAAGCAATATCCTGATTATAATTTGGCTGACTTAGTAGAAGGAGAAATTACACCTGCCAGAAATAAGTATGTTTGTAGGCATTTTCATACTGCATTGGAAAACTGATTTTAACGTGTGACAATCAGTGCCAGATAATCTTACTGAGCCCTATCAATACTTAATGATCACAAGTACTAATGATTATACCAACAAGACTATGATAAAGCACAATTGAAGGTTTACCGTATACCAGACACTGTATTAAACATATTAAGATTTAAATTCACTCTCTCATTTAATCTACACACACATCATCCCTGTAAGATTGATCCTATTGTCATATCCATTTCACTAGTGGGCATATTAAGTTTCAAAGCAGTTAGGCTACTTGCTCAGACCCTTAGTAAGCAGTAGAGCACAGGTGCATTTATTTACGGGTCTGTCTGGCTTTGGAGACTGGGCCCTCAGGCTTCACTCAGTACTCCTCCCCCAAATAACACTACTAGAGGATAGAGGACCTCCTGACCTCATGGGCCAATTTTTCTTTCATTTTTAGTTTTTTTTCTACAACCAGTTTATTTGGAGAGAAAGAAGGTGTCGTAGAAATTGTATTTGGCATCTTGTGGGCAATAAAATTTTGGTCCAAAGCAGGGAAACCATATTGTTACGGATAGGAGTTCTAGAAAAAAAGAATCAAAGGGAACAAGGGCATAGACAAATCTTTTGTTATGTATTAGTGTTGCAGAATAGTAACAGGCACTGACTGCCCCTCTTGAGTTGTAGTGCCTTTCTGTAACTGAAGCACTTTAGTCTTCATGGATGTCAGTTTACACAAGCATTAATTCAGCTTAAAAGAAAAACGTGGCAGCTTCATCTGTCTCCTGAGACACTGTATCATGACTTGCTACAGAAGCACTTTGCATTTAAGATGCTGAAAATGTTCAGAAACATCCTTTGAATCTAAGAGTTAAAAGCTTTAAACGCTAGGCTGAGGTAACCAACTTAAGGCAATGAACATAGCAATACAGTAGCCATTCCATACACAATGCTGACGGATAATGCTGTGGATCAAAATATTTTGTTAAGAAATCTAATAAACCAGCTCTTATTTTGAGATTTACTAGTAAATACTGAGCAAAGGACAGGAAAACATGTCTACATATATAACTAGGCTCCTAGGTCTTCAACTTTGTAACTCATTTGATGCCAACATTCGTGTCAGTTATAGCTCCGACATAGATTTTTAAAAATATTAAAATATTTTATTGGTCTCCTATCTCCACAGCAGCACTGAAAGAAAGTTATAGATAAATTTGCATCTTCTCATCCAATTCTAGATAACCAATAATGTATCTTTGGAGAGAAGAGACAAGATTCTGAAAGAAAATCAACAGTGTTCAGCCTATCTGATCTGGAGTAGAGACTAGAGGAATAAAAGGTGAGGAACTATTTCGTTAGGTTCATGACAGAACCTCTTTCCTAAACTCGCCAATGTTGTTGTACCTTGAACTAAATTAAGAAAAAGTGCCACAGTGGTGTAACAAGTGATAGTAATAGCTTTGTATTAATGACACATCAGATCAATATTACAGTTCAAGTTCCAAAAAGTACAGTGTTTGATAAATGATTTAACATAAATGGTATTTTCCCCACTGAGAGTTTCAAATAGAATCTACTCACTTAAAAAATTAACAATAGCATTACATACAAATATAACAAAATAAGAAACGGAGATGCACTAGTCCTGTCCTCAAGGAATTCAGAATCCTTTTGGAAATAAAGCATACGTAACAGAAAAATAAAATGTGTAACAAGCAAAAAGAAAGGAAGAAAATAAGTAGAAGGCAGCAAATAGTTGAAAAAGGAGATAATTTGATTCAAACCTAAAAATTGGCAATCCATAATCGAAGAAATTAGAAGTCAACTCAGAAAGAGTGATCACAGAAGCGCCTATCTAACATTCCTCACATGCTAGTATGGATCAGGATCTAAGCATGAAAATGTGACCTATCTTTCCATGGCAAATGGCTTCCATGCCCCCAATGGCAGTTTAGGCTGACAGTTCTACTATCTTGTAGCTTCATGATTTGGATCATAAGGCCTTCAAGTCAAAAAAAAAAAGGGAGGAAAAAAAAAAAAAAGGAGAGGATAATGCTGGAGGTTCTCCATTGAAAGTAGCTCAGAATCCATTTCCACTCAAAACACTCAGGCCCTACCTAACACAACAAAGAGATGAAGGAGTAAAATCATCCTTGTGGGAAAGAGAAAAACCGAATGAACTAGATGTGAACTGGCACTATGAGTCCCCCCAGAACATGAGGAAGAGGGGTTTTTTATTTGGTGAATGTGGAACATGTGTGAAAAAAGTCACTAGAGAATATAAAAGTCATAAAAAGTTTAATAAAAGTTGGCCAAGTGGCACTTTAGGTCCAAATTAGAGATCATGGATTCATGATCGCTTCAGTCCCCACATGAGGTTGATTTTCAGAATGTACAAGAGAAAGAGTATGGATTAACATAGTCGGGAGTCCAGGCAGAGAAGATCATGCTCTCCATCAGGTGGAGAATTTGAATAATTTTCTTATAATACATCACGTCTGAGTTCAAAGCTAAGCGAAGCCAGAATGGGCTAAAAGCATCAGCCTAAGATATCTCGGTGGTTATTCCTGCTGTAGGTGCCTAGACCTAAGAGTAGGTAAATTGCAGCAAAACAGTAAGAAGAATCATTTTTGGTATCAGCATCTTTGTGAATCAAGTGTCAATAACATTGCCATGTTATTGGCAAATACTCTTAAATTTAGAAATAAAACTGTCCCTTTGGATGAATGGACAGTGATAAAGAAACTATGCACTCAATGTCTCAAACTATGAGCCCAACAATGACCCTTTGCTAAAACTGCCACTCTTGAGTAATGCCTTACTTTTTGTATGACAGGCTGCTTCAAATCTCACTACTGAAGTTCTTCAGATTGGGGATGAATACTATTTCACAGGCTACTAAAAAGGAAAAGATCACACTGAAGTTGATGTTTATATGAACAGAGTATAACGGCAGAAAAATGCATCTTCTAAATTAATGAAGATAATTGTTCTACAATTATTTTCTATCTGTATGTTGGCCTATAATACGTGAAATAAAACTATTCACCATCATATAAGTAGAAGAAAAAATTAGAAAACTTGATAGCCTGATGAAGTCAAGAAATAACAATCAGTGATAGGGCTATTCTGCTCCCACTTTATTTAAAGGGATGACATCCTTATATTAACCTCAATAATCATCTTACAGTTAATTACGTGAAACCATTTCCAATGTTGACTGCCCATTGTCAATTGATAATAACTGCCATTTGTGGACAAAGAAATAAATAGCAAAGAGTACTCATTAAAAATACTGATTTAAGTGTTCAATTATATTTTCAGATAAAACTACTAAAAATCAATTGCTTCGAATGAGAATGTTAAGCATTTTAGGAAAACATTTGTAGTGTCAAATCACAGATGTATCATTGAAAATGTGTTTCTGTGATTTTTTTTTTTCAGTCAGAAGCCTTTAAGCTTACATTTTTAAGCTTTGATTTTGGGTCCCTACCCTCCTTAAAATTTCCCCAACAGATGTCTGAGAATTATACATCTTGACATGTAAGCAGCTTTGTCATTGTAACCATTTTAGTTTTTGGTATATAATTTCACTACTAGGTGTATGGTAATATAAACCAAGTTCAAGGCGATTAACTTGTAAGGGTCTCTGCTTGATCCTTAAACTGGTTCTAGTCTGTTCAATATTCATAATAAAAACCTACAAAAGCCTCCAGATCCTATGTACTAAATTTAACATGTGAGATACCAAAAACAAACGAACAAAATTAGCTTATGAATTTTATTATTTAAAACTGAACTAAATAGTAATTCACTATGATTTAGCTTTTAGAAAAATATATCAGAGAATGAAAAATTTTCCGCCTGAAATTTGACTAAAAAGTCTTTAATAAAGTATTCCAAAGAGAGAGTGTAGAATTTGCCTTCCTGTGTCTTCCCCTCTATCTTGTTCTCATGTATCGGTTGAAAATGCATCCTGTTTTCCTTGCAACTCTAACACTTATCAGGTAATTCATACTATGTAACTGTTGGCTTAATGGACAATTACACTAATTAAGCAATTCTGCTAGACATTTTTCTTTAGATTAACCAAAAGTTAACTTTTTAAACATCAAACTTATACTGTAAAACATTTTTTTTGTGTTCTATATTTGGTGTAGTCTTACAACACAGTACATTATTTTTGCTTCTACTGTAAGGTTATGCTGTATCAACTGGGGCTTTGTATTATAGCCCTATTATAGTTGAGCTTGGGGAAAAAAAAAAGTCTTGGGACACCTGAGTGGTTCATCTGGTTAAGTGGCTGCCTTCAGCTTAGGTCATAATCCCAGGGTCCTGGGATCAAGTCCCACATTAGGCTCCTTGCTCAGCGAGAAGCCTGCTTCTCCCTCTGCCTGCCACTCAACCTGCTTGTGCTCTCTCTCTCTCTCTGACAAAATCTTTTAAATAAGTAAATAAATACAATTTTAAAAAATTTTCAAAAAGTCTTGGTCTTGTTTTCGTTTAATACTTATTGAATTCTTGCTATGAATTTTGTATTTCTTTGTATCTTCATTATCTAGCACACTTAACCCATACCATATACAATATATTTCTATTTAATGAAAAAAATGAATGAATACATAAATTTACTAAGGACACTTATATGGTCATTTGGATTAGTTGCAAATAGGAGGCAATTAGGGTTGGTGAATTCTGAACTGAAACACATCCTAAAAAAGCCAGCAATGCAAGTATCATATACACTTTTTGTGGCACAGACTTATTGTTGAACATGTTAGGCTCTCAAGAAATTATTTAACAACTATTTCCTATTAGGTAATCAATTATTCACAGTTTATTTGTTCAAGTAAATGGACTGTTAACAACAATATAATCCCCTTTTATATTTGTTAAGTTTGATGATTTCAAATTTATTAGTTTTGCTCTTCTACAATCGTTATAAGGTGTGATATTAATAAAAATTTTCAATTTAAAAATGCCATTTACCTTAAATGCAACAAAATAAGTATTTCCAATGGCTAGCTATCTGGAAATGCTGTTTCTATGAAAATCATGATAATATTTCATGGAGAAAATTCCGGTCTTAAGGAAACACAGACAGTGTATGTGTAGAGTACAAGGAGGGTTACACACTTGAGGGTGTAGGGTAGTAGTTGTTGCACAGTTCACAAGTGCACCTTTACAAACTTGTTAGCCTGTGGGAGCAAGGAAATCATACTAGGCTCTCTGAGTCCCTTCAGTCAAGAGATCACTCATGCTAGAATGCCATATAAGCCCTGGCTTCATTTTGAATGTTCTATTATTTTCGGTCAAAATCTGCCCCACAGAGTTTTGTGCTCCTTTTATTTTTTCTTCAAGTATAGGTGACACATATTATGTTAGTTTTATAGGTACAATGTACAGATTCAATATTTGTATACATTACTCAATGCTTACCATGATAAGTATAGTTACCATCTGTCACCGTACAATGTTATTGTAATATTGATTATATTCCCTATGCTGTACTTCTCATACCTGGAGGAGGGAGGCTGTGGAGGGCATAGACAAAATAAGTAAGGAGATCAAGAAGTACAAACTTCAAGTTATGAAATAAGCTTTTTTTTTTAACTCCCACAGTCTCTGAGGCTACTTGAACAAATTTCCTGAGGACTATCCAAAATATTATGTTTGAGAATAAATTATCACTAAGATTCCACTTACACACACACACACACAAACACACACACACACAGACTTGGGGCTTTGTTTTTAGCATCTTTTTTTATAAGTAAACATTCTTCTCTCATTTGCATTTCTAAGACATCAGAAAATTTTTAAGTATGACAAGATCTAAGTTTAGATGCTATGAACATACAGCAAGATCATTTGGGGACTCAGTATTTAGATTTGATAGATATTGATAATATTTACTTTGAACATAATTGATCTTTGCTAAGACCACAAAATATATAATAGTTTTTTTTTTTTTTTATGTTAACAAGTACAATATGCAGAGCATTAAGAGTTAACAGCTCTAGGCCAGGTCTAAGTCAGTATTAAATTCACACATCTTAGCTTTTCTTTTTCCAAAATCAATATCTGCAAATAATAAATGAGATCCCAGAGGGTTGAGTTAAGCTCCAACCACCACAGAGCAACTCTGCAATTGGTCATTGACTCAATAATGCAGGTGAGTGCCACACTATAGAATATCTTTAACACACTGTAATAGAAAATTAATAGCTTTCAAATCAGCACTACGGTTACCCGAAGGATTACTCAAATAGCTTGGGTTGGAACAATCACGCAATTCCACGAAGTCTTAAATGCCATAAAACCTCAGAAAGATACAAAAGCTCCAACATTAAACTCAATTTGTTCCACGTACACTGTATGCTACTCCAACAACAAAAGGCTTATGATGCAAAAGTGTCCTGTTGCAAACAATGTGCTAATAAAGCCGCATTGCAGTGTTCTCCATGGTGCCAGTAGGAAGTTCATAGATCAATGTACAGCAGTTTACATACCAGAGTCAGGAACCTGAGCAGAGTGCACATTTTTCCTTAACAGAGTAAATATGAAACATTCTACACACATCCTTATACCATCTTAACACTTTTCAAGTTAAGTTGCCCCATAGGAAGCTAATGTTTTATTTATTTTCTCTGTCATGTGCCATTTCCATGGAGTCCAGAACAATAACCTGACTATAGATTCCCAAACTAAATTCAAAAAGGAGAGCATTCAAACAAGAGGGTAACTTGTTTATATATACATTAGTTTACACAGCTAGAAACCAACGGCACCAATGACTAATAAGCATTCAGAGTTAAGAAATGGAATCCTTACTGTCCTAAAGCGGTGTCAGAAAACTTGTGAGCTACACAGTAAAAAATATGCTTTAATAAGGAGACAATAGCATGTGACAGAATATCAATTATTCATTTATCCATTTCTCAATGCCAGAGAAATCTATGGATATAGAAGGGACCAAAAATAAAACTTGGAGCGCTTTGATTTCCACAATGAACATGTTAAAGACAGGCATAGAGTAAGCAAAGTCTTTCTTAGCTTTATCAAGTGATTCTGTTTCTTCCCATCACTTGGCTTTTAGAGAACAGATCAGTGCACATGTCTACAAAAATACATCTTTTCACCTCAAAAAAAGGCCACAAATAAGTCCAATTGTTAAAGGAGATTTATCTTTGAACGCTTCTTATGAAGTAAAATACGTGGCTTTCATGCATATTTTTAAGTGTTGGATACAGAATCCAAATCACAACTATTTTTCAAACTCTAAGGCAAGCTTTAAGTGAAAAACCCAAACCAAACTAAAAAAAACAAGACAACAATTATTGGGAAGGCATAGACACCAAAGGATGGTAGAGACTTACCCACAGGCTGTCAACATCCAGTCAACTGGTACAGCTAAAAGCATATGGCATTTTCCCGCAGGCTACTTGTCCTTTACTTTTCAAAGGAATTCCATCATCTAATTTAATACTATCTGCAAGGATTTGGGAAAGCAAATAAAAGCTTCCTTCCTGGTTTTGTCCTTCTAGTTCCTTCTCTTAGTGGCTTGTGTCACGCACACAAAATGGCACCTTTCTCTCAATGCAGAAGCAGGCTTTATATACCAAGCGTGTGTATGTGAGTATGCCACAAAACACTGGTTCCTTATCATGCGCTTGTTAGCTTGTCCAATCTATGGCAATCACTTCAGTCCCAGGGGTTGAAAGACACAACATGCAGGGGAAAAGGGAAGCAAAAGCTGAAGAAAGATCAATACTGCACTGTGAAACAAGAAGTGTAGGCTATTTACTTTTCATTGATCTGATGATGCAGGAGAAACACCTCAAACTGGCATTAAATTGAAGGAATACATCTTCTGTGTTTTTTTTACCTCAAGGTCAGGAAGAAGCGAAAAAGAAATTAGAACAAACAGAAACTAATCACAAGAGTACAATAAAACTATTAATCCACATTACAAACCCATATAGCAACATAATTAAATTTCAGGTTGAATGAGAATCACAATGAAACAGATAGTATTCGGTTTTTTCTTTTTTTTTTTTTTTTTAAGTTGTTTTAACTAGTACCTGGAACAACTACACAACATTAGTATATGAAGACTGAATCAGAACAACATTTAATGTCTAGCTAGAGGCCCAGCGTTATTTAGCAGTAATTACGAAGCAAAATGAATGCCTAGAGACTTATTAGAAATAGTTCTACCCCAGGCACAGAGGAGTACTGAGCTTTAATTCCCAGGTTTTAAAGTAAAGATACCTCAAAAAGATCACAAATGATTTTCGGAGTTTATCATAAAATTTTGTGCCATTAGAAAACTTTAATATATTTAGATAGAGGGTATACTTAAACATAAGCAAACAAGTTATAGAGTACAGTAGAAAGTTGTGATGGGATTTAAGAGTAATTGAATGTATCTCTTGACACCCGTGTTTATAAAAGAGAATTCTAAGCTTTTATTCATTTATCAGTTCATTTCCAAGTTCCTGCGAGGGTCACCATAAGTATACATGTATATACCGATATAGAACATATAGACATGTTTTCCCTTGATTTTCAAGAATATTATGATTTTATCCAAGTCAAAATTTCAAAACAGGAGAAGCAGGGGTATACAATTTAAAATGTAATGTTTAATTTTGTGTTACATACTATAGATTTGTTTTATGGTTACCTTGAGGCTTCCATAAAACATCTTGGAGCTCTAACAGTGTATTTTAAAACCACAATTTATCTTTGACCTCATAAAAAACATTTACCTTTCTACTCCCCTCACCCATATTTTTTGTTTTTGATGTCACAATCTACTTTTTATATTGTGTACACATTAACAAATTATTGTAACTATAGCTATTTTTAATGCTTTTTGTCTTTTAACCTTTATACTAAGGTCAAGTGATTTACACACTGCTATTGCAGCACTAAAGTATTCTGGATTGGACTATGTCCTCAGATTTACCAATGTGTTTTATGCCTGTGTCTGTTTTCATGTTACTAATTAGCATCATTTCATTTCATTTCAGCTTGAAAGCTTCCTTTTTAGCTTTCCTTACAAAGCAGGTCTAAAGGTAATGAATTCCCTTTAGCTTCTTTCTGCCTGGTTAGGTCTCTCTTTCTCCTTCATTTCTGTATTACAACTCTACCGGGTAGGGTATTCTTGGTTGGCAGTTTTTTTCTTTCAGCATTTCGACTGTATCATCCCATTCTCCTCTGGCCTACAAGGTTTCTGCTGAGAAGTGCTTAAACAGCCTTGTGGGGGATAACCTTGTTTGAAATGAGATGTTTTGACTTTTTCCCATCTCGATGCTTTCGTAATTTACTCTTTGATTTTTGACAGTTTTATTTTAATGTGCCTTGACACAGTCCTCTTTTGGTTTAATCTGCATGGGGGCCAATGAGGTTTGCATACAATACCTGGACGCATGTATTTCTCCCGAGATTTGGAAAGTTTTCAGTGTGGTAAATGCTTTATGATGTATGCATATATCAAACCAGGTTGTACAACTTAAGTATAACTTGTCAAGTATGCCTCAAAGCTTGGAAAAAATAAGTAATCCGGGTGATAAAAAGTAATGAATTAATAAAATCCACCTGAGTAATCCAATAGAGAAATTAGTTCCCTATATTCTGAATTCATGTGTCTTAATATTTAATCACAAGTGTGAGGTATGCACACCTTATGAAAGACACCCTGCTTTGAATTTTCTAAATGAGGCTCTTGACCATTTTAGAAGATATGAATGAGGAGAACACAGAAAGAACCAGGCAGGATATCCATATAATTTTGCCAATAAGACAGAGGCATTATTTTTACCTACTAGAATAGTCCTGCTCCACTCTCATCAAGTTTGTCACAAAATGATTTTAAAAGGCCAAAATTTCTCAGTAGTTGCTGTTTCTCTTTGATATTTCTCCTTAACCCATAACCAAAGATAATACATTCCTTAAAATTGATTTTATTCAGGGAAACTACAGTCAAGTTATATTTCAACATTCCATCTTCTAAAATGGCACCTAAGTTTCCTTTAAAGTGATTAAATATGTAGGATTTTTTCTACTAGTGCATCTTAATGGCAAGGTTAAATTTTACATTTAAAAATCTTAATGATAGGGTGCCTGGGCATACCGCTCTATTTGTTCGCCGTCTGACTCTTGACTTCAGCTCAGTTCACAATCTCAGGGTCCTGGGATAGCCCCAAGTGGGCTCCATCCCGAGCATGGACTCCGCTTGAGATTCTCTCTCTCCCTCTCGCTCTGGCCTTCCCCTCCACTCATGCTCTCCAAAATAAATCTTTATTAAAAAAAATTAAGTGCCAGTTTAATTCAGAATGTAAACATTTCTATAGATTCTAGCATTTTGTCTATTTTAAACAAACTGAATTTTTCTTTAAGTCATTTCTGTCATTGCTGAGTATTCAAAATATGAACAAGTCTACAGACATACACATTTGTGAAAGCTATAAATATATAAAACAAAAAAATAATGTCTTATTTGCTATGGACATCTCAATCATTCTTTTTGCAGTTCAATTTTTAGAAAGATACTTCAATGTTCTTATAAAATCTTAACTTTGTACCTGCTCTATTACAAGGAAATCGGAGAGATTTCTTTTTTTTTTTAAATATATATTTATTTACTTATTTGAGAGAGAGATCACAAGCAGGCAGAGAGGCAGGCAGATATAGAGGAGGAAGCAGGCTCCCCGCTGAGCAGAGAGCCCGATGAGGGGCTCGATCCCAGGACCCTGAGATCATGACCTGAGCCGAAGGCAGAGGCTTTAACCCACTGAGCCACCCAGGCACCCCAAAGAGATTTCTTTTTTATTGCCTCTCCCTCCTACCTCCCTTTCCTTGCTCTCTCCTGACTCCTACTTTAAGAAAATAATTTTTAAAAGTTAGAGTCCCTTAAAATTGGCTATCATTTAAATTTTTATCTACATGTACTTGATTTATTAAAATTTAGAGTAATAATTGAACAAATGAAAAGATAAAGCTTTATGATTTTTTTCTTTATTTATTTTTCTTTTTTTTACTGAAGACATAGGACTTAGTTCATTGTAAAGTTCAAGTGACCGGGAAACTGAGTATGGATTGACTTTTTAGAAAACATCAATCTGTTTGTATTTAAGTTTTTTAATACATTTTCTCTTTCAATTGAGTGACGTCATGGATATATCACTCTTTTGCCTGTTTGGGCAGAAGTCCAGAGAGTTTTTCTGCTAGGTTAATCTGCTAAGAGCCTGGTTGGCCAAGAACAAACTTGATGCAGTGTCAATAGCAAGAAGGGTACTGCCAAATGGCAGCCCAGTCTAGACTATCCTCAGAAACTAACGCTGATCATGGTGGGCAAGAAGGGTAAGTGGCAATACAGTATTACAACGATTTCTTAGGCAGAATGTAATGAGTAGTTGTGGTTTCAGAGTGGATTCTCCATCTTAATATAATTCACATGGTGGGTAATAGCTGACACGGTTTTCTTTTGTTACATAATAAAAAATTTTTCAATGTGTTAATCTCCAGAGAGTTGAGGGAGAATTTATCATTCCATCTATGTAAGCTAGATTATTCATTCCCATCTTTATTTCTGAAACATTATCCCTACAGATTTGAAGAGTTTTAAAGAATTTGCATAACTTTTGTAATCTCGGTTTTCTTATAAAACATTTTAAAAGCTAAAGCATTTTATTTTGAATTTTTTAAAAAATATATATTCAACCTCATTTAAAAAGGATCTAAGATTCACTTATACTAAATGAATCTCAAGATATAAAAATACATTGTGTTTATTATTCTCAATCCCTACATGCTTTTTAAGGATTCTTGATTAATGATGAGCTGTTTAAAGTATATTAAAATATTAAAATACCTATAAGAACATAATTACTTCTTTTAACAAAATTCCCAGGAAATGCGAATTGAAATTAATTATAGATTCATATTTTAAGGTAAGATGAAGATCATTTCTATTTCTATCTACAGTTCCTAACATGACATAGACCATGATAACCAATTTTTGGTCATATTTAATCACCTAACTGAAGTACTATATATCGATTAATTTCACAACCACTGCAGGATTTTTAGACAGTAGGAGTTATTGTAGGTAACTCTGCCAATGGCCAAAACCTTCAGGCAAAAAGGAATCAGAATGCTTCTTAGATAAAAGACCATTAGGCACTATCTTTATTAAATTTAACATTTCACACGATAGCATATATTCCCTGGATATCATTATTACCTTCATTTTGAATAGCAAAAAACAATAAAACCATTTAATGGATAATTTTTGAATACATCTCTACTTTTTATTCCTCACTTACCCCAGACCATAAACCCTAAATTGGGTCTACATCTGTCCATAATCACCTCATAAACTGCTGTCAAACCAAATGTTTTTGAAGTACTTCCAAGAAAATACTCTGATTCTTGTCCTTATTTAATGGAATAGATTTTTTTTGTGGTCTTAAACTGTGTTATGACAATGAAATAAACCATGTTCTTGGGAAAAAAGGAGAAATAATTCAAGATAACCACAAAAAAAACCTGAACTGTTATGTAATTATTCATTAATTATTACATAGTTTTCAAACTTTTTTTTTTTTAAAGATTTGATTTATTTATTTATTTGACAGAGAGAGAGAGAGAGAGAGAGAGAGATCACAAGTAGCCAGAGAGGCAGGCGGGGGTGGGGGGAGCAGGCTCCCTGCTGAGCAGAGAGCCCTAGGCAGGGGCGGCTCTATCCCAGGACCCTGAGATCATGACCTGAGCCAAAGGCAGAGGCTTTAACCCACTGAGCCACCCAGGCGCCCCAGTTTTCAAACTTTTTATCATCTCTGCATTAAAGCTGTCTATATCATCTCCTCAGGCCAGCCAGCAGATTATTGAGCAAGGAGTAAATGCCCTAATAACTCGTCCCTGGATTGCTGCTCAAAGTTCTAGGAAATTGTTCATTACCTTTCATAGCCTAAAATATCTGCATAAAGGAAAGAATAAAGATACACTTTTTATAATTTACCATTTCCTTGATATTTTCTATTTAAACGTTGACATGTATCTTTTTAAGGGATTCATCCTGACATACCTGTCAAACTTGCCTTTTTCAATTTTAATAAGGTGAATAATAGGTGATAAAGGTTGATGAGAAATGAACCTGGAGATGCATTTTATTAGAAGTTTTGCTTCCTTTTATATATAAGCATGCAATCTAATTTTTTTGCCATTAAAAAGTCATAAAAAAAATATACTGCTTCCCCAGAATTTGGAACTTAATATAGTCTAAGATGTGTCACAACAGATCAAACAGGATGATGTTTAAAGTTAAGGTGGTCTCTTTCAAAGTAAATATACAAATTGAAAATTATAAAATTATTCTGCTAAGCATTTCTTTCTTTCAAATCAGAAAACAGATTTTGTATGTAAGATTAAAAGTCTTAATTTAAATTTTTATAATATATTGAGAATTCATAAGCCCTGAAAACTCCATCACATGAGTTCAGAAATTATTTATAAATCTTGGGTATTTATTAACAAGACTCAGGATACTGATTACTTATACTTAAATGTTTTTTATAAATCATTTTTTAAAGTGAATCAATGAAATCTAATCTAATCTCCATCTACAAACTTTTTATCTGATCCTTTAACTGAAACATTGTTACTTCTAGAAGCCAACCCCATGTGATGTCTTCCTTAGTACCTAAGTAGAAGGCAATAATCAAATCCCTGAGGGCTGAATGCTAACTCCACAAGATATAGGTCATTATCCTGGCATAACTGAAACTACAGAACTCTACTCTCACTCCCAGAGAATGGGGAATAATACAATCCTAAATCCAGATTTAGATGTTGTGGAGGCTAATTTTATCAGAGGAAAAAAAAAAAAAATGGAAGACTTAAGAAAGTTCTAGCTCCTTAGATGAGAAAGGAGGTTACAGAAGGTTGGTAAAAGAGGAGCAGAAAAAGAAACAGATCAAAGAACTATTTGTTAAGAGGGTTTTTTTTTCAATAATAGAGATAATTAATATTAAAATTGAAGTTTCTACTGTTGTAATATAAGCCCACAGTGTCCCCAAACTCAGTGAATTCTGCCATTTACATTGAGAGAGAGAGAGACTGCTGTGTGCTTGTAAATTACAGAAAGAGAAACTATTCCACATTATGTTCAACAAAAGGTAGAAGAAAGATAGTAATATCCAACAACTACAAATGTGTAAAACTCTGTTGCAGCAGTTTGGAGTTATTAGGCACTAAGTTTCAAGTCAATCTTACGAAGGCCTGAATAGCCTGTCTAATAGCAACTAACATCTCAAACTAAAAGATAAATCTACACTTCTACAGTCAATGGCCATGAATATGAACGCAGTATTAGATTTTAATTTTATTCTTATGAGAACATATTTACAGTTTTTACCTCTGGCCTTGCTTTCTAAGAAGGACAGTCATTTTCACTTTAAGTTAAGGGAGCGAAACCTGCAAAGGCAAGATGTGAGTGTGGTATACATTTCAGTGCCCATTCACATCTGCATCCTCTTTCTTTTGGGGTATAAAAAAAAGATACATTTGTTTGGAGCCATGTTACAAGTGATCAGTTCTGGCCATTGGGCTATAAAAAGGGAGAACTGTGTGCATCAGCAATGAGTAGAAGCATTTTGTCGCTGTGTGAGACACTTTAGCTCTCTCTTTATCCTTCTCCTAACAACCTTCGAGGATACATATTCCAGACAGTGGAAATCTAATATGGTGGAAACTCCAATCATCCTAGGTTACTTAGTTGTTCTAAGACAGTTTCCTTGAAAACTCACCCAGGCCTGCCATGGACTTTGCAGGAACAAGAAATAAATTTCTATTGTCTTAAGCCACCAAGATTTCAGGGTGGTTTGCTATTATTTAGTTCAGTTTATCCTAATGTATAAATTAATCACTCAAGTTGGAAACTTCTAAAGTTACTAAAATATGTATCCTTGCTTTAGTGATAAGGTGGAGAAGACAAGAAGACAACATTTTTTCAAAAATTAAGGAGACTCGGCAAAGATTATATTATAGATGCGGTAAATAGTAATTCTTTTTATTGGATACAACTCACCCGAAACAGCCTGTTAAGAGCTGCTATTTACCAAATAAAAAGTCTCCTAAGTTAAACTGCCAAAGAAGCCATGACACTGGACTAAAATGGCCTGGGCTTCAAACACACCTTGGTTTCCCAAGTGCTTTACAAACAGTCTGAGGAAAACTGCTCAGCCCCAAAAGGGACATGTTCTTTATCTCCCATTTGAAGATGTAACTAAGGATGACAATGAAAAAGGAAAACCTCTCCAGAGGAGCCAAGAGCCACAGAGAAAAGTGGGGAAAAGAAAAAAAAAAAAAAAAGAGTTCCTCAAAGAGAGCAAAAAAGATGTATGAGTCTTCAAATCAAGCAAGAAATGTTAATATTTTCAGATGGAAAGAGTGAGATAAAAATATATCAGGAGGACATCTATTTTAGTACTGAGGTTAAATCTGAGTTTAATGCTATTTAGTGGTCATTAAATCTATACAATCTGCCTTCTAGGCACATATAGAATTAAAAATGTACAGTCTACTATTTGAATGGGAAAGTTTTTACTTAATGTAAATAAAGTAAAGCTTTAAAAAGTTTTGCTAACAATTTGTTGAAAATATTTTTATCAAAGCCCAAGTCAAAATTAGACAAAGGCAGTTAGAAAAAGTTAGTAAGCTTTGTAATACGATAAGTAATCTTCAGCAATCTCCTTTGGCTAACAAAGGTCCCAAGAACTGAGTGATCTCACAGAGGGATAATTTGGCTATACTACAGGAGACAAAAAGAAGAGAAGAGGAAAAGAACAAGAGAGAGAAACCCCCTTACTCCACCCTGGGAAGTTGAAGGACATGATGGCCTTCCATTTGCTCCACCTGCAGAACCTGACTTTTTCCACACCCTACTCCACCTAACCTCTGAATTCCTGCAGAGTGAAAGTTATCTGGGTAACTGGTAATGAATATCAGAGATTCAGATAAAGGTGGGCACCTGGAGGAGATAACCAAAAAGATTATGGAGACTCAGGGCTTATAAGAGGAGGCAAAAAGGATAAAGGAGAAAAGTATTGATCAGTAAGTTTGACTTTTCATTTAAGAGGAAAAAACAAGACTAGGTGGTGAACAAGTTAGTTGCATTGAATAGAAATGAGGAAATGCTCTAGAACCCTAACTCTTAGAGGACTCTCTGGGTAAGAACATAAACTGGCCTTTAGCATATTCTTCTTGGGTTCTTATGGGTCCTCAATTGGATGTTATAAGAGACTTTAATAGTAAATTATACAGTTCACATTACAACTTAAGGCAAAATACTTGAGTTCCAAATTTAAAAAAGAGAAAAAGGCATTTTTGTGATGTGATTTACAAATTTAAGGAGGCAGATGAAATGAAAAATGAAGCTTCTGATTTGAAGTAATGAGTTGTATTTTTAAGAGTAGTTTTAACATTAAAGTAACTAAGGTTATGGAATGATGGGAAAAATGATGTTTTAACTTGTTTTCTCTTTTCATAATCTATGTCAAATATAGAAACCCAGTCCTTATTTCAAACTCACATAAACTATTCATTTCCTCATTTGTTATTCTTGCTTCCCACTCTGTTCTTCTATCTAGCCATGTACTTTGACTAAACTCTTATAAAAATGTTCTATTTCCTCCACTAAGTCCTACAAAGATTCACATTCACTGGCTTTGATATGCAAAAATACTCTCTAAAAAAAGGATTAAAATACACTTAATATAATGTCACTTACTTTATATACACAAAAATGTGGCTCCTACTGTTTATCTGGTAATAGTCAGCTTTCAATTCTCTCAGTTTTTCCAATGTGTTCAATTGGCAAAATCAACTGTTTCCATAGCAAATGCTTATCTAAATAGTAATAATATGCCTAAGTATAACTTATTAATAAGTACTCAACTTATAAACATAATTCTGTTATTCTTTATGTCTTCTATCAGAATTTAGGACACTGAAAGGCCTAACTAAGCACCTGGAAAATCATGGTCACTTGGTAAGTATGTTATTTTGTAAGTAATAAAAATTTAAATCCACAGATATCAACTCTGCCATATGACTTTGGTTTGGCTCCAACCTACAGGTTTTGTCAGTTGACTTGTTCACAACTCAAGAGAAAACACCACCACCACCCAAGAATCAAAATTAAAATATTTAAAAAGCAACTGACAATGTATATTCCACTGATAATAACTATGGTTTTTATAAGCTCAAGAGGGATTTGCTAACGTGGATTTTAGTCTGTTCATTGTAATACTTTCTATATTCTGTATTAGAAATAGAAGATTTTAAAACTAATGTACTACTTCTGGTTATTTATTTTCTTCTAAGAAAACTGAGAGCAAAACTCAAATTTAAAATCAAAGCACAAGGTAAAATTTGACAGGGAACAAATTAGAAAACAGAACTAGTTATTATACCAAACAGAGTTCACTTTCCCATTCAGTTAGGGGTTCTTACTGCTTTGTGTTTGTGTTAATTGCATTTAGTATACATTTGTAAAAGAAATGTTAACATTTTTAGGAACTTAAGAAATCAATTAGACTCAATACTTATGAAAACTTTCCATTTTCAAAATGTAACTATTCTATAGGTAGCACTGAACCTATCCCCATTAATCAATTAATAAATCAAATACTTTTCTTGATTATGTGTTGCAATTAAGGGAACACAGGTACCACATTTTTCCCATATTTATCTTCATCTTGGTGACTGGGCAGCCATAAAACAAGAAGGACTGGGACCATAACTTTGAATTTAAATTTATCATCAGGATAGGATGAATGCAGACAGAATGATAAACAATTCATTTCAAATACAGTTTGGACAGGAATATAATTATCTCTAGCTCTAGAAAGCAGGAATTGAGTTAGAAGCTTTGCAGCAGATAAAATTATGTAGGAAAACAAAGCTCAAAGCTTTATGAGAATTTTAAGGCAGGCTTAGAGTATACCGAGAGTGACAGATACGGAGAGCTGCCTATGTAATATACATTCTAATACGCCTTAATAAGCAAACCAGAATT
The DNA here is from genome assembly GCA_028646535.1 of Procyon lotor. Taxonomy (NCBI): domain Eukaryota; kingdom Metazoa; phylum Chordata; class Mammalia; order Carnivora; family Procyonidae; genus Procyon; species Procyon lotor. The sequence goes on from CM053607.1 coordinate 71,452,057, forward strand.
TTATTTAAGCTCTGTGCCTAAATAATCCTTACTTCTCCAGATTATTTCTGGAGTATATGTGTGAAACATTTCTGGATTCTGTAATACAAGAATTTCCCCTTTTGGTCTCCCCTCTTTATTTGATTTCTACTTGACTTACATATAGAATTCCTACATATGAAACAGCCATCTTGTGCCTTTCCTAACAGAGGCCTCAGTTGACAGTATCAATCACCAGATTTATGAGTAAATAGACCTTCAGATGAATTTAACATTCAGCCTAGGAGTCTTCCAGCTGAGGCCCCAAACACAGCAAATCAGAAATAACCTATAGCCTCCATACCCTGTCTCATTTTGTGACTCACTCAAGTCATCATCATAATGTACAGATGTTTTACAATATTAGATTTGGGATAATTTCTTATGGAGCCACAGTGACCGGAACAATCAGTTGTTAAATATACATCTTAGGTAAACAGAAATAATATAGGTTGAGGGAAAAAATATTCACTAAGTCCTTAAAAAACTGTTCACAAGAAAAGTCCTTGTTTGGGTTAAATAACATTTGAAAGCTTGGTCTTAATGCATTAGATATATTGATGCAGGTGTACTTAAATTTTCTTGCAGCTACATGTATTACTACACTTAAAACCTATAATTTCAAAGAGGCCAGTTTCATTAAAAAAAAAAAAGTGGTTTCAATTAGTGATCATGCATTTGAACACATTTTTAGAATCAAATAGAAAATATGAAGGACTATATAAATAAAACCTATTAAATAATTTCATTAAATATTTTCTTAGTATTTGAGGGGAAAACAACAAAGTGTGTGTTACACAGTAGGTTGGGGATAAATCTCCACATGACATTTCATTAATTATGACTGTAGAGGAAGATGGATCAAGAAGTAGCATTTCCAAAGCTTTGTAGAATATACTATCCATATGTTGAATGCCACCACAAGTAGGAATCATATAGGAAAGCATAAGATATGAAAAGCACACCTGTACATGTGTAGATGTGTACATGCCTCCCCCAATGGAGATAATTTTCCATCCTTTTGCTTTATCTTTTCCTACGAGCGCCCTTTCCTTCTGGCGAGCACCCATATGTATCTACCAAATATGTTTCTCTGTCAACTCTACTATATTAGCACTCAAAAGCTCAGACAAATTAAAATGGAAAATTCTCCCATGAAAAAGGAGGAAAAAAACATTTCCCAAGAGGAAATATTAAAATGTTTGTCTAATATTGGTAAATACATTGAATCAGATCATTTGATTTACTTTTTCATTAGTTACAGAAATCTAAACCATGAAGACAACACATTTTGAAAAAAGATAAAGTATTCAAAAAGTCGTGCTACTTTTAAGTTTTTATTTAAACCTCAGTTAACATACAGTGTAATATTAGTTTCAGGTGTATAACAGTGATTAAATACTTTCATACATCAGCTAGTGCTCATCACAAGTGCATGATTTAAATATATGGGTGCACAATAAAAACAATATCAGAAAAAAGTCTAAAGTTTAAATTTTACGTCTGATTTAATGACCAAATATGGTTGAGACTATCAGTAGGGACAATTTTTTTATAATAAAAAAGAGATGATTTTTTCATTGTATTTACATATCAAACCAACATATATATTCAATTTAACAAAACATTTTAACTTAAATACAGTTTTTTTTTTTGCTTACTTGAGCTTTTAGCTCATGAGTAATAAATGCACATAAAGTTTACAAATTTGAGACAAAAGAGTTTGTCTTCTCCTGTATCTTAACAAAGTTGCTATCTGAAAAAAAGGTAACAAGAGTCTAAACTTCTGGTAATAGGAAAATCCCAGTGTTCTTTATTTCCAACAGATGAACATTAACAGTGTGTCTCAAAAATCTGATTACTGATGCCAAGAGCCATATTTAAATGCTGAGACAGTCAACAGCAAAAGCAATTGCATTGCATTTGGTAGAGCATCACTGTAATTCTAACCTTCAAACATAAGTTAAAATTTAACAAGATATAGAAATACAGATAGCTATTGTTGCAGTAACTTTCAGCTGCAGATGAAAAAAAAGGAGAGAAAGGCTTAGTAACTTCGACTTCTGTCACATTCAATTTCATTAATTTGATACAGACACAAGTCAGAACTGCTAAGAATGTCTTAAAAATATATCATTATGTAGGAGAAATGTTTATTGAAATGGAAATCAACGTACAAAATATTAATGATAGTGAAACAAAGTTTCTTTTTCCAGAGAAGTAGCATAGAATGTCAGAGCAATAACAGAAAAAATAATCTAAGTGAAACAAAATGTTATTATTACTTTTTGCCCCCCAAATAGTATTTTACTTAAATAACAGCTTTGAAAACTTGGGCAGGAATGAAGTCAAAACCTTCACCAACCATGATTTAGGACAGTGAGATGGCAAGATTAGTATTGGCAATTTACTGAAAATAAGAGAGGTAAAAATATCCTTTAATTCACTCTGAGGTGATTCTGACAAATGAGCCATACCACTTAATCTGTACATAACAATGAGAAAAAATGGTTTACCTGGAGTGAAAATTAATGGAGGACATACAGGCTGTTTCTAACTGTACTTCAATCTATTTATACTCGTTCTCTTCTTGATTAATTTACTTGAAAGGAATTGCTCAGCATGATGGTATGCAAAATACTAGTAATTTATAAGTCTACGACATATGCTCTTAAAAATCTGAGATGCATTTGGACAAGTGAGAAATAAAATTGGAAGTTGTATATTAGGCATAATCAGGTGGCTGAAGATACTCTAAGAACTTTGGTCAAGAGTCCTTAGGATTCTAATCGGAATGCCTAACCCAAATGGGTTTAGAAATTCTGTTAAGGTAGAGAATGAAATCTGGAATATAGAGTGGGGGAAGTGCAACTTGAAAAGGGTGATTCTTAATCAAATTTATGTACAAGATAAAAAAATATGAGAACTTTTATTCACCTATCAAAGTATCAATTATATTTTTTGTTTCAGTTAAAAAAAAAAAGTTTTGAGGCTTCTGATTTCTAGTATGTCATTGTAAAGAGCTTACAAGTTACCACTCCACCCTATGTCAAGTAAAAAGCTAAACAAACAAAAGAAAGAAATTTTCACTGATCAGAGAAGTGAGGTCACAGGGAAAACTGCTGCCACCAAAGCTGAAGAGATAGACATAATACAAGAACTTACTAGAGCAGAAGCTCTAGAACAGAACCTAGTACCAGAATAGGAAAACCTAAACTATGGTTGACCAACTGCTGGATCCTCAAAGTGGACAAGTCAGAGTCAGAAATACCAAGGGGATACAATCAGTGGAGGGGCCTCCATGCTCTTGTGAATTTTACTTCTAGGGTTTTTACCAGACTTTCATGGTTATTGATGTAAGGCTGGCGAGTGTGGGGCACTCAAGATGGTTGTCGGACCTTAAAATGGCCACCATACCCGGAAATGATCTGGGACTTTCCAGAGACTGAGCCAGCACTGCCACATCACCCTCAGGAAACAGAAACCCACACGGGAAACCGAAACTCTCTGCAGCACCAAAAGCTCTCCTTATATGGAAAGACGCTGTGCTTACCCCGCCCTGCCAATGATGTTAATAAATACCCAGCCATCCCCTCTCTCAAGTGCAACTTTCCTGGGCCCTCTCCTCTTCAGACCAGAGATTCTTGCCCGGGAGAGCTTCCCAATAAAGGCTCCTTAATCCTCCATTACATCTTGGCCTCTCTATTCATCTTTCACTGCTGAGCCTCACAATTACCAAAAAAATTCCCCTATACTTCCTGCAGGAGAAAGGGAAAGTAGTCTTTCTGAGATATGCCACAGCCTTCTGTTCCCAACCAGTCCTCCCCTCAGAAGAACCTGTTTTATCAGAGCCTAAGTAGCTGGTGTTTTATCAGCACCTAACCTACCAGGGGAGAAGAGCAGTGCTGACAGGAAAACTAAAACTAAGTTCATGGTTCATGAAAAAAGGCTCACCCAAAAACACACCTAATCATAGGCCTATAAAATGGGTCCTCTTCCCCACACCTTACCTCCACACCACTAAAGACCTATTCAGTTGAGTTCCTTTCACCCAAGACATCAAATCCAGATTTCAACAGAGCATACTAGCCGTGCCTGGGTGTCTCAGTTAGCCAAGCGTCCTACTCTTGATTTTGGCTCAGGTCACAATCTCAGTGTCATGACATGCAGGCCTGAGTCAGGATCCATGCTGGGCACGGAGCCTGCTTAAGATTCTCTCTCCCTCTTCCTATGCCCATCTCCCACCTCTGCTCACTCACATGCCTGCTCTATAAATAAATAAATGAATGAATGAATGAATGAATGAATGAATGAATGAACCAACAAATAAATAAATAAATAAAATTTACAGGGCATACTTAAAATCTTCTATAACAGTTTCAAGAGACAAAGCAAGCACCAGAACCAGACATGGCAAAGGTGTTGAATTATTAGGGTGGGAATTTCAAACAACTATGATTAATATACTAAGGGCTTAAATGGATAAAGTAGATAGCATGTGGAACAGATGGGTAATGTAAGCAGAGAAAAAGAAATTTTCAAGAACCAAAAAGAAATGCTAGAGATAAAAAAAATAAATGGATAACAAAAATGAAGAATGCCTTTGAAGGCTCGTTAGTAGACTGGACATAGTGGAGAAAGAATATGAGCATTACAATTTTCAATTTCAACTTCCAAAACTGAAAAGCAAAGGAAAAAAAGTAAAAAGAACAGAATATATAATTGTGGTACAACTATAAAAAGGTGGAACACCAAATATCAGGAATATCAGAGAGAAAGAAAGAAAAGCATAATTTAAAACAATTAATGATCTAATGTTTCCAAATTTATGTCCGATACCAGAAAGCTCAGAAACACCATGCAGGATGAATGCTCTCAAAAATCATACCTAGTCTTATTTTCAAACCTGAAAAAAATTAAAGAAAAAAAATCCTGAAAGAGGACAGGAAAAATACTTTATATATGAAGATGCAAAGGTAAAGAATTGCATCTTACCTATATTCAGAAACCATGTAAGCAAGAACTATTAAATCATGCTTACAAACCATGTAAGCAACCAGAGTATTAAAACAAAGAATCCTTAAAACTGAGAGCTTTTCCCCGAAGATCAAGAACTCAACAGAGATGTCCATTCTCATCACTATTCTTCAACATACTAGAAGTCTTAGCCTCAGCAATCGGACAACAAAAAGCAAGAAGGGAGTAGAACAAAATACTTACAGTATTAAAACAAAGAGAGAAAGACCTAGAATTTTGTACCTGGCAAAATTATCCTTCAAAAGTGAAAGAAAAATAAAGACTTTCTCTGACAAACAGAAAGAGAAGGAATCTGTTGCCAGTAAACTATCCTTGCAAGAGAGGTTCCAAGTTCTTTAGAAAGAAGGCTGATAAAATAGGTGAGAAACTCATACCAACATGAAGGGAAACCATTAAAAAAGGATTACATGAGGGCAAAATGGAAACTTTTTTTTTTTTTTTAACTGATATGGCTATGTGTTCAAAATAGTAATAACAGCAATGTATTCAATTATGCATGCTTACGTGCATAAATGTTTATGTACACTTATAAGTAAGTAAAATGAAAGACAGCAATAATATAAGCACCAGGAAGGAGGAGTATTATAATTGTACTAAGTGAAGAGGTAGATTATTTCAACGTGGACCTGGAGAACCTGGATTACTATTAAATTTATGATGCAAATGCTAGCACAAGCTCTAAGGAAAATTTAAAGGCTATGTGTTACAGTGAGCACCGTGTGTTGTTTAAGACGGATGAATTACAAACCTGTACCCCTGAAACAAATAATACATTATATATTAATTTAAAAAAATTTAGTTAAAATAGCAAAAAAGTATGACTGGTACCTTAAGAGAAAATAGATTTTAAAAATGTTTAGTAAAAGACACAAAAGGGAAAAAAAAAATATATATATATACAAGACAGAAAAGGTCTAAAATAAAACTAAGAAAATGGGCCACAAATAAACAGTTAAAAAAAATGTGGTACCTATTTCTAATTATAATTAAAAATCACTTTAAGTGTTAATGGCCAAAATCTATAGTCCCTTCTCATATAGGATATATGCCAAGACCCCTAGTAGATGGCTAAAACCAGAGTAACAAATCATATATACACTATTTTTTTCCTCTACACACATACCTATGATGGAATTTAATTTATAAATTCGGCACAATACAAGATTAAGAATAAAAATTACATTTACCATAAAAAAGTTATATGAGTGTGGTGTCTTGCTCTCTGTCTCAAAATATTCTATTGTAGTGTGTTCACTTTCTTGTCATGTGAGATGATAAAATATCTATGTAATGAGATGAAAGGAGGTGAATGGCAGAAGCACTGTGAAGTAGTTTTAGGCTAGAATTGACTTTCTAACAATACATCAGAAGGAGAATTACTGCTTCTAGACTGTGGTTAACTACAGGTAAAAGAAACTGCAGAAAAAAAATCACAGATGGAGCAGGAGCTGTATATCCTTTAAAAGACAGACTGAATAGATCAAAACACAAGATGCAAATATATGTTGCCTACAAGAAACCCATATTAAGACACACACACATATATATACACACACGTATATATTAAAAGTAAAGAAATAGAGATATACCATGCTAACACTAATCAAAAGAAACTAAGAGGATCTATAATAAGACTACAGAGCAAAGTCAGTCTTCATAAATAAAAGTGACCGTTAGATGATAATAGAGACACAATGCTCCCAGAAGACATAAGAATCCTTAAAACTGAGAGCTTTTCCCGTAAGATCAGGAACACGACAGAGATGTCCATTCTCATCACTATTGTTCAACATACCAGAAGTCTTAGCCTCAGCAATCAGACAACAAAAAGAAGTAAAAGCCGTCCAAATTGGCAGAGAAATAAAACTCTAGCTCTTCAAAGATGACATGATACTCTATTTGGAAAATCCAGAAGCCTCCATCCCCAAATTGCTAGATCTCATAGAACTCAGCAATATAGCAGGATATAAAAATCAATGCACAGAAATCAGTTGTATCTCTATACACTAACAATGAGATGGAAAAAAGAGGAATTAAGGAATCAATCCCAGTTACAAATGTACCAAAAATCATAAGATCCCTAGGAATAAACATAACCAAAGAGGTGAAGGATTTGTATTTTGAAAACTACAGAACACTTATGAAAGAAATAGAGGAAGACATGAAGATATGGAAAAACATTCCCGGCTCTCAGATTGAAAGAATATTGTTAAAATTTCTAACCTACCCAGAGCAACCTATACATTCAGTGCAATCCCTATCAAAATACCATCAACATTTTTCACAGAACTGGAACAAATAATCCTAAAATTTGTATGGAACCGGAAAAGATCCTGAATAGCCAAAGGAATGTTGAAAAAGAAAACAAAAGCTGGTGACATCACAATTCTGGACTTCAAGCTCTATTACAACACTATAGTCATCAAGACAGCATGGTACTGGCACAAAAACAGACACATAGATCAATGAACAGAGAACCCAGGAATGGACCCACAACTCTATGATCAACTAAACTTCAACAAAGAAGGAAATATCCAATGGAAAAAAGACAGTCTCTTCAACATATGGTACTGGGAAAATTGGACAGCCACATACAGAAGAATGAAACCAGACCATTTTCTTACACCATACCCAAAGACAAACTCAAAATGGATGAAAGACCTATATGCGAGACAGGAATCCATCAAAATCCTAGAGAAGAACATAGGCAGCAACCTCTTCTACCTCAGCCACAGAAACTTCTTGCTGGACATATCTCCAAAGACAAGGGAAACAAAGGTGAAAATGAACTACTGGTACTTCATCAATACAAAAACTTTCTACACAGCAAAGGAAACAGTCGACAAAACCAAAAGACCACCTGCAGGATGGGAGAAGATATTTTCAAATGACATAATTCAGATAAAGGGCTAGTATCTAAAATCTATAAAGAACTTACCAAGAGCGCCTGGGTGGCTTACTAAGTTAAGCATCTGCCTTCAGCTCAGGTCATGATCCCAGGATCCTGGAATCGAACCCTGTGTCGGACTCCCTATTGCTTCTTTCTCTCTCTCTACCTCTCCCCTCATTTGTGCACTCTCATTTTCTCTCTCTCAAATAAAGTCTTTAAAAAAAAAAAAGAAAAAAAGAACTTACCAAATTCAATACCCAAAAAACAAATAATCCAGTCAAGAAATTGGCAGAAGACATAAACATTTCTGCAAAGAGGACATCCAAATGGCCAACGGACATGTGAAAAGATGTTCCACATCACTTGGCATCAGAGAAATCCAAATCAAACCACAATGAAATATCTATCACCTCACACCTGTCAAAATGGCTAAAATTAACACGTCAGAAATGACAGATGTTGGTGAAGATGCAGAGAAAGGGGAAGCCCCTCCCACTATTGGTGGGAATCCAAGCTGGTGCAGCCACTCTGGAAAACAGTATGAAGATTCCTCAAGAAGTTAAAAATAGAACTACTACTACAACCCAGCAACTGAACTGCTTAGTATTTACCCAAGAGACAAATGCTTTGATCCAAAGGGGTACCTGCACCCCACTGTTTATAGCAGAGATGTCCATAATAGCCAAACTATGCAAAAAACCCAGATGTCCCTCGACAGATGAATGAATGAATGAAGATGGTGTGTGTGTGTGTGTGTGTGTGTGTGTGTGTGTGTGTGTGTGTGTGTGTGTGTGTCTATAATGGAATATTACTCAGCCATCCAAAAGAATGAAATCTTACCATTTACATCAATGTAGATCGAACTGGAGAGTATTATGCTGAACAAAATAAATCAATCAGAGAAAAATAATTATCATATGATTTCACTCACAGGTGGAATTTAAAAAACAGAACAGGGGATCACAGGGAAAGGGAGGTAAAAATAAAACAAGCTGAAATCAGAGAGGCAGACAAACTGTAAGAGACTTTTAACTATAGGAAACAAACTGAAGACTGCTGGAGGGGAGATGGTTGGCAGTACAGGGTAACTGAGTGATGGGAATTAAGGAGTGCATCATTTTATGAGCACTGGATATTATATGCAACTGATGAATTACTAAAGTCTATATCTGAAACTAATAATACCCTATATGTTAACTAATTGAATTTAAATAAAGTCAAAAGTATAAGGAATCCTTAACATGTATGTATCTAACAATCGAGCAAATAAATTGAGACAAAAACTAACAGAACTATGAAGATAACAGATGAATTCATACTATGATAGTTGGAGACTTGAACACAAGTCTATCAGGAGTGTACATATCCAGCCAACAGAATATCAGTTAAGTATATAGTTAAACTGAATAGCACTATCAGTCAACTGGATATAGTTGCTATCTATAGAGTACTTCATCCAACCACAGCAGAATATACATTTTTCTCAAGCTAATGTGGAATATTCACCAAGATATGTGAAAAATCCCCAAATATTGGGATTAAATAACATACTTTCAGTAACACATAAGTCAAAGACATCTTAAGAGAATTTTTTTTTAAAGATTTATTTACTTCACAGAGAAAAAGAGATCACAAGTAGGCAGAGAGGCAGAGAGAGAGGGAAGCAGGGTCCCTGCTGAGCAGAGAGCCCGATGTGGGGCTCCATCCCAGGACCCTGAGATCATGACCTGAGCCAAAGACAGAGGCTTTAACCCACTGAGCCACCCAGGCGCCCCATCTTAAGAGAAATTTAAAAATAGTTCCGACTAGGTGAAAATAAAAACACAGCTTCACAAGGTTTGTGGAATGACAGTTTCATCAGGATGGCTAAATAGGAGACTCCCCACTAATACCCGCCCAACAAAAATTTAACATTCACAAACAAAAAAACAAACAAACAAACAAACAAACAAAGCCTTTTGGAGGGATGCTTCGGAATCCAATCAGGCACTTGCAAAACTCTAATGGAACCTCACATGCGGAGGGATCATTCTAAGAAGTCAGGCCTATGCCAAGATTGCAAGATTGCCTAGATGGTCTTAACTACAATCCTGAAAGCAGCCTCATATCTAAAGAAATTAACCACAGCTCTGTTTGGTCCTGACACCAGTACCATTTGCCAAGGCACCTGGGAGGAATATAACCCAATCACATTTTGGGTAAAAGATCTCCCAACCTTGATCCTTTGTACCTCACAAAAACCTGTAAGCTAGTCCAAGAGCAGTACTGTCCATCCAGGGAACCAACAAACATACACTTAACTGTGCTCCCTGAAGAAAGTCCTACAGACCTCATTCCCATCCTTAGGCTCTTAATAAGTCTTATGACTTCATTCAGCTTCACTCAGCCACATCCCTGGGCCAGACCTGACTGCCCTGCAACCCATCCCGTGACCTGGTAGAAGTTCTCCCAGGGAGCTAGCAGAACGCACACTCTTCCATGCACCTGGTAAAAGTAGAGCTATTTGTGAACTCAACTGCAGATTCTGAAGGGCACCAATGGCCCAGCACTAGCTCTACTGACCAAGGTACTGGAGACAGTCTCATCCGTTCATACTAAACAGGATCCATGCCCACCTAAACCCCTGGAAAAAGGCCCAACAATGGCAGACCCCACCGTGGGTTGAGCAGCAGCCATGTGACCCTGCCACAATCCCACCTGAGTGGGATCTCAAAGACAATCCCATCATCCTAATAGGATGTGTTATTTCCCTGCCAAAATTTGTCTATGAAAACTACCAGTGTGTTTTGCTCCTTCAAATGTGGAGACATCAATGATGAACTATCCTAAAGAATCAAACATCATATCACCAGATGAAACTAACAAATCTCCAGTAAGTAACTCTAAAGAAATGGAAATCTACAAATGGCCTGCCAAAAAGACTGAAATAATCATCTTCAAGAAACTCAGTACAATCCAAGAGAACCCAAACAATTAAACAAAATGAAGAAAACAATCCGTCAACAAAATGAGTTTATTTAAAAAACTTTAAGAAGATCCATGCCGAAATTCTTAAACTGAAGAAGGCACCTAAAAAACTGAAAAATTAGAGACCTCCAAGAGCCAAATCAATCATGCAGTATTGTGTTGCCTAGAGTACTGTGTGTTTTTTGCCCCTCCATATAACACTTAGAATCTTTTTTGTTGATATCCACAAAATAACTTGTTGGGATTTTGAGATTCTACTGTATCTGTAGATAAAGTTGGCAAGAACTAGTATCTTGTCATTATTGACTCAGCCTATCCATGAACATAGAAGGTCTCTTTAGTTATTTAATTCATCACATTTTTGTAGTTTTCTTCATGTAGATCTTATACCTATTGTTATTTTATTAAGTTTATTTTTAAAAGTAACTTTCTTATTCATTTATCAAGATGTTTTAATATTTGGGGTCAGAGACTCATCTTAAATTAGGCAGCTTCTTTCAAGTTTCATTGCTCTCTCTCCACCTTCTGTGTTCAAGTGTCTTTGTTTAAATACGTCTCCTTTTCTCCAAAGGTGCTTTTGATCTCATCCCACTGTATATCTAATGCCAGTTCTTAGTGGCTCCTACTATGAGTGCATCATGACAATATCACGTAGCTAGTTTCTGTTTTTCACAGAGCAATGGAATACTTCAATGCCATCTGCAACTGTACTCTGAGCTCAACGGATTTGTAGCGTCAGTCCCAATAATCAGACTTTGGAACTTCTCTTGATCCAGAGCAATTCTTACTTCATTTCTGAAAAAAACTATCCGTATTTATTCATTTAAAAGATTTTATTTGTTTGAGACAGAGACAGTGCACGAGCAGAGGGAGGAACAGAGAGTGGGAGAAGCAGATTCCCCACCTGATAAGGTAGCCTGATGCAGGGCTCCATCCTGGGACCCTGAGATCATGACCTGAGCCGAAGAGAGACACTTAACTGAGTCACCCAGACGCCCAAGCTATCACTTTTGATTGGATTATATAAATGGAATGTTTTTCTGTTGCTATTAGTTGGACACTGCGGAATGGCCTCAAATGTGAATTTTATTAATGTATTTTATAATGTGTATTTATGTTTATATACCTATATATATGGAAATTAGGAAAGCTGTCCTTTAGAAGTTAGGTTGGTACTGAGAAATGGCTGCCCCTTTATGTTTTTGAGTACATGTGAAGAATATATATATATTTTTTTGTACTACATATGTAAGGCACAAAATCAGGTACTGAAAACTAGACAATTTCAAGTGTAGCAAAGTCAAAGTGAACAAAGAGACAAATGTCTATTAGACTCAAAAGACTCAAAGCCAAGCAAGGGGCTATGCATACTAACATAATCTTCAAGGGAGGACGTGACCAGTACCCGGCTAGATGGTCTGTAGAATCAAGGGAAAGGTCAGGCACATTTTTTAATCATAAGGTTTGAGTTAATCTCTTTGCATTTAAAAATGAAGAAAGGGAGAACAAATGGAAGGAAGGAAGAAAAGAACAAATTCCATACTACTGTATACAGAAGTACTACAGAAGAGCTAATACAGTTATTCAACAATAACCTAAGTGAACCTAAGGAAAGGCTGTGGGCCTAAATCTGGGCAAGACTTCCGCTTAATAAGTCATGACATATTCTTGTACTATAAATATAAAACATCCACATTTTAGACTGAAATAACCCCCCCCCCAAAAGATAGGATATGCATGAAAATTCAGAACACAGTGAACAGCTCTGTCTCCAACATGTACTGGCTTCTTTTCCCTTTTATACCTAAGTAGAACTATGTTGATTCAAATGTTATATTCAGCAGTACAGAATTGAAAAAAGCAAGGAGCAGTATTGAGAAAGAAGCAAGGATATAGCATTTTATGTTCAAAGAATTCCAACAGTAAGTGAATGCTGGAACAGGAGAACAGCATTGAAGCAGCAGATGATGGAAGCTCAGTTTACAGAAGTACTTCACGAATTGCAAATCAAGTTTAGGGTGGTGCTTCAGGCTGAGATAGAAGAAGATAAACCACCTACCATTCAAGTAAATAGTGACAGGAGCTGTGAAACATGGCAGCTACCCTGAGGGCAAACACTCTGCCCGGACAAGGCAAATAAAAATATATCTATGAATTACTACCCAGTATACACAAAAAGCAAATTATAGTTAATAGTACCAGGGAAAAAAATAATAACTTTGAAAATAACCTTCACAAGAAGAATAGACATACTTTTTTTTTTTTTTAGTAAGCAGCAGCTTGTTGTGCTCAAAATAATGCCAGAGGAAATGAGTTATAGGAAGCAGAATCAAGAAGCCTTAAGGATAAAACTGACTGAGTTAAGACGGAAAGGGGGCTGGCAGCGTGAGAGTGGCATAATAAAAATCCACATTGGAGGTAGTCCCAATTGGAATTGATTACAGAAAATCAAATCAATGGTATGGAGGGTAAATTTGAGAAACGTATCCAAACGTACAGAGAGATTACAAACTAAGATAACATGTAAAAAAAAAAAAAAATAAAGCACAAAAATCTAGGAATTAAAAATTATTAGTTTTCCAGAGAAATAAGCAAAGGCATCAAAATCCAGAATGATAAAGACAAAACTATTTCTTCATCTAAACACACACACACACACACACACACACACACACACTGGCCCACCTGAACTTACATAAATAAGCTCACCAACTACGGAGTGTACCACAGCCCACTTCTGATAGATATCTATTTGGTGTCCCATCTCTTGCACTTACAAATAACCTCCATGAGAAATCTTGTGCATATTTTGCCAGTTTGTGGAGACTTACCCTAATGGTGGATTCCAATCAGTGGGTCAAAGGGAAAAATACGTTTGTTAGTTCTCTGATAGAGTTGAGAAATCCTGTACTGGATTTGCATAATTTTTCATGCTTATCGGCAATACAGGGAAATAATTGTTCCCCAAAGCTATGCCAACCAAGTGTGTGATCAAACTTTTGGAGTCTTGCCAATCTGTTAGTAAAATGTGGTGTTTTTATGTAATTTTGATTTACATTTCTTTTCATAGAATTGACCCTGAGCATGTGTTCATATTATGGGTCATTTGCCTTTCTTTTCTCTGAATTTATCCTCATATTTACCTCCCTTTTATCTGTTTATATATGGTCTTCTCAATTCTTAAGAGCCAATAATTTTGAAATTATCTCTGTCAACAAAAACTGGAAACATTTTCTTGTTCATCAGTTTAATATTGCTTATGGAATTCCTCTTACTCCTTCCATTTACACAGACTTTAAAAAATAACTTATCAGTCTGATCTGTTATTGATTCTGAATTTTGAATATTAGAGATTTTTCATGTTTCAAGATTTTCATGTTTCAAGATTAAAATACTCAAGTGGTAAATCTATGGTTTCCTTTTATAGATTTCTGACCTTTTCTTAAATGGCTATCCAGTCACTTTAGGGTTGTTTTTTTGTTTGCTTAAGTCTGGCTTTCCTACTCCATACATATTTTAGAAGCTAACTTTATCATATACCATATCTAAGGAACTATTTTGGATTCCCATTCCATCCCACTGGTCTAGCCATGTGCCAAATACATACTATTTTCATTAATATTGTTTTAATGAAGATTGTATATATTGTGTCAGAATATCTGGTGGTTACTCTTTCTCCTTTTTCAGCAATTTCCTATTATTTTCCTATGTGAGTTTTTATTAAGACAGCATTCAATTTATACATTAACTTGAGAATTAAATATTTGAGGTTGAACTATCCTATCTAAGAAGACAAGCATCCATTTATTCCCTTCTATTATAAAATTCAGGTATATTTGAATCCTTTTAGATTTGATTCTTTTCTGGTTCATGTTACTATGTCATTTATCTCTCCCAGTCTTTGAAATCTTTTCTTTCATTTTATCTTCTACTGGATTATACTTACATAGAGGCTACTGCTCTTTATATGTTAGCTTATATCCTATTACCCCAATAAATACTTCTGTCATTGATTATCTTTGTGATCAGGGGTATTATCATTTATCAATAGACAACTTTATCTTCTTTCTCAGAGTTCATGCCTCCTTTAATTTCTTTAGCCTTAACACATTAACATCTACAAATCATTAAAATCGTATTTGTGATAATATGCATACTTTTATTTTTTCCTGACTCTAAAGGACAAATGTCTAACATTTCTTCATTTTTTAACGATGGTGATTTCTGGACTAAGGTACATGTAACTTACCATGTTAATGGAAGAGAAATCAATGACTAGTTCCTCTTGTTTTTTGTAGGTATTAGATTTTGTTGAATGCCTTTTCAGCATTACTGTAGGTGACAGTATTTTTATTGTGAATATGTGAATTATATTAATTCATTCCCTAAAAGTAAAACATCCTCACATTTCTGTAATAAGTTTGGTCATGATTTACCTTCTTAAGTGAAAATTCAATTTGCTAGTATTTTATTTAGGATTTTTCAGCAATCCCTAGTTTTTTTTTTTTTAATACTTCGTCAATATTGTACATAGGTATTAATGTTTCCTGTCCTCAAAACATATTTGAAGTTTTTCTTTTTCATACTCTGAAATCATTTCAGTATACTGACATTATCTGGGTTTTGTTGTGTCAGGCTAGGATGGAATGTGGTTATAGGTCTTTGATAAATTTCTCTTTTCTATGGGAATTAGATTTTCTTTATCTGCTTAGGTCGATTTTATTATTTTTTTAAGATTTTATTTAGTTATTTGAAGGAGTATACGTGAGCATGAGCAAAGGTAAAGGGGGGCAGAGGGAGAAGCAGACTCCCTGCTGAGCAGGGAGTGGGATGTGAGGCTTCATCCCAATACCCTGAAGATTATGACATGAACTGAAGGCAGCACCTTAACAAGTGAGCCACCCCGGTGTTCCTGCTTGGGTCAATTGTAGTAATTTTTCTTTATCTAAATTATTTAGGTTTCTGATATTTATAAATATGTAAATCAATCTTTTTTTATTTCCTGGTTTTCACTGTTTTTGGCCTTTTAGGTTCTTATTTTGTGTATTTTTTGCTTTTTCCCTTTTAATTTTTTTATTAAATTAGCTGGTAGTTGATCTGCTCTTCTATTCTTACTAATTTCTATTTTTCTTTTCCTTATTTTTCATTTTCATCCTATACTCCTTTTCAGAATGCTTTATCTAAGGACTATTTTCAGTCTTTTATTTCTATTAATTCAGCATTTAATTATGAATAATGCTCTAGTTATTGTTGCAAGTATATTCTATAGAGTCTGATATATAGTATTTTTAACCCATGGAATGAGAGATGTTCGCAAATGACACTATGAAGGGCTGATATAAAAGATCTATAAAGAACTCCTCCAACTCAACACCTAACAAACAGATAATCATGTCAAAAAATGGGCAAAGACATGAACACTTTTACAAAGAAGACATACCAATGGCTAACAGACACATGAAAAAATGTTCATCATCATTAGCCATCAGGGAGATTTGTATCAAAACCACACTCAGATACCACCTTACACCCATTAGAACGGCCAAAATGAACATGACAGTAAACAAGTGTTGGAGAGGATGTGGAGAAAGGGGAACCCTCTTCCACTGTTGGTGGGAATGCAAGCTGGTGCAGCCACTTTGGAAAACAGTATGGAGTCCTTAAGAAATTAAAAACAGAGCTACCCTATGACCCTACAATTGCACTACTGGGTATTTACTAACCCAAAGATACAGATGTAGTGAAAAAACGGACCATATACACCCCAATGTTCATAGCAGCTATGGCCACAATTGCCAAACTGTGGAAAGAGCCAAGATGCCCTTCAACAGACAAACGGATCAAGAAGATATGGTCCATATATACAATAGAATATTACGCCTCCAACAGAAGGATGAATACTCAACCTTTTTATCAACATGGATAAGACTGGAGGAGATTATGTCGAGTGAAAGAAGTCAAGCAGAGAAAGTATATTATCATATGGTTTCACTTACTCATGGAGTATAAGGGGTAACATGGAGGACATTAGGAGAAAGAAAGGAAAAGTGAATTGGGGGAAATCGGAGGGGGAAACAAACCATGAGAGACTGTAGACTCAAACAAACTGAGAGTTTTGGAAGGGAGAGGGATGGGGAGATGGGTGAGCCTAGTGGTGGATATTAAAGGAGGGCATGTATTGCATGGAGCACTGGTTGTGGTGCATAAACAACGAATCTTGGAACACTGAAAAAATAAACAAAAATACTGCAAATGTTTTTAATTACCTGGTAGAAGAGATTTGTGAAAATTTTCAATTTTCAATTTCATTATTTCTTCATAATAATTAGATATTTGCGTTATTTTTACTTTATTCAACTTCCTAAGGTTTTCCTTTGTGAATCCAGCTTATTTTTTTTTTTAATTCTATGTGTACTATCAGTGATACAAAGTCACTATTTTTTTTTTAATTCTTTATGCTTCCTAGGTTTTCTCTACTTTGATTTTGGTCCCTAGATAATTCCATGACCGAAACTGTGTCACAGTGGTGGTTTCATGTGTTTCTATTTCTTTTCTGCATCTTCTGAAGTTTCTACTTCATGTTTCTTGATGCACAAACGTAACTGTTTATCTTCATTTTATCTTCATTAAAACTTGGTTTTAACCATATATATATCTTCACCTTATTCCAAAGTTTTTGCTCCAAATCTTGACAAATCAACTATAAGCCCTATTTTTTTCTGTTATATATTTGCTCATTTATATTTATTCTTTCTGAAACTTGCATTTTGCCTATGGTTGGGTTTTGCTCTGTATTTATTCTAAACTACAAGTATTTTAATATGTTAGTAGAGCCCTAGATAATGATTTTAAGTATTTGAGAAATAGTTACAAGAACATAAAGAAAATAAAGGTGTTAACTAATAAGATTAACAAAAATAAGTTCCTAATCCATGAATAATCAAATAACCCCTATGTAGCAAAAGGAACGTAAGAATCCAACAAAATGATTCTAATCTACTGCTTACTAAGTACTTAGTCTTTAAATATATCCTAAAATCTTCATCTCTAAATAAACAATACTATTTACATTTTTTGTTGAAGGAAATGGCATTGTTCAATGAGATAGTAGTATAACAAAGCTTGGTCCATAGTACCTATTTTTTTTTAACTTCTAATAAAGCATAATAGTAAAAATATGAAAGAATACAAATCCTTATTTATCATTTACCATAATAAATCAAAGTGAATTAAACAGTCAGATTAAATTTAAAATGTTTGTAATTATGCTCTCTACAAAAAAATTCACAACATAAATAAAAACTGTCTATTAATTACACAAAATTTTCAATCTATAAGGAAATAATCACAAGGAACCTGATCTCAGAAGAGTAACAGACCTCTTTCAGTTTTTTGTAGGCCAGAAAGATATAGAAATATATAGTTTGACACCTAAAATTAAGTGATAGTAAAATAATAAACTCTTCACTTTACAAATGCCATTTTACAACATGTGCATGTAGAAAAAAGGTACATAGTAAAATGTAAGAAAACCATCAAGAAATTCCCTAAACCAAAACTTAGACAAATGCTTTTAGAAATAGAGTCTGATTTTAATAAAAAAATTTGAAATAAACTGCAACAGCTCTACAACTGAACCATCACTGAGAAGCAATCTCCTAATAATTCTTAAGTCCATAGATAAGTCACTGAAACATTTCCTGAGTGTAATAAACACTGAAATGTACTCAGTCAAAGCAAAGTATGGGACAAATTCATGAGTAAGTATGTAACACCCTGAAAATGAACATAATTTTATTTTGGAAATCAGAGAAAAAGTAGGGGAACTAGGGAAAACAGACAAAGTTTAAAAAGAAAAAAAAGCCCTGGAGTAAAGATCACCAAATATAATATTTAGATTTAAAAAAAATAGTGAAATTGAATATAAACCAATGAGTTTTTTCTATCAGAACATATCAGATACAGAATAAAAAGGAAAAACAGTAAAAAGTAGTTAGAGAAATAATCATACAATAGATAGTATAGTATTACTCTATTAGCAGTAAGTCCATGATAAGCTAAAACCTTTTAAAGAAAATAGAAAAATTGGGGTGCCTGAGTGGCTCAGTGGGTCAAAGCCTCTACCTTCGGCTCAGGTCATGACCTCGGGGTTCTGGGATTGAGCCCTGCATCAGGCTCTCTGCTTGGCGGGGAGTCTGCTTCCCCCTCTCTCTCTGCCTGCCTCTCTGCCTACTTGTGATCTGTCTCTCTTTCTCACTCAATCTCTGTCAAATAAAATCTTAAAAAAATAAAATAGAAAAATATCAAAATTGAAACAAAACTGATTTGAAGAGACGAATAGTCAAATTTCAAAAATTTACAAAGACTTACTTTAAAAAGGTGTGGCAGAACAAACAAAGACTTGTGATAATAGCTAAAATGACTCTTATAGGCATTGAAATAATTAGCTCATTTCAGGATAAATTGGTCAACTTCTGCTTCAGCATTGATCATTGAGGTAGAAAATAAACCATCCAAGATAATTAAATATGTAACACCTTATGTTTTGCCCTAGGCAATTAATTGTTAAAAGGTAAAAAAAAAAAAATACCTTATAACAAGCTTTTAAATAAATTTCCTTTTGACAGTGGCCATACATACATATTTCTCACATAGAAATATTGATGTAGCATTGTAAAATTCTTTAAAAAAAATAGTTTTATTATCGGGGCGCCTGGGTGGCTCAGTGGGTTAAGCCTCTGCCTTTGCTCAGAGTCCTGGGAATCTCTGCTCAGCAGGGAGCCTGCTTCTCCCTCTCTTTCTGCCTGCCTCTCTGCCTACTTGTGATCTGTCAAATAAATAAAAAGAAAATCTTAGAAAAAAATAAAAATTAAGGCCCTTCCTCTTAAAAAAAAAAAAGTTTAGGAAAAAAAATAGTTTATTATCATGAGCTCTCCTTAAACAAATTTAACTATTTAATAATTGTAAAAACTGTTGGAGGAAACCTGGAGCTTACTTTTGGATTCAGAACAGCCAAAATTAAGTTATTTCAAATCACATGAATTGAAAAACATTGCCCCAAATGTGTGTGGGTTTTTTTGTGTTTGTGTATTTTTTAATTTAAATTCAATTAACCAACGTAAAGTGTATCATTAAGTTTTGATGTAGTGTTCCATGATTCATCAGTTGCATGTAACACCCAGTGCTTATCACATCACATGCCCTCCTTAATGCCCATCACCCACTTACCCCATCCCCCCACCCTTCTCCCTTTCCACAGCCCTCAATTTGTTTCCTGGAGCCAAGGGTCTCTCATGTTTTGTTTCCCTCTCTGATTCCTTCCCAGTTTTCCCTCCCTTCCACTATGACACTCTGCTATTTCTTATATTCCACATATAAGTGAAAGCATATGATAACTGTCTTTCTTGATTGACTTATTTCACTTAGCACAATACCCTCCAGTTCCATCTATGTGAATGTAAATGGTATTCATCTTCTGATGGCTGAGTAATATTCCATTATACATATGAAACGTATCTTCCTAACCCATCCATCTGTTGAAGGACATCTTGGCTTCTTCCACAGTTTGGCTATTGTGGAATTGCTCCTATAAACATTGGGGTGCAGGTGCCCCTTCTTTTCACTACATCTGTATCTCTGGGGTAAATACCCAGTAGCGCAGTAGCTGGGTCATAGGGGTAGCTCTTTTTTTTTTTTTTTTTTTTTTAACTTCTTGAGGAATCTCTATATGGTTTTCCAGAGTGGCTGCACCAGCTTATATTCCTACGAACAGTACAGGAGGGTTTCCCTTTCTTCCCTTTATCCTTACCAATAACTATCATTTCCTGACCTAATTTTAGCCATTCTGACAGGTGTGAGGTAGTATCTCATTGTGGTTTTGATTGGATTTCCCTGATGCTGAGTGATGTGGAGCACTTTTTCATGTGTCTATTGGCCACTTGGATGTCTTCTTTGCAGAAATACCTGTTCATGTCTTCTGCCCATTTCTTGATTGGATCATTTGTTCGTTGGGTGTTGAGTTAGATATGTTGTTTATAGATCTTAGATACCAACCCTTTATCTGTTATGTTATTTGCAAGTATCTTCTCCCATCCCACAGGCTGTCTTTTGATTTTGTCAACTATTTCCTTTGCTGTGCAAAAGTTTTTTATTTTAATAAAGTCCCAATAGTTCGTTTTTGGCTTTGTTTCCCTTGCCTTTAGAGATGTGTCTAGCAAGAAGTTGCTGTGGACAAGGTCAAAGAGGTTTCTGCCTGTGTTCTCTTCTAGGATTTTGATGGATTCCTATCTCACATTTAGGTCTTTCACTTTGTGTGTGTTATAAGAAAATGGTCATTTCATTCTTCTGCATTTGACTGTCTAATTTTCCCGGCATCATTTGTTGAAGAGACTATCTTTTTTTCCATTGGATATTCTTTCCTGCCTTGTCAAAGTTTAGTTGATCACAGAGTTGAGGGCCCATTTCTGTGTTCTCTATTCTGTTCCATAGATCTATGTATCTGTTTTTGTGCCAGAATCATAAAAGCCATCTACCAAAAACCCGAAGAGTATCATTCTCAGTGGGGAAAAACTGAGAGCATTTCCCTTAAGGTCAGAAACATGACAGGGATGCCCACTCTCACCTGTATTGTTCGACACAGTGCTAGAAGTCCCAGCCTCAGCAATCAAATAACAAAACTAAACAGAAGGCATTCAAATCGGCAAAGAAGTCAAACTCTCTTCACAGATGACATGATACTTTATGTGGAAAACCAAAAACACTACACTTCAGAATTGCTAGAACTCGTACAGCAATTCACCAATGTGGCAGGATACAAAAATTAATGTACAGAAATCAGTTGCATTTTTATACACTAACAATGTGACTGAGGAAAGAGAAATTAAGAAATTGATCCAATTTATAATTGCATCAAAACCTTATGATACCTAGAAATAAACCTACCCAAAGAGGCAAAGGATCTGTTTGTGTTTTATATACAGGTAACCCCCAAAATAGAGAGTAAGTTTCACAGTAGCAGAAGCAAGAGAGCTAGTGCCAATTGTCTTTTAGGTGGTCAGAGAGCATATGAAAAATATCTATTCCAATAAATATATGTTCCAAGTTGCCAAAAATCCCATTCTCCAACATTTTGTCTCAAACTAATGGTATACGTTAAGGCTCGCTGGAACCTGAAAAATCCCACCCAACTGCCAATACTGTATGGTGTAACCCAATTTTCCTCCAAATTTCCACCCTGGTGCATACATCAAGTGCTAAATATGTGGTTTTCAAGTATGTCAAAGCCTGCATCTTCAAAGTATTTTAGTCATGCTATGGATAAGAACTCAGTCCTTCCAAGAAGGGGTAACAAGTTAACCAGTAAGACATTAACAAGGATTAATGACTCAACTAAGCTACAAAGGATGCCAGGAGTGACCACTTTCTTAGGAAATTCAGGAATAAGAAGGTTCCAAGCAAATCATGAAAGAATTTGACTGTTTATTTTCATGAAGAGACTATAGGAGACCCTGAAATCATCAAAAAAGCATCTTTATAGAGTATCTTTTACCTCAAACAGCAAATTGCTTTGAGCAACTG
The DNA here is from genome assembly GCA_028646535.1 of Procyon lotor. Classification (NCBI taxonomy): domain Eukaryota; kingdom Metazoa; phylum Chordata; class Mammalia; order Carnivora; family Procyonidae; genus Procyon; species Procyon lotor. The sequence continues at coordinate 71,474,546 of CM053607.1, forward strand.
TCCATTTTTCATGTCTTATGTTTTCCAATTTTACTTAATGATTAGGATTCTAAGTTTAAGTCTCTCATAATGAAAATATATCCATTAAGCTGTCAATTTTTCTACTATCTTGCTGTTTCTAGAACAAATTTTTCTCAAGTTATACTTTTTCAAAAACAAGAATATCAGAAATTATTTCCTCTTTAAAATCCATATAATTTCACAGTTTAACTTTCTCTTAGGTTTTATTAACTATTTCCTTTGAGAGTATCTTATTAAAAATCTTTATCAATACACTTTAGTCAATTTACAGTGTTTTACTTTTAAGAAAAAAAAATATGACTTCAATAAAGCTGTTAATTAGCAAATCCAAGTAAGAATAATAATCACTTCATTAACAGATTTTTTTTCATTCTCAAATGTGTATGTTTACAGTTAACAGAAGTTTTTTATAAATGGGTATAACAAAATGTCTTTAAAACCTGACTGTACCAATATTGACACTTAATGGTTTACACATCCAGGCACTTCTATACTTGATTCTATAAATGCTACTAGGTTATGAGCTACTGTTTAATACAAGTTGATTCAATTTGAGATGATTAATGATATAATTTAGGAACAAAGAGTTTCAAATTACAGTTAAACTATCATCTAGATGTAAAATAGAATTCAGGAAGTGGATGAAATTTGGACTAAGTTTTGAGGGTTTATAATGTTGATATTTGAAGTCACTTAGCTATTTTAATTTTTATGTTCATTAAGAGTGTTAGTACAGAGATGTATCAAAATTAAAAATCAATCCTATTTCACTTAAGCATAACATTCCAGTTAATAGTACCGATACTTAGAGTACATATCCAATCATAATAATGGTAGCAAACAGTCACTTTTGAGTGTAATGAGTGTCATATAGGGAGGAAAACTGAATATGGTCCCAAACAATAATTTCCTTTTAAGTAATACCTGTAAAGAAGACTAGCATTTGGTTCTGATTATTTGCCAATCACTAGGCTACATGTTTTATACATCATCTTACTTAACCGTGTATTCAAATAAAGATGCTTATTTACGAAATCCAGTAATACTATTACCAAAATTATGGGCACTTTGACACTTAACACTCCTAGTGTGTACTATTGTATTCTTAATCTGAGTGTAGCACATTCTTTAGCATATCACAGTTTCAGTTTTGCAGTTCTTAGGTGCTTAGCATGTCCATCTCCTGAAAGACTGGAAACTCCATGAGGGCAGGGATCATATCTAGTTGCACTCAACATTCTAGCCCCAGGGTTTTATCCAGTCATTTAGAAAATGTCAGGCATCACATATTAACTTAATAAGTCAGCAAGTAATATGAATAGCTATCACGTGCTCTGAAAGATTAAAGCAACAACTTCATTTAAAGCACATTATAATTTCTTGGAGAAGTTAAAATGATGGAAGAATAGGGGGGCTCTAAGTTTTTCTCATCCCTCGAACACAACTAGATGAACTTCATTATTTTCATCATTCATCATTCTCAACACGCAAAAAATCATTCTGAGGACTGAGAGAACAGCACTTCGGTCTACAAGTAGAATCGTGAGAGAAAGGAGCTACAGAGTCTGATTTGGGGAAGATAGGAACTGCAGGTGTTGCAAGGAGGGGAGTCCTGCTTTTGGAGATTGCTACAAGGTATTACACTCAGCGACAGCAAAATAGGAAGTTCCAGAAGTCTGCCACTTCGGGGGTCATGCCTGCCTTAGCAGTACTCCTATGGTGAAGGAGAGGGGAGACCTCTTCTTCAGGAGGGGAGCAGCATGGTCTGAGGATCCCGTAGGTTGCACAGTGGGAAACAGTTCCTCAGCTTGGAGTGCAGTTGGGAATGGCAGCAAGGCTTCCTGGAGACAGAAGAATAGGTGGCACCAATACGCTACATCATCCCCAGGCATAGGAACAGGGATGCTGGCTGTGGGCAGTGAGCCATGATGTTGGCTTTCTGCTCCACTTTGCCATAAACTCCAAACCATTGTGCAGTCATGGGACTGCTTCCTGGGGACAGACTGGCAAACAACAAAAGTGTGGCAAGATCCTCCCCCGGGGGATCAACACAGACTGTACCATGAGAGTCTCTAAAATTTGGAATTTAGAAACCAAGCCACGTGCCTGAGATTTAAAAGAAGAAAGAAGGAGGAAAAGAAAAAAGAAAAACATGAGTACTCTGACGTGTGGCAGGCAGACAACTCAGACACAGGCAGGGTGAAGGCAGGAATTTGACAGAAGCCAGGGAAACAAAGAAGACTCTTTGCTCTTCTGTGAAGGCTTAAGAGCAAAGGTATGAATTCTACCTTTGGGGGCAAAATAGTGGACTGATGCCATTTGCCCCCTGCCCATCAGCAATTACTGACCACAGTGAGCTTAACAACATCACCAAGTGGAGACTGAGGCCACTTATACCAAACCCTGCTCCCTCCTGCACCCCCCTTTTTTTTTCCCACAGTGGATTCTGGCACATTTTTAGATGAGGTTAAAAATGTCACGGTGTGCACAGGAAGCAGGCAAAGGAGTTCTGAGGGAGGTGATGCCCGGAGGTGGAACAAACCGTCCAGTCTACTCTGTAGATCCATCTCTGCCAGGATAGGTCAGCCTGAGATTCAGTGTAACAGGCCTTTTTCCTTGAAGACCAGCACAAACCCCTTGTATACATCATGTCTCCTGATCACTGACTGCTGCAAAGCTTCAGCTCTTGGAGAAGTTGAATCTAGCTTCATTTTTATTTTTTTAACTTTTTTTTTCCCCACTTTTAAATTGTTTTCATTTTTAAAGTTTTATATATATAAATAAAAATCAGGTGTATATATATATATTTTTTTTTTTAACTTTTTTTTCTTGGATCTAGCTTCTTGTAGCAAGCAGACCAAAACACAGCTGGAATCGAGTTTTTTTTTTTTTCCTGGACATAATAACAAAACAGTGGAATTCACCCCAAAAAACCAACAGGAAGTAGAAGTAATAGCCAGGGATTTAATCAATATAAATATAAATTAGATGTCTGAACTAGAATTTAAAACAGCTATTATAAGTATACTAGCTGGGCTAGAAAAAAAGTGTAGATGACACTAGAGAACACCTTACTGCAGACATTAAAAAAACTAAAAATCTAGTCAGATCAAAATTGAATATGTTATAACTGAGATGCCAACCTGAATGGATACTGAATGGATACCATTAAAATGAGGATGAATGAAGCAAAGGAATTAATTACTCAGTGATATAAAAGATAAAATTATGGAAAAACAATGAAGCTGTAAAGAAGAGGTAAAGAAAGGTATTGGCTCACAAAATTAGACTTAGGGAATTCAGTGACTTCTTAAAACATAACAACATCAATTTCATAGGAGTCCCAGAAGATCAAGAGAGAAAAAGGAGCAGAAGTTTTGCAAAAATTACAGCTTAAAACTTCCCTAATATGGAGAAGGCCACAGACACTGAAATCCGAAAAGCACAGAGAATTCCCATTAAATTCAACAAAAGCCAACCATCATCTAGGCATATTATCCTCAAATTCCCAAAATGCAAAGACAAGGAAAGAATCCTGAAATCAGGAAGGAGGGAAAAATAAAGCACTTACCCAATAAGGGGAGACACACGAGGTTTGCAGTTCTGTCCAGAGAAACTTAGCAGGCCAGAAGATGATAGCAGAATATAGTAACCATGTTGAATGGGAAAAGTACGCACCCAAGAATACTTTTCTAACAAGGCCGTTATTCAGAAAAGGAGAGATAAAGAGTTCCCCAAACAAAAACTAAAGGAGATCATGGCCACTGAACCAGTCCTGCAAGAAATATTAAAGGGGGCTCTGAGTAGGGAAAAAAAGACCAAAAGTAATAAAGACTAGAAAGGAACAGAGACCAACACCAGAAACACCAACTTTACAGGTAACAAAATGGCAGTAAAATTCTTATCTTTCAATAATCACTCTGAATGTAAACAGACTAAACAATCCAATCAAAAGACATCGTGTATCAGATTGGATTTAAAAAAAAAAATAAGACAAGACCCATCTATATCCTGCCTACAAGAGATTCACTTTAGACCTAAAGACACATCCAGATTGAAAGTGAAGGGATGGAGAACAATCTATCATGTTAGTGGACATTAAAAGAAACCCGGAGTAGGCATACTTTTATCAGACAAACTAGATTTTTTTTTAAAAAAAAAGAGTGCAACATGCGATGAAGAAGGGCATTATATCGTAATTAAGGGGGTCTATCAAAAAAAATCTAACTGTAAGTATTTATGCCTAGAACTTGGAAGCACCCAAATATATAAAATGGTTAATAACAAACACAAAGGAACTCATTGATAATCATATATTAATAATAGGGGACTTTAACACCCCACTTACAACAACAGATCATCTAGGCAGTAAAGCAACAAGAAAACAATGGCTTTGAACAACACACTGGACCAGATGGACTCAACAGATACATTCAGAATATTTCATCCTAAAGCAGCAGAGCACCCTTTTTTTTGAGTGCACATGGAACATTCTCCAGAATAGATTACACACCTGGTCACAAATAAAGCCTCAACAAAAACAAAGAGACTCAGATTGTATCATGCTTGTTTTCTCATCAAAACACTATGAAACCTGAAGTTAACCACAAAAAAAAAAAAAAAAGGAAAACCCAAAAGTACATGGAGGCTAAAAAGATCTTACTAAACAACAGGTAAATTAGGAAAATAAAAAAAGAAATTAAAAAAAAAATACATGGAAACAAGTAAAAATGAGAACACTACAGTCCAAAACTTTTGAGATTCAGCAAAAGTTGTCCTAACAGGGAAGTATATAGCAATACAGGCCTGCCTCAAGAAGCAATAAGGATCTCAAAAAACAACCTAACCTTGCACCTAAAGGACCTAGAAAAAGAACAACAAATTAAGTCTAAAGCCGGCTGAAGAAGGAAAATAATAAACATAAAAGCATAAACAATGATACAGAAACATCAACAGTAGAATAGACTGATGAAACCAGGAGCTGGTTCTTTGGGGAAAAAAGAAAAAAATCAGTCAATTGATAACGTTATAGCCAGATGTTATTAAAAAAGTGAATGGACCCAAATAAAATCATGAATGAAAGGGAATACAAGAGAAATTCAAATAATCACAAGAGAATATTAAGAAAAATTATATGCCAACAAACTAGGCAGTCTGGAAGAAATACACCAATTCCTAGAAATATGTCAGCTACCAAAAGTGAAAGAGGGAGAAATAGAAAATTTGAACAGATAACCAGCAAAGAAATTGAATCAGTAATCAAAAATCTCTCAATATAAGTCCAGGACCAGGTGGTTTCCCTGGGGAATTCCATCAGACATTTAAAGAAGAATTAGTACCTCTTCTTAAATTTTTCTGAGAATTAGAAATGGAAGGAAATCTCCCGAACTTCTTCTGTGAGGCTAGCATTACCTTGATTCTAAAACCAAACACCTCACTAAAAAGGAAAATTACAGGCTAACATCTTGACTAACAGAGATACGAAAATTGTTAACAAGACATTAGTAAATTAAATCCAACAGTACATTAAAAGAATTATTCAGCATGACCAAATGGGATTCATGCCTGGGCTGCAGGGTTGATTTTTCAATATTCGCAAATCAATTAACCTGATATATCATGTTAGTAAAAGAAAAGATCAGAACCATATGACCCTCTCAAAAGATGCAGGAAAAGGCATCTGACCAAATACAGCATCCTTTCTTGATAAAAACCCACACAAAGTAGGGACAGATGGAACATACCTCAACATAATGAAGGCCATATACAAAAGACCCACAGTTAATATCACCTTCAATGGGGAAAAAATGAGGGCCTTTCTCTGTAGTCAGGAACAAGACAAAGATGTTCACTCTCACCATTACTATTTGACATAGTACTGCAAGTCTTAGCTTCAGCAAACAGACAACAGCAACAACAACAAAATAAGTTATTAAAAATTACCCAAATTGGGAAGGAAGAAGTCAAACTTTCACTATTCACAGGTAACATGATATTCTATAGAAACATGAAAGACTCCAACAACAACAAAAAAAAGTTGCTAGAACACATGAATTCAGCAAAGTCACAGGATATAAAATCAGTGTACAGAAATCTGTTACATTTCTATATGCCAATAATTAAGTAGCAAAAGGAGAAATCAAGGAATCTGTCCCATTTATAATTGCACCAAATATCCTAGGATACCTAGGAATAAACCTAACCAAAGAAGTAAAAGTTTTGTATTCTGAAAACTATGGAACACTTATCAAGGAAATTGAAGATGACACAAAGACATGGAAAAACATTCCATGGTCATGAATCAGAAAAACGAACATTGTTAGAGTGTCTCTATTACTCTCAAGTCAACCTACACATTTAATGCAATCCTTATCAAAATACCACCAGTATTTTTCACAGAGCTAGAACAAACATCCTAAAATTTGTATGGAACCAGAAAATACCCCAAATAGCCAAAGCAACCTTGAAAAAGAAAAGCCAAAGTTGGCAGCATCACAATTCCAGAGTTCAAGCTCTATTACAAAGCTGTCATCATCAAGACAGTATGGTACTAGGACAAAACAGACACGTGGTTCAATGGAACAGATAAGAAACTCAGAAATGGACCCACAACTACATGATCAACTAATCTTTTACAAAGCAGAAAAGAATATCCAATGGAAAAAAAAGACAAGTCTCTTCAACAATTGGTGTAGGGAAAATTGGACAGTCAGATGTGGAAGAATGAAACTGGACCACTTTCCTTACACCATACAGAAAAATAGACCCAACATGGATGAAAAGCCTAAATGTGAGGTAACAAACCATCAAAATCCTAGAAGAAAGACAGGCAGTAACCTCTTTGACCTTGGCCATAGCAACTTATTGGGCACATATCCAATAAAGAGTTAGTATCCAAAATCTATAAAGAACCTATCAAGCCAAAAACACATAATCCAGTAAAGAAATGGGCAGAAGACATGAACAGATTTTTCCAAAGAAGACATCCAGACGGCAAAGACACATGAAAAGATGTTCATCACTCATCATCAGGGAAACAGAAATGAAAACCATGATGAGATACTACCTCACAGCCATCAGAATGGCTAAAATTAACAATACAAGAAACAGGTGTTGGTGAGGATGTAGAATAGGGGAACACTCTAGCAATCTTTGTGGGAATGCAAAGTGGTGCGACCACTCTGCAGAACAGTATGGAGATTCCTCACAATGTTAAAAATATAATCACCCTATAACCTAGCAATCGCACTACTTAGCAGTTATTATCAACAATAGCCAAACTATGGAAAAAGCCGCAATGTCCATCAACCTATGAATGTATAAAGAAGATGCGGTATAAGTACACAAGGGAATATTACTCAGCCTTCAAAAAATGAAATACTGCTATTTGTAATGATGTGGCTGGAACTAGACTATATTATACTAACTGAAACAAGTCAGAGAAAGACAAATATCATTTGATTTCACTCACAGGTGAAATTTAAGAAACAAGAGAGGTGAACATAGGGGAAGAGGAAAAAGTATAAAAAAAAAGATGGAAATGGACAGTATGACTCTTAAAGAACAAACAGGGTTGATGGAGGAAAGTGGGTGGGAGATGGAATAGATGGGCAAAGGGTATTAAGGTGGCCACTTGTTATGAGGCACATTAGGTGTTGTATATAAGTGACTGATCCCTGAGTTGTACTCCTGGAGCCAACACTGCACTGTATGTTAATTGAAATTTAAATAAAAATTTGGGAAAAAAGTAAAGCACATTAGTTATTCATGTGTATGTTCTTTAAAAATTATCCTAAGGTTTCCATTATTCAATAAATATAAAGCACAAAAACAAAAGCAGAAAGTAAAATCAAAATAAGAATATATTTTAAAGCAAATTTCATTATAATAGCTAAAATGTATTAAGTGCATTTAACATCTAGCCACTGAATCGTTTTCAATGCATTGCTCATTTAAGCTGCACAACCTCCTTGTGAAATACATACCATTGTTATTCCTATTTTGTCAATGTCCTAGTCTTAGAGAAGTTGTTACTTTCCAAAAATCATCTAGCTACTAAATAGTAAAACTAATCAAAATAACCCACAATGTCTAACTTTAGTCCCACAATGACCTCTAGGATTTGTATTTTTCCATATTCTCTGGCAACACCATAAAACATGTAACCATACATGTTTGCTATTCATTTGATTAAATATTTTACAAAGTGTTAATTCTTCCTGATGTGTGTTTATATATATGTGTATACACACACACACACACATATATATATACACACACACATACATACATATATATACACGTAAGTTTTTCTTTATGCTGTGATAGTGAGTTCCATTTAAGTTTTCAAACAATTACTAGGTTCATTGCTCAACTGAGCTTCTTAATATGCGTATCATTTTTATATGCATTTTAAAAAGCTGACTCATTGACATAACATACTTCAAAACCAAAGGTATAACAGTTCTGGTTTGAAACAGGGCCATCATTTACAATGTTTTCTGTAGAAAGCTAATCTTTTTGTGATGCTCATGTACTTCAGTACTTAAAAAAGAGTCTTAGTAAAGTACCAAAACACTCTGCAAAGTATATTGAACAATGGATATCATTTCAGTTCTTACACAGAAATTAAGATTTAAGGTCAATTTTATTATTATCCTTATCTAACAACATACTATCACTTTGCTGTCACTCCATTACAGGCTTCACTTAAATTCAAGAATACTTTACAGGCACATTTTAGCAATGAATTCATTAATTGTCTGGGAATTTTATTATTCATTATTTTTGGATTTGGAGAACCTAAGTGGTAGACACAAAGCTAATGTCTTTGAAACCCTGTCTCATTCTTACACGTTTTCTTATGGCTACATTATGAAGTTTGCTAACATTAATGTAATTACCCTAAGAACAAAATGATGAAAAGAAGGTGTATAAGTAACACAGAATGCACCTAGAGCTTTGCACTTCCTTGGAATATGAGTATACATCATACCAATTATCCATCATCTAGTAACTTACTCTTAACAGTCTTATCTCTAATAAAACTTAATTTCTTGTACCAGAGTCCTATCATGAATTTTTATAATAATCAGCCTTTTTTTCTTAGATGTCTAAGCCCTAAGTTATAATAACCATATTAACTAACCATCACATCAAGCAAGAACAATTTGCTTCTTTTTTTGCAAAGACTCAAATCCTTTCTCTGAAAATAGCATTATCACTCATTATGGTTTATTCCAGATCTATTTTACTGATTTCCTTTTTACTGCCTCATATGCAATTCATACTGTAGCATTAGGTACCTTTCTAGAGCTACTGTTTCATGTCATTCTTGCCACTGTCATTACTGCTGAGCCTGTGTTCATGTTTTTGTGTCTCCTCTATAACCCCAAAGCCTCTTAACCAGTTCCTAGATTCTTTATTCTTTACAAGACTGCCGTAGTAAAACTGGCCAGGCTTATGATTATAAAAGCCTTTCCTGATTTTAAGAATAAATTTCAAATATGAAGCTTAGCATACAATGTTCTTGACTACTACCTACCTACAGTAGGCTACTTCCCACCCTTCCTCCTATTACTGACTGTACTCTAGCTGCAACCATCAACCTGTAGTTTCCGGCAAGTTTTGTTCTATACCCCTCTACCTGAAATACACTTTTCCACCATTTCCATGTATGCTGTTGGCCACTAAGACTTCTCAACTCTTTGTGATCATCTTTTCCACTTGAAAGCCCACCTAGAACATTCAGTCTGTTGATAGCTTTCCTGTGAATGCACTGTATGCACCCTTTTATTGTGACACAACATTCTACCTGAACAGTTGGCTGTGTCTTTGGCTAGGCTATTAGCTTTGTTTTAGGCAGCCTCTAAAATGGACCACGATGATCCCCACCTCCTGGGGTGCATACCTTTTCAATCCTCTCCCCTGGGTGTGTTGGACATAGCCATTCACTTCTGGCTAAGTAATGGGACATTACTTCTGATATCAGGTTATAAAAAGGCTCATGTAGCAAGGAACTGAGGCCATTCCATGGTCAACAGCTGGTGAGAAAATGGACTTTGACAACAGCTACATGAGTTTGGAGAAAGACAACAAGGCTGTAAGTCAGACTCTAGACCCTCTTGGCAGCTTGCGAAAAACTTCAAGAACCTCCTTGAACCAGACAAAGCCAGCTAAGCTCTTCCCAGATTCATGACCCACAGGAACTATGAGGTAGTATCTATCTGTCATTTTTGACTGTTAAGTTCTAGGATAACTTGTTATGCAGTAGTAGATAACTAATGCAAGTGTTTGTGTTCTTAGGCCTAGAGAACCTATCCTATTTGACTCTGAATCATATACACCTACCACAGGTAAGATTCTCAAAAAATATTTTGAGTAAATGCTATTTGAATTTTTACTTCTAACCCCTGCCAATATATTTGAGGTATTCAAACATTCTGAAAAATATTTTCTAATTTAGTTCACTATGAGTACTTTTTCCTTCAAAACAGAACACAAAGTCTTCCAATCTTGCAAATGTGTTGTAAATCAACATTTGAATATGCATATCCAGGGGCACATACGCAATTTTACAAAGATAAAATTAGGAAAATGTTCAGAATGTTTTTCTCTAGGATCATATTTTTAATTCAGCTATATAGCGGCATAATGTAAGGCATAAGTTTTATTTGAGGTTTTAAAAATCAAATGACTCTCATGTAGGTGGCACCATGTCTACATATAAGAAGGATGCCCTATTTCCCTAGGCATTAATTTGACTTCTTAAGCTGAGAAAACCCATCTTTTTCCTAGAAAGAACCCCACCAATTATCCTTTTATTATATTTTCATAATAACAAATATTGCCTCGTGCAAGATTTCCCCATTAGTGTTTTATATTTAAGTGCACACAGTCTGTTTAATCCTTCAACTTTATCATACTTCACTGATTAATCTAGTTTAAATACCATAAAAGTCCATAACCATTGCTATAAAAACTTATGCTTGCTTATTAAACCAGCTACTTTGCCACTGTCAAATGCAAGCAATAAAATTGTGCGTAAATATAATGGAGCATTTTTGCAATTGCTAAATAGATTTTATCTTGTGCATATGAATGCCTTCAATTTAATTCAAACTTACACGATGAGCAACTAAAATATATTTTGTATAAATGTACTTTAATATTTAAACTGTGCCTCTGGCTAACTGGTATGGATGCCTCTTCATTCAATAGTCCTTGACATGATATATGTATTTTTAAGACACAGAGAAGACTCTATTAACATGTGCAAGATTTTCACAGTGGAAAAAAAAGACTTCAAATTCAGAAAAGTCTCGACAGGTAAAATGTACCAGATTTTTTTCTTTTTTCACAGAACTTAAATATCTGTTACTTGGCTCTTAAATAATGATGGCTGGTGCAGTGAAGTAAGTTTTGTGGAGAAGGTTCAAAATAAAGATGGCAAAGAAAAATAATTTTGTCATTCCATAATACCACCTTGATCTTAATTGCTTTGTAATTATTTCCTGGAGTTGCTTTCAAAAGCTTTATTGATGTCAGAAGAGCTTTAGCCATTTTTCCAAAAACCTCTATATCATGTTGTCAATAGAGATTTGAATACAGCACTTTAGGTAAAATGTCACATAACTGAAGGACTGATTAAGATCTCCAATTCCACTCTAAGATATGCTCTTATAAATAACAACAATGGGTTATATCATTAGCTCTGACTGGGTCTTGCTCATCACCATAATGACAGATTGCTTTAAAAAATGTCCAGCACTGGATTGAGATGAATGGGCTCTTTGGGTTCTTACTCAGCAGTGTGTGTGTGTGTGTGTGTGTGTGTGTGTGTGTGTGTGTGTGCGCACATATATATATTTTTTTTCTTTTCTTGGTTTATCACTGCATGCTTTTCACATCCATAAGGGAGATTAGTGTTCTCCGGGAAATGGAAATTGTTAATACACATCCATCAACAGAGAACAGAGTGAACAGAGATAAACACAAGGAAGGACACATTTCATTTTTCATCAAATTCAAAGAGAAAATGATCTATTTTTCATTGAATCAATGGATAGCTAAAAATATCCTCGACTTACTATTCCTACTTGTGTCTAAACACAATTCATAAGTCTTAATTCATTAGACTAATGTGTTTATAAGGCAGTTGAAATGTCAAAGCTCTGCTGGATTTAGTATAAACTTAAATTCCATTACCTGGCAGGCATTAATTGCTTATGGAGCATAGGGATTCTTCCCAAGGGCCTTATATGTTTCCTTTTGTCATTTTGCTAACTATTCTGTCTAGACGAACTTAAAGCCCTTAATCCACCATTGGGATCAATAAACTGCACAATAATTCAGTCCTAATAATTAGCTTTCACTTAAACACAAATGGTCATTTCATTGTGAACTGCAGTACAAAATGATAATGAAATAATTAAAAAGACAGATGAAAGAGTGACTTAATAGGGAAGAGGCCTTACTGTTCAATTAGAGGCATTACCATTCAACCTTTTTATTACTGCCACAACCTTTCAATTTTTAAAAAAAATAATACTTCAAGCTCTGCTCATTTAACCCATGGCAGTATCACTATTAGATGCAGTCTTATGATGGGAGCCTTATTTTACAGACAGCTGGGAAGCAGTTGTCTTTCACAAATTGTTAAAATGGTGAATATTTCATTCAAAGGTCTCTAAATTGTATAGAAATCATAGCACTGTATTGTCCTGGTTTCTCACATTAGGGATTTTCTTGAGCCTTCCCAATTTCTTTTTAAACAGGATTAGCTCTACGTAATTCCTTTGAAACAGCCTTGAAATTGTATAGAACAGTTTTAAGATACTGTATGTTCTGGAATAAGTCGTAAAGGCATCTCATTTTTCCCCCTAGAGAATTTCCTAGGATAGTCCACAGTACAAAAAAAGTCTTCCTATTTGCTGACCTGACAATTTAGTTTTAAGTCCAAAAAGGTACCAAACTTCATTAACCTTTTAATACATTCTCACAGATGTAGGGTGATAGATATGTTTGAATCTTTATGATCAAAGCACTAGCCTAATAGCGAAATCTTTCACTTTACCTTTGCCATGTCCTGTTTTCATTTTAATTTCCACTCTATCCTCACAAGGATATGGACAGGCTGTACTTCTGCTTTGCCAGTAGCTGGAGACATTCATAATCAATTTCAGCAAAACCTGCTACTATTCTTGCTATTGGCACAGGAGATAGGGCCCTTGGGCTTCTCCAGTCTCTTTGAAAGTAAGGGGAAAAAAATCTCCAAGAAAAGTCTCAGCTCATTAATCCTGATCAAACTTGTAAAGGCACTCCACAAAATGGACATCCCAAGTGAGATGTAGCTGTATTTTTCCCACATACTTAAGGGGATAGGTCTTCAGCTTACAAAAATTCTTATCACATCAGTATTAAAAATAAGATTGTGGCCACCACATTCACACACAATCGTAATACCTGACACAAAGGAGGGGTAGAGATTCAAATATCTGCATAACAAAGAAGTGAAAAAATCTTCTAAAACATGAAGGCACCCATTCCTTTCACTTCTCTCATCCGTCTCATTGCCATTATTATATAGAATATAATCTGAATCGGTCTCCTAATACCCCAAGTCAAAACCCAATCAACAAAACTACAAACAAGACCCAACACATAAAAGATTATCTTCCTGAGGCACCTGGATGACTCAGTGGATTAAGCTTCTGCCTTCAACTTAGGTCATGATCTTAGCGTCCTGGGATGGAGCCCCGCATCGGGCTCTCTGCTCATCAAGAAGCCTACTTCCCCCCTACTCTCTCTGCCTGCCCCTCTGCCTACAGATAAATAAAATCTTAAAAAAAAAAAAAAAACCATCTCCCTGAGGTTTGATGCAACAGACTCCCTTGTAAGAACTTAATCTGAACCAACAATAGGAAGGTGCACACATGCACATCTCCCACACACACTTTCTTCAAGTAATTATGAAGCACAGCTCCAACCACATTCAGCTTATGATATAAAGTATAGCCTATCTTTTATTTTTTTTTTTATCCTGAACTTATCCTGAATTAAGTGGTTAGTAACCACCCAAAGTAAGTGAGACCAAGTGTCCTCACAACAACACAGAAGTACATGGTATGTAAACATGGTACCAGAGAGTCCAAGTTTCTATCAATCAAGAGTCATACTTAATACTTGGATAAATAAAGCAGCTAAACCTGTTCTTGGGAATGAGCTACAATTGATAGAAATCTGCATGCGCCTTACTAGAAAAAGATAATTAAGGATCAGGTGTTCATTCATCATGCCAATGTTTCCAAAACTTACTTCGTAAGAATCAGAAACATGGTTGTTAGATTTCTATTCCCACCCCGGAACTCCAGAGTCACTGTAGCAAGAATGGGACTTACAGATTCAGTCTATAGTGGGTATATAGATAAAATTATCTTTAGACTGCAGAATGGTCCTTGTCCAGTTTACCTAGTTTGGCACAAATTCCAAGTCACTCATCTCCTTCACTTTGAGGCAAAGCACATGGTATTCTCTCATGTCAATTTTCTTCCATGTAGCTTCGAACAAAAAAGGAGCACCTGATGTAAATAACTAGTACTTGGTTAGTAATGACAGTAGGGTTTATAATTTAGTGTTTTGTGAATGTGATTTCTCACAACCAAACTTGAGTCAGACCTCAAAAAGTTATTAGGTAATTTTTCAAATAGATTTTCTGGAAATCTAAAGCTAAGAATCTAACTTGATTATGTTAAATTCTTTAGGATTTTGTTAACTTACTTATTTCCATCCAAATTAACTAGCTGGCCTCCTTTTAAAGTCTATTATAGCAGTATTTCCCTGATAAAGTTTTATTCTGTTTCTTCCATTAGTATTATATAAGACTAGCATGTGATATTTACAGTACTAATATTGATTCTGGTTATATCAACTAAACTGAACATGAAATGATCCGCATCATCATGAAAGCTAACTTAAGACAGAGACCCGGCACCAATTGTTATCCATTTCTATGTGTGACAGTTTCTACATTGCTAAAAATATTTTTTAAAGCAAAACTAAGGTCAATATCCAGAGATTTATGTTCAGACATTAGAAATGGTTGTTTCAAATTTATGTATTTCCTTCCAGTCATTTGTCATTTCCATAATTCATTTTATGAATCAAACTTGATTTCTAGTTGGCCTTTAACCTTGAGATTAACCCATTAGTAAAGACATTTTATACCTTGTTCTTTTTATCCAATTATGTCATTCTCAGTTTGCACGTATTCTTTTACTCAGAGATCAAAGACTAAGACAGAGATTGTACTAGAACTCTGAGACTCAAGTATATTTCACTATTTCATGACTTTCTTTGATTTTAAATACCATTTTAGTGGTCCTAACTACCTTGACTTTTCAGAATGTGGCATTCTTTTTAATGCCACCCTCACTGCCATACAGGTTTCCCTTTGTCAGCAACATCCTTCATTGCAGCCCCTCAGTTCTCTGTGAAGTCAGCTCACAAGTCCCATTCTCTGAAGCCTCCTTTCATCTACACCCTGAACTTGACAGAGTAATTCCACTCCTGTTCTTTGCCAATAATCTTATTTTATTTAAATTCAATTAATTGATTTTGTTCCCTTTACTTCTTTGCTTATTCAATCTCATTATTTAGCTGTCCAAGCTGGAATGCTTTTAATTTTACTTCTCCCCCCCCCCTCAAAATTCTTATTCTTCACCTTCCACAACTGGTCTGGATCTATCAATTCTGCCTTTTCCAGGCACTCTGAATTTTGTAAGCTCCTTCCCACCACTATGATCCCTCAGCCCTTAAGTAGTCTCCATGCCTCCGTTTTTAGTACAGGCCTTTCTCCCCTTTCAGGTAGGATATTTCTAAATATCAATCACTTTTTTTATCTTATTTTATTTAAATTCATTTAACATATAATGTATCATTATTTTCAGATGCAGAGTTTAATTATTCATCAACTGCATACAACACCCAGTGCTCATTATATCATCTCTCAGTTAGCCCACCTTCCCACCCCCGTCCCCTCCAGCAACCCTCAGTTTGCTTCCTATGATTCAGAATCTCTTATGGTTTTTCTCCCTCTCTCATTTCATCTGTTTTTATTATTCCCTCCAATTACTGATCATGGGAAAGTCACAAATATTTTAGATACAGGAGATACTCTGTGTGAAACCACTAAAGACCCTGAGTAGCCACAGGAATGTTGAAAAGGAAAACTGAAGTCGGTGACATCACAATTCCAGACTTTAAGCTCTATTACAAAGCTGTAATCACCCAGAAAGTATGGTACTGCCACAAAAACAGACACATGGATCAATCGAACAGAATAAGAGCCCAGAAACAGACTTTCAACTCCATGATCAACTAATCTTCAACAAAGCAGGAAAGAATATCCAATGGAAAAAAAGATAGTCTCTTCACCAAACTTTGCTGAGAAAACTGGACAGCCACATGCAGAAGAATGAAACTGGACCATTCTCTTATACATACACAAAGATGGATGAAAGACCTAAATATGAAACAGGAGTCCACCAAAATCCTAGAGAACACAGGCAGCAACCTCTTTGACCTTGGCCACAGCAACTAGAGACAGCTAGACCTGTCTCCAAAGGCAAGGAAAACAAAGGCAAAAATGAACTATCGGGACTTCATCAAGATAAATAGCTTCTGCACAGCAAAGGAAAACAGTCAATAAAACCAAAAGGCAACCTATGGAATGGGAGATATTTGCAAATGACATATCAGAAAAAGGGCTAGTATCCAAAATCTAAGAAGGACTTCTCAAACTCAACACCCAAAAAACAAATAATCCAGTCAGGAAATGGGCAGAAGATATGAACAGACATTTCTCCAAAGAACACATCCAAATGGCCAAGAGACACATGAAAAAGTGCTCCACATCACTCGGCATGAGGGAAATCCAAATCAAAACCACAATGAGGTACCACCTCACACCAGTGAGGATGGCTAAAATTAACAAGTCAGGAAATGACAGATACTGGCAAGTATGCAGACATCCTCTTACACTGTTGGTGGGAATGCAAGCTGGTTCAGCCACTCTGGAAAACAGATGTTAAGAATAGAGTGACCCTATGACCCACCAATTGCAGTACTGGATATTTACACCAAAGATACAAATGTGGTGATCTGAAGGGGCACCTGCTCCAATATTTATAAGAGCAATGTCTACAGTAGCCAAACGTGGCAAGAGTGCAAATGTCCATAAACAGATGAATGGATAAAGAAGATATATATATACACACATACATACAATGGACTATTACTCATCAAAAAAAAATGAAATCTTTGCATCTGCAATGATGTGGACGGAACTAGAGGATATTATGCTAAGCCAAGTCAGTCAACAGAGACAATTATCATATGATCTCACTCATATGTGGAATTTAAGAAACAAAATCGAGGATCATAGGGGATGGGAGGGAAAATAAGACAAAATCAGAGAGAGAGAAAGAAGCCATAAGAGAATCTTAATCATAGAAAACAAACTGAGGGTTGCTAGAGGTGTGGGTATGGGGGGATGGGGTAGCTGGGTGATGGACATTAAGGAGGGCATGTGATATAATGAGCACTGGGTATTATATAAGACTGACCAGTCACTGAACTCTATCTCTGAAACTACGAATACCCTAAATGTTAATTAAATATAAATTTTTAAAAAGATACAGGAGATATTCCACAATCTGATAGCATTTATCCTTTTTATCTCTTTCTATTCAACACAATTTAAAGTCTGTACTCCAACCACAAATTTTCTATAATTCCCTAAACACCTGTGATAATTTATATTATTTCTAATTATTCACTCACTTTCTTCCCACAGGGAAATTATAATCCCTGCTCATTGTCATAGGACCTCTAGTATTTTTAAAAAATACATAGTTCTCTTAAAAAATATTGATGCCTAAAAAAAAAATATATTGATGCCTACTTCATCAGTTTTAGGCTTGGCCATGTGACTTCCTTTGGTTCAGGCACATGGGTGTGTTACTCATGCCACATCTCAACAAAAGCTTTAAGTGTAATTGCATGGTTTAGGCTTAATTTCTTGCTCTTTATTTTTGCAGGAGAACATCAACGTCCCACATCGGGCTGTTCTTCTAACCAGGTCCCTGAGTGAGAAAGTCTGAGAGCAGAGCTCAAGAAGCCACAGTCTCCTCCAGCCTTTCTGTTTGCATTCAAGATGTATTTTACTTTTCCTTCACTTGAAATATTTCTATTAATACTTAAAGAACTACTGAAATTCCTTTGTGAGGCTCTGCTTTAAGTCAAAATTCATCACTTTTCCAACACCAATCACATTTTATTTTACTTATTTACATGCATTTTTATCTCTTCAACCATGATTTGACTCTTTGAGGGCAGAAACCTTTTTTTTTTTTTTTTTAATACTTTCCTGTGGCTAACATTAATCCTAGAAAACACTAAAAGTTCCATGATTTCTTCAATTAACAATCCAATGTCTAATATTGAATGAGGGAGTAAATGTTGATCTCTAGCAGCTTCAGTTGGGTTGTTTTTTTTTTTTGTTTTTTTTTTTTTGACAGAGAGAGAGAGAGAGAGAGAGAGAGATCACAAGTAGGCAGGCAGAGACAAGAAGGAAGCAGGCTCCCCGCTGAGCAGAGAGCCCTACACGGGGCTCCATCCCAGGACCCTGAGATCATGACCTGAGCCAAAGACTGAGGCTTTACCCCACTGAGCCACCCAGGTGCCTCTGATTGGCAGGCTTTCAAAGTAAGGATTTATATGTTTTGAGTGCATTAACATGATTAAATGATTTATTTTGCCAACACTTCTATATCACTTACTTTGTATTATACATTATCATAAATTATTTAAAAAAATAGCTTTTCTTGTGAGAAAAGGAAGGGAAGGGTGAATGGGGGAAATCAGAGGGGGCAATGAACTATGAGAGACTGTGGACTCTGAGCAACAAACTGAGGGTTTTGGAGGAGAGAGGGGTGGGGGGGTTGGGCGAGCGTGGTGGTGGGTATTGAGGAGGGTACCCATTGCATGGAGCACTGGGTGTGGTGCATGAACAATTAACCTTGTAACACTGAAAAAATCAAATAAACATATTTGGGGAAAAAACAGCTTTTCTTAATCATCACACCGACTATCTGAGACAGTTAATGAGATAATCAAAATCATTATCCTTATTTTCAGAAGAACTAGCCAAAATACAATGAGGTTAATGTTTGTCCAAGTATTCTGTAACAGAGCAGGCATTTAAACTTCAACATTCCTATGTCACAGCCTATTGGTTCAATCACACATCTATCAGTAACTTAGGACCTCAATTGCCTCACCTTTCAAAAGAAGGTGTAAAATCAGTTACAGCCTATGTCAAAGCTTCTGGTACTTAGGAACTAAAATGGAAATGCATTCCGTTTTAGTGGAATAAACTATAACTATAATTTTCCCTATTAAATTTTAATTCTGGGTTAAGTTTGAAGTAAGTTTGCCAGTTTCTCATGGGGCCATGCACCTCTGAATGAGGTTAGATGGTGACCCCTACCACAGGTAAGGCCAGTTTGTCTCTTTGGGTTCACATGACTTTCAAGAACTAAGAAATAGCCTCAAAAAAATTGCCTCTGTTTAGCTACTGAAAGAAAAAAAAATCATACAACTTGTTAGTGAGTATGAAGAATGTTATTCAATTTCTTGATGGAATAGCAAAGGTTAAATGGAAAATGATAAATTTAACAACGTATGTGCTCTAAAAATTCACATATTCACAGATGAATTCCTCATTTGTGTGTGAATATCTCTATATTCCTAAAGTGAATATAGATGTGTTCATTTTCAACATATTTTGAAATAAAGCATAATTATATTTTATATGTACCCAGAAGCCAGAACATTTGAAAAGTCCCATGCATTAAAGGAAATGTAAGATCATGGAACTGAGACTATTACTGTTGCCTCCTAGGAAATTAAAAATGTACTAGAGGAAAAAGAAGAAATACCTTGATATTGAGAGCACTAAAAAGAAAACTATAATCTGATTTACTTAAATGACTGTAAGTATCACTTTGCTCTTTGTACACATGTGTTTTCAAGCACACAGTTGTGCACATTTGAGAACTGTAGCAACAAATATTTGATGGATAAATAATTTTTTAACTAAAAATAGTCTTGGATTACACAAGTCATTTCTTTGTCTGTACTCAGTCTATTTCCAATCCTACCAACGTGTTATCTCCTTCTCATTTCACTACAAAGACATTGTACTTGTAATTAAGGGAACATGTTATTTATGAAAGCTAACTAGTTGAGTAAGTCAAATCAATGATCTTTACCCCTAGGACCCTAATTCATATTGAGAGGGAGTTATTAGGCAGAATTTTTCAATAGAAATTTTTATTTATCTTACTCTATTCACTTTACAGATTTTGGACCATTTTTGCCGCAAGAGTAACCAATACTGAAAACATCTTTGAGAATTTATCCTCTTTCCAAAAGAGATCCACTAGCAGTCATATTTACTTTCATTACAATTACTGGAAACTTGTATTTACAACAAATCTGTATATACAAATACGTATAAAAACAATGAGCCTACTGGAATACCTTTTTTCCTTCTTAAATTCTTAAAGACTTAAAGGGAAATGTTTTCATGTGAATCATCTCTTCTGTATTACTCCCATAAATAATCCATAATTATGTATGATGGAGAGGAAATAATCTTAAATATAATTAACAATGGGAACAATGAGTTTCAAAAACTTTCTATGAAGGTCAATTGTTATATTTGGAATTTTCTGCTTTTTCATTCAAGGACCATTGGAAGACAGATTTTGTATTTCCCTGTCAGCTCATGTTTGACTTTTGCCATTTATATAAATACAATGTAAAAAGTCATAGAAGAGGTAATGGGTGCTTCCAGCTTTTCTACTAACATAAGAAAGATGCAAGGGCTCTAATATTCCTAGTCATTGACATTTACAACTATGGGTTTGTTTTTAATACAGGGCAGTGAGCAACGTACTTAAGGCCTCAGAAAATGCTTTATGGCATACACTAAAGGTGAATCACTTTTTTACTAGATTTATTAGCTAGAAGAATTGCAATCTCAAGAGGAAATTTAGCTAGTTTTAACCCAAGTAGTGCTTCTTCTAGTTATTTCCTCTTGAATTCTCAGCAGGACTCAGGCATTCTAAATGTCCTATTCAGGGATCCTGATTTCTTTCCCCCAGCTGGTTTCTGCCACCTTGGGTACTGACAGAGTACTCATTAACAAACTAATTGATTTTTATTAATTATCTGTGGTATAATCTTTCCACTGTTTTCCCCCCTAGTATCTAAGCTTATTAACTCCAAACACTTACACACACACATACACACACACCCATAATTAGTCCTAAAAACTTTGGAATAAGAATGATCTCAAATATACAGATTGATTGCACAAATCAAAATGTTATTAAGAACAATTTAGCTATTCCATGTTAAAATGCCACCCAACCAAAACTATGTAGAGTTATATTGAGCTAAAAAAGAAACAATTGGGGAGAGTATTAAAATGAGTTTAAAAATAGTTTAAATATCAGTTAAGATGGAATATGCAGTTCCGTTTTTAAATTGTAATTATAAGAAAACTATGCAAATGAAAACATATTTTAGTTGAGAACAAGCTCTCAGCAATCCAAGAGAATATACTCCCAGCATTGCAAGAAAACAGATACACTTCCACACTTCCATACTGCTTTTCTGAAGGGTTGTTCACCATCTTTAATAATGTATCAAGAAGGAAGTCAACGTAAAATACATTATTAAAATATTAAAATCCTAAGAAATGAAGTTGTGAAAATGTTGTCTAGCCTGAGAGAAAAACAATATAATGGTACCAACTGAAATATGGAAGTCTCCCCTCTGCCACTTTCTAACTGTAGGATTTAGAGCAAGGTTTCAGGTTTTTGGCTTCTTGTGTTTTTAAAGATTTTTAGGTATTTGACAGAGAGATCCCAAGTAGGCAGAGAGGCAGGCAGAGAGAGAGGGGAAAGCAGGCTCCCCACTGAGCAGAAAGCCCGATGCAGGGGCTCGATCCCAGGACCCTGAGATCATGACCAGGGCAGAAGGCAGAGGCTTTAACCCATTGAGCCACCCAGGAACCCCAAGGTTTCAGTTTTTCAAAGCCTCAGTTTTCTTACTTGTGATACTGAGTTAATAACAGTAACCATCTCATCAGGTTGTTATGGAACTAAAGGAAATGATGCTTAATATCATTCCTAGCATATAATAAAGGGTCAGTATAGGATTCATGCACAGTAACTATCTTATCAGTCTTTTAGTCCTATATTTATTGACCTGCATCTATCAACTCTGTAGCTTGTTTTACATTAACATTAAAACAGTTACTCAAAATTTCTCATTTTTAACCTCATATTCTTAAAGATTTATTTGTGAGAATGAGCAAATGAGAAATAGAGAGCATGAGCAGAGGGAAGGGCAGAGGGAGAGAGAGAAGCAGATTCCCCACTGAGCAGGGAGCCCAACATGGGATCCCAGGATCCGGGGAGCATTACCTGAGCCGACGGCAGACGCTTCACCAATTGAACCACACACGCACCCATTTATCTGGTATTTTGAGACCCTCACAAGGTCCAGTAAAGATTTCATTATGCTGGTCCCTACTTGCTTCAAACACACAGACACTTTCTCCAGGCTTAACATACAGACAACACAGCTGATTTCCACACTGACTGCAGCTTCAGACTGTCACTAAATCCAAATGATTTTTTTTTTTTTTTTTTAGATTTTTATTTATTTGACAGAGAGAAACACAGCGAGAGAGGGAACACAAGCAGAGGGAGTGGTAGCGGGAGAAGCAGGCCTCCTGCCGAGCAGGGAGCCCGATGTGGGGCTCGATCCCAGAACCCTGGGATCATGACCTGAGCCGGAGGCAGACGCTTAACGACTGAGCCACCCAGGAGCCCCCAAATGATCTTTACATGCAAAAGTCTAGGCACTGTGTTATCCTCATCAGTTTCATAGCTTTGCCCTTGGCAAAACTCTTTATTCTCATACTATGACAGGTACCTTCTTTCTTGGTTTTTGAGTGACTTATGAGTAATTTTCAAAAAAGTATTCTCTTTATTTTATATAGTATATAGTGTCTTTACTAAGATCTATTTGTGGAATGAAAGGTGAGTAAAACAAACTTTACAGAATCTAAGCAATGAATAATTCTCATTCTCTCAAATTTTTTGGAGACCAAGAGAGTGTACATATGCAAGCAGGCTGGAGAGGAGAGTATATTAGGCAGATTCTGCATTGAACACAGAAACTGACACAGAACTTGATCGCTCTACCCTGAGATCATGAAGAGAGCCAAAATCATAGTCGGAAACTTAACCGACTGAGCCACCCAGGTGTCCCACTCATAATTTAAGTTTCTAATTAAAGCATAGTTACATTTTTTAAGATTTATTTTTTAGGGGTCCTGGGATCAAGCCCCGCATCGGGCTCCCTGCTCAGCAAGAAGCCTGCTTCTCCCGCTACCATTCCCTCTGCTTGTGTTCCCTCTCTCGCTGTGTTTCTCCCTGTCAAATAAATAAAATCTTAAAAAAAAAAAAAAGATTTCTTTTTTAGGCACTTAACCAACTGAGCCACCCAGGTACCCCCAAAGTTGACATTTTAGTTTCACAAGAACATAAAGATTCCAAATTCATATGCATTGTAAAATATTCACCACTCTAAGTGTATTACAGTATTATTGACTATATTCCGTATGGTGCACTTTCCAACCCCAGGACTTATTTCGTAACTGGAAGTCTGTACCCTCCAACAGTTTATTGATAGTTATCATTTGTCAACAAAAACTTCTAATATATTCTGAGTCAAGCTGGGCCTCATAAACTCAGGAATTTATTTCTCTAACACACATGTTTTCTTGTTAAAAATTCCCCTCACTAGGGGCACCTGGGGGGCTCAGTCATTAAGTGTCTGCCTTGGCTCAGGTCATGATCCCAGCATCCTGGGATGGAGCCCGGCATCGGGCTCTCTGTCTCACTTTCCCACTCCTGCTTATGTTCCCTCTCTCGCTGTGTCTCTCTGCCAAATAATAAATAAAATCTCTAAAAAAAAAAAAAAAATTCCCCTCACTAGATTTAATGTCCTAACTGTGTGTTTTGTCAACATACAGCCTCCAGGTTTCTTTTCCATTCATTAATTCATGCACCTAA
This sequence comes from Procyon lotor, assembly GCA_028646535.1. Classification (NCBI taxonomy): domain Eukaryota; kingdom Metazoa; phylum Chordata; class Mammalia; order Carnivora; family Procyonidae; genus Procyon; species Procyon lotor. The sequence continues at coordinate 71,498,785 of CM053607.1, forward strand.
CTTTAGTGAGCAACTTTTAGGCAAAGTAGTATGTTAAGTGCTAAAGAATTTTTTTTTTTACTAAGATGCACTAACTTACCCTCATCAGAAAAATCAAGATTGATAGAATCTATCATTGGATGGAGGATTAAACATTACACATGGGGGGGAAAAAATCAAACAGGGAAAAAAACAGTGACAAATACCCCTGGAACTTCTTATAAGACAGGTCTGATTCATCTTCACACACAGAAATGTTATATAACAGTATCTACAAAGTAGGCTTAAAAAAGGAGTGTATTTGGGAGAAAAATGTGAAGTTTCATATGCCTGTGAAAAGGAATCGTTTAATAGGGAGATGGAGCAAGAGGAGATGAGAAGTAAAATATGGCCAGTTGACAACTGCTTATACAGGCCTCAAGAAGCTCGGGTTTTATATTTTTGGGTGGTGGGTTTTTTTTTTTTGTGGGTCCAAATCCAATGACGCTTTTCAGAAACGTACATATCTATGCCTTCCACCCCCAGTTTATCACTTAGTCGTATAGTGTTCCAAGGACACTTGAAAGCTATTCAGTGGCCCAGATTATATGTTCCTGCTTATGCAACAGGAACTTGGAACAGACTGTTTATCACTGGAGCAAACTTCATGGCATCTTTGGGAAACATTCTAGTTGCAGTGAAGGAAGAATAATAGATTAGAGAAGACTCTGCTGTCAGAGGGAGAAGAGACTCTTACAATGGCCCAGATCACCAAAGACAAAGATGGTTACCCACCTTGCCAATGTATCCTTCCCAAGTACATTTTCTCACCTCTACAGGCAGTGTCAACCTCTTAATCTCTACGTGTCCTCAACCAAAACGCAAGGTCTTCCATTCCAGACAATGGAATTGTCTCTATATAGAATGCTTAAGTGAGGTTTAGGACATGATGTTATGATGAGCTGAAAAGGGAGGTTTCTTTTGATTCTTTTTTATTACCAAATATAAATTCAAATTAAAACAATACACACCTACACCTTCTCCAGCTAGGTTATAAGAACGTTTCACTGAAGGGGGAAAAAAAAAAGGAAAACAGAAGTCTTCAATGGCAAGAAAAGAAACAGTATCAGAAAAAAGTTATGTACCTAACATCAAAATCCTACGACAATTTGTAAGATGTAAGATTGTAACAATTACTACAAAAATCTACAAATTATGATTTGTGGTATTCTTGAACTTCCATTTATTTCCATACTGGGGATGTTTCCTCGGTGACAAACTGAGATTTAATGAAGTCCTGCTAATAAGAATATGCTCAAATCCTGGTGAGAATCACAGAATAATAGCAAAGAGGAAAATCAATGTTTCTAACTAGTTAGCACTTTTGAAAAATGTACACTTGGGCAGGGAGCAAGGGAATTAGAGATCTACCTTTGTGCTTTTATCCATGTAGGTCAGTTAATAGTCCTTTCACAGGTCCAATAGGATTGGATTCTATTTTATATATGAACACTCAAGTGATATATTGCTATTTAAATTCCAGCACCGCATTTTGTTCTTCACTGTGCTTAATTTGAAAGTTAAGTTACTACTTAGAAAAACAAGCTGTTGATAATGACTGCCCACAAAGACTACTATTTACCTTTTTCTCTATGCATCCCAGTTTCAGCCATCAACATTTACCGAAAGGGTATTCCAGTATTGAGACGAAGTAAATGAAATAGTTGTGTGTGTGTCTTTTTATAATGCAAGCATTTTCAGTGACACTATTACTCCTCTATTTGATTTTACAATAGGCACCACAACAGACACAAAATTCAGCAATCGGGGCGGCTGGGCGGAGGGGTACTTCTTAAGCTAAGAGTGAGGACTAAATTACGTTTATAAAGGATTTGTCAAGAGATGAAAACATTCTGACCCCAATACCACCAAGTTAACTTCAGAAAGCCAAAAAGAATGTCTTTAGATCTCCCTGACATCTACAGGACCGTTCTCTGCCTTCTAGCTACCCAGCAGTGTGGTGGCTGCAATCCAAGCAGTGGAATTATTGTCCTGCACAGCTCATCTTCTGAGGAGATGCTCATGATCTAATTTCAGTGTCCAGGATGTCTGAGCCAATTTCAATTATCTGAGACATCACTATTTCAGCACAACTTAGGCACACTGATATTGTTCAATAGTGGGTTTTTGGTTTTTGTTGTTTTGTTTTGTTTGTTTTGTTGCTCTTCATCTTCTCAAATAGGATAAAGCTTGTCAGGAACTAGTAGCTACAGGGAATAAATAGTTTTACAGTTTTCAAATCAATATAAAGATATGTAGGCATATGTATTACCTATAAGCTATGTTATATATAAGCACTTTGGGTATCAACATGAAGTCTAAAATACAATTTAATAGTTGCTTAATACCAGATTCATTTTATGTTTACTAGACTCGATCAGCCATTTCCTAACAGCTATGCCCTAGAAATTTGACTTATGGTAACATATCTAAAATGAGAGACACAACAGAAGTGTATGAAACAAAGGAGCCATAGAAAATTTAATGCATTTGCTTTAATGTCATTTGAACTGTAAAAAAAATTCTGAAATTGAGGAAAAGTCTATTCTCACTAGTTTAAGGTATAATTAGAACTTAAAAATACCAAAATACTCCTGAAAAACCTTAATTTCTAGAGTTACTTAAGTGTCAAGAGAACGAGTCTGAGAAGAAAGTCTACAGAAAATTAGTAAGTAGGATTGCAGTAAACACAATGCCATCAGGGAAAGTGGACTGGAATCCGAACACTTTACACTCTAATTCTGTTCCAACGACATGATCTTGAGTAATTAACTTCATTAAAAGGTATAAAGTGCTTTCATTTGTTTTACATTAATTTTTGTAGACATGTCATTTCATATAAGCTCGAGTAACATTTGGAGTAAAAATTTACTCTGTAAAGTACTAACTTTTAGGATGTAATTTACAATTTGTTCTCTATACAAATTTTCCTGATAATATTCAACTGCTGTTAAGAGCAATTCACCTTATTTAGGGGAAATCCAGAAAAACAACTTGCCAAGAAGAATTTTTCAAAGATTTGATACTTAGAAAAATGTCAGTGCTTGAAAAGAACTGCTAGAAATATGTCGTGTTTTTTGTCTGCTTTCACGGTTTTGTTTTGGTTTTTATTTTGTTTTGTTTTTGCAGGCTCTAGGTTTTTGTTTATATCATTTGTTAGTGATAAACTATTTTTATGTTAACATGCACTGTGCAGTTCTGTGTATGATAATTTCTAAAAGTGGACTGGCATTCAGGGTATCTGTACAGACAGTTGAAATAAAAGCTTACTGGATTTTTCTTTTCAGGAGGCTTTAGAATCCTTAGCCATTTTATTCCACAATGCAAGAGAAAGAATACCAAGTCTGATGCATGGAATTCCAAGCAAGTGATTGTAGTCTGTTACACAGGGACAGTGTAAAAGGGGGTAGTATAGGATGTGGAGGTACCTGTCAATGTGGTTTGGAAGAGGGGAAAAAAAAAAAAAAAAATCAAGGAAGGGTACCTAAGAAATTTTTATGATAGATTTGGGAATTAACACCTTAATATATTAAGCAGGAATATTTTTAAACAAAATTCTATGGTAATAATCTTGATTTTCATCCAGTTAGAGACCAATGGAGTAGATCCTATCTTTTTAATATCTAAATTTTTAATTTGCTCTTATGAGAAATACATTGACCCAAAACTCAATAAATCCCTTGGGAATACTATCCATACCCTTCTTCAAGAACTATGTAACTAAACCCCACCTTAACAAGGATTCAGACACAAACATGTTTGTTTCTTGCACATAAATCAAATAATCAAGTCCATGATTCCATCCATGGGATTCTATTGAGCTCTCTGACTTCTACGATCTCCAAAGCAACAATTTGTTTTCGATAAATGCTTTTTACATAAAAAAATTCACACTTTCCATATTCTTTTAATTTGGTGTATTTTCTTCCAAACCTCACAGCTCTCTAAACACCAAGACCTAAATCTTAGGATCATTCATCTTAAATTGTAATTGAATGTGTTCAGTAATTGTTATCAAATACTTTTATTAAATACTTACATTCAACTTCAGAGTAACTTTTTCCTATCATATAGAGGTGTATTAGCTTTAATTACCAATAACAGTATTTTTGGAGGCAATTATAAATTTTATTTCCTAATATAAGAATGAAACATTCTTTACAAAATATTCTACAATTTGAGAAGTCAGTTCCTTTTTATCAAACAGTCAAAGAGAAAAGTAAGACACCTGTATTTGAAGAACAGATTTTGGAAATTTCTTAACAGAAGCAAAAATTGGTTATTTCCTAGTTATCTTGCCAAGCAATTTAAATATAATAAAAATAGGACAATATTTCTTAATAAAAATAGATGATACAGAAAGATACAGAAGGCTTATTTTATGAAAATGATAGGTGAGAATAAAATCTACAGGAGAGAAAAATAAATTTGTCTCTTAGGAAACATCCTGGTTAAGTCGATCGTACCTACGTATATCTTGTTTTATAGTACAAGCCAGGCTGAAATTTTATAATGAAATGACCCTGACCTGAAGCCTCCTTTGTAAATGACTAGTGCCTTAATTATTTGCATCTGTGAACTCAAATGAACATACTTAAGGATATATCAATATGCTCATAAATCATCTGCAGGCGATAAGTAGTCCAACATAGATAATTAGAGAATTTACGGAAGGCTTACTCCCTCTGTTTATCTGCTTATGACATTTGCGGTACAGCCCTAACAGCAGGATAATTACTAGATTTATTCATCAAACAAAATCACGCCTTCTGGGAATGCACAGTGACTCCGGTTTTAGGACTAATAAAGACATTTTTCACCAAAACTCAAGTACTAATTTGCTCAATAACTAGCTGCAATAAGCTTTTATGGAAGCACTCAAAGAAAAGGCTTGGCACCAGAGGGCAGATAATTAAAGGTGCAGTATCCCTATACAAAAGGATCTGAACAATTCCCTGACCATATTAAAATTTAATTGTTGAATGTTAATTGAAAAAAAAAATAAGTCGCTTCTGTTCTCTACATTTCAGTAATTATTCTCCTCAGATCAAAAACCTATCTGTACATCTAACAAAAGAAAACCTAAAATAAAGTGCTCTTAACACTTGTCATAAAGTACCCCAGTAAAATATAAAAATTAACTATTTGAGGGAAAAAAAAAAACCCTATCTCATATAAAGCTAGTATGCATTTGGTTTGAATTCTCTCCCAAGTCTCTCTTCCTCCATCCTTCACCAACCCACACAAGAGTTACAATCAATATGGTTGTTTCATTAAAGGTTTCAACAACTTTATCAATGATAATGCCCCAGAATTTTTTAGTTATTTGAAAACTTAAGCATTCCTTAACTTCATTTTCCCATGAGTAATTTTTTTTGCATTTTTTTTCTAGGATTTCTCTTCTATATCCACAAAAGGGAGCTACTTCAACAGCAAAGGATTCTTAACCAAACTCACTGAACATTAATTAGGTGAAGTGATCACAACCTATTTGGCTTGTCCACACAAAACGTGGATTTTCAAGTGAGGAACTGTAATTCAATTCTACATATTTACACCAACATTCTGATAAAAATAGTAATTGTGAAGTATTTTTAAAATGTTTCCACATGGGACAGTTAGGATATTTCCAGAAGCTAAATTTTACACTCTACCAAAAATCAGAAATCCTCAGGCCCTTGGGCTCACTTTCTGCTGCAGAGGAATGATGAACTACACAAAATGCAGACTTTTAAACTCATATTTAATTGTTTAATGTCATGGCTCTTGGTAGAGCATTGTTGCTTGAAAAATAAATTGGGTAATTCAATTAAATGGCTACAGAAGATACATCATATCAGATGTAGAAAGGCACTAACCCCAGCTTGAACTTGACGTCCCACATCGCTTCACTTATTTGACAAATGGATTCTTGAAAATAATTGAAACACATGGCTGCCAGCATAGGTCAATAATACTTTTTTGCCATTCAGCCTCTTAACAGCTTCCATTTTTTCTTGCACTGTGCCATTCAGGGCAAAGATTGCATTTGCCTGGTAAATCATGCAAGCATTATTACTAAAATGGGACTAAATGCAATGAAAATGGACTACATAAAAGTAATGGCACTTAAGTAAAAGGAAGACCATCTACTAGGGCAAACACTAAATGTCAGAGTTAAATACTATATGACATTACTTCCATTACAAGCTCATATTATGCACATAAGAAAGCAAACTCACTAACTACAGCTGCACACTACATCCTCATGTTGTTAACCAATGTTTTCAAGAAAACTACTGTTAATCCAGACTTAAAGCTGAGCCACATACATGCTAGTTCAAGCTGTCTCCTCTATCTTTAGGTAGAATATTACATTTAGGCAAAAATGCCATCACTGCCTAAATTTTAAACTGAAAATCACCAACAGATTTAAAGGCTAATTCTTGGGCTTTTTGATAACACAGGGGAAAAAAATGAATTAGAAGCCAAGAATTTTAAGAATACTGTTCAGATAAACAGGTTTTGAGTGAGGGTGAGGGGAACATGTGCTTTAGCCTAGATGATACAGACAGGAAAAATTTTTTTAAATTTTAACTTTGTTTTTTATACTCTTGAAATGGTTAAGACGGAACCAGTACATAAAATACTATATGAAGATCCAAGTAGAAACACATCTTTCTCTTTTTTTCCACGTGGAACCTGACACTACCAATTTCTTGGTTTTGGGTTTAGTCTGGTGTGATTTTTGTTAAGAAAAGGTGTCCCAGTTTCTTAATGTTCAAGCCTTCAATTATTTCACAACTAGGCAGTACTGCTTAGAGATAAAAACTCAATCATAATGTCTTGGATTGACTCTTTCCTCCACCCATCTGCTATGAGCAAATTACTCAATCTTTTTACGCCTCAGTTTTCACATCTGTAAAATGAAGATAAAGATAGAAACTCATGAGAGTGAAAACTAAGAGGATTAAGTGTTTAATGTAGTACCTAATAATAAAGGCTTAATAAATATCTTCAGGCATTGTATACAGCAAAGTATGCATCAATCACAAGGCTTTTTTAAGACAAGAGATGTTCTTAAGTGAACACTATGCATTTTGACACTGGAGTCCAGTTTAAATATTCTCAGGTCATGTTTGATTTTTTTCACCCTTTCTGAATCATAAAGCTCTTTTAACTTTCATTTCATTGATCAAACTGCCTTTCCTTTTGAAATGCTAACTCCTCAAAGTTATACTGCAACTATCAACATCCACTGATCTTAACCTTCAGATGAACCCAGCTACCTTCCTCTAGGAGCTAAGGGTGCCATTTCAGGTTTTCTAGACAACTCCTCCAATCCACAGTATTAAGTACTAGGAAAGCAAACTCCTCAGGCTGCTCAAGAATATGATTATGTTCTATAAGACATTTTTTTTTTTTTTAAACAAATCATTTGTGATCTTTTTCCCCATTTTGTAGCAGTCACCCGTCAAGGCCGCCACCTCTGCCCCCACCACCATGATTCTGCTCCAACACAGCCAGCCCTTGAGTCTTTTACTGGGGCGAACCACATGTTTATCTGAAGGGGGAGGGGGCGGGGAAGAAAGTGGAAGGAAGATTTATGGGAGCAACTTTCATCAGCATTACTGTTTTTGCTGATTTGTGTTTCGCAGGATTTTGGTTATTAAAGTAATTCAGTACATTATGGAAGTACATTTCAAAAATCTCAGTTTGTCTTGTCTTCAGTGTGCTAAGGATTTGTTAAAAAACGATACTCAAAACCCACAAACACTGCAGTAGAAAACAGTAGTCTTATTTGTCAGAACTATTTTTTAAACAATATGAAAAGAAAAAACAGTAAAAATAGCTACAATTGCAGAGAGAAAAGATCCATTAGAGAACATACACACTACCGCAGTTTACAAACATCAGAATGATACTGATGTATTATGGAAAACAATGGAAACAACTAAGATTCACAGATATCTACTAGAGTACTCAATTTAATTTAGGCTTATTAAAATAAAATCCTGCTGTATTTATCTTCATACATAAACTGTTGAACTTATGATTTGTTAGCCTTGCATTAAAATATGACTACTTCTGTGCTATTTCCTGATTACTATGATGTAATTTATTTTGCATTTGTTTTGCAAAATACTAATTCCTCAAATTTAAAAATCAAGACACATAAAGCAAGGTAATCGGTATGCACACTCACAAAAATTAAATAAATTTCATTTAATTCTAAATGACACAGAAATAGATGACAAGTATTAAAAAAGATTCTTGCCTTAAAAAAAAAAAGTCTAATGGGAAAATTTGCTGGCCCAAGAACTTGATTTAGGCAGGGTATTTCAAAATTCTCAAAGCTTACTTTTCTCAATTAAGGATTATGGAAACAATCCTGGTAAGCCTAAAGGGTATTGAATTGTGCTTGTAGAACATTAAGCAAACATGGGTATCTCCAGATTCACAAAGCTCCAATAAAACCATGTGTATGTAATTAGATCAATCAACAGGAACCATTATGAGATATATGTCACAGGACGGCTCATAACAAGCAGCCATACAGAGAGCATTAACTCTATCCACCTAAGGCCTAATTCACTCAATACAGACATCACTTAAATCTATAATGATATTAAATCTATTAATGGTGTGTGGGTTTAGTAATTTTTTTAAACCAAACAAAACAAAAAAGCAAAAACATAGGCAGTTCTAATTTTAACATGGTTTATACTAATAATGGACAAAAAGGTGGTGTTTTTACAAGATAAATGGGATATTTTCCAGTGAAGTATTTTTTCTAAACAAAAATAACTAATTGCTACATGGGAAAAAAAAAAAAAGACCTTAAATCAAAAGGATGATGTGGTATGGAAATCAACTTTAACTTTAATATTGGACAAAATAAAAAGTAAAAAGCTAACTACATTAACAAACCAAGAGCTACTAACCCTTCTCTAACCTTCCTTTTCAGTCTTCGGACTTACACAACCTCGAACATAATTTAACAATGAAAAAAAGGTCTCGTTCCATTTCTTCCAAAACATGACAGTATTTGTGAGCTCTCATGAAGATAAAGTTGCAAAATAAACGTAACCTTTCGTAATAGTGAAAGGACCCCTTGAAAATATTTAAATCTAACTCCAAAGTTCAATATTTAACTCCAAAAGTTCAAAATTTAACTCCCAAAGTTAAATGCATACCTACCTTGATTTGTTAGCGCTGCCAAAACCCAGCCCGTATGTTTGGTTTCTTCAGAGGTATCTCCCCAAGACTCACAGACCGCCACCCTCTTACTGCGTCCGCAGTCTTCCTTCCAAAGAGACGCGCAGGTCCGTTTCGTAAGCACTGCTTATAAGGACACCAGTTGTATGGCTCGCCCGCCTACCCATGTGATCTCATTTCAGCTTAAATGTCTCCTTAGAGGCCTCTCCAAACATAGTCACATTAGGAGAAGCTACGGAGTTACCAACTTAGGGATTTTGGTACTACAGTTCAGCCCCTAACAATACCTTTAACGTTTCATTACCCATTTTTTTAAATTTTATTTTTTCAGTGTTCCAACATTCATTGTTGATGCGCCACACCCAGTGCTCCCTGCAGTACGTGCCCTCCTTAATACCCACCACCAGGCTCGCCCATCCCCCCACCCCGGTCCCTCCCAAAACCCTCAGTTTGTTTCTCAGAGTCCACAGTCTCTCATGGTTTGTCTCCCCCTCCGTTTCCCCCAACTCACTTTTCCTTTCCTTCTCCTAATGCCCTCCATTACCCGTTTTTATTTCTAATCCAGTTAAAAATATTTGCTCTGATTATTTTGGTAACTATCACAGACATCTAAGGTGGTGGTTGTCAAACTGTAGGGTTTATCAGAATCTACTGGAGGGCTTATTAAAACACCATGGCCTCCAGCCCCAGGGTTTCTGATTCAGGGGATTTGGGATGAGGTCTGACAATTTGCATTTCTGACCAGTTCCCAGGTGATGCTGCTACTGCTAGTTGGGGGACTACACTTTGAGAACCACTGATTTAACACAAACTTTCCAAAATTATTTTTATAGCATTGGCATAACTTTAAAAGTCCATTACATGAACTCTGATAAAATCACGTAATTCCACTAAAACGTGAGCCTTATGTAAAGTAAATAGTGATTCATGATTGTAAATTGGTGCATTAGGAAGCAAAATCAGGTATTTTAAGTAAAGCAGAATAGTTATGATCTGAATTATGTTTTCTCCTTTTTTTACCCATTTCTCGTGAGGCATTTCTTTTGTAAAGCGATGTTACTCTGAAGAAGAAATAAAGATGATTCTTAATCAAGAGAGAAATCTGGGGGCGCCTGGGTGGCTCAGTCGTTAAGCGTCTGCCTTCGGCCCAGGTCATGATCCCAGGGTCCTGGGATCGAGCCCCGCATCGGGCTCCCTGCTCTACGGGAAGCCTGCTTCTCCCGCTACCATTCCCTCTGCTTGTGTTCCCTCTCTCGCTGTGTTTCTCTCTGTCAAATAAATAAAAAATCTTTAAAAAAAAAAAAAAAAAAGAGAGAAATCTGTAAGAATAATTATTGGAAGGTAGCTAATAATTCATTTTTAAAAAAAAAACAGCAACCTACTATGGGAGAGTAAAACCCTGTTCTTCATTCAGTCGTTATAGATGGTCTACTCTGCTTAAAGCCCACACAGAGCACTGTGGGTGTGGTTAATGAGAAGATGAAAAATTCCTTCCATCTATAAACTTCCACTCTGAAATAGGGAAGGTATGATTAGCTGACAAAAAGCTGTACTAGTGACCCCAAAAGGAAGTGGGGATGAATTTTCTTCCTTAAAATTAAGGGAAAAGTCAAAGAATATATATATAGTCAATTTGGAGTTGTGCTTTGAGATAAATGCAGGTGGAGGGAGAGAGAAATTCAGATGAAGGGATCAGCATTGGCAACTGCACAGAGGAAAGAAGTCATGGAGGAAAGTATCACAGAGAACAAAGTGTTGTTTAGAGAAAAAAATCCCGTTTGACTTTAAAATAGAATTTTAAACAACTGTGAGAATTACTTTGAATCTACCTCAAGCCAATTTGAGCAACTCTAAACATGGCAGCTACATGCAGAAAGCCTGGTTAGGCTTGTCTCTTAACATCTGTATTTCAATCACTGCGAGTTTGACTTGCATTTATAGGAAGATAGAGTGAACATCTGAGGTACTAACCTTGAGCTTCAGTAGTCTGAGGAATAAGGTGTGTACTAGGTTGGCATAGAATGATTTGCGTAAAGTTATTAGAGGCAAATATTATTTCATTTGATCTAAAATATTTATAAATTATAATTATGGTTTATAATCTATAATAATGAGAAAAGTCTGAATTAATGAGTGGATATGAGAACAGTAAGAATTCTGTTCCATTATTTATATCTAATCAACTTTTATTGATTACTTTGATTACAAGCACTTGAACTCTTCTTTAAAATAGGCTAGTTCTCAGGTTATTATGCCATTTTGTCAGACATTGAGAAATACACATAATGCTCTGATACTTAGGCTGTGGACTTGGGATTATTATAAAGACCAATAGCAAATTAAAATCAAACCGTTTTTTTTTTCATCTTGAAGGTATGAATAGTGTCATGTGTCCTCAATAAATTGTAAGAACTTATTTCTACGAGGAAAAACAACAACAATAAAAACCTGGAACACATTCTTATTACAAATAATGCTCTGAACAGAGATTTCTTTAAAATGCATAAAATTAACATGGAAAAGGAATTTGCATACATAAAATAAATTGTAGAGGAGTATAAAAATGTGACAACATAGTGCACAAATATCAAAATACCCCAAAGTATAGATGTTAACTCTGCTTCTTCAGTCTTTGGCAAACCTGTACGGGAGGAAATGAGTAAAATCATCATATAGAGTGAACGTTATTTATATAATTACCTATAGCTAAAACAGTCCAATAAATAATTTCAAATCCTACCATCCTACCATATTACATCATTTTCACGAGGGTAGTCTCAAGGATCCCTGATGGTTTAAAATACACACACACACACACACACACATTTATATTCTGTGCTCTTATCTGTCTTCTTTTCTCTCCCCTTCTATAGCCAAGGATAATATTATTAGTTCCCTATTGCTCCTAATGACTAAACATGACACTAACTTATTATCTTAAAGTTCTACAGGTTCCAAGTACAAAACGGCTTTCATGTTGGCTAAAACTCAAGTGTTGGCTACACTGTCTTTCTTCTGGATTCATTTTTCTAGAGCTTTCCCGAATTCCTTAACTGGCCTACTAGTCCCTTTCCTTCAACAAAGCCAGCAAGTCAGGCTTCTGCCTTCTCCTCCCAACACCACATCTCTTTCTCTGACTCCCCTGACTTCCTTTTTCCCTTATAAGGACCCAGTAATTACACTGGACACATCTAGACAATTCAGGATTATCCTCCCTTCCCAAGATTCCCTTTTTTTTTTCTTTCTTCTTACCTTTTGACCTCCTTGATGCATTTCTTCCACCCCTTAAGATTCTTAACTTACTCACATCTGCAATGCAACCAGCATTTGTGAATTTGTGCTAAAGATTAGGATGTAGCCACCTTTAGGATCTCTGTATGCCTACTAGAGGTAATACAGGGCTTTATCTTTTCTCAATTTCTTCAACAGCTCCTCTTGCATTCCTTAAGCTACTGCAATTACATTTTCCCCAGACCACTGATCTGATATTGTTCTTATCAAGAGCACGAGGATATCTTGCTGTTAAACATTCAAGGCCTATTCTTCTCTTCTATGGCTACTGTCTTTCACTTTTGTTGGTTCACAGCTCCCTTCCTCCTCAAACTTTCTTTCCCTCGGTTTCCATGTTGCTCTCTTCTTTTCCCCAAACTCCTCTTCATCACTTTTCCAGTTTCTTTCAAAAACTCCTCTTCTTCCCTTCTCTCAGTGCTAGCTGTAGTCCTTCACTTTGTCCTAACTTTACCTTTTTTTTGACTCCTATGTGACTAAATCTTCTGCATGGATCAGTCCCAAAGCTTTGTCATTTAGACCACTCTCCTAAACTCTGTGGTCCAGCTACTTGTCCATTTGTGTGACCAAAAAACTCTAAAACCAACATGTCCAAATGTAGATAATTATTTATGGGAAACAATCTCTACACTTCTCTCTCTCTTTCATTCTCTCTCCTTATTTATTTATGTATTTGTTTTTTATTTTTTTACTAATGTCAATACCCTTTTCTAGGTCACCAATCCAGAAAATGTGAAATCATTCTTTTTTTTTTCCACAAATCTTTCTGGTTTTAAACCTCATGTAGAGTCCTGCCACATAATCACCAAGTCCTTTGGCTTTAATTTTTAAATATTTTTTGAATCTAGTTCATCTTCACCATTTCTGAGTCACTGCCTAACTCCAGGTCATAATCATTCTTGTTAATTCGACATTCTCCCAATTAGTTCTTTCTCTCCAGCTGTGTAAGCCCATCCTCCACACTGCCACCAAAACAAACTAATAGATAGATATGACAAAGTCACAATATAAAAGTTTTAATTCTCTCTTTCCATTCCCTACCATCCAGTTTCTTGGGCACATGGAACTATTTGGTTTTCCATGGCTACTTGCTTCTCTACCTTCAATGCTTTTCCCTGACTACCTTGCTCTTCATTCTGTCTCTTGAAATGTTTTGAGGTTAAATGAGGTAACATAAGAAAAACTCACAGCATGATTTCTAGAATATAGTAAACATTCAATAAATATTCATTCTCTTTTGGCTCTTTCTCCTCTTTCTTCTCTCCCTGGAACTCCGCATATAATTCTCCTGATCACTGAATGTTACACCAGTTAAATGTTCAACTAGTTAAATTTCAATCTAGTGGATATTGGCCATCCAGAAAGCAGGGAAACATATATATTCCTCCTTCTTCAGATTCTATGGGCAACATATATTATTCCTAAGGATAGAATGCCAATGAAACATTCTACCAACGCCTCAAGAATAAATCCCAAACCATTAATTGATTAAATGCCTTAGCCAATTCTTCAGCTTCCTCAACTTAGATAAATATTTTTTCTCTTTGTCTTTTAATCTCAGTCAGATGATCTATACGAGGACCACTGATATATCATGTAGCAATACCATACAAACATGATTATTATATATATATATACATATGAAAAGGAAATTTTTACTCACAGAAGTTTTCCAGTTTTTTTGGTTTTTCTATATATATAAGGTTCTGCCACTTTTAAAATATAGCATTTTACGCCTTCCTATCTAACCTATATTTTGGGAACTCCACAATTCACAGATTAAACCTCTACAGCATCTTACTTCCAACCGTTTCCCTTTACCTCCACCATCTCCAGCTTCGTCCACTTGCAGCCTACACGTTGCTTACAACTTAGCAACCAGAATGATCCTTTTATAATATAATTCAGATTTCATCACTCCTCTGCTTCTTTGCTCCTTCTAGACAAAAGCTGTGGTTTTTACACAAGCCTTCCAGGGCCAACAGATCTACCCTCTGCTCACATCTACTCCCATGGTGCTCCCGCTCTTCTGGCTCCCGTCCCTCCAGTTACCTGCCTCAAACACGCAGGCACACCCCAGGGGAGGGATTTACCCACTCTTCTGCAAAAGGTGATTTACCCACTCTCCTCGTTCAGGGTATTGCTGGAGGGTCACCTATTCATCCCATCCTCAGGCCATGCTATTAAAATCTGAAACGTCCCATTTTCTTTCCTGTTTCACCTTTCTCCCTCACATTAACAACATTTTTAGTTTTATTTTTTAAATATGCCTCTACCTCCTCCTTATTAGACTGTGAGACCTCTGAGGATGGGAGGTTGTCATTTTTGCTCACTATAGCATTATTGAGCACCCCCAAAAGTGCCTGATACCAACTAGGTGCTTAGTAAGAGTTGAGGGGAATAAAGAGTTTCTGTGAGAGTCTTTGGAGACTATCAGACCTTCACTTTCACTTGACATCACCTTTTCCAATTTATTTTGGTGACTTGGGTAGGCATGGATAGGTTATCAGGATGCCAAGATAAATTTAATGGGAAAGAAATAAACTTCATACCTCATATTTTTTCCCAGACCTGTTCTTCAATAACATTGTACTGATAGTATAATCTGGGGATTCAGGACTAGAGTTTAAAAATAAAGTTAAAAGGCATCAGTCAGTTTCAGGGGTACATCAACACTTCTGGGACAAAGACCCCTGACAGAAAGGATATTTTATGCTTTCATTCAAACAAGGATGAACAAGGATTTTTCAGAAATCCTAGTAGTATATGAATTACAATATTTAGAGCCACTGTAGTAGTAAAAATTCGCTACAGGGACTTGCCATACGGGAAGATAATCATGTTACAGGTCTTAAGACATTTAACAGCAAATGTTACATCTGCATGCAAAGAAAAAATAAAGGATCTATTTGGATATTAAATCTTTGTGAACCTTCATGAACAAAATAAATGTTTTTACATATATTTTTCTCTGTATAAAACTATTTTTGAATTATCGTAATGATTTTTTCATGTGTAGTGTATAAAATATTTCTGTACTATCACTTACAGTCACTTCTATGTAATATCCCTTGCAATACTCTTTCTGTATGTCATTTAAAGATCTCACTCAGGGATACTTAGGTGGCTCCGTTAAGTGTCTGCCTTTTGCTCAGGTCATGATCCCAGGGTCCTGGGATTGAGTCCCACATCAGGCTCCTCGCTCAGCAGGGAGTCTGTTTCTCCTTCTGCCTGCCTCTCCCCTTGCTTGTGCTCTCTCTCTTTCTCCTTCCCTCTCTCTCTGACAAATAAATAAATAAAATCCTAAAAAAAAGAAAATATCACTCAAATATATTATGTAGGTTATATTAAGAGTTGGCCAATCATAATTACTCATGTGTGCCTTTCTTTCACAACTTAGTGGCACAGATTTTTATTTCCTACATAAAACCAAAGTATTGCAGGTAAACTAATATCTGAACAAAAATGAAACTTTCACTCTTGAAGTTTGTGTTAACCGACAAAATGTAATTCAACAATATAAAAATATTTTAGTTTACAAAGAGCCAGATTCAAACAAGTTTGAGACAAAAAAGGGGGGCTATTAATAATGATTTAAGTGACTTTTATAGGTCACTTAACAGGATATAGAAGTTTTCAATTCTCCCGTCTTCTAAGAAAAACAAAATTAATTAATTCTCTATAGCAGTTAGGAATCCATACAATTTCCTAAGTACGTAGGCAATATAACTCACATTCACTGGATCTCCTTCTTAGTTTTTGTTTTTTGTTTTCCTAAAACTGTATGTAGTCTAAACTAATCACATGTACATGTTATGTCCGGATCGAGACCCTCCCAAAAAGAACCCACAAAAGGCAGGCTGGATGCAAGAGCAAGAGGGTTTATTTCCAGCTATCTGGGGCTCCCACCGGCACACCTGACACAGCGCAGTGCTAAGGCGAGAAGCCCCGCCTCTCTCCTTCGAAGCATCTTTATGCATTCGAGTAAACAAGCACTTATGTCACTACACACGTAGGTGAGTTCCTTATTCTTTATATGGCAATTACCTAAATCTATGCATTTCATTGGTGCATTTGAACAACTCAGGGGCTAGGCATCACACAGGGAAGATAAATTCCAGGAATAG